>CM077162.1:37208099-37808099 GCA_039583875.1 Platanthera guangdongensis | reverse complement strand
GCGGGGGCGAGACCCTGGCCCCCGGCCGGTCTCGCCCCTCTAGGCCGCCGAGCAAGAAGAGGCGGGGGCGAGACCCTGGCCCCCGGCCGGTCTCGCCCCTCTAGGCCCGCCGAGCAAGAAGAGGCGGGGGCGAGACCCTGGCCCCCGGCCGGTCTCGCCCCTCTAGGCCGCCGAGCAAGAAGAGGCGGGGGCGAGACCCTGGCCCCCGGCCGGTCTCGCCCCTCTAGGCCGCCGAGCAAGAAGAGGCGGGGGCGAGACCCTGGCCCCCGGCCGTCTCGCCCCTCTAGGCCGCCGAGCAAGAAGAGGCGGGGGCGAGACCCTGGCCCCCGGCCGGTCTCGCCCCTCTAGGCCGCCGAGCAAGAAGAGGCGGGGGCGAGACCCTGGCCCCCGGCCGGTCTCGCCCCTCTAGGCCGCTGAACAAGAAGAGGCGGGGGCGAGACCCTGGCCCCTGGCCGGTCTCGCCCCGCTATGCCGCCGAGCTGGGGCGGCCTGCGACCTGGCGGCCTTAGGCGGCTTGCGGCCTGGCGGCCTGGGCGGCCTGAGGCGGCTTGCGGCCTGGCGGCCTGGGCGGCTTGCGACGGCTTGCCAAGAGCGCCTTGGGGGGAGAAATATTTTCTCCCCCTACTAGTATGTTTTGCATGTTCACCAAAAATTGGCCCCTAGGAGTGCAAAACTCCCAAAAAGCTTAAAAACTTGCTTACCTTGTTTTGGGCCCACTCTTCGCGAATACGGGGTTGTACACAATCCCCGCTCTTTTCGAGGTTGGCACAAGCTCGGAAAGAAACATCCAACCCAACGTATTCGCGGAGTGTAGCTTCCCCTCGGGGTCAACCTGCCATGCCAGCTAATGGGAGCCTGGGTGGCGAGACGGCCTCGGGGTGCAAAGCACTTAGTCTCCACGAGAGGTACCACCGGCCCTGCCAGCTAGTGGGAGCCTGGCAGCGGGACCACCTCGGAGAAAAGGGACTTACTCTCTACGAGGGGTACCACCGACCCTGCCAGCTAGTGGGAGCCTGACAGCGGGACCACCTCGGAGCAAAGGAACTTACCCTCCACGAGAGGTACCACCGACCCTGCCAGCTAGTGGGAGCCTGGCAGCGGGACCACCTCGGAGCAAAGGAACTTTGCCTCCACGAGAGATCAACCTGCCCCGCCAGCTAGTGAGAGCCTGGCAGCGGAATCCATCTCGGAGCTAAGGGACTTGGGCTACCACGAGAGATCAACCTACCCAGCCAGCTAGTGGGAGCCTGGCGGCGGAATCATCATCGGAGCTAAGGGACTTGGGCTACCACGAGAGATCAACCTACCCAGCCAGCTAGTGGGAGCCTGGCGGCGGAATCATCATCGGAGCTAAGGGCTTGGGCTACCACGAGAGATCAACCTACCCAGCCAGCTAGTGGGAGCCTGACAGCGGAATCATCATCGGAGCAAAGGGCTTGGGCTACCACGAGAGATCAACCTACCCAGCCAGCTAGTGGGAGCCTGGCGGCGGAATCATCATCGGAGCTAAGGGGCTTGGGCTACCACGAGAGATCAACCTACCCAGCCAGCTAGTGGGAGCCTGACGGCGGAATCATCATCGGAGCAAAGGGCTTGGGCTACCACGAGAGATCAACCTACCCAGCCAGCTAGTGGGAGCCTGGCGGCGGAATCATCATCGGAGCTAAGGGGCTTGGGCTACCACGAGAGATCAACCTACCCAGCCAGCTAGTGGGAGCCTGGCGGCGGAATCATCATCGGAGCTAAGGGGCTTGGGCTACCACGAGAGATCAACCTACCCAGCCAGCTAGTGGGAGCCTGGCGGCGGAATCATCATCGGAGCAAAGGGCTTGGGCTACCACGAGAGATCAACCTACCCAGCCAGCTATGGGGAGCCTGGCGGCGGAATCATCATCGGAGCTAAGGGGCTTGGGCTACCACGAGAGATCAACCTACCCAGCCAGCTAGTGGGAGCCTGGCGGCGGAATCATCATCGGAGCTAAGGGGCTTGGGCTACCACGAGAGATCAACCTACCCAGCCAGCTAGTGGGAGCCTGGCGGCGGAATCATCATCGGAGCTAAGGGGCTTTAGCCTCCACGAGAGATCAACCTGCCCTGCCAGCTAGTGAGAGCCTGGCAGCGGAATCCATCTCGGAGCTAAGGGACTTAGCCTCCACGAGAGATCAACCTGCCCTGCCAGCTAGTGAGAGCCTGGCAGCGGAATCCATCTCGGAGATAAGGACTTGGGCTACCACGAGAGATCAACCTACCCAGCCAGCTAGTGGGAGCCTGGCGACGGAATCGTCATCGGAGCAAAGGACTTGGGCTACCACGAGAGATCAACCTACCCAGCCAGCTAGTGGGAGCCTGACGGCGGAATCGTCATCGAAGCAAAGGGACCGAGCATCACAATCAAACCTTACCAAATCCTACATCCTCGAACGTGGAAAAAAGATGGGTTACATGATTCCCCCGACTCAGCTGGTCGGGGGTTGGACTCATTACAAGATAAGATACATACTGGACTCTGCCGGGGCGAGGCTTCTTCAGGGGGTCTGGGCCTGGTGGTCCTCATCCGCTTCCTGCTCGCCGGACACCTCCATCCTGCTCAGGCTCTCCATGATCTTTTCCATCTCCTCTGCCTTGGCCAACCAAGAGATGGTGTTGACGGCCGTGACGTAGCACTGCCTTGCCATCCTGGAGTCTCCCTTGACTCTGACCTGGATCCCTCCTGAGCTGAACTTGAGGCATTGGTGGAATGAAGACGGCACACAACGGAAGGCGCTGATGAGGGGTCTTCCGAAGATGGCGTTGTAGCTGCTTGGAGCGTCAACAATGACGAACCGGCAGTTCCTCGAGACTCCTCCCAATTTTACTTGGAGTCCAACTCCACCCTCGACCTCCTTCCTCTCTCCTGAGAATCCGAACAGGGGTCCATCCGAGGCCAACACCCTCCTTGGCTCTACCTTCATCTCGTCAAACGCCTTCTTGAAAATGACGTTGACGGAGCTTCCGTTGTCAACCAAGACCCGGGAGACGGTGTAGCCTTCGATGGCCGTCTGGATGACCAGCGCATCGCAGAACGGGTCCTCATGATCCGGCAGGTCCTTCACCGAGAAGGTAATCTTTTCTTCTGGGGGTGGGGTCTGGGAGGTTGAGGCAACGCTCCTTCGGTACATGACATGGAGGCTTGCCTTCCAAGTGGCCTCAACCCCCACTCCACCGTGGATCACTCCTATGCCACCTCGGGTTCCCACGTCGACCCGGTCCTCGCATATATCATCACCCCCCTCTCCGGGTAGAACCTCTTCTACCCGCACCGGCAGCTGCGGCTGCGCAGGGCCTCTCGCGCCCCTCACTTCCAAGAACTCGGGGCAGGTGGCTGTGGCGTGCCCCTCCACCTGGTGGAAGTCACAGTACGGTAGCGCTCCTCCCCTCTTTCGACGGGCTGGACGCTCTCTCCTGTTACCTCTTCCCCCTCCTATCGCCAAGGCTTGCTGTGGAGGGGGTAAGAGCTGCCTTGGGGCTTGCCTCTGGAAGTTGTACCTCCCTTGGCCCCCGTGATAGTTCCCCCCCTCCTTGGATGAGAGCTCTTCCTGGACCTTGGGCAGGTCCTCCCTGCTGCCTCCAGCCTGGTTCCGGACCCTCCTGTCCCTGGAACCCCTGAGTTCTCTGCTCCTCTCTCCTTCTTCCTTCCTGATGCCTTGAGCCTCCCTGCTCCTTTGAATCCACCTCCGTCAACTTTTCCAACCTCTTGACAAATGCCGGGTTGGCTGCTTCCATGGCAATATCCTCAGCCGCCCTTTCCATCAGCTCCTCGAAGGAAAGGGGGGCCTTCCGGGTCAAGCTCATCTTGAAGAAACCCTCCTTCAGCCCAACGGTGAAGGCCATCTGGAGAGCATACCCAGGCATCTCTTGGACCTCCAAGATCTCTTCTTGGAACCTGTCAACGTAATGGGCCAGCGACTCCTCGGCCCCTTGCCTTATCAGGAAGATGGACTCAGGACTCCTCTTCTGCTTCTTGGAGGTGGAGAAGCGGAGCTGGAAGCTTCGGCTCAAGTCCTCGAACCCATAGATAGACCTCGGAGGGAGTTGATGGAACCAGTCCCTTGCCTTCTCCTTCAGAGTGATCGCAAAGAGGCGACACTTGAAGGCATCTGTCATCGGCCTGATAGAGACGACATCCTCGAACCATTGCAGATGTTGGACAGGGTCATCCTTCCCGGAATAGTAAGCCATGTCTGGCTCTCTGAACCCCTCGGGAACGGGAGCTGAGATGATCAGCTCGCTGAAGGGTGACCCCCTAAGGGGTGGTCTCGCCACCTCCACTCGCGCGACCTGCTCGCCTTGAAGGTTGGCACTCGCCGGGCTGGAGAACAACTCTCGGCCGGTGAGGTCTCGCTCGACCCCATCGCCCATCCTCTCCTTCCCGGGCCTTCTTCCTGGGACACTTCCTTCTCCCCCCCGCTGGGGTCATCTCGCCTAGACCCCTGGGAGTCGACTCGTCGAGGGGGGGAGCTAGCTCCTGGGGGTCGGGGTGGAGCTGCCACCCTGAGGAGCAATGCATCGCAACATCTCCATGATACCTTGGATGGAGGCCATGAACTCCTGCCTCCCCACAAAGGGTCCTGGGGTGGGGAGCTCGCCGAGATTGTCACTACCTCCTTGACCTCCTGTCATGACACCCTCTCGAGATCTTCTGTGCTGGTCACTCTCCACGCTCACCGCACCAAAATGTTGAAACCAAAAACTTGGTCTCTATGGAGTTCGGGGTCCCTAAAAAGGGGTGACCTCACACCTACTACACTCGAGAGAACGTCACGGACCAAAGGATCAAGAAACTAGGAATAGACCCTCGGCTCTAGCGCGGAGGTCCCACCTCACACCCGGAATGCCACCTGAGCACTTCCCCTCCCTAGCCAATGCTCGAGCTAGGGTGCCTTGGAGGAGCTCTCTCCACTCTACCAAGGAGAAGCTAAGGGAGGAGCAAGCCAGAAGAAGAAGAAGAAGTTCCCGTGCCTCTCCAAGGCACCCAAGGGGGTCTATTTATAGTTTTCCAAAACCCCTTGGACCAAAATGACCGAGATACCCTCACGCCCAAAAAGCCTTGGGCCAATAGAAAACAGCCACGCCGGGGGTAAAGGGGAATTTCCCCCAAGGGCAAGAAGGTAAAACTGCAAGTAGAGGCCCTGGCCCCCGGCCGGTCTCGCCCCACTAGGCCGCCGAGCAAGAAGAGGCGGGGGCGAGACCCTGGCCCCCGGCCGGTCTCTCGCCCCGCTAGGCCGCCGAGCAAGAAGAGGCGGGGGCGAGACCCTGGCCCCCGGCCAGTCTCGCCCCGCTAGGCCGCCGAGCAAGAAGAGGCGGGGGCGAGACCCTGGCCCCCGGCCGGTCTCGCCCCTCTAGGCCGCCGAGCAAGAAGAGGCGGGGGCGAGACCCTGGCCCCCGGCCGGTCTCTCGCCCCTCTAGGCCGCCGAGCAAGAAGAGGCGGGGGCGAGACCCTGGCCCCCGGCCGGTCTCGCCCCTCTAGGCCGCCGAGCAAGAAGAGGCGGGGGCGAGACCCTGGCCCCCGGCCGGTCTCGCCCCTCTAGGCCGCCGAGCAAGAAGAGGCGGGGGCGAGACCCTGGCCCCCGGCCGGTCTCGCCCCTCTAGGCCGCCGAGCAAGAAGAGGCGGGGGCGAGACCCTGGCCCCCGGCCGGTCTCGCCCCTCTAGGCCGCCGAGCAAGAAGAGGCGGGGGCGAGACCCTGGCCCCCGGCCGGTCTCGCCCCTCTAGGCCGCCGAGCAAGAAGAGGCGGGGGCGAGACCCTGGCCCCCGGCCGGTCCCGGCTCGCCCCTCTAGGCCGCTGAACAAGAAGAGGCGGGGGCGAGACCCTACCTAGCCCCTGGCCGCACCCGCCCCTCTCGTCGCCCGCTATGCCGCCGAGTTGGGGAGGCCTGCGACCTGGCGGCCTTAGGCGGCTTGCGGCCTGGCGGCCTGGGCGGCTTGCGGCCTGGCGGCCTGAGGCGGCTTGCGGCCTGGCGGCCTGGGCGGCTTGCGGCGGCTTGCCAAGAGCGCCTTGGGGGGAGAAATATTTTCTCCCCCTACTAGTATGTTTTGCATGTTCACCAAAAATTGGCCCCTAGGAGTGCAAAACTCCCAAAAAGCTTAAAAACTTGCTTACCTTGTTTTGGGCCCACTCTTCGCGAATACGGGGTTGTACACTACTGAGTCAGAATTTAAGTTAACTGGATACTCAGATGCTGACTTTGCTGGATGCAGAGTAGATAGAAAAAGTACCTCAGGGACATGCCAGTTCCTTGGTATGAGAATAGTGTCTTGGTTCTGCAAGAAACAGTCATCTGTGTCTACATCAACTACTGAAGCAGAATATATAGCAGCGGGTAGTTGTTGTTCCCGTATACTGTGGATTCAAAACTAACTCCTGGACTATGAGTTTAACTTAAATAGTTCAACTCTATTATGTGATAACACAAGTGTTATATCCATAGCACAAAATCCAGTCCATCACAGTAGGACCAAATATATAGACATTAGACATCATTTCATTAGAGAGTGTATACACAAAAATAAAATTAAACTTGTCTATATCTACATTGATTTATAAAGAGCAGATATTTTCACCAAGCCTTTGGATGAAATAAATCATCTATTCTTCATAACTCAGCTTAGTATGATAAATGGAGAAGCTTTGATTTAATTTCTGTCTATGCTCGACGAATTTTTCAAAGTTTGTCGAATGGAGATCGACGAACAGAGAAAAGTTCTAGAGATATTCGTCAAACAGAGATCGACGAACTCTCTGTGTGTGAAGTAATTTTCATCGAACGAAGATCGACGAATCTGCTTCAGAAAAGTTTCGTCGAACAGAGCTCGACGAAATGTTTTCAAATCTTCAGACTAAGATCGACGAATTCTTTAACTACAAGATATTTCGTCGACCTCAGGTCGAAGAATTCTTTTTTTTTTCGTCGAACGGAGTTTGCCGATTTATATTCGGAAAAACCGTATATCTTGTTTTTTCTTCGACCTCCGTCCCGCGCTTTCAGTTCCATCGCACTTGATCTCTCTTGTTTGTTGCAGGCGCACTCATGGTGATTCCCGCAGGCAGTCTTGGAGCAATGAAGTTTGATACAGGATTTTATATAGATTTTGAGTCGTTTCAACACTCGGATCCTATCTTCTTGGAAATTCTCCAACTGCTTGAAGATCAACAGTTGAAGAACTTGATGACCACCCGAATAAAGATAGCCGGTGCAAGATTAGAGAATGGGTTTACACTTCCTCCACCCCAGATGAGAACACTATGACTGGAACAATATCGGGTAATGAAGTATCTCTTACCCCCGCGATCTGAACAGATATTTTTTGATTAGCTAATGGTGAGGAAGAGTTGGAGATTGATAGTGAGGAATTTGATGAGATGTTAAATAAGATGGGTTATTCTGGAGAAACCCCCAACAAACTGCTCAAGAAACATTTATCTGCTGAATACAAGTTTCTAGCAGATGTTATAGGCAAGGTACTGCTGGGTAAGCATACAGTCCATTAATACATCACTAGGCATCAATTCCTGGTGATGTGTGCTGTGGTGAATAAGAAGCCTGTGAATTGGGCTAAGATTATGTTTGAGATGATCAGGAAAAAGAACACCAAGAAGGAGGCGTATTTTGGAAGTATTCTGGGAATCTTCCTTCAGGAAAAGGCTATTGAATCCCTGGTCACACCGACCATATTCATTAATACCTCCAAGAGGATCACTTGTGCCCTCTTTGGCAGGTGGGAGAGGACCATCACCAATCCCTCCAAGGCTTCTTCCTCTTCCTCCAGACCTTCTGAGAGTACAAGGGCTGCTCTAGCCACTTCCCACCCTGCTAAAGATGTCCCTCCTCCACCTCCACCACCCCCAGCTTTCCCAATTCATCTCCCATCACCAGTTCACACCGCAGTCCCTGCTCCCACACCTCCATCATCCCCAGTACATCCACCACAACCTCATATTCCCTCTCATACATCACCTCCACAAACACATATTCACTCTCATACCTCACCTCCATCCCATCATGGTACACCAATTCCATCATCACCCTCATCTCCTCTACCACCACATTTGGCTGACATTCCCCTCTCCAATCTATCATCCATACCATCATTCAATCTGCTTTTATCCCCCCTTCATACTCTTTCTTCCCCAGATGAACCAATGCAAGACTCTCTCCCTCCTCCTCCACCATCATCTTCCATGCACCCCTCTTTCTCTACTGAGCCCCCTCATGAATTCCTGCAACTGGACCCCTCCATCATTCCACCTCTTCTAGCACTTCTCACTCCCCTCCTCAAAACCCTCATAGCAGAGTCTATTTCCCCTCTTGTTTCTTCCATCTCCTCTCTTGTTGCTCAAATCTCTACTCTCTATCCCTCTTTCTTCAATCAGGGGTCTGGCTCCAGTACCCACTGAAACCAGGCAGGGGGAGATACTCTGTGAAGAAGTAGCTCCAAAATCCACAGTAGCAAAAGCAACAGCAGTAGCAGAAGCAGCAACAGAAGCAGAAACAACAGATGATTTGACTGATTTAATTAATTTTATTGAATCTGATATGGATTTGGATGAGACAGTCACAAAGAAAATAACAACTGTTGGTGATTACATTATAAATCTCATAGTAGACATTTTGAATTTGTTAAAAATCTTTGATACAGTTCATTTGAACTCTCTTCCAGAATACATCATAAAGCCATCCATGGCTATAGTTCCCTACACCTCCCCAATAAGCCCCAAAGTTGCCAAGCAACTCAAGTCTAGTTTTATTATTACAGAGGCTCCTGTCATTCCATCTCCACCAAGAGATGATTCCTTCATTGTTTCATCCTCTCCTAAAGCCATTTCTCCTCCAACCTTCATTATGTATGATAGCCCCATGCCTGATCTAGATGAGTTGATCATGGCTGATATTGAAGAAGAGAAAAAATCAGTTGCTGAAAGCACTGATGTATATAATTATCCAGCTCCAGCTCTTCCTCCTGATCCTCCCCAGGCAGAAAAAATGTTAATATCTGAAGAAGCTTTAAAAGCAATTAATGCATTATATGATACTCCTCAAGACTCTTCAGATGATGATGATGAAGAGGATTCAGATGACAGTCCTTCTGCTAAGAAAAAGAAAGTCACTAAGAAAAGGAAAGCCCCTCCAGCTCCTACTCCAAAACCAAACCCAACACACGATACTCCTTATTACATTCTTCAGAATATCACTCCATACAAGGGCATGCTAGCTTGGATGTGGCTGTCCAAAAATCAGCAGAAGGACAGGAAGAAAAGCAGGAAATATTCACCTCCTCCACAGAGATACATAAAAGACCCTCCTCCACCTCCTCCACCTGCTAGTGGTGCTTCAGGCTATTCCTCTCAGAGGCCTACCTAATATCAAACTTATCAAAGACAGCATGGTAGATCCTCTTCTTCTAGAAGCAGTCATCACAAGTACTCTTCAGGCAGGCAACATCATCAACATCTACAGCAACAACAACAACATCTACAACAAGCACCAGAATCTCAGAAAGCTAAAAGTCCAAAAAGACCTGAATCTCCTCTTGTTCCATTTGAGGACCCAGAAACAGCTACTACTACAAGGATGACCAGGTTCCAAGAATTGGTTGGCCTATCTATGATCAACAAAGACAAAGCTGAAGGAAGGGATCCCTCTCAATACTCAACAATGTTCAAATACAGAAAGGAGGAACTAAACAGGTTTGCAAACGCTAATAAATTCTTTAATGTAAATGATTATATGAAATTACATCCAGAAGCTGTGGTGCCAAGGGCTACTTCCCTAAATATTATTGGAGCTGCTGATATGACCATGACAAATACTCAAGCAGCCAATGCAAACAGGGAAATCATATTCACTCAGCCTAGTGATAAAGCTAAAGAGGATAAGCAAAAGGAGCCAAAGCAGAAGAAATAAATTTAAACTGTTTAGTCTTTCTAAATGTCTTATAACTATTTGCTTATTTATTTCCTGATACAAAGCTCATTGTATATATATCTGCTGCATGTTTTAAAGTTTTCTGCCAGATATATTTTTCTTGCTTTGTAAATGTTTTGTGTCTGTACTTAGTGAACATACCCAAATAGGGAGAGATTGTTGGATCACTAGTTGGATTTAGGCTAGGTTCACTAAACTAGGATTATTGATCAACCATGTATAGCCAGGGTCATGTTTGTGTCCTATAGTTTAGGCCATGTCCTTAGAGACAACATTGCATGGACCAGCCAACAACAGACTACAGAAGACTCCAGACTTAGAGAAATTTCAAAGATTTAGTAAAGTGAGTTCGACGTTCGTCGAACTCACCTCGACGAAAGTCGTGCTCAGCTCGACGAACTCAGAGACAATTCTCTGAGTTATGCTCGACGAACTTGGTTCTCAGGTCGACGATTTCTGGATGTTCTACTTCAACATTCTAAGTCCAGAACCATTTCTCTGAACTCTAGTCGACGAAGTTATTTTATCAGCTCGACAAACTTAGAGCACAGAATTTGCAAGTTTCTTCAGAAAGCAGTTAGCTGTTCTCAGGTCGACGATCTTTGATCTCAGGTCGACGAACAATAATTGTATGGTCAACGAACACGATTTCTCAGCTCGACGAACTCTAGACTCAGGTCAACGAAATCTGTTCTTTGCTCGACGAATTCTGTGCAGAATCAGACTTAGATTTTTCCTTCCTTCTGTCCTTATTCCATTGCAGTAATTCTTGAAAAATCAATGCATTATATTCTCTGAATATTACCGTTAGAAGCAGTATTGATTGTGGCATTCATCAGGATTATTACTTGCCGCTTTTCAATATGACAGTTGGGGAAATCATTTAATGCAGATATTCTTTCCAGCCGTATTACATTCTCCAGGCCGTCAGCAATCAACGCAGGAAGGAATTAAAAAATTCAAAGGAGAAATTTCATCGAGAATATAAAAGTGATTTCTTCCTTCTTCTAGACAGCAAGACACAGCACACAGAGAAAAGCAACGAGATAGTCAAGATCAGAGACAATACATGGCCTACAGAGAAGATTAACAACAACATCATTCTAATCCTTCTCTGTATTGAAAACAATCTTGTTTTCACCTTGACACTGCTGAAGAAGAAGAAGAACATTCATCCAAATCAAGAGTCTTCTTCATCCTTCACTCCAGGATTCTTCAAGGACAACAAATCTTTATCAGTCAAGAAGTTCCTGGATCTCTTCTTGTCAAGGCTAAAGATAGAAGACTTACTCACCCTGAAGCAAAGCTCCAATCTTCCTGAACAACTCAATAACTCAGGGGGAGCTTTGATAACATCAAAGATCCATAAGTCTTCTCAATTGTATTTAAGAAAGAGAAGACACCATAACTCTCTCACCCCCTCATTGTCCAAAGGGTTCTTTAACTCCTTTCAAAAGTTATTCCTTGGTTGCAAGTCACCTGATCAAAAGACTTGGGTTGGTTTTTGAGTACCTGATCAAAAGCTCATTAATGGCAGTCACCTGATCAAAACATGTTAGTGGATTCCTACCAGGGTGATAGAAGAGTGGATGTACCCAGGTTGGGGAACCACTATAAAAGTTCTTGTATTGTCTGGTTGCCCTCTTTCCTTTTTTGTTCTTGATGTGCCTGTGGTAGTTAGTTTAATTTTATTGTGTCCATGGTAGATTAGTTTATCATAGTTTACTCTTTACTTACAGCAAACATTGGTATCTATTAGCTGCTCTACTCTGAAGATTTTATAAACTGAAAAAGTTTAAAAGATACTCTATTCACCCCCCTCTAAAGTATTTCAGGTCTAACCCTCTCTTTCAAATTCTTTGGGATCATCTTTTTTAACTTTTTCCAAACATGTCATCAGACAATGCTACTTAATAAAATTTTCTTATATTTAGTCTCTTTGAGATGGTTGTAGCAGTTGAAAAAGCAATTGTGAGAATAAAATTGTGAGAAATTATTGGTTGGAAAAGCTACAAATTGTTTGGAGAAACTCATTGTCCGTTTTGGGCGGCGTTCGAGCTCTGGCGTGGGAACGAACGAATCAGTGTTAGCCGCCGGTGGTGACGAGCCGGTTTAGAGACGGAGGGGTTTCTCCATTTGTAGGGGGCGGCGGCCGGAAACTGCGAGGGATGGAGGATAAATAAACGGAACCATGCGACGGCGGTGGCGTTAGCTCCGATCGCACTGGAGCCCCGACATCGCCTCAAACAGACCCTCAATTTTCAGTCTGATAAAGAAACATTTTTATTTCTTTTGGAGAACATAATATTTTAGATTTTTCTTTTTGTATTATATTCACATTTGTATTATCATATTTTTGCATTTATTTTAGTAATTAATGTGAACTATTTTAGTAATTATAGTTATGAATGTAGATATAACTAGCTTTAACCATGTGTTTTTGTGATTTTCTTGAAGGAAATAAAGACGGACATTGAGCAGTTATTGGACATCCAGTTATGACATGCCTACTACAAGAAAAGATGAAAGTTGGACTGGTGAAAGTTGAAAAAAAGGAGGAAGTTTTGGCATACTGAACTTCTCTTTGTTGACTGGCCGTGAAAGTTAAAAAAAAGGAAGAGACCAAAAACGAGGCGACAAAGATGGAATAAGGCAAGAAAAACGAGCCTAAGAAGAAGAAAGAAAATAATTCTCACGAGCAAATTGTTTATTATAGAATTTGTCTTATATTGGGTTTAGTAGATCTAAAGTGTTATGTTGATTTGTATATATTGAGGGGTTTGAGCTATCTCCCACCTTCCTTTTTTTTTACTATTAATAAAGATATATTTTCATTGAGATTATTTTACCAAATAGAAATTCTATTTATTATCATGTCTTATCTTATAATTTATTTATTTCCATTTAATAGCAAATAATTAAATTTATTTAAAAATGTACGTTTAGCAACGAAAAAAATAGTTGTCACTAAAAAAGTAAATTTAGTGACGAAAATTAATGGTCACTAAAAAAAATACTTTTAGTGAAGAAAAATAGTTGTCACAAAAAATGTACATTTAGTAATGAAAATTAATGGTCACTAAAAATATACATTTAGTATCGGAAATTATTTGTCACTGAAAATATACATTTTGTGACAAAAGTTGATTTGGTCACTAAATATATTTTGTGATGCCCATTTTGCAACAACCTTGTGACAGACCAAATTTGGTTGCTAAATGTCTATAGTGACCAAACCGCAATATTTTGTGACCAAAAATTTCGTCACTAAATGTCAATTTTCTTGTAGTGCTAAAAGAAATGGAAGTGTTATGTTTTCTTTTGATGTGGCCGGCCTGCGTGCCAATGTTTGAGACCACTATTTTGAAAGCCCTGTAAGGCCATAAGGCCAACTACCTGTATGTGTAAAACATTCCTATCATGTATAAAATATGAAGTTTTTATGTGTTGGACATTCAGGTGTGGAGTTCAAGTGTAGTGTTATAGTCTTCCGCTAGAATGCAATGTGTTAGGGTGCGTTGCGCTACTCTGGTATCACACCGTAACTGCACCTCCTGTTTTGTGGTCTATGCTGTGGGGCCCCGGCCGAACCTTCTAGTATATACTATGTGAACGGATAGGGCTGCTACATTTTTGGTATCAGCTGTCTTGGTCTTTCCCTCTCGACGTCGTGGTCGACTTCTTTTGTGGGGTGGCGAGCACGTGTCTGTGCAAACCAGGTTAACACGATTGAACTCCTGAATGTACATGGTAGGAATGCAAATACATGTGTTTGAGGAACCTGCATGTTCCTAACCTGTTGATATTGCTTGTGTACGGTCGCTAATGTGTGTGTTGTCCACCTTTAGGTGACGCAGAGTGGTGCGGGGCAATCGGAGCCCCTGCAGTCTGATGAAAGTACGGCACCAGCCGAGGTGCCTACACCTCCGCCTTCTGCAGAAACTGTACGATTAGTTGCTGAGGCTGTATTTGCCATGATGCAAGCACAACCGCTTGGGTAGACGCAAGGGCAGGCGCAGCCGACATTGAGGCCAGAATAGGTAGCGGCAAGTCCAGAACCTGTACCGACTGTGAATCCTCGAGTAATTAAGAAACAGTTAAAGCAGTTCATGAGTTTTCACCCGCCTACGTTCTCGGGAGTGGGATCTCCTGCGCAGGCTGAAGACTGGTTGTCGCGTGTCAAGAGGATTATGACGGCGATTGGAACGGAGGAGCATTAGAAAGTCACCTTAGCCTCCTTCTTGCTGGAAGGAGAGGCTCGTTTGTGGTGGGACGAAATGGAGCTACACCACTTAGCATGTAGACCGTTAACACAAGTGTCGATGGAGGAATTCTCTCGGCTCTTCCTGGCGAAGAACCTCCCGGCGGCACAGCGTATCGCCATGGAGAATGAATTCCAAAGGCTGACGCAAGGAGAAGGCAGTGTGGAAGCTTACCTGCCTGAGTTTACACGCTTGGGGCGGTATGCGGGTTCGATATTTGCTGACCTGCATGAGTTTACACGCTTGGGGCGGTATGCGGGTTCGATATTTGCTGACATGCATGAGTTTACACGCTTGGGGCGGTATGCGGGTTCGATATTTGATGATGAGCAGAGAAAGACAAATAGGTTCTATGAAGGACTGCGGGACGAGTTGAGATTCCTGCTTTCTAGTTCCGTGAACCAAGGATTCCAGGCATTAGTTGACACTGCCTGCGCGCTCGAAAAAGACATGAAAAGGGTGCAGGGGAAGAGGGCCTTGGCTGTGACACAGCCGAAGTTTAAAGTGCCCCGACCGATGAAGTCATTTTATAAGAAGAAATGGGGCAAGAGGCCCAAGACGGCGGGACAAGCTCCTTCTTAGGTTGCATCGGGAGCAACGTCGGGGACCACTTCAAAGCCGGATACTCGTACGTGCTTCAATTGTGGACGGGTGGGGCATATAGCCCGGGATTGTCGGGTGCCGCCAAAGAGTGAAAAGAAGGCGGGAGCGTCATATGCGGAAAAGGGCAAGGTAGTGGTGGCATCCTCTGCATCGTAGGCGCAACCCCGGGTCTACAATCTTATCCTGCAGGAGGCCATCAAGCAGAGTGACGTCGTCACAGGTACGAGTTAAGTTTTGCGCATTGTATTGCTTGTATGCTTGGTTTATTGCATATGTATATACGGTTTGTATGTGTGACATGATGGTCACATGATTTGTGATGATTTGGAACACGCTGGCGCGAGCACTGTTCGATACGGGTGTGTCACATTCTTTTCTGTATAAAGGGTTCATAGCGCGGCTTGAGATAACTAGTCGTGTGAAGACAGATAGCGTCAGAGTGATGTTATCGAATGGTTGTATGCTGCTTGCGGATCAAACTTGCGATGTGGTGGTGCAAATAGGAAGTCGGGATTTTTGCTTGACTGCATCTGTATTGCCGATATCGGAATTCGATGTGATATTTGGTATGGATTGGCTCGCGGAGCAGCATGCCTTGATTGAGTGCCAGTCCAAAGAGAACACGTTGGGCCAGAATACCGAGCAGGTGACGAGGTTCGCGGGTATGCAAGGAGTTGGCGAGACGTTGATGTCTGCACTCCAAGTTGTCAAAGCTGTTCGGAAAAGCGAGGAGTTATATTTCGCGTTGATTCAGGCTGTGGAGCCTAAGGCTAGTGTGTGCGATGTTCCGATCATGTCGGAGTTTACAGATGTGTTTTCCAAGGATCTCCCTGGGCTACCACCCCAGCGAAAGATTGACTTCACGATCGAGTTGGTGTCAGGTGTGAAACCTGTGGCCTGCTTGCCATATCGCGTCGCGCCAAACGAAATGGCGGAGTTGAAAGTCCAACTGCAAGAATTGCTGGAGCAGGGTTATATACGCCCAAGCATGTCTCCTTGGAGCGCCCCTGTGCTTTTTGTAAAAAAGAAAGACGGTGGCTTGCGGTTATGTTTTGATTACCGCGAACTGAATAAGCTGACCGAGAAAAATAAATATCTAGTTTCGCGGATTGATGAGTTGTTCGATCAGCTAGTGGGATCGTCCGTCTACTCGAAGTTGGACTTGAAGTCCGGTTATTACCAGTTGAGAATCCGAGAAGAAGACATTCCCAAAACCGCATTTGGAACACGGTATGGGCACTATGAGTTCACGATAATGCTGTTTGGGCTGTGCAATGCGCCCTCGGTATTTATGGACTTGATGCACCGAATATTCCGAGAATACCTGGATCTGTTCGTGATAGTGTTCATTGATGATATCCTGGTGTACTCGAGATCGGAAGCCGATCATGAGAAGCACTTGTGGTTGGTATTGAATACCTTGAGGCAGAATCAGCTCTATGCCAAGTTCTCGAAGTGCGAGTTTTGGCTAGCGTCTGTGGCTTTTCTGGGCCATGTGGTGAGTGGAGCGGGCATAGCAGTGGATCCAGTAAATATAAAGGCCATACAGGAGTGGCCGGTGTTGTCTTCAGTGGCCGAAGTCAGGTGCTTCCTTGGACTAGCGGGCTACTATCGAAGATTTGTTGCAAATTTCTCGCGGATCGCTTTGCCGCTAACCACACTAACGAGAAAAGATCAGAAGTTCGTTTGGACGCCAGAGTGCGCGCGAGCTTTTGAAGAGCTGAAGATTTGGTTGACAACGACGCCTGTGTTGTCATCGCCATGTGGTACCAATGGGGTTGTAATCTACAGTGATGCCTCAGGGAGCGGCTTAGGCTGCGTTCTTCTGCAAAATGGAAAGGTGATCGCTTATGGCTTACACCAACTGAAGGTGCACGAATGAAACTATCCCATCCATGACTTAGAATTGGAGGCAATGATCTTTGCACTAAGACTGTGGCGACACTATCTTTATGGAGTGAAGGTGTAGATCTATATAGATCATAAGAGCCTAAAGTACCTGTTGGAGCAGAAGGACCTGAATATGCGACAACGAAGGTGGTTGGAGTTCCTCGGGGACTACACCTTTGAGATTCATTATACTCCCGGGAAGGGGAACGTAGTCGCAGATGCCTTGAGTCGGAGAGCTCCGGTAAGGGCGAGCTGGTTGCAGATGCATGATGTGTAACACCCCCTATCAGTCACATAGCATATAGCAGTAGGTCCGGCCGGGTCCCGACGTCGTATGCCACAGACAGACCGGGTGGTTACTTATGGAAACCATCCAACCAATCTCAACGTCCTACACAGAGCATTCTAGCGGAAGTATTATATTAAAGTTGCAATAAAGAACCCAGCATTAGAGCCTGAATGTCCACTAGTACATAATAGGAATGTTATACAAAATACTCAAAATAAGCCTTAAGGCCTTACAAAATGTTTCACTTCCAATTACATGTTTTACAAACCACGGCACGCAGGCCGGTCACACATGAATAAAGTAGTAAACACTTCCAAATAGGCCTTCAAGGGCCGGCTTCGCATTCGGGCTTTAGCCCGCTATTGACCGCTTGGTCCAGCTGCACCTGCAAGCAACAAACCACCGCACGGTGGCAAAACAAGGCAACGGTCAGCTATGCTGACCAAATTATAACGATCCCGCCCCCAACTCGGGGCGGCGATGTTCCTTCCCTGCATTTCATTAGCATAAGCGAGCAATATATATAGCCATTTCATCACAGGCGGAGGCTCAACGGCCACACACCCCGTGCACTCAGGGCACATTCTCGGTGAACGCAGTCTAAGTCTGCCGACTCACCGCCATCCCCTTTGGACGGCCAAACAATGAGCAGTTTGTCTTCCCGGCATGGGTCACAGTAATTAAAACCATAGACCGCCGAAGACTCTCATCTATGCCAACGACTCTAATCCGAACGACATAGAACGGGTACGGTTCCATCTAACCCGTGCTCACAACGCAACGGTAATTTAAACCATATGCGCCCGCAACGGTAATTTAAACCATATGCGCAGGTCAAACTTCTCCCGAGTCCCATTTCCATCACACTTCACATAATCTGATTATGTTCAAGCTGGCTCTCAGGCCACCAAGTTGGCAAGATCTCGTATCCGCCCAGTTTTCCGGGTGCACCTTTGGGTTAGTCCCCAAGGTTCCCTGCTGCAATCTACCGCGTAGAAAACCCGAAAAACAACCAATAGCACGGAGTCTTCTCCGGCATTATGCAATGCAACATCACCGATCCAGATCAACATGTCCGGGTAGGCTTCACACATCATGCATATGTCCGTTCTCGCTTACGGACTCTAAACAACGGGGACTTCACATATGTACCCGAAGGAACGCCTCCAACTCTCCGCAAACTCGCGAGAGCGGGCTTCCTATGCTAAGAAAGAGAGCTACTCATGCTCAAGATGAGGATCGTTACCCTAGCGTTCCTCTTTGGCGCCATTGAAAAGTAATCGGATGAAAAGCACTGCACTAGCTTTGCCTCCGTGGATCCGGAGTCGGCTCGCGATTCGGAGCTTCGAAGCTCCTCCAATGGCGGGATCTAGCTCGTTCTTCTTCCTTTGGCTCTCCTCTCTCTCTAAGGTTTAGAAAGATAACACTTAAGAAAAAGTGAGGGTTTTGAAAGCTCAGACCCGGGTATATCCCTTCAGGAACAACCCCCAGTCGTTGGATCTCAAGATAAGGAAACGAACGGCTTTGATTCGGGACTGAAATGCCCAATCTGGAAGGAACACGGCCTGGCACACGCCCATGTCCAGGGCCGTGTGCCTCATTCGCCGTCAAAATCGAATCACCTAGAACCTCACACGGGTATCGAACACGCCCGTGTTCGCGCTGACACGCCCGTGTTCCACCTGACATGGCCGTGTGGCCGGCCGTGTACCCCATCATTTTTCCCCAAAAACAACCCTAGCACTGCACGGGTTCTAGGACACGCCCGTGTCCTTACCCGTGTCACCTCAACACGCCTGGACCCCAGGCCGTGTACACGGTCTCGACACTCGACACTTCGTCGAGCGAAGATCGTCGACCTATTGACACGGCCTTGGACACGCCTGTGTCCTAGGCCGTATGCCTTGTCTCGACACATTGTCGACACCAAAGTGTCGACTTCCCGGGACGAGTGTCGACACGGGTCGACACGCCCTGCGACACGCCAGTGTCGCAGGCCGTGTGCCATGTCTCGACACATTGTCGACACCGAAGTGTCGACTTCGCGGCTAAGTGTCTACACGGGTCGACACGCCCTGCGATACGCCCGTGTCGCAGGTCGTGTGCCCAGTCTCGACACAATGTCGAGACCAAAGTGTCGACTTCCCGTCTCAGTGTCGACACAGGCTCGACACGCCCTGGGACACGCCCGTGTCCCAGGACGTGTGCCTGCTGCCAAAACCCAAACTGGCCCAAAACGTCCCCCTTTGCTCCTTAGAGTTTCGGGGCGTTACATGATGAACTCTCATCCAGGAGTTGGAAGCATTGGAGATCTCGTGTGTTGACAAGAATGCTATAGCCGATGCATGTCTGAACTGGACGGAGGTACAGTGTGACCTTGCAGACTGGATTTGACGAGCAACGGGGTTAGATGAAGATCTCTTACGCTATGTTAAAGAAGGGCCAGCGGGCAAATTCTCCTGGGATGACGGTCTTTTGGGAAAGAGAGCCGTTTGTGCGTCCCGAATTTGGGTAAATTGAGGGAAGAACTGATGTATGAAGCGCATTATACGAAGTACTCAATCCACCCAGGGAGCACGAAGATGTTCAGGGATATGAAAAAGCTATTCTGGTGGCCAAGACTAAAGAAAGATGTTGCTCATTATGTGGCCAAATGCCAAACATGTACTATGGTGAAGGCGGAATGCCAGAAGCCGGGAGGTTATTTGAAGTCATTGCCGATTCGAAAATGGAAGTTTGACGATATTTCCATGGATTTCATACACGGGTTGCCGAGATCTCAACGAGGAAATGATTCCATCTGGGTGATTGTCGATCGGCTGACGAAAGTGGCACACTTCTTGCCGAACAGACGGGATGATTTGGTGGAAACTTTGGCAAAGTTGTATGTTGACCAGATTGTGCGGCTACACGGTGTTCCCCGGAGCATCGTAAGTGATCGAGACGGGCGGTTCACATCGAATGACTGGAGGCTAGTTCATCAACTGTTTGGCACGAAGTTGACATTCAACATGGCCTTTCATCCCCAGACGGATGGCCAAACTGAAAGGACCAACAGAACAATGGAAGACATGCTTCGGATGTGCACCCTCGACTTCGGAAAGAGATGAGAAGATCATCTCTATATGGTGGATTTCGCTTACAATAACAACTACCAAGCAAGCATCGACATGGCGCCGTATGAAGCTCTGTATGGATGGAAGTGTCGTACTCCTTTAGCTTGGGTAGAAGCGGGTGAAGCCAGAGTTTATAAGCGTAATGAAGTCGATGAAGCATACTCGACAATACACACTATTCGGGAACGACTATTGATCGCTCAAGATCGACAAGTGAAATACTACAACGCCAAGCACCGGAACGTGGAGTTCGCGGTAGGCGATTGGGTATACTTGAAGATCAAACCCTTCAAAGGCGTATCCAGGATTCGACATCTGAAAAAGTTAAGTCCAAGATACCTTGGTCCATTTGAAGTGGTTGAGCGAGTTGGAGAAGCCGCATATTGGCTAGCTCTTTCGGCATACTTGGGTGGATTGCAAGATGTGTTTCACGTCTCAGTGCTGCGAAAGGCCGTGAAAGATCCAGCTCAGGTGATCAGGGATGATCAAGTGCCGGTGGAGTATGGGCTAACGACAAAGGTTAGGCCCATTTAGATCGAGGATCGAGCCGAGAAACAGTTGCAGAACAAGACGGTCGGGATGGTTAAAGTCCGGTGGGACAATTGCGGCTGTGAGGAGCTTATATGGGAGCGAGAGCAGACCATGCGAGCTGAGTTTCCCGAACTTTTTGTGTAACGGTTATGCAGTGTGTATCGACTTGTATTGAAACTATTGTGGAATGAAAATCCTTCTGTTTGAGTTCCTTACTTGGTGCAAATTTCGGGGACGAAATTTTTGTAAGGATGGGAGGGTTGTAACACCCCAAAATTCAGAAATTGGAAAAAATTGGGTGACACGGCCTGGGACACGGGCGTGTCCCAGGGCGTGTCCTTCCTGGGTGAACAGTCGACGAGTGGTCGACAAAATTTGGTCGACGATCGTCGAGTGTTTAGGACACGGCCTATGACACGGGCGTGTCACAGGGCGTGTCAGCGTGGTCGACGAACTCAACTTAAGCTGGGGCGTGTCTGGTGCCGTGTATGGGCACATAGCCTGAGACACGGGCGTGTCACAGGCCGTGTGAGTCTCGAGTTGATTTCAATTTTCTACAGCCTGATGTACACGACCAAAGACACGGGCATGTCTGAAGGCATGTCGGGTGACACGACCCGTGACACGGGCGTGTCACATAGGCGTGTATTGAACTAGATAAGTCGGTTGAGCACCACTTTGGGAACACGGCGTGTCACAGGCCGTGTTAGGCAAAAAATTATGCTTTTGTGGCAAAATCGTGGTCGTCCGTTCCTTCAGCTGGGATCCAAGGGCTGAGCTGCCTCCCTGCTTCCTTAAGGCCGTGGATTGAGATGAAAGAACTCATTTCATACTTAGCTTTCATCTTTCTAAATCCTAGAGAGAGAAAGGGAGAGGAAGAAGGAGGAGGAGGAAAGGGGCTGGTCACTGGTGGTGCTGCGGTTTTACGACGAGAGCTCCGAGGCCGGCGTTGCGGAGGAAAAGTTGTTGCGGTTCTTCCTAGCCAGTTAGGAGCTCATGGCACCGAAGCGGTCTTCGAGGGTAACGACATTTCTTCCTAGCCATGTGAAGTCTTCCTTTTTGGCATATGCATATGATTCCCCCACCAGAGGGTGGCTTGTTGTGGGAGTCCTTGGGTTGATTCATGGAATCCCCAATTGGTTAACATATAGATCCAGAAATTGAGTACGGAATAGACATGTTGTGTGAAGCCCATCTAGACAGGTTGGTCTGGATTGGTGATGTTGCATACAAACCAGAGAAGACTCCGTGAGAAACATGTGGTTTAAGAGTCGACGGGTTGGACCTGTGAAAGGAAGTAGCAGGAAGTACTGGACTGGAAGTCCATGAAATACCCTTTTGATGCTTGATGTTCTTGGGTGGTACCTGTGAAGAGAGTAACAGGAAGTACTGGCGTGGTGAGCCAGGAAAGACCTTGACATTGCGGAGTCATACCTGTGAAAGGGAGTAGCAGGAAGTACTGGTGCGCCCAGGAAAGATCCGCAAATGTTGTGATATGAAATGGGTGTCAGAGACATACCAAAGCTTGAATACCAGAACAGGATCGGTAAAACCGACCCGCGCATTTTCTTTAGCCGCGAGTACGCTATGCTCGGTGATGACAAGGCGATTTGAGAAACGGGGGGTGGAGAATCTGACCTGCGTTATGTCTGTCCGACGTGAGACCTAAAAGTGAGGTCTGTTGGAGCACATAGCAAGAGTCTTAGGCCTGCGCGCCGTGATACAATGGGGGGCTATGGGCCAATCCCGGTTCACTAAGACTATAAAACTCCGGCTGCACTCCATGGAGTAAATGCTCAAGTGATTTGTCGTTGGGTTGCGACCCTGGTACGGTGGTGGGCAACTAGTTCACCGGTACACCAAGAATGTGCCTTGAGTGCACGGATCGTCGGGCCGGGCGGCTGACGGTTGTGATGGAATGTGTGTGTAAAAGCACATTTGTGATATATATATATATATATATATATATATATATATATATATATATATATATATATATATATATATATATATATATATATATGATTGTGAAATGCTATGCCTGCAGGGAAGATTACCATTGCCCCGGGAAAGGGGTAGGGTCTGTATAATTTGGTCAGCTGAATGCTGACCGTTGCCTCTGTTTGCCACCATTGGGTGGAATGTCCCTGTGCAGGTGCTGGAGAGCCGAGCGGGATGCATAAGGGTTGAAGTCCCTACTATATTTGCTGCTAGCGTTGCTAGCCCTCGAAGGCTAAAAGAAATGGAAGTGTTATGTTTTCTTTTGATGTGGCCGGCCTGCCTGCCAATGTTTGAGGCCACTGTTTTGAAAGCCCTGTAAGGCCATAAGGCCAACTACCTGTATGTGTAAGACATTCCTATCATGTATAAAATGTGGAATTTTTATGTGTTGGACATTCAGGTGTGGAGTTCAAGTGTAGTGTTATAGGCTTCCGCTAGAATGCAATGTGTTAGGGTGCGCTGCACTACTCTGGTATCACACTGTAACTGCACTGCCTGTTTTGTGGTCTATGATGTGGGGCCTTGACCGGACCTTCTAGTATATACTATGTGAACGGATGGGGTTGTTACACATATAGTTTGATCAAAAGGGTATATTTGCAAAAGAATTGTTTTTCCTGCAATTATACTCGAGTGATTTCTATATGAACTCGTGTAGGTCATTCTGCTACTCGAGTAGGTCATTCTGCTACTCAAGTAGGTCAATTCTGCTACTCGAGTAGGTCATTCTGCAACTCGAGTAGGTCAATTCTGCTACTCGAGTAGGTCATTCTGCAACTCAAGTAGGTTAATTCTGCTACTCGAGTAGGTCATTCTGCAACTCTAGTAGGTCAATTCTGCTACTCGAGTAGGTCATTCTGCAACTCGAGTAGGTCAATTATGCTACTCGTGTAGGTCATTCTGCTACTCGAGTAGGTAAATTCTGTTACTCAAGTAGGTCATTCTGCAACTCGAGTAGGTCAATTCTGCTACTCGAGTAGGTCATTCTGCTACTCGAGTAGGTCATTCTGCTACTCGTGTAGGTCATTCTGCTACTCGTGTAGGTCATTCTGCAACTCGAGTAGGTCATTCTGCAACTCGAGTAGGTCAATTCTGCTACTCGAGTAGGTCATTCTGCTACTCGAGTAGGTCATTCTGCTACTCATGTAGGTCATTTTGTTACTCGTGTAGGTCATTCTGCTACTCGAGTAGGTCATTCTGCAACTCGAGTAGGTCAATTGTTGTTTACGTTCGGATGCCATTTTGAGGGTCAAATCGATGTCGTACGGAAAAATAGTTAACATGAAATTTGTTCGACTCGACGAGATATACAACTTTCGTGTTGGGTACTTTTTGATTAGAAGCAATCTTATACCTCTATTATTGATTTTTTCGAACCTGCTCATAAATAGCCCGTTTTTGACAAAATTTTTTATAAACACACACACACATATATATATATATATATATATATATATATATATATATATATATATATATATATATATATATATATATATATATATATATATATATATATATTCTTGGACTTAGGTTTAGAACCAAACTTCATCTTCTCCGTTATTTTTCTCCCGAATCAGAGCAGCAAGCGAGAGAGAGAGAGAGTTTCTTTTTCGTGAATCTTCCGGTGGCCGCCGACGGTGCTCTGATGCTCGAAATCTTCATCCGAACATAGATCCAGAAAGCTCTCGCCGAGAGCTACGCCATCATGATAATATCTTCCTCGTTTCTTGAGTTTTATCGTTAGGGTTTTTCGGCCATTTTTGTCTAGATTTCAACTCCTCCAGCACCCTTTTGCCCCGATCTACGACGTGGAGTGATTCAGTGGACTTTTAAGGTTAAACCAAGGCAAGTGGTGGTTTCCCCTTGTTTATCCTTGACCGATTTGATGGTAACGACTATGTTTTCATGTTCCTTAAACTTTCTACACTTATTCTTTCAAATTATAGTTATGATTAACCTTCTCAATGATCACATGATGTTGTAATGTTTTTTCATGGTGAACTCGATTTTGTCTGGTTATGTTTGATCGTTCTTGAAGTGTCTTATTGATGGCTTTAAACGCCTTAGATTTCGTTATTGAACGGATTAATGTGATCCAGGATTGTAAATTGTTCCTAAGGGTTGATCAACCACATCTTAAATCTAGTAATGTCAAGTAGAATCTGATGAGCCAAATCTCGAGATATATGTGCTGTGATTTCTTTGGGTTTCTTAATTGCGGGAGTTAGTGGACGAAACCACCTCCGCAAATGTTTGATGCCTTTATTAGTACCTTGTGGAAGTCTACCAGGTTTTTGGGCGTCTGCGGTGTATGGTGGAGAGTATGAGACTCCCTCGCAGTTAGACGGATTTTATATTCGTGAGGGTGTGTCCACGAGTGACCACCTCGCCCGTGTTTTTTGGGTAGAGTCGACCACAGGTGCCTAATAAAGGTTTTGTATTTTTTTCCTTATGATTTATCCATGTCGTCACCTTATAGCCTCGTGCGTCAGGTGTACTCTTGTTGAACGTGACGGATCACGTAAGAGTTCTTTTCTTGTTGATGTCTTGTTTTCTTTTTTGTACTTTACTTCAGTGCTTTTGATCTTGGGTTGGTACCCCTTTTGACCTTTGTTTATTTTGGCTTATTCTTCTGCCACCATTTGTACCTTCTTGCTGAGGTGTTCTATCTTTGGAATGCCTCAGGTCCAGAGCTGTAGCAGATAGCAGAGCTGGTTTTGGAGTTTCTGGGCGGCTGTGTTGGTCGTGGTTGTTGCCTCGTCTTAGCGAGGTAGATTGTTGTTTCTTTTAGTTACTGGTTCAGACTTACTTTTCTGTTAGTGGGTTCGTGTCAGTTTGTTGGCGCCCACAAAATTGTTATTTTTAGATACTTGCTAGCTGCTTATTTCTCTATATGTGGATGCGGACTACTTGCTCTCTCAGAGAATTTATGCTAGGAATACATGTTAGGTATTTTAAGAATAAAATCTACTACTACTACTACTTCATGCACCGCATAATTTAAAAACTCTAGCTTGTTATATTTAGCGACTGTAAAAGTTATCCTTCTTACTACTATAAATTTAGAGTCTTGCATAGCATGAGTTGTCCTTTGGGGACGTTTATACTCATGTAGGATGTTGGAGTCAATCTAAACAAGTATTTTTCCGCAGCGTATAATTATATTTTGATTCGTGGACGAGATGAGCCACTAAGCCGAGGGATACAGATAACTACTGCACTTAAACTGATTTTTCCTTAAAATAACTTAAAGAATCTTTCTTCATGATTAAGTAGGTGTCTGCCTTAGCGTCCGCAGTTATCCCCTACTAACGTGACATCATGACGCGCATTTTCCCTTACTCTGACAAGTTATTATATGCGGTGAAAATGCGGGTTGTGACAGTTGGTATCAGAGGGAGGTTGCTTGACAATTGGTCGGGCAACCTTCCCTTGTTAGTGTTAGTTATTTAGTGATATTTCATACACACACCGATGTGTCATCAGTACGTCTTAGCCGAAGTATAGTCACTACACTCATAGCATGATAAGAAGTATACGGGGCATATTATGTAGTATGGGATGCATAATATGTGTTTGTATATGGATCCACCATAGGAGGCAACATGTGACAGTTATGTAGTATGTGATGCATAACCACCGTCACATGAGTGCCCATTAGAACGTTTTCTTTTCTCGTTGCATGTGATGTTATGTAGTATGGGATGCATAACATTTCATGTGTACGCCGCTCATGCATGCATTAAGGCCTTTTTAGAATGCATAATACTGCATACATTGCATATCATCGCATAAGCACGCATGCTAAGTTAAGGTTTACATGATGACACATGTACACACATGATTTTAAATAAGAATAAAGAATCCATGCATTCATGTCATAGGCATGAGAGTAAATAGGATGAGAGGATGCCATCCTAAGTAGGACATAATATCATTATAAAATCCCAGAGCAAGTTGCAGCGTAAGCAAGCATCTTTTAAGTATGGTCTGAACTAGTCATGTTGCCTTGTTGTAAGCTAGGATTTTGATGAGTTGTCCGTTTGCTTTTTAGAAATGGTGCCAAAGCATCCTGCGATGAGGTTGACTCCCTATTCGGAGGGTGAGTCATCAGGTGCGCAAAGTAATGCGATTATCGAGGGTCTGCGTCAGAGCAATGAGGCTCTGTCGAGATAATTGGTTGCGATGTAATCGTAAATTGAGCCTTTATTGTCTACCGCTCCCGCGCAGTAACCTTTAGTGCAAGAGCCTACCTTGGGCCAAGTCGTGCCCGATACCCTTGCTCCTCTAGTGCCCCCGATGGCGATACCACCAGAAATGAATTTCATATCGCACTTCCAGCAGTTGGGACCTCCCACTTACGACGGAAGTGCCAACTTTATGGTTTTAGATGATTGGATCATCTCCATCGAGGAGATGTTTTCGTATTCCGGAAAGGGAGAATCTGAAGGAAGGATGTTCTTGGGAATCTTTTAAGAAGATACTGCTGAAGAAGTTTCTACCCTCGGTCGAGCAGGACCGTATGATGAATAACTTCCTGCATTTGAAGCAGAGACAGCTCACCTTGAGCGAGTACGAGATTGAGTTTAGCAAATTGAGTAGGTTTGCTCCTGATTTGGTAGCTTTTGAGGAGGGTAGAGTGAAGTGTTTCCTTGGAGGAATGAGAAGCGATGTCCAGCTGTTGGCATGCGCTTACCGGGCTGAAAGTTATGCTGAAGCAGTGGAAGATGCTTTGAAAGTGGAGGCGATTGAAAACACCAAGAACCGCGGTGCTGTGGCGAGGAAAGAGAAAAGGAAAGGCATTGAGGATGGTAGCTCCAGGGTATCTGGCCCTTCTCAGAAAAAGAAAAGTAAGGAAGTGTGTAGCTTCTGTAGTCGTCCTGGCCACCCTTATGAGAGGTGTTTCAAGAGGACTGCCACCCTGAAGCAGCAGCAGGTGCACGCCATCCAAGGTGCACCCAAGGGAGAGCTAGTGTACTGATTATGTGCAAGGAAGGGTCATGATATGAGTCGGTGCTGGATGAAAGAAAGGATTTGCTTCCAGTGCGGGCAGAAGGGACACCAGAAGTCTTCGTGCCCCCAGGCTCAGCCCCCACTGTAGCCTGCCCCACTTCGAGCTTTGCCGCCGCCACCGAACCTAGATAAATGAAAAGGAAAGCTGAACGTGATGACCAGCAAGGAAGCCCAAACCTCTACACAAGTGATATCAGGTTAGCCCAAGTTTAAAATATCCTTATTATTTATCGTTGTTGCCCTAGTTATTGTTCGTTTAGTTATGTATGTTACGGTTTTAGGGGAGTTTAAGGTACAGAATAGGTGGGCGCGCGTTCTTTTCGATTCGGGTGCCACCCATTCCTTTGTGGCCTGGAGGATTGTTGATAAACATCGCCTGGATGTGGATCAATTAGGAGACTCCTTCAATGTCAAGCTCCCTTCCGGTGATTCGGTGATATCTAATCAAGGAGTTCTGAGATGCCCTATTTATCTTGGCAATTTTTTGGCCTTTGAGGATCTTATGATTTTAGATCTGGCTGATTTCGACGTGATTTTGGGCATGGACTGGCTGTCCAAGTATGATGCGGTCATCCAGTGCAAGGCTAAGCGACTGGATTTCAAGATGGACGACGGACAACCTGTGAGCGTCTATGGATTTCAGGACAGTGTTTCCCCTATCATTTCTGCGGTACGTGCTTGTCGTGCTATAGAGTCTGGTTGCGAGGCATTTTTTGGTTTCTATTTCTGCTCTGGAGACAGCTTTTGTTACACCACATCTTGAGGATATCTCGCTGGTGCGAGAGTTTCCAGATGTTTTTTCTGATAGTCTTCCAGGACTTCCTCCTGAAAGGGAGATA
The DNA here is from genome assembly GCA_039583875.1 of Platanthera guangdongensis. Lineage (NCBI taxonomy): Eukaryota > Viridiplantae > Streptophyta > Magnoliopsida > Asparagales > Orchidaceae > Platanthera > Platanthera guangdongensis. The sequence goes on along the minus strand of CM077162.1, from coordinate 37,779,591 downwards.
GAGTTTGTGATAGACCTCGAGCCAGGTACTCATCCTATTGCCAAAGCACCGTACCGTATGGCTCCGCGTGAGTTGGATGAGTTGCGTACTCAGTTCGATGAGTTGCTGAGGTGTGGTTTTATTAGACCAAGTTCTTCTCCATGGGGTGCTCCTATTTTGTTCGTCAAGAAGATAGATGTATCGATGAGGCTTTACATTGATTATATGGAATTGAATAAGGTAACCATTAAGAATAGATATCCCATGCCAAGGATTGATGATCTGTTCGATCAGTTGCGTGGTAGCTCGGTATTTTCAAAGATCAATATTCGCTCAGGCTACCACCAGTTGAGGATTCGTGAGCCAGATATTCCCCGAACCGCTTTCCGTTCGCGACATGAAAATTATGAGTTTTCGGTGATGTCTTTCGGTTTAACCAATGCACCCTCTGCTTTCATGGATTTGATGAATAGAGTGTTTAAGGATTTCTTGGACCGATTCGTTATTGTGTTTATAGATGATATCCTGGTGTATTCCCGCAATGTTTAGGAGCATACTCAGCATTTGAGTTTGGTTTTGTCGACCCTGAGGGAGCATAAGTTATATGCGAAGTTGAGCAAGTGTGAGTTCTGGCTACCTCAGGTGTCCTTTCTGGGTCATGTTGTAAGCAAGGACGGTATTTCTGTAGACCCGACCATGATTTCTGCTGTGATGGAATGGGAGAGACCTTCTATACCTAAGGAGATTAGGAGCTTCTTAGGCCTGGCTGGCTATTATAGAAGATTCGTGGAAGAGTTTTCGGTGTTGTCTTCTCCTCTAACTAGACTTACTCAGAAGAATACTGCATTCGTTTGGAGTGATAAGTGTGAAGAGGCTTTTCAGGAACTAAAGAAGAGATTATGTACTGCTCCGATTTTAACCTTACCTACTGAAGGAGTTGAGTATGTTGTGTATGTTGATGCATCACACATCAGACTTGGTTGTGTTTTAATGCAAGATGGTAAGGTGATCGCGTATGGATCGATGCAACTAAAGATTCACGAGAGAAACTATCCTACGCACGATTTGGAGTTTGCTGCCGTAATTTATGCGTTGAAGCTATGGCGACACTTATTGTATGGCGCGTTGTGCAAGATCTATACAGACCATAAGAGTTTGAAGTATGTCTTCACTCAGAAGGAACTAAATCTGCGCCAGCATCGGTGGTGAGAATATGTGGCGGATTATGAAGTGGAAATTCTTTATCATCTAGGAAAGACTAATGTAGTAGCCGATGCTTTGAGTAGAAAGACCGCTAAAATTTTTAATCTATCGGTACAGTCCTTGGTAGAAGAATTTTTGTTGATGGATATTGAGGTTGGGAGTCGAACTGTGCCGGCTAGTTTGGAAGCAGAAGAACCCTCTTGGATTTCCCTTACTCGAGCACATCAGAATGATGATCCTGATTTGTTGCACCTCCGGAATAGAACTGTGAAAGGAGAGCTACCAGATTTCTCCTTGGATTAGTTGGATACCTTGAGGTATCAGGGTAGATTTTGCGTCCCCGCATTTAGCGATATTCGAGCTAAGATCTGTGTTGAAGCTCATGGTTCCAGTGTAGCCTACCACCCTGGTTCCACTAAGATGCATAAGTATCTAAAGCAAATTGTTTGGTGGTCGGGGATGAAGAGTGATATCGCAAAGTTTGTATCGGAATATTATACGTGCCAGCGTGTTAAGGCTGATCATAAAAGGCTTGGTGGTAAACTGACACCGCTCGATATTCCAAGTTGGAAATGAGAGATTATTTCTATGGATTTCATCACCGGTCTACCAAAATCTTCTCGTGGGCACGACTCTGTTTGGGTGATAGTCGACAGACTGACAAAGTGTGCTCACTTTGTTCCGTTTAAGATTGGGTATTCGATGAAGAAGATAGCTGAGCTGTATCTTGAAGAGGCCATCAGGTTATATGGAGTGCATGTTAGCATTGCATCAGATCGGAACTCCAGATTTACGTCCCGCTTTTGGAAGAGTTTGCAGGAGGGATTGGGTACCGATTTGAGGTATTCCACCGCCTATCACCTGCAGACGAATGGTCAGACGGAAAGGGTAAATTAGATCGTAGAATATATGATCAGGTATTATATTTTGGATCATGGTGATGCTTGAGATGAGCATCTCAGACTCATGGAGTTTGCTTACAATAATAGTTATCAAGAGAGTCTGCAGATGGCTCTGTTTGAGGCCTTATATGGGAGGCATTGTAGAACTCCTTTGTTTTGGCCTGAAGTTGGTGAGAGACCGTTGCTAGGTCCGGAAGCCCTTGAGGAGATGAACTGTACAGTGACTCATATTCGAGAAAAGCTCCGTATGCCTCAAGAGCGCTATGAGAAGTATGCTAATCAACGAAGAGTCGATCTGGAGTTTGCCGTTGGAGACTTGGTTTTTCTGAAGGTTTCTCCGATGTCTGGCGTTAAAAGGTTTGGAAGAAACCACAAGTTAGACCCCCGGTACGTGGGACCTTTCCAAATTCTAGAGCGCATTGGAGTGTCAGCGTATAGGCTGGAGTTACCTGCAACCTTCCCTGGTGTCCATGATGTGTTCCATATGATCCAGTTGCAGAAGTGTGTTCGCATTGATCGTCAAGTACTCGACTCGATGCCCTAGATTCAGCCCAACCTTATGTATATGGAAGAACCTATTCGTATTCTGGATTCTCGAGAGCGTGTGTTACGGAGAAAGACCATCCCTATGGTCAAGATTCTTTGGAGAAATCAAGACATCAAGAGCGCGACGTGAGAATTGGAATCAACAATGAGAGAATCTCATCCGCACCTCTTCTCTTAGTTTTGGGTATGTCGTTATGTTTTCAGTTATGTTTGATTTTATCGTTTTGATTTGGTTTGGAGTTGTGTTAAGTTTCGGGATGAAACTTCTTTTTAGGGAGAGTGACTGTAACGCCCCCGATTTTTTTTCGATGATTTTATTTGAATGGGCAACGTCATATTTGTGACGTCGTGGTGTTACTTTTAACATCGAGTTGACGACGCAATGTCGTTAAGGCATTTTCGCGTCCGTGCGGTTGAGTCGGCCGAATTCTTGTTGTAATAAGAAAATTTTGCATCTGAAATTTAAGTTAAGTAATTTTGGACTTGCTCGTCAAGTTTTGTCGCAATCCGAGCATTTTTGGAGTCTCGGCGCGCGATTGAAGTTTTGGATTGTTTATGTTAGCCGTATACTTTGAAGATTAATATCTCGGGAATGGCTCGTCGGATTTTGGTTTTTTACTTCGTCGTTGTGTTCGTAGCGTCAGTGTTCGTCTACGGTGCGAGTTTCGTTCAATTCGGCGCGCGTTTGGGCCTTCGTTTTGAACCTGTGTTTTCTTATTCAAAATATATAAATATGATTATTTTAATATTATAGTACTATTCAAAAATATCCTTTACTATTCATTCATATAGTTTGATCAAACGGGGATATTTGCAAAAAAATTGTTTTTTCTGCAATTATACCCGAGTGATTTCTATATGAACTCGTGTAGGTCATTCTGCTACTCGAGTAGGTCATTCTGCTACTCGAGTAGGTCAATTCTGCTACTCGAGTAAGTCATTCTGCAACTCGAGTAGGTCAATTCTGCTACTCGAGTAGGTCATTCTGCAACTCGAGTAGGTCAATTCTGCAACTCGAGTAGGTCATTCTGCAACTCGAGTAGGTCAATTCTGCTACTCGAGTAGCTCATTCTGCAACTCGAGTAGGTCAATTCTGCTACTCGTGTAGGTCATTCTGCTACTCGAATAGGTCATTCTGCAACTCGAGTAGGTCAATTCTGCTGCTCGAGTAGGTCATTCTGCAACTCGAGTAGGTCAATTCTGCTACTCGAGTAGGTCATTCTGCTACTCGAGTAGGTCATTCTGCTACTCGTGTAGGTCATTCTGCTACTCGTGTAGGTCATTCTGCTACTCGAGTAGGTCATTCTGCAACTCGAGTATGTCAATTCTGCTACTCGAGTAGGTCATTCTGCTACTCGAGTAGGTCATTCTGCTACTCGTGTAGATCATTCTGCTACTCGTGTAGGTCATTCTGCTACTCTAGTAGGTCATTCTGCAACTCGAGTAGGTCAATTGTTGTTTACGTTCGGATGCCATTTTGAGGGTCAAATAGATGTCGTACGAAAACATGGTTAACATAAAATTTGTTCGTCTCGACGAGATCTACAACTTTTATGTTGGGAACTTTTTGATTCGAAGCCTTCTTATACCACTATTATTAATTTTCCCGAAACTGCTCATAAATAAGCCCGTTTTTGACAAAAATTTTTATAAACATATATATATATATATATATATATATATATATATATATATATATATATATATATATATATATATATATATATATATATATATATATATATATATATATTCTTGGACTTAGGTTTAGAACCAAACTTCATATTCTCAGTTATTTTTCTCCCGAATCAGAGCAGCGAGCGAGAGAGAGAGTTTCTTTTTCGTGAATCTTCCGGTGGCCGCCGACGGTGCTCCGATGCTCGAAATCTTCATCCAAACATAGATCCAGAAAGCTCTCGCCGAGAGCTACTCCATCGTGGTAATATCTTTCTCGTTTCTTGAGTTTTCTCGTTAGGGTTTTTCGGCTCTAACCTCTATTTCGGCCATTTTTGTCTTGATCTCAACTCCTCCCGCATCTTTTTGCCCCGATCTACGACGTGAAGTAATTCAGTGGACTTTTCCGGTTAAACTAAGGCAAGTGGTGGTTTCCCCTCGTTGATCCTTGACCGATTTGATGGTAACGGCTATGTTTTCATGTTCCTTAAATTTTCTTCACTTATTTTTCCGAATTATTGTTATGATTAACCTTCTCAATGATCACATAATGTTGTAATGTTTTTTCATGGTGAACTCGATTTTGTCTGGTTATGTTTGATCGTTCTTGAAGTGTCTTATTGATGGCTTTAAACGCCTTAGATTTCGTTATTGAACGGATTAGAGTGATCCGGGATTGTAAATTGTTCCTAAGGGTTGATCAACCACGTCTTAAATCTAGTAATGTCAAGTAGAATCTGATGAGCCAAATCTCGAGATATATGTGCTGTGATTTCTTTGGGTTTCTTAATTGCGGGAGTTAGTGGACGAAACCACCTCCGCAAATGTTTGATGCCTTTATTAGTACCTTGTGGAAGTCTACCAGGTTTTTGGGCGTCTGCGGTGTATGGTGGAGAGTATGAGACTCCCTCGCAGTTAGACGGATTTTATATTCGTGAGGGTATGTCCACGAGTGACCACCTCGCCCGTGTTTTTTGGGTAGAGTCGACCACAGGTGCCTAATAAAGGTTTTGTATTTTTTCCTTATGATTTATCCATGTCGTCACCTTATAGCCTCGTGCGTCAGGTGTACTCTTGTTGAACGTGACGGATCACGTAAGAGTTCTTTTCTTGTTGCTGTCTTGTTTTCTTTTTTGTACTTTACTTCAGTGCTTTTGATCTTGGGTTGGTACCCCTTTTGACCTTTGTTTATTTTGGCTTATTCTTCTGCCACCATTTGTACCTTCTTGCTGAGGTGTTCTATCTTTGGAATGCCTCAGGTCCAGAGCTGTAGCAGATAGCAGAGCTGGTTTTGGAGTTTCTGGGCGGCTGTGTTGGTCGTGGTTGTTGCCTCGTCTTAGCGAGGTAGATTGTTGTTTCTTTTAGTTACTGGTTCAGACTTACTTTTCTGTTAGTGGGTTCGTGTCAGTTTGTTGGCGCCCACAGAATTGTTATTTTTAGATACTTGCTAGCTGCTTATTTCTCTATATGTGGATGCGGACTACTTGCTCTCTCAGAGAATTTATGCTAGGAATGCATGTTAGGTATTTTAAGAATAAAATCTACTACTACTACTACTTCATGCACCGCATAATTTAAAAACTCTAGCTTGTTATATTTAGCGACTGTAAAAGCTATCCTTCCTACTACTATAAATTTAGAGTCTTGCATAGCATGAGTTATCCTTTGTGGACGTTTATACTCATGTAGGATGTTAGAGTCAATCTAAACAAGTATTTTTTCCACAACGTATAATTATATTTTGATTCGTGGACGAGATAAGCCACTAAGCCGAGGGATACGACTAACTACTGCACTTAAACTGATTTTTCCTTAAAATAACTTAAAGAATCTTTTTTCATGATTAAGTAGGTGTCTGCCTGAGCGTCCGCAGTTATCCCCTACTGACGTGGCATCATGACACGCATTTTCCCTTACTCTGATAAGTTATTATATACGGTGAAAATGCGGGTTGTTTCAAACACAGTCTCATCTTTGGCATATGAATATGAATGTTATTAGATCCAAATAAGTTCATTGGATTTTATTAGTTGGTTTTTAATTTGGGGGTTACGGGATTAATTGACCCTAATTTTAGTAACCCCCATTGGGCTTCCTATTAAGCCCTAGAAAATCAATCCTCATTCCTTACGGTGAACAAGGTTGAAAAATCCCGATCGCATCTCTGTGAAACCGCTGCTCTTCTTAACCCATCATGAAAACTACCGGCCCTAGGTATACACCTTTCACATCCAGGAGCAATCTCTTCCACGGCGGCTGGCGGCTATCGTCTGCTCCACGAACCTTCGCGATCAGCGACCTTGAAGAAAGCCGACCCTTGCACCTCCGCTTGATATTCTGGAGAGCAGAACGAAGATCACCGGAGACTTAGATTTCGCGAAGGGGTCTGTCCGGGGCTCGATCGCATGGTTCTTGATCTCTCTATCTCCCTAATCGGAAAATCCCTAGATCTGAACGAGATTCCAGCACCCCTCTCCTGGACAAACCTAGACAGCAAAATTTACGGTATTCTACAGGACATGCTCTCCGTTGTTCTGAGTTTGGAATATCCATCGACTGCACAAAGAATTTAAATCCTCTATCAGGTGTGTATGTCAACGAATTCAGTTGCCTTTGGAATTACGACCATGATGAAACACGAACAAGACTCCAAAACGGTATAATCTAATTTCCGTACTTCAGTAGATTTGTTGTTTCATTTGAGCTTGCTTAATTGTGTGTTCTTATTATTTTGGAAAACTTAATATTCAGTTTATGTTCCAAATTGAGGCTATTAGTTTTGATTAAATCGATCTGTAGTAGATTTCATTAGTCGCTACATTCATACAAATTTCAATAATATAACTTTTGTAGCAACATAAACTCCTAAAAAATTTACTAACAGTTGGTATCAGAGAGAGGTTAACCAAACCTATTAGTCTCCGTCATTATTTTGGGGTAAATTATTTTTCTAATCTATTTGTTTAAAGAACACAATATCAAAACCCATTAAGTTATTTAGAGAGAAAAAAATAATTTGGGATTAAAATTCAAAGAGCTTTCATTAACTAATCCTTGACAAAAGAGTTGTGTTTTCTTTAGATGATTGAGCACTCATACGTTATTAAGAAAAGAAACACGATATTAATTTCGGACAATATTCAGATATCCCAGTGTGAAAGGGTCTCGTGGATTGATAAGAATTGCAGCCGCCAAAGTGGCCTTTTCGAGTCATTTTGTGAGATTACAGTTTCACATGCTTTTGAGAGTTCTCTGAGACTAGTGCGCAATCATTCACCCAAAAGTGGTGCTTGCGCAATAGGTTCAGAGGGATTCACATGGATATTTCGACGGTAGTGCAAGACTCTAGTAATCTATTCGCCCAAAGGTGGTAGATCTGCGAAAAGCTAAAGTATAACTGTTGCTCGTCCTTATGTGGAGAATCACTAATTGCGTGATGCGTAGTCTGCTCAAAGATGTTGCGCGTTCACGCACCTGTATTCTCTACCTAGTGTGCTATTTAGGGTTTTATAACCACTATTGTCCTATTTGTCTCTAATTTTTTCCTTTTCTCTCTTTTCAGTCACTTTTACAGTGCATAATAATATGACGACCATTGAGAAACTCACGGGATCAAATTTTAAGAAGTGGAATTCCGACATCATGTTTGCTCTCGAGATGGCGGACATTGAGATGACCATGAGTACCGACCAGCCTGCGGCTCTCACAGCGACCAACACTCAAGATGAAAAGGATCATTATGGTGCATGTAACAAGTCTAACAAGTTCTGCTTATTTACTATGAAGCATTCCATTCCAGGGCACCTGTTGAGTGATCTTCCATACACGTCCATCTCCAGGGATTTTTTAACTGTCATTGGGCAGAGATATAAGGTGTCTTCCAATGCTAAGATTGAGACTTTGATTCAGGACCTCTTTTCCATGAGGTATTCAGGAGGAGGCGGAGTCCATGGTTACATACTGAAGATGGTCTATTACCAGACCAAGTTACAGGAGATAGAAATTACTCTCCTAGAAGCCTTGATAGTGAATCAGGCACTAAATACTCTTCCTGCAGAGTTCAGCATTCTAAAGACTACCTACACTTCCAAGGATGAGGCATGAAAGATAAATTATCTCATCACTCGATGCATTGCTGAGGAGGAGAAACTGAAGAAAGAGAAGACTAACACTACTTTACTCATGGTCAAATCCCCATTTAAGAAGAAGAAGTTCAAAGCTCCGTTTAAGGCTTAACATGGACAAGCTCCAGGGAGCAAGGATGCTGGTGGAAAGAAGCCTCTTATCTGCTTCTTTTGTAAGAAGAATGGGCATGTGAAGCACGAGTGCCTGAAGTTTAATTCTTGAATGGAGAAGCATGGATTTGCACCTAAAGGTAACCCCTTAGCTCTAGTCCTTTGTGAATGTAATTTAATTGAAGGCTCATCAGGTTCTTGGTAGCTCGATAGTGGAGCAACTAATCATGTTACTTACACACTATAAGGGTTCATCAAAAGGAGGAGGCCAAGCAAGGGTGAGTGCAGACTCACAGTAGGCAACAATGCTGAGGCGGAGGTGGAGTTCATCGGGGACATTTGTTTAGTCCTTGATTTTAGATATGAAATTTTATTAAAAGACATATTTTATATTCCTTCGTTTAGAAGGAACTTGATTTTTGTTTCAGTATTAAATATACTTAATTATGGTTTTAATATTTTTAGTGGTTTGATTAAGTTATTCTACGAATCACGATTTGTCGGTCAATTTTCTCTATATAATGGCTTATATAGAATATGTCTTACACCTATTAATTATTATTCTGCTTCATATAATGTAGAAAATATTGCTAGTAAAAGACCTCTCATTAAGGAACAGTCATTCATGCTATGACATAAAATGTTAGGTCATATTTCTAGGGAAAGAGTAGAATGATTAATTAAGGAAATATTTTTCCTACTCTAGACTTCAGTGACCTAGAGACATGCGTAGACTGCTGTAGAGGTAAGATGACCAAGATTAAGAGGAAATGCTTAGCTTGTAGTTCAAGCTTATTAAAGGTTATTCATATGAACATCAGTGGTTCTTATTCCACTACCCTCTGTAGGAACACCTACTTTATTACATTCATTGATGACTACTCCCATTTTGGTTATTTGTACTTAATTAAGGAGAAGTCTGACTCTCTTGAAAAGTTCAAGATTTTCAAGACTGAAGTTGAGAAACAAATAGGGAAAGTCATCAAGATTGTTAGGTCCGACAGAGATGGCGAGTATTTTGGTAGACATGATGCCTCCGAGCAATATAAAGGTCAATTTGTCAAATACTTGGAGAGCTGTGACATTGTTGCCCAGTACTCCATGTCGGGTAGTCCTGAGCAGAATGGTGTGGCCGAAAGGCGTAATCACACCCTTAAGGAAATTATGAGGAGCATCATGAGTATGAAAAATTTCCTGAATTTTTGTGGGGCGAGGCGCTTAAGACTGCAGTATATATCCTTAATAGAGTCCCGTCTAAGTCAGTACCTAAAACCCCCATTTGAGTTATGGACTGGTAGACGACTCAGCCTTAATCATTTGCTTGTTTGGTGTTGTCCTACATAAGTTTATTTATACAACCCATCAGAGAGTAAGATAGCCCCCAGGTCTTGTCGTTGCTATTTCATAGGCTACCCAAATCACTTCAAGGGATTTAAGTTCTATTCCTCTTTAGGAGAATCTAGAATTATGGAGTCACAAACAGCTAAATTTTTAGAATGTGATATCGCTGACCAACCTAGTTGCTCTATCCCTATTAGTGAAAATGAGCAAGTTATGGCCATTAATTTATTTGTGCCCTCGGTAGGAGATCCTGCGGTGCCTGAACCTGTGATGGAACAAGTAGAGGACGTGGAAGTGGTCTTACCACCGATTCTAGTTGAGGTTCCTCCTCATGTTTAGGAGGTTCATCCACCCGCTAGGAGATCCATTAGGCAGAGAAGACCTGCAATTTCCTCAAACTGTGAAATCTATTTAGGAGAGAGTGATTATGACATTAGTCAAGTGGTTGACCCAATGACATTTAATGAAGTTGTGTCTAGACCTCAAGTTGATCTGTGGTGGGATGAGATGAAAGACGAGATATAGTCTATGAAGCTGAATAAGGTTTGAGATTTGGTTGAGTTACCCAAAAGCTGTAAGCCCATTGGTTCTAAATGGGTGTTTCAGATCAAGAAAGACTCTAAAGGAAAGGTCGAGTTATTTAAAGCTAGACTGGTAGTCAATGAGTTTACGTAGAGAGAAGGAATCGATTATCACGAGACCTTTTCTCTCGTTTCCTCTAAAGACTCTTTCAGAGTGATTATGACATTAGTAGCTCATTATGATTTGGAGCTACACTAGATGGATGTTAATACCACATTCCTGAATGGCGATCTTGACAAGGAGGTCTATATATTGCATCCTGAGGGATTCAAGTATGGTCATTCCGACTAACTTGTATGTAAGCTTAAGAAATCCCTATATGGTCTGAAGAAGGCTTCTAGACAATGGTATTTAAAATTTGATTAGGTGGTTACTTCTTTTGGTTTTGTAGAAAATAAGGTAGATCGTTGTATATATCTCAAGATCAGTGGGAGCAGATTCATTTTCTTAATTCTTTATGTAGATGATAGCTTGCTTGTGAGCAGTGATTTAGCGTTATTGCATGAATCTAAGCAATTTATGTCAAACCTAGACATCAAAATTTACAGTATTATACAGGACATGCTCTTCGTTGTTCTGAGTTTGGAATATCCATCGACTGCACAAAGAATTTAAATCCTTTGACAGGTGTGTATGTCAACGGATCCTGCTGTCTTTGGAATCACGACCATGATGAAACACGAACAAGACGCCAAAAACGGTATAATCTAATTTTCGAACTTCAATAGATTTGTTGTTTCATTCGAGCTTGCTTAATTGTGTGTTCTTATTATTTTAGAAAAAATAATATTCAGTTTAAGTTCCAAGTAGAGGCTATTAGTTTTGGTTAAATCAATTCGTAGGAGATTTCATTAGTCGCTACATTCATACAAATTTCGATAATATAACTTTTGTAGCAACACAAACTCCTAAAAAATTTACTAACATTGGCAAGTCGCACCAAAATTTCTTCTAATTAAAACTTATTGTTTCCCCTAAAACAGTAATGTCAAAGAACTAACTCACACTGCTATAACTTAAAAGCTGAGTTTATTGCAACGAACTCATGCTCGCCGAATCCACCATTCGTTGGAGAAAGGGACTGAGCATGTAGGGCTCAAGGTCGACAAGGATGTTGGCGAGAGACTCGGTAAAGTACCGCCTCCATGTATGGAGATCTGCTCGACGAGAACGTCTTCTACTTTGTAATTCTCGTGTTGCAACTCCTCAGAGCATGTCATTGAGGGTGTGGTTTAGACGGATGTCGGCCTTTTGCGTATCCGCCATCACCACCGATTTCTTAATTGCAACCAAGCGAAGGTTCTCATTTTTTTTACTGAAGATCTTATTGTTGGATCCAATTTTTTTGACGTTTTGAAATATGAAGACCATGACATTCCAAAAGAACAAAATTAATGTTTTTTTTGTTTACAACAATTTGTCAATTTTCCTAAAATTTATGATGTAGCTTTATGATTTTTTTAATGAAATTCAAGTTATGGTGTCTTTAACACTACTGCAGTAAAATTTCTAATTTTATGTGCCTTTAATAAAATATGAAAATGCGTGGTGCCTTTAACAAAGTGGTGCGACTAGCCAAAAATGTGATATCTTAACTTATGTTTAGGATATTTATGCAAACAACCAAAAATAAAGAAACTATATTAATATATATAAGGTGGGAGGAGAAAATAAAAAAATATGAAGAAAATGAAAAAAATAAAATAGAGTGAAATGAATTAAATAAATATAAATTAGCGAGAAAAATACAGTGTCAACTAATAGATAATTGTGAACATTATGAACTGTCCTCTGTAAGTAGGCAAGTACTTATTTAGTTAATAGATATATATATGGCTTTGTTAACCACTGTTTAAGCCGGGAAAATTCTTTACTCCAGAATTTAGATCAAGGAAGTCTGTGGTTACCGGTTCAGCGGTCGGGCTCGACGGTTAACAAGCTAGGACGCGAGAACAGTTAGACAACTAAAAGGACCACATGCATTATGGCAGGGATGTCCTACCACGTACCTGGATGCTTAGAAGAAGCAACCCCTCCACAACCAAAAATGGTTGAGCAGGGCACGAGGTAGACTCTAGCAGACGACTAAGTCAAGGTGTTGACTAGTAGGGATAGTCGATAGCTCGCAACCTGTCTCTTTGAAGAAAGGATTCAAAGGCTCGACTCGAACTCTAGGAAAAAGATGATCGATATCTTTTGCGTGATTCTGAAGTCCGTCTCCTCGTACCCCTAGGGTCTTATTTATAGGCAAATTCAAAGATAGGGGGTCTTATTTATAGCCCCACCCCTGACGACTAGGAGACTTTTTAAGGGGAGCTCGCTCGGCTGGGTGAGTAATCGGCCTAGTCGCCTACCTGGTGAGTATGTAAAGGGAGCTCGCCATACTCGCTCAGGCCTTCTGCCATCTTGCGCGTTGAATTTAACTTTTGTTTTGGCTTGCTGACTTTTGCTGACCTAGCTTTGGAGAGGTCCCTCACGACAAATATGAGTCGTACACAATCTCTGCTCTTTCCGAGAGACGTAGGAGCTCGAGAAGAAACATTCAACACTCATTCGGTGAGCTGCTTGGGCGAGTATCTGAGTTACTCGTATCTGATGGATGCTTGCTAAACTCTATAAATATGGGGTTGTTGGTCTTTGAGGCACACTTTTTGAACTTGCACGCGATGTCGAAGTCTGCCGAGGAAGTCTGCCAAGCGAGCCTTGCGACCTTGTCCGGGTTCCTTGAGCCATCAAGGTCTAAAAGGTCTCTAGAAGGCGAGGTTGTTGCCGACCATCCTCCCATCAAGAATATGAAGTTGAAGAAAGCGCTTGCCTCCAAGCTCGCCTCCGCCTACCAAGGATGTCATCCCCTTGGCCGACCATCCCGAAGTTCCAACACATACCCAGAAGCTCCTAGATGATCTCGGGTTGAGCGACATTCTCGAGCTATCCGATCCTGACTTTACTCTCCTCCCTTCGCCATCTCCTCCTCTTTCCCCGAAACTCTTCAGGTCTCATGAACAGCCGCAGACAGATCTCGTTGCCTCGCAAGGTTACCGTCTTGTCAAAGACTAAAAGTTGTTGACCAATCTGTATTCTTCTTTGTTGACTTGTTCATATACTCGCAGCTCCTCTGCCGATTACTACAGGCGAGCCTCTGGATATCGCTCCTCTGTGAGCAACTCCACCAGTCGCCCTCGAAGCTTAGCACCAGCCTCGATCCGGGCACACGGTTCGGATCAACGTCGGTCCTAAGAAGGGGCCTGAAAAACCTATCCCAGAGCCGAGGAGACAGGATCTCCCGGCATCGAATACCTCGCAACCCAGTGTGAGCAAAGCCCCTCACCCTGCGTCCACCGCGGCGCTGCCGACGATGAGCACTCCTTTGCCGCCTCCACCTCCTCCTCCGACAAGCTCACCACAACCGAGGGCGCGCACTCTACTTCCTCCATCGCAGCCGATCAACGAAGCTCGCCCTGAAATCTTCCCTGAAGTCACGATCCTTCGGGTCCCGCCAGAGAGGTTGACGCGAGATCTGAAAAGAAGGCGGCCTAGCTATTTCTCGCCATGGACTGGTGATCGTGAGCCTAGAGGTTGCGGACAGGGGCAAGGCGCCGAGCGCCCGACAAGCTCGTCGTCGGGCCCGCAAGAATCATCTCGTTGCAGCCCGTCCCCTCGCCGATCTTGATCTCCTCAGCAAGATAACTCGCCTATGCTGAATTGATCTGGCTGCTGATATCGGCTTTTAACTAATTCGACGACTTCCTCTTGTCTTGACAAGTTGCCTTGCAACCCCTGGAGCAACTCTCATTGACGCCCCGGCTCTTTGCTCACGAATACTGCCACTCTGCCGCCCGTGCCTACATCAAGCTAGAGGACAAGTTCGACCAACTCACCATCTACGAGCCTCATCGCCGGATCTCGGTACTGGAGGTGAGGATTGCGAAGATGAAAGAGCTACAGGGCCGACTGTCGGCCTATGAGGCGTGCTTCCACATGATCAACAAGTTGGATCGGCGACTACTGATAACTGATCATCGCCTACAGCTGGAGCTGGCCGGCATGTGAGCGAGCATGGAGACGGTCGGGCGACTGATGAGGAAGGAAGACTAACTGTTGGATCTTGCGGTGCCCTTATAGGGGGGATGAATTAGGGCAAATAAAAACTTTTTCTAAACAAAAAACTTAAGGCAAAATTAATGCAAATGTTAAGATAATATTTTTCACAACCCAAAAGATAATCCAAATGCTCAGAAATTTAATGAATATGAATACAAGATTTTATTTCTTAAGTAATGAAAAAACATAAATAAATATTTCAATAGAGCTTGAAATCAAGGCTACAAATAAAAAATATCTTTTGAGTTTTCACCGGTCCTTCTCCCAAGGACCGATAGGCTAAAGCCTATCTCTCCCTAGATACAGCTACTAGCCCCCCTCCCCCTGTAAATGTTTGTTTTAGGATTGAGAGTGACCTAGAGGGGGGTGAATATGTCCAATTTGAATCTTGGCTACCTTTTTTAATTCAGAGATATACTTTCTTTGTGTTAATTATCTCAGTCAGATAAAACAAGATAATCTTAACAGTAATTTAAAAACTATCACAGCACAGCAATCACAACAATCAAAGCACAGTACACACAGTTTTATAGTGATTCCCCAATTTATGGGTACATCCACTTTCCCCCTTCGCCTATTTAGCAATGAACTAGATTCAGCCAAACTCCTTCTTCCTTTACTCAGATCCTCAAATATTACAGCTCAGAGCCAAGCTGGCCCCTACAACTCAGACTTTACAAGTCTTACCACTCAGATCACTAAGATCCTACACCCCAAGTTCTTCTCAAGAACTCTACCTTGGAATGTATCCACACTCCTACTCCTCAGGCAAATCCTTCCCTACAACTCAGAGAAATACCCACTTCACCTAGCTCAGGCAATCTCTGCTCTAACTCAGCCTTTATAACACAGGCTTACAACTCAGAGAAAGTGATTCCCCTACACTCAGATCTACAAGTAGATCTTACAAAATTAATAAAGGTAAAAGAAATTGATTCAAAATTAGTCACCCAACAAGAGATATAGGTGACTGCTTCTTGATCTGATCCTGATATGCTTGCTTTCCTTGATCTTGTAGTGATGGATCCGATCCAACCCTTCTTAGCTTTTCAAATCTTCTTGAAGTTATAATTAGGGTAGATCTAGGCTGGAGAATGTTGAAGATGATTCTTGATCTGGCTTCTCTCCACCTTCTGAATTCTAGCAGATTGCTTCTTAGATCTAGTCTTGCCAAAATTTTCTCTCTATCTTTTCTGATGAGTTGATCCCTTTATATAGACTCGGTCAAAGGTAACCGGCTGATCCAGTTAATAACTGATATCTGACAGTTTTGATAGTTGTCAGACCCTTTGGCTTGATTTTTGTACTTATGAAACAATTCTACTTGAAGTGCTGAAACTTCATGGTTGGATATGTCAACATCCGTCCTGAGTGTCAACACTAATCTTGTAGTGGTGTCAACATATTTTTGAATGTGTCGACACCAGTTCTGATAGTTGTCTTGACACAGTTGATGTAGAATGTGTCGATACTAGTCCTGAGTGTCGACACTGCTTGCTTCCACTCTTGACTCAGCTTGTGAAGTGTGTTGACAATAGTCCTGAGTGTCGACAAAGTTGTCTTCAGTCTCATCATTGCTTGTATAGAGTGTGTCGACACTTGTCCTTAGTGTCGACATAGCTTCTCTTTGTCTCGACACAACTTATGCAGTGTGTGTCGACACTAGTCCTGAGTGTCGACATAGTTGTTTTCTTATATCATAGTGTCGACCCAAGTCCTGGGCGTCGACACAACTTTCTCCTTGACTCAACACTTCTTGTTTAAGTATGTCGACACTAGTCCTGAGTGTCGACAAAACTTTATTCTTGTCTCAGCACATCCTTGACAAAGGTGTCGACACTTGCCTAGTGTCTCGATACTTTTGTACTTAGCTTTATTTGCCTGCACACAAGAACTTAACATTCATCAAATACAACTATGTGTATATCACTAAGCTGAAAGTACTTCTTCAAATCAAGTATATTGTGACCAATGTACCCAACAATCTCCCCCTATTTGGAGAAGTCATAACTCCAATTCAATGATATACAACATGATACCAAAAATATATTATGATAAAGACATTAAGAGTACAAAGCGGTACAATATGTGAAATACCACAGATAAAAACACATATTTAAAAATAATAATGCATAACAGAAAAATAAGGCAAATAATTGCAATCCTAATTAATAGCACATGAAATGTTGAGTGAACCAAAATTTTCATTAATTGTTTATCACAAGGTTTACTGCTACAAGCTTTGGTTATTCAATAGTTACAGATCAAGTTATTTATGAAATTTAAAACTAAGAATATTCTATGATAGCTCTGGTTTTTGATGACTATGCCTTTTCCATATTGTACCTTTGCTTTCACCTCAGGCACCTTGTCATCAGCAACTTTCTTTCCTTTGTCATCCTTAGCTTTAGCTTTTGTAATTGTTTCTTATTTAAGCCCTTGTATTTCAAAATAATGGTATGACTTTAGGAAATATTTACTGGGCTCAACTGACTTAGCAGATAGCTTTCCTTTCTTCAGATCATGTCTGAACTTCTAGATAACTTCTTGCTGCTTTAAATGTTTGGTCCATTCTTATTCTGAATACTATTTACCTTTGTCTGTCACATTTATATTTACTATCTTCCATACAGTGAGAATTATTGATCTAGAGGTTGGGCTCCTATGCTCAAAATCTAGTCTAGCCTCAGCTTATTCTCTAAACCTTTTCTTTGAAAGGTGTGCCTCTTTTTCTTTGATCATAATAGATTCAGGCATCTCCACCTTTTCACATATAACATTTTGAACTGATGGTGGAAGACTGTACATGTGTTGGACAGCTACTTGGATAGTCTCAAAAGTAGCTTGTGCTGTAGGATTGTATATGGTTTGCTCAGCAGCATGAGTACCAGTAGCATGAGGTGCTTCAAGTTGAGCTGGTTGACAACCAGACTCAGCAGTTTGATCTCCATCATACCATAGGGGAGGATAGCCATAGGGGAGGATATCCAGGTAGCATGTTCAAAATTGGCTCTTATCATTACTCTCTCCCCCTTTATGACTTCTTTTTCAACATGATCTCTTAGATCATTCTTGTGAAATCTCACCTGTCCATCTAAGTAATTAATACTTGAAGTGACAGTATTCTTTACTTTCAGTAAATTGTTGTCTAAACTCTTGTCAGAAGCCTTTATATCTTTAATCAAGGAGGCTGAATGGTTTGCCAGCTAAGTTTCCATGGCCTTTGTAGCAGCAGCTACTTTGTTGTCTAACTCATTAGACTGCTCAGTCATCTTAACCATTGTTTCTGTATGCAGGGTAGTCATGTTTTCATCCAAAATTTCCTGATTTTGAAGGACATAGCTTTGTTTGACAACCATGTCATCTGCAGTTATCTTGGCTTCTTGCTGCTGTTTAGCAATATAGACTATAACATTAGCTCCTTTCTCAAAGAAAGTGATCATTTCAGTTTTCAAGAGATTGACTTCAAATCTTATTGACTTAATATCTTGAGCCAGTTGAAACTGCAGCTCTTTATTGCTTTCATCTACATACTTCTCTAGATCCTGTCTTTATTTATCCAACATTATCTAAATTTGTACTAGCAGAGAGCTGGTATCTCCTGTAGGATCAGTTGGTGTCCTAGATTATAAATAATATTTGTAGCTCTTTCTCCTCTTCTTCATTTCAGAAAACTTTCTTTTCTTCAGTTGAGATTCTTCTGCTTCTTCAGATTCAGAAGAACTTACCTCTTCAACTTGAGGTGTCTCTTTAGTTTTGTCAATATCTGGGGTCAACTCCCCCTCAACTCTTATACCTTTCTTATTAATATTGATATTATCTAAGTTATCATCTACATGCTAAATGTCAGCATCAGGAACTTCAATCTGGGGAATTTCATTTATCTCACCCTGGATGTTAGTGTCTTTAAATAGAAGAATTTCTTCTTTAGTCTCTTTTGGAATTTCTTCCTCCATCTCTTTCTCAGATATTTCTTGCTCAGGTATCTTTGAGTGTTTCAGTTCCTGTACAACATCTATTATTATAGTATTAGTTGTATCCATTGGCAATTCATTGAGGTTCTCCCCCTCAATTTGTTCTTTTTCTAGAATGTTCTCCCCCTACACCTGATCACTGGTTCCAGGTGAGAGTCTTGGAGTTCTCCTTTGTTCTTCCTCAGCATTCTTATCTGAGCTAAACTCCACTTGTTCCTCAGAATCACTTGAGGACTCAACTTCCACTACCACCACTTTCTTGCCTTTACCTCTTTTTTCTTCTTGGGTTCTAGTGTCTCCTTAGACAAAACTCTATCTCATCTTGACAAAATTTTGAGGTTCATTCTCCTCATATGATTTATCTTGGATCCAATCTCTTGATTAATACTTTCTGGAATTACCTTTATCAGATATAGACTAACAATTCTGCCCATATTGGGCTTCTGAATCCCTTCTGCAATCTTATCAAACACCACTTTGTTCCAATCAGTCTTGATTCTGAAAATAATCCTTGTCATCAAGCTAAACATATAGGTTGAAATCCTGTCATGTACTCCAGTCTTGCAGAGGAGCACCTTTTCAATGACAGAAATTTTGTTCATTCTCCTCATATTACTTCAGACAGAAATTTTCCCTGGTAATTCATTCCCTTCCTGTTCAATGAACTACCAAACCTAGTGGTTGGAGCTAGTCAACACCACTCTAAGGCCTCTATAGTCTTGCTTGAATCTAATTCATCTTCCTGTGCAGTTCTTGGAATCTAAAAGACTTTAGCCAGTATTTTGGTTGTGACCATTACTCTTGCTCCATTAACACTGGATTTGATCTTGCCTGACTTAGTGTTTAGTGATGCATTGAAATAGAATTATGATACTTCTCTCTTTCATATCTTTGTTGGTTCTGAAAGTAGATATTCAAGACCTGCCTCATTTACAAGGTCAATCACATTCTTTATTTCTTCTGGTGCGGAGACTAAGGTGTTTCGCACCAGTTCGTAACCCTCGCTGATGTTGTCGTCCATCTTGGGTGTCATTCTAGTTGAAAGAGTTAGAAATTGAAAGGTGTCAACTAAGGATTTCTAGGTTTCGACATACGACGATCAGTCTCTCAAGATTTCTGGTAAGCGTAGTCGACAATTCCTTACACCTCCAATTTATAGTAACTATCTATTGAAGGCGAAAATGCACGCTGCATTTAGTAATTTTCTCAATATTGGGAAATATCTAGTGTCAACAAGGAAAATCTATTCTGTCGAGATGTGTCGACTTAAGTTGACTCAAGGTTCATGTCTCTCAACACAGATCTCATGGTCTCGATAACCTTATGTCTCGACACTAAATTACAATGTCTCGACACACTGTCGCTAATCAGTGTCGACACACTGTCAGGTGTCTCGACAAACGACTACTTATTGTGTCGACACACATTCTGGTGTCTCGACACAATACTGCCTATAGTGTCGACATACACTATGGTGTCCCGACATAGTTTTTTGACTTGACAAAATTTGTGTTCTGAATATAATTTTTTGACTTATATCAAGTCTTTCTTGGTTATAATTCTTTGTTGACCTGATTAGTTATCTTTTATATGTTGCACAAACTTTTGCCGGTACTATTTGAAAATATTTATTCAATGTTCAATATGCCTAGTTCAAATTTAAAGTAATTGAACTTGCTTTCATCTAGGGGTTTTGTAAAGATGTCAGCAACCTGTCTTTCTGTTGAAGTATATTGCAAGCTAATATTTTCTTTTTCATAATTCTCTTTAAGAATGTGATATCTAATTTCTATATGTATAGTTCTACTGTGTGAAACAATATTATTAGCAATAGAAATTGTACTAGTAGAATCACAAAACATAACAGATTTACTTAGCTGTACACTGTAGTTCATTAGTTGATGCTAAATCCACAACAACTATACACAGCAGCTTCCAACAGATATGTACTCAGATTCTGATGTAGAAATTACAACACTTGTTTGCTTCTTGCTACTCCAACTTATGAGTCTTTTTCCTAGAAACTGCAAAGTTCCATAAGTACTTTTTTTTATCTTCTTTACACCCTGCAAAATCTGCATCTATGTACCCTGTGAGTTCAAAATCACTATCCATAGGATAGCAAAGCCCAAGATTGGGTGTGCCCTTAAGATATCTCAATATTCTCTTCACATCAGTGTAATGAGACTCTTTAGGGCATGTTTAGTATCTAACACATACACATGTTGAGAACATAATATATGACCTACTAGCAGTTAAATACAGGAGTGATCCAATGATGCCTCTACACAAGGTTTCATCAACTGGTTTCCCAGATTCATCCTTGTGTAGTGACACAGAAGAACCCATCGAAGTTCTCATGGTAGAAGAATTCTCCACACCATATCTCTTAATCAACTCCTTAGTGAACTTAGATTGAGAAAAGGATATACCATCCTCAGATTGTTTAACTTGGAATCCCAAGAAAAAATTTAGCTCACTCATGCTGCTCATTTCAAACTTGCCTTTCATAAGCCTGGTAATTTTTCTACACAGCTTCTCATTAGTAGACCCAAAAATTATGTCATCTACATAAATCTAGACTAGAATGCTTGAACCTTTGATGTCGCTAAGGAATAATGTCTTGTTTACCTTTCTTCTAGAGACCTTGTTCTTTATAAGAAAGGTAGACAAGGTCTCATACCAGGCTCTAAGTGCCTGTTTTAACCCATACAAAGCCTTGTGCAATCTGAAGACATCGGTGTTGTGTTTAGAATTAACAAAACATGGTGGCTGCTCTACATAGACTTCCTCCTTCAGTGTACTATTGAGGAATGTTGACTTCACATCCATCTGGTAGACCTTGTATCTTTTGTATGTTGCATGAGCTAAAAACAACCTTATGGCTTCTAGCCTAGCTACAGGTGCAAATGTTTGGTCAAAGTCTATCCCTTCCTCTTGTCTATATCCTTTAGCCACTAATCTAGCTTTGTTCTTAACTATAACCTCATGCTCATCTAGTTTATTCCTATAAATCCACTTAGTGTCTATGACATTGTGATCAATAGGTCTAGGAACTAGACTCCAGACTTCGCATCTCTCAAATTGATTGAGCTCTTCTTGCATAGCCATAATCCGGTTGGGGTCTCAATTGGCATCTTCAAAATTTTTAGGTTCTACCTGAGAGAGAAACTAGAGTATAGAACCTTATTGTGATGTATACTTCTAATAGTTACTCATAGTCTGACATCACTAATTATTTGATCAAAAGGATGATCTCTAAGATGTCTAACTGCTACTGACAGGTGCATACCTCACCTAATTCTATAGGAGGATTAGGATGATTCTCTTACTCCTACTGGCAGTTACTGTATCTTCTATAGGAATTTCTACATTATTTCTAGTATGCAACTCTTGATCAGGTGAATCACCTATATTTAACTTTTCCATCCTAGAGTCTACATCACCTAGACTAGAGTTGTTAGAGATCTCATTATATAAAATAGAAATTTCATCAAAAACTACATTAATTGATTTTTCTACAACTTGATGTTTCAAGTTGTAGATCTTGTATGCTTTGTTATGTACACTATACCCTGCAAAGATTCCTTCATAGGATTTCTCAGAGAACTTAGTTAGATAAGTTTTCCCATTGTCCAATAAATAACACTTACTACCAAAAATTTTGAAGTATGACATATTTGGTTTTCTTCCTTTCATTAGTTCATCGAGAGTCTTGTTGTGATTCTTGTTGATCAATGCTTTAATCTGAATATAGCATGTTGTGTTTACAACCTCAGCCTATAAATATTCTATGAGAGATGTATCACTCAGCATTGTTCTAGCTGCCTCAATGAGAGTTCTATTTTTCCTCCCAGTAACTCCATTTTGTTGTGGTGTTCTTGGAGAGGAGAACTCCTGAAAGATCCCTAGTTCCTTACAGAAATTTGTCATCTTTTCAGATTGAAATTCTGTACCATGATCACTTCTAAGTTTGACCACAGAACATCCCATCTCATTCTGAACTTGTTTGACAAAATCAATAAGGATGTCTAGTGTTTCAAACTTTCTCCTTAAGAAGAATACCCAAGCAAACCTAGAGTGATCATCCACAATCACATAGGTATAACACTTCCTATCCAAACTAAGAACTTGCA
This sequence comes from Platanthera guangdongensis, assembly GCA_039583875.1. Classification (NCBI taxonomy): domain Eukaryota; kingdom Viridiplantae; phylum Streptophyta; class Magnoliopsida; order Asparagales; family Orchidaceae; genus Platanthera; species Platanthera guangdongensis. Next base: position 37,756,918 of record CM077162.1, on the reverse strand, counting down.
TATGACCAAATAGGTCCATATGAAGTAAGTACAGATACCTCTCAGTGTCTTTGGACTGTATGCACTTAAAGGAGACTTTTGTCTGTTTGTATTTTTGACATGAAGCGCATAAGTCTTCTTTGGAGCATTTGAGCTGTGGACAGTTTCTAACTAAGTCCATAGATAATAGTTTGCTCATTGCTTTATAGTTTAAATGAGCTAGCATCTTGTGTCATTGCACGCATAAAAAGTCTTCCTTACTAGCTACTAGGCATACATGTGATTTCTCATTTACACTTAAGAAATTTAGAAAATAAATATTCTCACTCCTAGTGTCTGACAAGATGATCTCTTGATCACTTGGATTCCTTATCAGACACTTGTCATTGTGGAAAACAATTTCATAACCTATATCACAAAACTGACTTATGCTTATCAGATTGTGGTTCAATCCTTCCACATAAGCCACTTTTGTGATGGTAACTAGACCATTAGAAATGTTACCATATCCCTTGGTGAGTCCTTTCTTTGACCCTCTAAAGATGACTTTTGGTCCATTCCTAACTGGAGTATAATCTCTTTGCAACTCCTTGTTCCAGTCATGTGCCTAGAACAACCACTATCCAAGTACCATATTGGCCTTCCTATGGTACTTGGGTCCACCTGTAAACACAGAATTAATTCACCTTAGGCACCCAAATAGTTTTGGGACCTTGGTTCATGTTAGGCTTTGCTGTGTGAAACACAGCAGGCTTTCTAAACAAACTCGGTTGAGTCTTATATGAAGGTGATGTTGGATTATACCAACAATTTAGGGCAAAAATCCAACTTTCCCACAACACCAACACTCAAATCGATTATATCTTTTCTTTAGTTACACATTTGAAGTTGTTCTTTTGTCCAACTTGGATTTGACATCCAACTTCCAAGGTAGTGGTGCAAAGTTTACACCCTTACCTTTCAGGTTTTGGTGCGGTGGACTGGGACCAGCTCCAAGAATTTCTTGGCTTCTTGTATTGATCACCCTTTGTGGTGGTTTTTGGACTTTATTGCCTTTAGATGTCTGTCCCTCCCAGTAAGGCTATTTATTGACATTATTGGTAGTGCACTCAGAATTCATGTGTCCAGGAACACATAATTCATTACATCTGTTAGAAGTCAGATGCTTGGGAGGTAGCTTAATTGGATCCATTGGGGCTTTATCCTTAGGATCATACTTCTTAATAACTTTTTTATTTTTTTCCATAACCTACACCACTTCTAAATGGTGCAGAAAATGTATCTATGATATGTAGCACTGACTTGGGTTTTGAGAACTGTGTCAAGAGCTGTCTTTCCTGGGTGAGCTTTGCTTCCAGGTCCTTGACAGTCTTGACCTGTTCTACTATTACTTCTGCCTGGATATCTATCCTGTTAGTTAGTTCTATACGTTTCAATTTTCGAAGGTCCAACTTTATGTTGGCCCATTCCAACTGAAAAGATACTCCTCTCAAGGATTCTAATTCACTGTCTTGATTCTTAGCAAGCTCTTTACTTGCAATCAAGGCATTTAATAACTTCCCATATCTATTGATAAAGGTGTTGAAATCAACTTCATTATCTGAATCATGTTCTTTATTATTAGAGGAGTAAGAATATGATTTATTTTCTGATACAGAAAAAGAGACTGATGCAAAACTAGAAGAGGTTGGTTTTACCTTAGCAGGACTTGAACAATCATGTCCTTCTTCTCCTGATTGAGTCTCCTCAACATCCATCAGGCCCATGAGAGCCTCCTCCTCTTCTGATTCTGATGAATCAGAGTCACTATCAGACAATGTAGATTGTTTCTTTGCCAAAAGGCTTTTGTTAGCCTTCTTGTGCTATCTAGTCTTCAATTTATCTGACTTTTTCTCCTTTATTTTTTTTAGGTAATCAACTATGATATGCCCTTGCATGTTGCAACAATAGCACATAATATTAGTCTTAATATATTTGTTCTGTGAAGAACCATACTTGTCCATAGATTTTTCTTCCTGGGTTTCTGGATGATTGGTCTTCTTGAGAGAAGAGTCTCTAGCTGGATCCTTCCAGCTGCCCTTCCTTCTTCTCCTCAACCTCTTCTTGAACTGTCTAGAGAAGAGAGATAGTTCATCCTCAGTTAGGTCTCCTCCTGATGAGGATGATTCTGTATACTCAGAGGCTGTGTCTTGTTTCTCTGAGAGTGTTGAATTTTCTCTGACCTTCCTAGAAGTCTTAGTATTTAGGGCTAAGGACTTTTCTCTACTGTGTGCTCTAGCTAAATCTTCTTCAGACTTCCAGGTTGAGCTGTAACTCATGGGGCAACAGCTTGCCAATTAGAGCATGGGGGTCTATATTGGCTAAATTGTCCATTTCTCTTATAGCACAGATCTTGATGTCCCATTCCTTGTTCTGGGACCTCAAGAACTTATCATTAAGTTCATAGTTAGTAAAACTCCTGCCATAAGTCCTCAGGTTGTTTACAATTCTGAAAAACTTTTCAAAAGATTCAGCCACTGTGTCTTTCTTTTCCTGTCTGAAGGTATCATATTATTGGTTTAGCAGAGATTTTCTATCATCTCTGACCTCTTCAGTTCCTTCCATATAGATAATCAATGACTCCCATATTTCTTTTGATGTTTTATAATGAATCGGATTTTGAAAAGTGGAATCACCTATTGCACTGACTATAATATTCTGAACCCTCTTGTCCATAGAGGCCAGAATGACTTCATCCTTATCCATCTCCATGTAAGTCTTGCATGTCTTGATGTTTGCATCAAGAACTGACACTTTCATGAGAATGAAAGGCCCTTCAATCACTGTGATGTATATTCTTGGATCTGCTGCCTCCATGAATAATCTGACTCTCTCCTTCCATATTCCAAAATTTTCTTTGGAGCAGACAGGGAGCTTGATGGAATTATTTTCCCTTTGAGCTATGAAATATTGTTATCTGCAATCCTTTGGATTCTCACTAGGCTGTTATGCCTTTTTCAATGAACCTCTCTCTGATACCAATTGTAAATATTTATTTTAGGATTGAGAGTGACCGAGAGGTAGGTGAATAGGTCCAATTTGAATCTTGGCTACCTTTTTTAATTCAGAGATATACTTTCTCTGTGTTAATTCTCTCTGTCATATAAAACAAGATAATCTTAACAACAATTTAAAAACTATCACAGCACAACAATCACAACACAGTACACACAGTTTTATAGTGGTTCCCCAATTTATGGTACATCCACTTTCCCCCTTCGTCTATCTAGCAATGAACTAGATTCAGCCAAACTCCTTCTTCTTTCTTTACTCAGATCCTCAAATCTTACAGCTTAGAGCCCAGCTGGCCCCTACAACTCAGATTTTATAAGTTTTACCACTCAGATCACCAAGATCCTACACCCCAAGTTCTTCTCAAGAACTCTACCTCGGAATGTATCCACACTCCTACTCCTCAGGTAAATCCTGCCCTACAACTCAGAGAAATACCCACTTCACCTACCTCAGACAATCTCTGTCATACCTCAGCCTTTATAACACAGGCTTGCAACTCAGAGAAAGTGATTCCCCTACACTCAGATCTACAAGTAGATCTTACAAAATTAATAAAGGTAAAAGAAATTAATTCAGAATTAGTCACCCAGCAAGAGAGAAATAGGTGACTGCTTCTTGATCTGATCCTGATATGCTTACTTCCCTTGATCTTGTAGTGATGGATCCAATCCAACCCTTCATATCTTTTCAAAGCTTCTTAAAGTTACAATTAGGGTAGATCTAGGTTGGAGAATGTTGAAGACGATTTTTGATCCGGCTTCTCTCCACCTTATGAATTCTAGCAGATTGCTTCTTAGATCTAGTCTTGCCAAATTTTTCTCTCTATCTTTTCTGAAGAGTTGATCCCTTTATATAAGCTCTGTCAAAGGTAACCGACTGATCCAGTTAATAACTAACATCTGACAGTTCTGACAGTTCTGATAGTTGTCAGACCCTCTGGCTTAATTTCTGTACTTATGAAATAATTCTACAACTGATATAGAATGTGACGACACTAGTCCTGAGTGTCGACACTGCTTTCTTCCACTCTTGACTCAGCTTGTGAAGTGTGTCGACACTAGTCGTGAGTGTCGACAAAGTTGTCTTCAGTCTCGGCATTGCTTGTATAGAGTGTGTCGAAACTTATCCTTAGTGTCGACACAGCTTCTCTTTGTCTCGACACAACTTGTGCAGTGTGTGTCGGCACTAGTCCTGAGTGTCGACACAGTTTCTTTCTTATATCATAGTATTGACCCAAGTCCTGGGTGTCGACACAACTTCCTCCTTGACTCAGCACTTCTTGTTTAAGTGTGTCGACACTAGTCCTGAGTGCCAACACAAGTTTCTCCTTGCCTCAGCACATCCTTGACAAAGGTGTCGACACTTGCCAAGTGTCTTGATACTTTTGTACTTAGCTTTATTTGCCTGCACACAAGAACTTAACATTCATCAAATACAACTATGTGTATATCATTGAGCTGAAAGGACTTCTTCAAATCAAGTACATTGTTACCAATGTACCCTAAACCCCCTAGATCACTCCACGACCCAGTCGCTACACACAAGGCGATGATTTCCCCTAAGCCACACACATACATAGTCACTACTCACAAGGCGACGATTTCTCTAACAAATACAAGAACAAAAAGAAGTAATAAAATAGAAATCTGAATGAAAACTCCATCTAGTGTAGAGCACTTTGAAGAAGATGATGAACCCTTACAAAGATCGTCTGAATTGTAACAAACGAACGGTCTCTTCTTCGCCCTTCAACTTAATTGCACACATCAGAGTTTTCTCTGGTTCCAACGGAGTTGTCAGGCCAGGAAATCTCAACACAAAAGCTCATGGTGTTGTGTATTACAAAATGCACGAAAATAGTCTTTTATGCAATCTGAGCTATCGCCTTATGATATCCCGATATCGCCTGCACGATATCACCTCAGCTTGCTACGTGGCCCACTTTGCTACAACTGTGCTGGAATGCTGGTGATCATGCTGGATCATGCACTATCACCCTGCGATAGCCAGATATCGCCCAGTGATATCAGTGTACAATGCATTGCACTGGAACCGTTGAGAATATGACTGACGTCATCAAGTTGTTATCGCCCGCGATATGTCCCGTCTTTAAAAATTCTGCAGCTCAATGTCACTTTTTAAATATCTGAGTTTACTTGGAGATATCTGCACACCAAAAACACAGAATGATCAAATACACACGGGATTTGTTATTTTCAAACCAAGGAATGCAGATCGCATGCTCCAACACCAACTGCGGCGAGGAGACGATGCGATGGCGGTGGTTAGCGAGCACTTCCGGTGAGCATGCAAGATGGGCAGGGTCGGGTCATATCCACCTCTTCCCGAGCAGCGGCCTCCTAGGACTTAAATTTTTCTGCTTTTCTATTTATCCTCGTTGTTTGGCGATATTGTACTGAACTGTTATTCTTTAATTCAAGTAGCGAATTTGTATCTCGCATTTGGCCTGCCGACTTGTTTATGTTGACGCTTTTGATGTGTTGATGCTCGTCTTATTTTTGCGATGTCTGGAATTTTCTATGCAGATTTTGGCGATCTGGCAATATTTTGGATGACGTTGCGTGAGATAGGATCTGTAACTAGGGTTAATCTCTCAGTTACCAAGCGACTTAATCTGATACTCGCGCGAGGTTGATATATCCCCTTTGCCTCTGCCTATAAATAGAAGGGGTAGGTGAGCCTTTAGTACATTGCTGCGATTTTCGAACCTTGCTCGCGAGTACTTGTTCTTGCTCGCACCTTCCTTCTCGCTGAAACCTTACTTGCCTTCCTTTGCTCTTTCTCTCCCTTCCTCGCTCAAGTTGGTTAGCGAAGATGCCAACGTCCGCCGACAAGCCCATGCGATCAACTTCACTGAAGTTGCCTTCAAGAAGTCCGTTGCGACTGATTGAGATCTAGAAGACTTCCGTCAAAGGCATCTTCCTGAGGAATACTCGGCCAGGCTCCTCGGCCGGACCGAGCGACTAAACACTTTCCTCGAAGGTGAGATAGTCCTGCCCCTTTACCACTTCGAAGTCAGCCTGCAACTTCCATTGTGGCTGGAGTACTCCTAAATCTTGCGGTGATTCGGAATCATCCCCGCCCAGATCAACCCAAATGGAGTGGTGATGATCATGAGATTCCTCTGTTTCCCGCGGGAAGAGAAGATTGTTTTCGACCTCTCCATCTTCAGGAAGGTTTTCGCCTTCGCCGCAACCACCAAGGGTGTAATCTTCTTTAGCAGGCATGTATTCACCCTGGTCGACACGTAGAATAAGGTCCACCGGTGGGGTGAGTACATGGTCATCATCGTCGATGAATTTAAAGGGGTGACGCGCAGGCCGCACCAGCCAGCCGAGATTGCCTTCTTGCCACCCATCCTCGAAGGCGCGCGCGAGAAGCTCTTCGAGGCCTTCCGCGGTCGATGATTCGAAGTCATCCACTGGCGTCTGAATGTAAACGTGCAAGACGATGTCTTTCCCGGCGAAGGTAAATTTCTTGGTGAGATTCTACCATACTCGCCGAATTGACTGATCAGTGCTGAGATTTCACTAACTGTTGTTCCACATCTACAGCTACTCGCGATCTTCCGCGAGAACCACTTCCTCCGGTGAAGGGAGTCGCTTCATCGTGTTAGGGTTCGTTGAACCCGCCATTTGAGGTGGAGGAGATCCCGCCTCCTGCGGGCTCCAAGGCCCATTCGCGAGCTGACGACAAGGAGGGATCGTCGCAGAAAAAGCTCGTAAAAGGGAAAGAAAAGGCCAAGCCCCTGAATCATACGAGGATGCTAGCAGGGATATCCCACGAACTCTTTGCTGAGAGAGAGTCCTCTGTCGATGTTGGGGCGCTATACTACCACCCGAACTACAACCTCGGGCGTGACGGTAAGGATGCCTTCGGATGCCCGTTGGTGTCCTGGGCCGAGGGCGAGCACAAGGTGACGTTGAGCACCAACCTACCAGCCTGGTCGAAAGACTGGGAGGACAAGGGGGAGGCTTAGGATGTCGCCTTCATGCTATACATGCAAGTGGATGCCAAGTCGATGCTGGATCTAAGACCGGAGGTGCTCGCCCACCAGACATCTCGTGCACTCCTACAAGCTGCTGAGCTGGGGCATCACACCGCGAGGAGGCTCCTTGAGTCACAGGAGGAGATCAAGAAGGTCTCACAGAAGGCGATCGACTTGGGGATACAATCTGCCCTGTGGAAAGAATATGAGGTAGCTCGCACTTCTCTGCGCGACTTTATCGCCATTTCACATGGTGATTTTTCCGAATGCTTGTTGCTGATACTTACAGGCTGCCGAGATTGAGACAACGAAGAAGATCTCTGAGCTCGAGCAAGAGCTCGCAGACACAAAGGTCGAGCTGGAGACCACACAAATCCGGGTTGCCGAGTTGGTGACTCTCCCGGTCGCTGATGGAAGTCGCCCCAGTCCCGCTGATACTTGCTCGACTGAGCAACAACAAGAGACGAGTCCTCACGGGATGTCGAAGATTCACTTCCACGGGGATGAGATGTCCGCCATCCGCTGTGGGATAGCGCGAGCAATGGGGGAGACCGTTCTCGCAAAGCTGAGGATAGACGACTTCCTCGGCCTAGAAGCTGACCACCTGACGATTGCTTACCTCATTCCAGGCATGCTCTCCGAGGAGCTCAACTCGCCAAATCACATCCTTTTCTCCGCTTCTGGATCTAGCTCCAACGACAGCAGTAGTGGAGAGAGCAGCGACGATAGAGACGACGATGAGGATGATGAGGACGATGCCGAGGATGAGGAGTACGTCATCATTGGGGAGGAGTACAAGCCTGATACTGGCGATGATGAGTCTTAGTCGGTCGGCGACCTCCTGCCTTCAAGCTTGTAAAGATAGTTGTAAAACTTAGAAAATTTTGTAACGCCTTGTAATACTCGCCCATAATACAAGATAGTTCTGTACTGTTCTTTCTTGCTTTTGTATTTGCATACTCGCTTGTTTACAATGCTCGCTAGGCTCATACGCGCGGAGAGGTTGAGTGCATATTGCTCGCATACTCGCTCGATGATGATACTCGTTAGGCTCATAGGAGCGGAGATGTTTAGTGCTCGTTGCTCGCATACTCCCTCGATGACTCATGTGAAATCGCATACTCGCACATTGCTGCTCGCACCTGCATGGTCACAGTCGCATGCTCGCATATTGCTGCTCGCACCTACACGATCGCATACCTCATAGGAGTCGAGCTCAACCGAGTTGAAGAATAAAGTTGACACCTAACAGGAGGAAACTCAACTGTTGGTGGAGAATACAGTTGACACCGGATCAGGAGGAAGCTCAACTGAAGGTGGACAGTCGACAACTCACAGGAGCCGAGCTCAACAGGAGGTGGAGTCGACAGCTCACAGGAGCCGAGCTCAACTGGAGATGGAGACAACATCTCACAAGAGTCGAGCTCAACTGGAGGTAGAGCTGTCACTTAAAACCGAAAACCGTAAACCGAATCAGAACCGAATCCGAACCACAAAGAACCGGACCAAGCCGTTCGCAAATTATTCGGGTTCCGGTTTGAATTTTGGAACCGTGGACAACATTATTCTGGGTGTGGTTCTTTCATTTTATTATCCGGACCGGAACCTGAACCGCAACATACAAGTCTCAAGCGGTTATAAAATTTTTAGACCCGATCCGAATCGAACCGAGGCAAAACCGAACCGCAACCCGTTTATTTATTATTATTATTATTATTATTTTATAATCTATCTATAATATTTATACTTACTATTATGGGTGAAACTGACACGATTTGAATTCAAACAGTAATCACACTAAAAGACATCGATTTTGGACCGAACAAAACTGCACCACACCAAAACTGTTCAGTGTGATTTAACATTGATGTGGTTTGGAGTTGGTTTTTGCAATGCAATTTCAGTTTTTATATTATTATATAATGTGTTTTCAGTTTTACTCATACATTTTCTGAAATAATTAAAGTAACATGTACTCGTTGAAAACGATTGGAATGTCAGGCCCTCACAAAAAAGATGATGCGAAACAGTTTTGCAGATTTTGCACCGCCAAAAACCGTATTGCAAACTATGTTGTTTTGCAACCAACAAAGTCGCTCTACAACCAAATCATTCTGTTCAGTTTAAAATCGATGTGGTTTAAAATCTGTGTAGAATGTTGCAATTTTTTGGTTTTGCGATTTCAGTTTTTAACTTTCATTGATACTTATAATATTATACAAAAAAGTAATCCCTCTTGGAGTAATGCAAAATTCCTATGCCTGGGCCTCGAACTTTGAAGTTCCTCTTGGAAAAAAAATTGAACAAATTTACATTTTCCCTCCGGTTTTTTATTTTTGACCTCCCTCATTTATTTTGCAAAATTTGATTTTGGTTCTTCTTGGAACTGATTAGAACCTGACAAAACCGCATGGAACCGGACCAAACCATTAGTGGTCGGTTTGGTTTTGGTTCCTGTTGAACCGTATCCAGAACTGTTGACATGGTGGTTCTAAAAATTATTCTGGAACCGAACCAGAACCAGAATCGGTTAAACTAAATAAGGATTTTGTTCTAATTTAAAGAACTGTTACCTTAGTGGTCCGGTTCATGGTTTTAGTAGAACTAGAATCGAACTAGAACTGTGGCAGCTCTAAATGGAGGTGGAGGCAACATTTCACAGGAGCCGAGCTCAACTAGAGATAGAGGCAACATCTCACGGGAGCTGAGCTCAACTAGAGATGGAGTCGACAGCTCACAGGAGCGGAGCTCAACTGGAGGTGGAGGCAACATCGCACAGGAGCCGAGCATAACTAGAGATGGAGTCGACAGCTCACAGGAGCCGAGCTCAACTGGAGGTGGAGTCGATAGCTCATAGAAGTCGAGCTCAATTGGAGGTGGAGACAACATCTCACAGGAGTCGAGCTCAACTGGAGGTGGAGGCAACATCTCACAGGAGCCGAGATCAACTGGAGGTGGAGACAACACCTCATAGGAGTCGAGCTCAACTAGAGATGGAGTCGACAACTCACAAGAGCCGAGCTCAATTAGAGGTGGGGGCAACATCTCACGGGAGCCGAGCTCAACTGGAACTGTGGAATCTCTAACTGGAGGTGGAGACAACATCTCACAGGAGCTCGGTTGTTAAAGATTGGCAGTTTGACAGGCTAGTCGGGCGGCTAATAGTTCGGGCGGTCTGGCGGTTAGTCCAACCAGTCTGGTTGTCTAGCGGTGGCGGTGGCGATCTGGTGGCTAGCTGGCATTTTTTCCACTAGCAGGTGGTCTGGTGGGTAGCAGGCGGTCCGGCGGCTAGAAGGCAATCTGGCGGCTAGCAGTTGCGGTCTGATGGCTAGCTGATAATCTAGCAACTAGAAAGCGGTCTGGCGGTTAGCAGACAGTCTGGCAGCTAGTAGTGGTGGTCTGGTGGCTAGCTGACAATCTGGCGGTTAGCAGTGGCTGTCCGGCGGCTAGTAGTGGCGGTTAATTATTTATTCCCACATCTCTTATTGTATTCTCTCATCTCCCCCATTTTCTATAAATATGGGGGCATACCTATGTATTGATTATCTTTTTGGAGCAATAAAGTTAGGGGTTTATTTAGCTCTTTGTCCATTTCTTGCATGGTATCAGAGCGAACTGATCCTTTGCTTCAAAAAGATCACGGTTAGTTAGTTTAACTGTGCGGCCTCTTCCACCGGCTTCATCCGACATCTTCCGGTTTGTCCGGTTTCTTTCCCTTCCTTCCTTTCCTTGCTTCTTGGTGTGCTTGTGACTTGCTTCCTTCTGGAGTTTTTTGTTTGGCCGGCTTTCCTTGCTAATCGCGCTGCTCTGCGACTTGTTGTGTTTGCGCGGTTTCTCTTCTCTGTTGTGAGTTTTCCCTTTTGGTCGCGACTTCTTCCTTGCCGTTGGTGTGTTGTCACCCTGACCAGGCAGACTCTTGCTCTTCTCTTTCTTCTTATTAATGCGGCTTCTTTCTAGTCGCTTGTCTCTACGACTTGTGGTGTTCGCGTGGTTTGTTGTGTGGCTTCTTTTGCTCTTGCTGACTTTGTTAGTCTCCCTTTGTTACGGCTTGTTCTGTTCACGCGACTTCTTAGTTGTTTACTCATGTTTCTCTTCTTTCTCCACACAGATTGTCTTCCTACGGCTTGTTTCTTCTTTGTTGCGAGTCCCGCATTTTGGTCGCGGCTTGTTCCTTGCCGCTGGTGTTTTGACACCGTAACCGTGCGCTCTCTGCTTATTTTTGCGACCTGTTCTTGGTCGGTTTGTTCCCGCAATTTGTTCGCGAGTTTTTGGGTCCGCGAGATTTCTTCGCCGTGTTGTTGTTTCCGGCTTCTCCTCAACCCGTGCATTTTTTTTCTGATGGTATCTTTGTTGTCGTCATTATTTTTTACGACCAGTTTGTCGTCTTGTTCTTGTTCGATTTGTTTCTAACCGTGCGGTTAGATATTTTTTCTTTCTGGTTTCTTTCCCCTTGAAGATGGTTTCTCTTCTCTCCTCTACAGCTCATGCTCTTGTGGCCTCCTCCAACAAGTGGTTTATTGACTCTGGTGCCACTTGTCACATGACCGGCAACTCTCATTTGTTCTCCTCTTTGACTTCCCAGAACATGTTATCTCCTGTTGTTATTGCAGATGAGACTTTTGCTCCTGTTCATGATAGCGGGACTGTGTATCTCTCCTCGTCTTTGCTGCTCAAGGACACTCTCTATGTCCCAACTTTCTCATACAATTTACTCTATGTTCACGCTCTCTGCACTCAGATGAATTGCACGGTTACTTTTGCTGGCACTACTTGTTCTTTCTCTGATTCTGTCTCCAAGGGTACGATTAATACTAGTACTGCTAGTGGTGGCCTTTTTTATCTTGATCATGACATTGCTCTTTCTGCTTCTTCCTTTGTTCAGCTGTGGCATCGTCGTCTTAGTCATCCACCTTCTCGCCGTATTCATCAACTTTTTCCATACCTTCCTTCAGAAGCTTTAGCTTTGAACTGTGAAGCATGTGAGTTGGGTGAACATCATCGCTCTTCTTTCCCAGCTCAAACGGGTCGTTGTTCTTCGCATCCTTTTGAACTAGTTCACTCTGACATTGGGGTCCTTCTTATGTTGCTATGGTCGAGGAAGCTTTTACTTTATCACATTCATTGATGATTTCTCCAGATGCACTTGGTTGTATTTCTTGAATGATCGTTCTGAACTGTTCTCTGTATTCACTGCATTTTATAATGATATCTTTACACAGTTTTGTGTGCCCATTCAGGTTATTTATCCTGATAATGCTAAAGAATATGTCAACCATCAATTCTCTGACTTCTGTGCGAGCACGGGTTTGGTTCATCAAACAAGTTGTCCATATACGTCTCAACAGAAGGGTGTTACTGAATGCAAGAATCATCATCTTCTGGATGTTGGTCGCAGTCTTTCTCTACAAATGAATGTCCCTCGGTCTTATTGGGGTCTTGTAGTTCTTCTCTCTTGCTATCTCATTAACCGTATTCACTCGTCTGTTCTTCAGGGCATGACTCCATTTTCTATTTTATATCCAGAGGCCGAACCATTTCCTTTGCCACTTAAAACTTTTGGATGTACGACATTTGTCCACGTCCCTTCTCCTAGACGTGACAAACTTTCTCCCCATTTTATACCCTCTGACACTTCTTCTTCTCTGCATATTATCTCGGCACCTCTGCCAGAGCCAGTTCTTTACTCATTTGTTCATGTTGCCCTGTCTCTTTCTTTGGAGCCTGATGTGTTGCCTTTGGAACCTTTTGTGCCTGTTCTAGGGCCTCTTCTTTCTTCTGAAAGTGTCGTCCCCCCTCCGGACAAGGGTGACCTTGATCTTCCAATTGCTCTTCGGAAGGGTGTTCGCTCCTGTACTCAAAATCCTCTTCAGAATGTGGTTTCTTATGCGCAACTGTCTCCTTCCTCTAAGAGCTTTGCTCTGGCTCTATCGGCAAGTATTATTCCAGCCTCTTATCACGATGCTCTTGTTATTCCTCATTGAAAGGCGGCTATGGATGAAGAGATGAATACTCTTACTGACATGGGATCTCCAAAATATTTTTTGGGACTGAAATATCTAGGAAGTCTGGGTTTATATTTAATACCTCCCCTGTAATGACCGTATAATATGGGTCCGGCCGGATCCCCACAACATATAGATGCCACAGCTTAAGCATTAAAAGATGATATAAACTACCCAACTCAAAACTCAGACTAAATACAGCGAAAACAAAAGAGCCAGACCAGAAGTTATCCACTAACCCATAAGTGTCAACACGGCCTTATGGCCTTACAACATTTGAGAGTCCAAAACTCAACCATAACATCAAGAGTCAATGTGTATAAGCACTACTAGGCTACCTCGGTGTGCAAGTTGGAAAAATAGAACATAAAGCATCACATTCCACAAAACAGAGCTATAACACATCTTGTAACACTTCATGAGACTTAGGCCTTTTTAGCCTGCGAGCTTGCTCCCGCTTGTGATCCTTGAAATATAAAAATTTGGTTGTAACGTAGGTCAGCAAAGGCTGACCTCAACTGTGTAATCAACACATCTCCTCCCGGCTGTCCTTAGCGGACCCCGGGGCACTCCATCACCGTGCAGGTCAGCACTACGTATGCAAAAATACAAGTACATTTAAAGTAGTAAAATAAGTTTGGATGTCTCATACAACAAACACGTTTCTATGTTGACCATATAATAAAAGTGGGCCTATAATGCAGCATGTATGCAAACCTGGGCTTCACCCAAGGCACCCTAAAGCGTATGCTTCTAACACATTATAAATTGGGTACATCCAATTTCCCCATCGACGTTCAAGCCGCAAACACAAGGGTACTTCCAATTTCCCCATCGGCATTCAAGCCGTAAACATAAGGGTACTTCCAATTTTCCCCAAACGACACACAAGCTGCCACACAGAACTCTTGCTTTAGCCCCACCCGCTTGTGGGTCTCAAACCCTGGGCTTGCCTGCAAGATCTAACTTCTCACATCAGGATTCCTTCACACAAACCAACCGATACTAAGAACCCCTGCTAAACCCCACCCGTTCTCGACGACCCAGGCCCGGCTCCAATATCGGGACCAAGTCCACCGAAGGAGACCCAGCGGGACCCAGCTGGGATCGTTCGGGCTTGTCCAAAGCTTAGCATTCTCGTCAGTTCCACAGAAGGGGACTTGTCTTATTGGGACACTCTCCACAGAAGGGGACTTGCCTGATAGCACACAGAAGCCGAGCTCAATTGGAGGTGGAGGCAACATCTCACCGGAGCCGAGCTCAACTGGAGGTGGAGGCAGCATCTCACAGGAGTCGAGCTCAATTGGATGTGGAGACAACATCTCATAGGAGCCGAGCTCAACTGGAGATGGAGTCGACAGCTCACAGGAGCCAAGCTCAATTAGAGGTGGGGGCAACATCTCACGGGAGCCGAGCTCAACAGGAACTGTGGAAGCTCTAACTAGAGGTGGAGGCAACATCTCACAGGAGCTCGGTTGTTAAAGATTAGTGGTTTGACAGGCTAGTCAGGCGCCTAATAGTTCGGGCGGTCTGGCAGTTAATCCAAGAGGTCTAGTTGTCTGGCAGGTAGCGGTGGAGATCTGGAGGCTAGCTGGCATTCTGTCCACTAGCAGGCGGTCTGGCGGGTAGCAGGCGGTCCGACAGCTAGCAGGCAATCTGGAGACTAGCAGTGGCGGTCTGGTGGCTAGCTAATAATCTAGCAACTAGCAAGCGGTCTGGTTATTAGCAAACGTTCTGGCGGCTAGCAGTGGTGGTCTGGTGGCTAGCTGTCAATCTGGCGGTTAGCAGAGGCTGTCTGGCAGCTAGTAGTGGTGGTTAATTATTTATTCCCACGTCTCTTATTGTATTCTCTCATCTCTCCCATTTTCTATAAATATGGGGGCATACATATGTATTGATTATCTTTTTGGAGCAATAAAGTTTGTGGTTTATTTAGCTTTTTGTCCATTTCTTACATGGTATCAGAGCAAACTGATCCTTTGCTTCAAAAAGATTGCGGTTAGTTGGTTTAACCGCACGGCCTCTTCCACCGGCTTTGTCCGGCTTCTTCCGATTTGTCCGGTTTCTTTCCCTTCCTTCCTTTCCTTGCTTCTCGTTGTGCTTGTGAATTGCTTCCTTCTGGGCTTTTTTGTTCGCCCGGCTTTCCTTGTTAACCGCGCTTCTCTACGACTTGTTGTGTTTGCGCAGTTTCTCTTCTCTGTTGTTCCCGCGATTTGTTCGCGAGTTTTTTGGTCCGCGAGATTTCTTCGCCATATTGTTGTTTCCGGCTTCTCCTCAACCCATGCATTTTACTTTTTCTGTCGGTCTCTTTGTTGTGGTCGTTTTCTTTTTACGACCAGTTTGTCGTCTTGTTCTTGTTCGATTTGTTTCTAACTGTGCGGTTAGATATTTTTTATTTTTGGTTTCTTTCCCCTTGAAGATGGTTTCTCTTCTCTCCTCTACAGCTCATGCTCTTGTGGCCTATTCTGACAAGTGGTTTATTGACTCTGGTGCCACTTGTCACGTGACCGATAACTCTCATTTGTTCTCCTCTTTGACTTAATTCCCAGAATAGGTTATCTCCTGTTGTTATTGCAGATGAGACTTTTGCTCCTGTTCATGGTAGTGGGACTGTGTATCTCTCCTCGTCTTTGCTGCTCAAGGACACTCTCTATGTCCCAACTTTCTCATACAATTTACTCTATGTTCACGCTCTCTGCACTCAGATGAATTGTACGGTTACTTTTGCTGGCACTACTTGTTCTTTCTCTGATTCCGTCTCCAAGGCTACTATTGCTACTAGTACTGCTAGTGGTGGCCTTTTTTATCTTGATCATGACGTTGCTCTTTCTGCTTCTTCCTTTGTTCAACTGTGGCATCATCGTCTTAGTCATCCACCTTCTCGCCTCATTCATCAACTTTTTCCATACCTTCCTTCAGAAGCTTTAGCTTTGAACTGTGAAGCATGTGAGTTGGGTAAACATCATCGCTCTTCTTTCCCAGCTCGAACGGGCCATTGTTCTTCGCATCCTTTTGAACTAGTTCACTCTGACATTGGGGTCCTTCTCTTGTTGCTACTGTTGGTTGAGGAAGCTTATACTTTGTCACATTCATTGATGATTTCTCCAGATGCACTTGGTTGTATCTCTTGAAAGATCGTTTTGAACTGTTCTCTGTATTCACTGCATTTTATAATGATATCTTTACACAGTTTTGTATGCCCATTCAGGTTATTCGTACTGATAATGCTAAAGAATATGTTAGCCATTAATTCTCTGACTTCTGTGCAAGCAAGGGTTTGGTTCATCAAACAAGTTGTCCATATACGTCTCAACAGAATGGCGTTGCTGAACGCAAGAATTGTCATCTTCGGGATGTTGGTCGCATTCTTTCTTTGCAAATGAATGTCCCCGGTCTTATTGGGGTATGCAGTTCTTCTCTCTTGCTATCTCATTAACCGTATTCCCTCGTCTGTTCTTCAGGATAAGAATCCATTTTCTATTTTATATCCAGAGGCCAAATCATTTCCTTTGCCACTTAAAACTTTTGGATGAACAACATTTGTCCACGTCCCTTCTCCTGGACGTGACAAACTTTCTCCCCGTTCGGTTAAATGTATATTCTTTGTCTATTATCCTACTCAAAGGGGTATCGATGTATTGATCCTCTCCTGTGCAAACAGTACGTTTCAGCAAATGTTACCTACTTTGAAGATACTCTGTATTTCTCTCCTACTGCCTCTCTCTTACCCTCTGACACTTCTTCTTCTCTGCATATTATCTCGGCACCTCTGCCAGAGCTAGTTCTTTCCTCATCTGTTCCTGTTTCCCTGTCTCTTTCTTTGGAGCCTGATGTGTTGCCTTTGGAACCTTCTATGCCAATTCTAGGGCCTCTTCTTTCTTCTGAAAGTGTCGTCCCCCCTCCGGACAGGGGTGACCTTGATCTTCAAATTGCTCTTCGGAAGGGTGTTCGCTCCTGTACTCAATATCCTCTTTAGAATGTGGTTTCTTATGCGTAGCTGTCTCCTTCCTCTAAGAGCTTTGCTCTGGCTCTATCAGCAAGTATTATTCCAGCCTCTTATCACGATGCTCTTGTTATTCCTCATTGAAAGACGGCTATGGATGAAGAGATGAATACTCTTACTTACATGGGATCTCCAAAATATTTTTTGGGGACTGAAATATCCAGGAAGTCTGGGTTTATATGTAATACCTCCCCTGTAATGACCGTATAATATGGGTCCGGCCAGGGCCCCACAACATATATATGTCACAGCTTAAGCATTAAAAGATGATATAAACTACCCAACTCAAAACTCAGACTAAACACAGCGAAAACAAAAGAGCAAGACCAGAAGTTATCCACTAACATATAAGTATCAACACGGCCTTATGGCCTTACAACATTTGAGAGTCCAAAACTCAACCATAACATCAAGATTCAATGTGCATAAGCACTCCTAGGCTACCTCGGTGTGCAAGCCGGTAACATAGAACATAAAGCATCACATTCCACAAAACAGGGCTATAACACATCTTGTAACACTTCATGAGGCTTAGGCATTTTTAGCCTGCGAGCTTGCTCTCGCTTGTGATCCTTGCCCTGTAAAAATTTGGTTGTAACGTGGGTCAGCAAAGGCTGACCTCAACTGTGTAACCAACACATCTCCTCTCGGCCGCCTTTAGCGGACCCCGGGGCACTCCATAACCCTGTAGGTCAGCACTTCGTATGCAAAAATACAAGTACATTTAAAGTAGTAAAACATGTTTGGATGTCTCATACAGCAAACACGTTTCTATGTTGAGCATATAATAAAAGGGGGCCTATAATGCAGCATGTATGCAAACCTGGGCTTCACCCAAGGCACCCTAAAGTGTATGCTTCTAACACATCATCAATTGGGTACATCCAATTTTCCCATCGGCGTTCAAGCCGAAAATACAAGGGTACTTCCAATTTCCCCATTGGCATTCAAACAGCAAACACAAGGGTACTTTCAATTTTCCCCAAACGGCACACAAGCCGCCACACGGAACTCTTGCTTTGGCCCCACCCGCTTGTGGGTCTCAAACCCCGGGCTTGCCTGCAAGCTCTGAATTCTTACGTCAGGATTGCGTCACACAAACCAACCGATACTAAGAAGCCCTGCTAGCCCCACCCGTTCGCGACAACCCAGGCCCGGCTCCAATACGGGACCAAGTCTACCGAAGGAGACCCAGCGGGACCCATCTGGGATCGTTCGGGCTTGTCCAAAGCTTGGCATTATTGTAAGTTCCACAAAAGGGGACTTGTCTCATCGGGACACTCTCCACAGGTGACTTTGCAATGTCACGGGCTAACCAGATTACCACAGAGACAAACCACGCCTTAGCACATCACAATACCAAGCCTTTCCCACCCTAATCCACCATTCATACCGTACCATCCCGTGCCCCCGCGTGTACTCTAATTTCCACCCGGTCTGGTTCTGGTCACACGTACTCACACGAAAAAGGGGAAAACATCATCACAAATGACGTCTCGCCGCTAACGGATTTCTACAAAATCCTTAAGGCTCGCTATGCAACATCACCGAGTCAGACTAACGGTCGCGACTACGGCTTCACCCACAATGCCTAATCCACTAACGGAGCGGATTTCTAATGCAATACCATGTCGGGAACGGACACAATCGACTTGGTGGCTCCTCTTGAACCATGGAAACCCGAATCCCTCTCACTTGAGAGATCCGATGCATAGAATGTTTGAAAGAAAGCAAGAAAAGAGTAGATGTCATGCACGTATCCTAAAACCGAGAGGAGAAGTGTCGTTACCTTACGCGTCCTCTTCCTAGCCATGAACCCATGTCTTGCACGGATGAAAATGAGAGCCTCCACGTCCTCTCCATGGATCTGGCCTCGGAATGACAATCGGAGGTCTGAAGCTCCGTCAATGGTGGAAGAAAGCTTTCTTCTTCCACCTCCTCACTCTCACTGAAACCCTAGGTCAACACTCAAAATGGGAAGAAAAAGAGGGTGAAATCCCGTTCAGCCCTATATAAGCACTCTGGAGGAGAGTCTTGGGTCTTAGGATCAAATCCTAAAAGAAATCGGACGGCTAGAAAGCCAAATGACGAAACTGCTTCCGTCCACTACCGTCGGGAGCTAACGCTAACGTCGGGCGATAGCTTCCCGAGCCACAAGTCAGGAAATAATGTCGTGCTAATGCCAACGTTATGGCTAATGCTGAGTGATAGCATCTTTCTCGAGAACTCAACGTTTTCTCGAGAACTTAACCCTTTCTCGAGAACTCAACGCTCTCGATGCAAACTTGGAATTACCGTCGCGTGGTAAGGCTAATACTGCATGGTAACCACTTTCTCGAAAACTCAACACTCGACGAATAGGGCTTCCATTTCGTCATTCTCTAACCGACGAAACAAGGCTATCGCCGGGCGGTAGCTACTATCACCGGGCGGTAGCTACTATCGCCGAACGGTAGCTACCAGAAATCATTTTGGAAAAACCATGGTGTTACAACTCCTCCCCCCTTAGAAGAATGTCGTCCTCGAAATTTAGTATGCAGACAAACAATAAGCATACATGTCATAAAGAGTTCTGGGAAGTCCTCCCGCATTGCTTGTTCACGCTCCCAAGAGAACTCATCTTGCCCGTAGTTGTCCCAGCGCACCTTTACGAGCTTAACTTCTTTGTTCTGCAACTGCCGAACTTTCGAATCCTCTATGCTAACTGGGCGGACTTTCGTCCCCAAGTCCTATTCTATCGGCACTGCCGCCTACTCGACCACAACGCTTGCCTCTACCAAGGCTTTCCTCAAGACGGAGATGTGGAAGACATCATGTAATCCGCCCAGCTCTGCAGACAATGCTAACCGGTAAGCGGCTTCTCCGATGCATTCTGTAATCTCGAACGGTCCCAAAAACCATGGACTCAACTTCTTGAATCGACGAATCCGCAAAATGCCTTTGAACGGCTTAATCTTTAGGTATACTCAGTCGCCTACCGCGAAAACCACGTTCCTGTGGCGAGCGTTGAAATACTTCGCTTGTCGATCCTGAGCAACCTTCATGCGCTCCTGAATGGTTTGCACCAACTCACAAGCATCAACACCACCTCTTTTCCCAAAAGTTTGGTGTCTCCCGCCTTTGCCCAAGACATCGGTGTTCGACACCGTCTTCCATACAAAGCTTTGTATGTCGCCATCTTTATACTTGTCTGGTAACTATTGTTATATTCAAACTCCACCATGAAGAGGTGTTCTTCCCACTTCTTTTCAAAATCGAGGGTACACATCCTCAGCATATCCTCCATTGTACGATTCGTTCTTTCTATTTGTCCATTGGTTTGTGGATGGAACGCCATACTGAACTTGATCTTCGTGCCCAGGCTCTTATGTACCAACCTCCAGTCTTTGGACGTGAATCGTCCATCGCGATCACTAATGATACTCGTAGGAATCCCATGCAGCCGCACAATGTTGCAAACATACAACTCTACCAGCTTCTCCATGTCATCCTCTTTCCGATTTGGGATGAAATGAGCCACTTTGGTCAAGCGATCCATGATCACCCAAATCGCATCATTTCCCTGCCGCGATCGAGGTAAACCATGCACAAAGTCCGTGAAGATGTCATCAAATTTCCACTCGGGGATAGGAAATAGCTTTAGGAACCCACTCGGCTTCATACACTCGGCCTTTACTAAGGTACAAGTTTGGCACCGACTCACATACAAAGCCACATCCCACTTCAAACCAGGCCACTAAAATGATTTCTTCATATCCAAGTACATCTTTGTACTGCCCGGATGAATGGAGTACTTCGTGAAATGAACCTCAAACATTAACTGCTCACGAAGCTTGTCGAACTGCGGTACATATATCCTTTTGTCTTCCCTTAAGATCCCGTCAATCATCTCTCAGACACTACTCTTGCCTTTTTGAGCTTCCACCACAAATGGTTGGAACTCTACATCCAAACTAGTCGCTTCCCGAACACGATCAGATAATTCATTTTGCAACTCAGTCCAGTTCAATCGAGCCACACTAGACTTGCCTCTTGCTACACAAACGATGCCAAGGGACTCAAAGTCCTGCACAAACTGCTCATCATGAGCTTCAATCCAATTTCCTTGTCCAAAAAATTTTCTACTCAAAGCATCCGCCACTGCGTTGGCTTTGCCTAACGTATATTGTGTTGCCACATCATAGTTCCCAAGGAACTCGACCCATCTGCGTTGCCGCATGTTCAAATCCTTTTGATCTAGAAGATACTTCAAGCTTTTGTGGTCCATGAAGATCTCCACCTTTGCACCATACACATAGTGTCGCGACAACTTTAACGCAAAAATTACCGCCGCCAATTCCAAGTCATGGACGGGGTAATTCCTCTCATGAGTTTTCAACTGCCTAGAACCAAAGGCTATCACCTTGCCATGTTGCACTAACATGCAACCCAAACCACAACCAGATGCGTCACTAAAAATCTGAAATCCTTCAGTCCCTTTTGGGAGACATATGATTGGAGCTGTCATCAGTCTCTCCTTCAGGTTGTCAAATGCTTGTTTGCACTCCTGAGTCCATATGAACTTTTGGTCCTTGTGAGTCAACGAAGTGAGGGACAGAGCTATCCGCAAAAAGTTTTCCACAAATCTTCTATAATACCCGGCTAGTCCAAGAAAACTCCTTACTTTTGCCACGGTGCTCAAAACTAGCCAATCCCTGATGGCCTCAACTTTTGCTGGATCCAACGTCACCCCATCACCACTAATTACATGACCCAAAAATGCCACCTTCTCTAGCCAGAACTCGCATTTCGAAAATTTTGCATAAAGCGGGTTCTCTCTCAAGGTCTGCAAGACTACTCTTAGATGAGCCTCATGCTCCGCCTCCGTTTTGGAGTAGACCAAAATATCGTTAATGAAGACCACCACAAATGAGTTTAAATACTCCCAAAATACTCGGTTCATCAAATTCATGAATACAAATATCGCATTCGTCACTCGAATGACATCACCGAGAACTCGAAGTGACCATACCTCATACCAAACGTTGTCTTGGGTGTGTCCTTGTCTCGAATCCGTAACTGGTAGTATATGGACTTCAAGTCCAACTTAGAGTACATCACTAACCCTACCAACTAGTTGAACAGGTTATCTATCCATGGAATCAGATACATATTCTTGACGGTCAGTTTATTCAATTCTCGATAGTCTATGTACAACCACATACTGCCATCTTTCTTCTTTACGAACAACACGAGCACGCTCCATAGCGAAGAGCTGGGTCTTATGTACCCCTGCTCCAATAGTTCCTGTAATTGTACCTTGAGCTCAACCAATTCCTTCGGTGCCATCCTAAAAGGAGGACGTGACACCGGCCTTGCTTCTGGCAGTAACTCGATCGAGAAATCGATCTCCCGTCGAGGAGGTGCTCCAGGTAACTCCTCGGGAAACACGTCCTCAAATTCTGCCACAACCGGTACTTCTCCAATTGATAATTTGGGAAGTTGAACTTCTAGCAATGCTACGAAAGCTACTCCTCCCTAGTTAACTGTTTGCACCAACTGCATGGCTGAAATCAAGGAACAGGACACTCCATTAAGTCCCTTAAATATAACTTTTGCCTTTCCCTCACTTCTTAGGGTCACTACATTTGATAGACATTCAATACTGGCACGCTGCTCTGCAAGTCAGTCCATCCCAAAGATCACATCAAATTCGGCCAACGGTAGAACCGCTGCTACCAATCCAAAATCAACTCCGCTTAGACTCCAACCTATGCGCCCTCTCGTCACGGTGGTCATGAAGGACCCATTAGGCATGCGCACCCAAAGCACTGCGTTCGTCAAAAAGGGTTTGACTCCAATTCTCCGGATAAAGCTTTTCGCAAGAAAAGAGTGTGATGCACCCGTATCGAACAATATCCTAGCGGGGTAACCGGAAACTAGCACAAAGCCTACAACACCGGCGACATACATAAAAGATCTCGAAAGTCTAAAGTAAATAAATGAACTTAAACTTTCTCATACTTGTCACCACATCGGGTTCGCGGATCGCTTCCTACTCCCAAGGTTGTATGCCCTTGGTTGCACGGGTTTGAAACGAGAAGAGCTCGACTCCGCCATTTTTCCTTTCTCCGCCGCACTGGGCCCAGAGAGCACCGACGGCTCTTGCCTTGGCTCCTGCTCAGCGCCACATTCAGTGAAAAAATGAGCTATATGGCCCGGCTTGCCACACTTGTAGCATGATAGTGGTCCCTTGAAGCGAGACCCCCCCCCCCCCCCCCCCGACGTTGTACTACTCTTCACCCAAGTCTTGTAGGGATGGGGCTTCTTTTTCCACTTACTTCCTTCAGATTTTCCTTGCGATGGAGAAGGCTTTCCTTCTCCCTACTTGGCTGCAAAACCCTTCCGACGTTGGGTTCGCTCCATATCGCTCTCCAACGTCCTTGTGGCCTCGATCAACTCATTGAAGCCCACATTCTTCATAGCTATGAGGGGTTGTCTTAGATTCTCCCGCAATCCATGATAAAAGAGGTTGTCCCTCTCCACATCATCTGCCATGGTCGTTCCAGCATATCGACCAATGAGTGAACTCCAGGATGTACTCATCCACCGTCTTGTCCCATTGCACTAAGTGCAGAAATTATCTCTGAAGGTCTAACCTCGTCGACGAAGGGATATACTTCTTCAAGAAAGCATTCCCGAACTCTTCCATGGATGGGGTACATTCAGGGAACTGGCGATATCTATGGCTCACCCACCACAGCTTAGCGTCATCTTCCGGCATAAAGGTCACAAACTCGAAATGCTTCTCCGCTGGCGTCTCTGCTGCCCTTAGCAGTTCTTGAATTCTCGCCCACCAGTCCTCTGCATCGGTCGGTGTGTCGAATCCCTTAAACGTTGGAGGATGAAAGCTTAAGAAATACTTCATATGTCGGTCTCCCTGCTCGACAACCATTCTTTCCGCCAAAGGCTCTGCCTGTCTGGCTCCTCCACCTTGTGTGGCCGGTGTCGCATCCAAGGTAACAGGAGTCCTTTCCTGCGCGACAGGGGTCACAACTTGTGCCACCGTTGTGGATTGGGCCGCTACCATTGCTTCTGCAAGCATGCGTCAGAAATTAGTCGGAATTAACCCCATGCCCATCGGACTTGGAGCAGTAACACTGCTCGCCAAAGGCTCCTCTTGTGGCCTCAATTCGCCGTGCCTCCTCGCTTGTAACCTTAGCAAAACCAAGGTAGAACAAAAATCAGCTTCTCTCGCAAAATTTAGACACAAGGACACTCACGGTCTCGCGATACTCCTATGTGGATAACTTCTTAACGTGATCTGATTTTGACACTCGACCACAAAACCTTACCGTGGACACTAACCTCCCTCTGATACCAAATTGTAACACCTCCCCTGTAATGACCATATAATATGGGTCCGGCCGGGGCCCCACAACATACAAATGCCACAGCTTAAGCATTATAAGACGATATGACTACCTAACTCAAAACTCAGGCCAAACACACCAGAAACAAAAGAACAAAACTAGAAGTTATCCACTAATATATAAGTATCGACATGGCCTTAAGACCTTACAACAATTAAGAGTCCAAGACTCAAACAATAACATCAACCGTCAACGTGCATAAGCACTTCTAGGCTACCTCGACATGCAAGACGGATACATAGTGCATCATGCATAAAATTCCACAAAATAGAGCTATTACAAAACATGGAACACTTCATGAGGCTTAGGCTTTTTTGGCCGGCGAGCTAGCTCCTGCTTGCGATCCTTGCCTATAAAAATTGATTGTAATGTGGGTCAACAAAGGCTGATCTCAACTGTGTAACTAACACATCTCCTCCTGGTCATCCCTAGCGGACCATGGGGCACTCCATCACCATGCAGGTCAGCACTTCTTATGCAAACATACAAGTATATTGAAAATAGTAAAATAGGTTTGGATATCTCGTATAACAAACATGTTTCTATGTTGAGCATGTAATAAAAAGGGGCCTACTATGCAGCATGTATGCACATCTGGGCTTCACCCAAGGCACCCTAGAGCCTATGCTCCTAACATATCATCAAATCAGGTACTTCCAATTTCCCTATCGATGTTCAAACCGCAAACACAAGGGTACTTCCAATTTCCCCCAAACGACATACAAGCTGCCACATGGAACACTTGTCTGGGCCCCACCCGCTCGTGGGTCTCAAAATCCAGGCTTGCCTGCAAGCTCTGACTTCTCACGTCAGGATTCCGCACACAAAATCCAACAAATACTATGAACCCTTGCTAGACCTCACCCGTTCGCGACGACTCAGGCCCGACTCCAATATCAGGACCAAGTCCACTGAAGGAGACCCAGCGGGACCCAGCTGGTATCATCCGGGCTTGTCCAAAGCTTGGCGTCCTCGTCAATTTCACAGAAGGAGGATTGTCTCGCTGGGACACTCTTCATACATGACTTGCACATCACAGACTAGCCAGCCGACCACATAGACAAACCGCCCTTAACACATCACAATCTCAAGCTTTTTCCCACCCTAATCCACCATTCGTACCATACCATCCCTGTGCCCCCGCGTGTACTCTAATTTCCATCCGGTCCATTTCTGGTTACACGTACTCACACGAAAGAGGGGTAAAACAACATCACAAATGATGTATTGCCGCTAACGAATTTCTAACAAAATCCTTAAGGCTCGCTATGCAACATCACCGAGTCGGGCTAATGGTCGCGACTATGGCTTCACCCACAATGCCTAATCCACTAATAGAGCGGATTTCTAGTGAAATATCATGTCGGGGACGGACACAATCGACCCGGTAGCTCCTCTTGAACCATGGCAACCCGAATCCTTCTCACTTGAGAGATTGAGTGCCCAAATGCTTTAAAGAAAGCAAAAACAAAATGGATGCCATGCACACATCCTAAAGACCGAGAGGAGAAGTGTCTTTACCTTATGATTTCTCTTCCTACCCATAAAATCCTTGCCTTGCATGGATGAAAACGAGCGCCTCCAAGTCCTCTCCACGGATCTGGCCTCGGAACGACGATCAGAGCTCCGAAGCTCCGCCAATGGCGGGGAAAAACTCCTTCTTCCTCCTCCCACTCTCACTTCCAAACCCTAAGTCAAAACCTCCAAAAGGGGAAGAAATGAGAGAAAATCCCACTCAGCCCTATAAAGGCACTTTGGAGGGAGAGTCTTCGGCATTAGGATCAAATCCTAAATGAAATCGGACGGCTAGAATGCCAAACGATGGAACTGCTTCTGTCCTCTACCGTCGGGCGCTAACGCTAACGCCGAGCGATAGCTTACCGAGCCACAAGACAGAAAATAATGCCGCGCTAATGCTGACGGAAAGGCTAACGCTGCACAATAGCTTCTTTCTTGAGAACTCAACGTTTTCTCGAGAACTCAACTCTTTCTCGAGAACTCAACGCTCTCGACGCAAACTCTGGAGTTACCGCCGCATGGTAACTAACTACCGCCAAGAGATAACCTCTCAACACTCGACGAACAGGGCTTTCATCTTGACATCTATACCCGACGAAACAAGGCTATCACCTAGCAATAGCTACTATCACCGGGCGATAGCTACCAGAGATTCAAGTTCTGGAAAAACTGGGGTGTTACAGAGCTGATCTCGACCATCAATGCAGGGTCTCGGTCTTATAAGGAATCTTACATCCCGACGCATCGTCCCAACGTCCACCCTGGGCTTTTTGGAGAATCAGGTCGAATGCTGGTTTCCCAAA
Organism: Platanthera guangdongensis; assembly: GCA_039583875.1. Taxonomy (NCBI): domain Eukaryota; kingdom Viridiplantae; phylum Streptophyta; class Magnoliopsida; order Asparagales; family Orchidaceae; genus Platanthera; species Platanthera guangdongensis. Next base: position 37,730,138 of record CM077162.1, on the reverse strand, counting down.
CCAATCGAGGAGATGAACTCCACTGCTTCTATCTAACTTGAGACGATCAACACAAAGAAGACAACTCACAACCACTTGTACCTCCAGGGGCGAGGAAATGTATAAATAACATAGAAATAATATTATAGATAATCAGTACATGCTACCGCTAGGGGTAAAACCTTTTCAGGTCATCCCCATTCCATGTACTTCCCAGTAGCTCTCCTTCTTAATTTTGTAGATGATAGCCTCCAATGGCTAGAGCTTCTTAGACGATGAAGGGTCCTTCCCAATTGGAATTCAGCTTGCCAACAGCAGCTGCCCTTCCTGTTGCGTCCACATTTTCAAGACCGGGTCTCCTGCAAGGAAGTGCTTGATGCGAACATTTTTGTCAAAGTGTTTTGTCATTCGCCTTTTGATCTCCTCTTGACAAATGGAGGCTAAGTCGCGAAATTCCTCGATGTAGTCTAATGAGAGCTTCTTCATTTTTCCAGGCCTCATTTTTCACTGCCTTCTCCTGCTACTATAACCCGCGGGTTTCGAACCTCGAATTCTACTGGGATGAGTGCCTCAGACCCGTGGGATAACTTAAAAGGTGTTTCCCCCGTGGCTGAGTTAGGAGTGGTACTCAGAGGCCATAGGACCGAGGAAATTTGCTCCGCCCAGTTCCCTTTCAGATTGGTGACCTTCTTCAAGAGGTTGATGATCAACGTGTTGGCGGCTTCCACTTATTCGTTGCTTCTATGATGATATATAGAGACGAATCAAAGATCTGTCCCTAGCTGCTTGTAGAAGTCTTCTAGCTCCAGCCTGGCAAACTGCGGGTCGTTGTCCATGATGATCGTGAGAGGAATCTCGAACCTGCAAGTGATCTCTCTCTAGATGAAGTTCTTCACTATCTGAGACATGGTCTTGGCAAGAGGCCTTGGTCATATTACAGATGGACATAACATCATCGAACCATTAGAGATGCCTGATTGGGTCATCTCTGTCGGAGTAGTAACTCAGGACGGGCTCTCTGAAACCTTCGAAAACCGGGGCTTCTAGGATCTCATCATAGAAGGGGTTCCTCCCTCCCTGGCGGTGGAGAGTTTCATCCTCGTGAGTCTCCTCGTCATAATTTCTATCATAGAGAGTATCACATTATCTCGCTGGCTGTTCCATATCTCGGAACCTGATCTCATGGCTGCTCGCTGGATGGTGTTGTAACTGCATTGGTCGCTCCTCTCTTTCTCTAGCTCGCTCCTTCCCTGGTCTCCTGGGTGGTGCTTCCTCCTCCGACAGTGTCACGCGACGGCGAGGTCGCCGTGACATTGGGCCGAGGTGGGAACTATGAGAGGATGTTCCTCTCTATCCTCCTCACAAACTCTTTAAACGTCGCCACCATCACGAATTAGCTTCCCCGCGTAGAGTTACTAACTTCTTTTGAATTGCCGACTATCTCCTCATGCTCTCCCCCATTCACCATCTTGAGTACTCGCGAAACTTATCTCCTCGACTGTGATCCACGCTCACCGCACCAAAGTATTGAAGTCGGGAAAATCCCTTACTCAACAATTCACATCAAGGTAGACTGAGGTTACCGGTTCAACAGTCGGGCTCGGCGGCTAACGGGCTAGGATGCGGGAACAGTCAGACAACTAAAAGGACCCCAGGCGCTGTGGTAGGGAGGTCCCACCATGTATCTGGATGCTTAGAAGAAGCAACCTCTCCACAACCAAAAATGGCCAAGCAGGGTACGAGGTAGACTCTAGTTGGCGACTAAGTCAAGGCAGCGACTAAAAGGGATAGTCGCTAGATCGCAACCTGTCTCTCTGAAGAAATGATTCAAAGGCTCGGTTCGAAGTCTAGGAAAAAGGTGGTCGAGAACTTTTGCGAGATTCTGAAGTTCATCTCCTCGTACCCCTGTGGTCATATTTATACGCAAATCCAAAGGGAGGGGGGGTCTTATTATAGCCCCACCCCTAGCGACTAGGCGACTTCTTGGGGGGAGCTCGCTCGGTTGGGCAAGTAACCGACCTAGTCGCCTACCTGTCGAGTATGCGAGGGGGCTCTCCATACTCGCCCAGGCCTTCTGTTGTCTTGTGCGTTGACTCTGACTTCTGTCTTGACTTGATGACCTGGCTCTGGAGGGGTCCACTCTCGACCAATATGGGTTGAACAACCACACTGTCATTATGGTTGTTTGCACTACAAATCAAAATGTTTTGGGGGTTTTTTTGGTGTCTATTTGCACTCTAACTTGCATGGCTAGGTTTGGTTAATCCTCATTCTCACGCGTTCCACTCTGGTGATGCCCCCTCCCCCCTCCCCCCCTGCGCTGATCATGCCACTCCTTTCTGCTCTTTAGGAGCCACGAATCTCTGATGAATCTAGCTCTGCGTCGGGCATCGCTCATCCCTGAACCGACCCTCCTTACTCTCTGATGCTCCTTCCTATTGGAATCTCGTCGAGCATTGCTATTTGGTTTGCTGAATCAAATGCTCCTTGTTACCGGAATTGAGGTGGTGAGTTGCAGAATCAAGCTACAAGCAACATCTGATTGCTAAAGATGAAGGAGCTACCTATTTTGTCGACCCTAAAACTTAGTTTTCTTCTCCAAACAAGATCAACATCTCATTGGAAACTAGGGGTGCAAACGAGCAAAGCTTTGCAAAATTTTCAAGCTCGAGATAATTATTTCGAGCTCGAGCTCTTTTTGTCCTGTCTCGAGCTCGAGCTCAATGCCTGCTTATCAAGCTCGAGCTGCTCACGAGCTTTTTAGCTCATGAACCTGATTTTCTTTATATTTTAGTTTTTAAAAAATAATAAAAAAGCTTGCGAGCCGGCTTGCGAGCTCATGAGCAATAATATTCGAGCTTGAGCTCGACTCATAATTTAGCTTGAGCTCGAGCTCCACAAGCTCGAGCTCGAGTCGAGCTTTTTTCATGCCGGCTGTTAGAGCTTTCGGGCTGGCTCAACTCAACTTGCACCTCTATTGGAAACAACCTTTCATTTACTATTTTAATATATTTTAACTCATTTGATCAGTTTTGTTGGGTATTGCATCCACAATAGCCCAGATTTGTATGAAGTCACTCTTGAAATAAGATGAATTAAGTTTGTATTTGATGCTCTGTTTAGTTGAGTGTTTGCAGACTTAATTGTCAAGTGTAGACCAATGTCAGTCTACAATGAGTCTCCAAACACAGGACCATACAATGTAATCCCTCATTGTATGATCGATGGTGTTGACTCATGTGTAGCCTCTCTATTGGGACACACTTCCTTTTCAAGCACTAAGGGCATGGGAGAAAAGTTGGATGTTGTTTATTTTGAAGAATTGATGTTTTCAGATTTTAAGAAAATTGTTTAAGTCTTTTTCTCGAGTACTATATTTTGTACTCGAGAAGGACTAAAGTTCATTCTCGAGTTAGGCTTGTCATGATTTCGAGTTGCATAAGTAGTTCTCGAGAAAGCATAATGATGTTCTCGAGAAGGCCTTATGTACTTGAGTACTTCATGACATCTCGTCTCGGGTTATTCTCTTTTCCAGACTGAAATTAATCTAAGTCTTTTTCTCGAGAAGACTAAATTTATTCTCGAGAAGACTATGCTTAATTCTCGAGATGCAGAAGACTTTTCTCGAGACCTAGATCTTTTTTCCCGAGTGTCATACATCTGTTCTCGAGAACACTTATTTGTTCTCGAGTACCAGATTATTTCTTCTCGAGAACTAAAGTTCTTTTTCCTCGAGTACTTACTTCATTCCCGAGAATGCTGAATTCCTCCTCCACATTTTTTTTCGAAGTCTTTTTCTCGAGATCTTCCTTGTTGTTCTCGAGAACCAGTAAGCTTCTTTTCGAGTACTATCTTTTCTCTCGAGAACAGCTGTACTGTTTTCCTGAAATTTTCTTAAGTATAGACAGACGTAATTTCAAATTTCATTAGCATGTGATTGGTCCACGTGACTATCATTTATTATGATTATGATCGTTAGGATAATCTTATAAAAAGTCATTGCCATTTTCGACCTACCCTAAGAAGAAGAAAAGAAGATATTCTAAGAATTCTGAATCCCTAATTTTCTTTCCATAATTGGAAGTGTCGCCGCTCATCGCCTTCATCGCCAAAAGCTCTTTCGATCCAGATCGATTCAGAGCAAGTGATTCAGAGATCAAGACATTCTACAATCTACAAATCCAATACTTGATCTTGCTGAGTCCAGATTTTCAGATCAGAGATCTTGTCGAGTCTTCTTCAACTTATTTCTGACAAAGCCGCAAAGCTCAAGAAAGAAGAAAGACAATAGTTTTCAGATCTGAGAGATAACACTGTTTGTATTTGTTATATTTCAATTTATTCTTGTAGGAGATCCTTCTCCGAGTGTAGGAGCTTTGTTCTCCGAGTTGTTTTTGTAGGAAGTTTTCTCTTTTAAGTGTAGATCCAGTTTTCGGGATCGAGTTGTAGGAACGTTGTTCTGAGTTGTATGATTGGTTTCAATCCGAGATTAGTGGAGTAGCCGAGTCTAGTGCTTTGCTAGATCGGTGAGTGGAAAGTGGATGTACCCAAGGTTGGAGAACCACTATAACTCTTGTTGTCGTCTGTGAATGCTTGGTTAATTTTCTGTGCATAGCTCGTTAAATTTTTATTCTGTAAAAAGACGCACAACTCACCTATTCACCCAATCTCTAGGTGATTTAGGTAAGACAACTAAAACATTTTCAATTGATATCAGAGGGAGGTTGTTCATAAAAAGGTTAACACCATGAATAGATCTACCCAAGTTGTCTTTTGAGTAATCCAAGCATGGACAAAGCCAAGGATTTTGCAAAGCTTTCTCTGTGCACAAAGATCAACTTTCCCATGTGGAAAGAAAGGATTAAGTTTTTCATGAAAGTTGTGGATCCAAGGATCTTCATGATTATTGAAGAAGGTCCTTATGTTCTCATGACCGTCTCCACTATTGATCCTACAAAGAAAGTTCCTAAGAAGTTGATGGATCTTGATAAAGATGAGATTGCACTTGTCTCATTAGATAAGAAAGCTAAAAATATTATCGCAAGTGCAATCGATGATTCTATGCTGCAAAATCTGATTCACTGCCAATCCGCTAAGGAAATGTGGTTGTTTCTTATCATCTTAATGGAGGGCACTGAAGAAGTTAGGGATAACAGAAGATCCCTTCTAAATCAGAAATATGAAGCATTCCGACAAGGACTAAAGGATTCAATTGTAGGTACCATTGAAAGTTTCTTCAAAATTGTTAACGGCCTAAGAGTATATGGCTAGGTCTTCACAAATGGAGAGTTGAATGATAAGTTTTTGAGGTCCCTAACTAAGGAATGAGACAATAAAGTCTGTGCTATCCGAGAGTTTGGCAAGTTGGCAGAGACTGACCCTCAGAATCTCTTCGGAAAGCTAATGTCATATGAACTGCAAATCAACTCAAGAAAAGTTGAAGAAGAGAAGAGTCGGTGGTCATCCAAGGAGAAGTCTGTCGCACTGAAGGAAGACAGGTCAAGGAAAGTCAAAGCTGCATCACCTGCTCCTGCACATGAAGATAGTGAAGAAGAAACTTCAGAGCCAAGTACCTCAGGCTCAGAGTTATCTGAAGAAGAGTTTTCTCTTCTTTCAAGGCAGTTCAAGAAATTCTTGAACAAGAAGAAACAATGGAGAGGCAAAGATGCTTCGCACAGAAGATCACGTCATGATGGTGATCGACACAAGAAAGGCTCAAGTAGCTAAGACAGGTATCATACTAAACAGAACAAACATATTTCTTCTGGCATCGTTTGCTATTGTTGTAATAAGTCAGGTCACGTCATCGTTGATTACCCTCACAAGAAGAAGGAGGGTGGAAAGAGAGAGGAGAAGAAATCTTCATATAATAAGAAGAGGACTGAAAGAAGCCTAGTATCCAAGAAGGGTAAGACTCTCAGCGACTCTGACTCATCTGAGTCAAGTGAAGAAGAGGAAGCCTACTTTGGGCTAATGACACAAACTGATGAAGAAGAAGAACCCCAGTTCACTAGGCAGGTAAATTCTCACACCCCTCTTTCTGAATCAGATGCTTCTGATCATGATCATGAAGACAGCTCTTCTAACAATGAGTCTGAACTCATGGCCCAGTATAAAGAGTCAATCAAGGCTTACGATAATTGTCGAAGAGTCGTGAAAACTCAAGCCAAGGAGATAAAGTCTCTCAAGCCTGAAGAGAGCACTCTGAGAGAGGAAATCGCCAAGACAGACTCACTCAGAGAGAATTTCAATGCTGTTATGGAAGAGTATAATAAGGCTCTCGAGCACCTATATCTGAAGGAGAAGATCATCAAAGAATTGGAAGAATAACTTGCGGCGGAAAATAAACTTGTTGAAAGCTTCTCCAAGCCCAACACTCTCCTTCCTTTTGTTGCTGAATTCTCAGCTCAGGCCAAAGGTGCAGGCTTAGGCCATGTTGTAAATGTTTACTTTAGGATTGAAAATGACCTAGGGGGGGAGGTGAATAGGTCCAATTCAAATATGGCTTCTCTTTCCTTTAATTCTCAGTACTACTTTAATTGAAATGATTAACTCAGATCAGATAATCAACAAAAACCAAACAGTAATTAACAAAATTAACACATCACAACAAAACAGCACACACAACACAATACACATAGATTTATAGTGGTTCCCCAATTTATGGGTACATCCACTTTCCCCTTTGCCTATCTAGCAATGAACTAGATTCAGCCAAACTACTCTTCTTTCCTTTACCTTGATCTTTAGATCTTACAGCTGAGAGCCCACCCAGCTCCTACAACTCAGACTTCACAAGTCTTACCACTCAGATCACCAAGATCCTACAACTTAATTTCTTCCCAAGAACTCTACCTCAGACTGAATCCTCACTCCTACTTCTCAGGCAATAAATGCCCTACAACTCAGAGAATTTTCAACTTCTCCTACCTCAGGCAATTCTAGCACTACCGCAGCCTTTATAACACAGGCTTACAAAAATAAGAGAATAAATCTCCTCCACTCAGATCTACTGTCAGATCCTACAAATTGAATATAACAGAGAAAAGAATCAGAAAATGTCACCCAGTATGAGATTTGAGTAACTGCTTCTTGATCTGATTTTAATGATTGTGCTTTCTTTGGTTCTGACAGGATAGATCTGATCAAACCCTTCTTAGCTTTTCAATGCTTCTTGAAGTAGAAACTATGGTTGATCTAGGCTGAAGAGATGTTGAAGATGATTCTTGATCAGACTTCTCTCCACCTTCTGAATTGTAACAAACGCTTCAAATTTGTGCTGCTTCTTCTTTATTTTTAATTCTTCCTTTTTTCTATATCTTTCCTTCTGTATACCGCATCCTTTTAAATAGGCTCTGACATGAGTAAACGGCTGATTCAGTTAATAACTGACAGCTCTTATAGCTATCTGTACCTCTGTCTTGATATCTGTACTTAGGAAATAAGTCTGTTGAAATGTTGAGACTTGGCTGTTAAATGAGTTGACACAAATCCTGGGTGTCGACACAGCTCCTGTAGTGGTATCGAAACACTTTTGAATGTGTCGACAAAGCTCTTCAACATGTCTCAACACAACTTCTGTGAAATGTGTCGACACAAGTCCTGTGTGTCGACACAGTTGACTTCAGTCTCTTTACAGCTTGATTATAGTATGTCTACACAAGTCCTGTGTGTCGACACAGTTGTCTTTAGTCTCGACACAGCTTGAATAAAGTGTGTCAACACTAGTCCTGAGTGTCGACACAATTGTTTTCAGTCTTGATATAATGTGTATAGAGTGTGTCGAAACTAGTCCTGAGTGTCGACACAGTTGTCTTTAGTCTTAACACAGTGTATCAACACAGTTGTCCTTAGTGTCGACACAGCTTTTCCTTATCTTGACACAACTTGTTCAGTGTGTGTCGACACTAGTCCTGAGTGCCGACACAATTTCTTTCTTGTATCATAGTGTTGGCCCAAGTCCTGGGTGTTGACACAACTTTCACCTTGACTCAACACTTCTACCTTAAGTGTGTCGACACTAGTCTTGAGTGTCTCGACACTTGTACTTAGCTTTAATTACCTGCACATATGAACTTAACATCCATCAAATATAACAATGTGTATATCATTGAGCTGAGAAGACTTCTTCTAATCAAGTACATTGAGACCAATGTACTCAACAATCTCCCCCTATTTGAAGAAGTCATAACCCCAATTCAATGATATACAACAAGATACCACAAAAATAAAGATAAAGACATTTAAACAACAGTGCAGATCAGTAAGTGAATTATTACAGATAAACACACATACTTAATAATAATACTGAGTAGAACATAAGGCAAATAATTTTAGTCCTAATTAATCAACACATGAAATGTAGAATAAGCCATGATTTCCATTAATTGTTTATCATAGAATTTACTGATATAAGTTTTATTTATAGAATAGTTACAGATCAAAATGTTCATAAGAAATATAAAACTTAGAAAATCCTAAGGCAGCTCAGGTTCCTTAATAACTATGCCATTGCCTGATTGTATCTTGGCTTTCATATCAGGCTCCTTGTCCTCAACAACTGTCTTTTCTTTGGCTTCCTTAGTTTTAACTTTTGCTATTGCTTCTTCCTTCAGCCTTTGCCTCTCAAAATAATGATATGACTTTGGGAAATACTTGTTGGGCTCTAGGGATTTAGTAGGAAGCTTTCCTCTTTTCATATCTTGCCTGAATTTTTGAATCACCTCCCGTTATTTCAAGTGTTTAGCTCATTCATGTTCAGAATACCATTTCCCTCTGTCAGTAATATTAGCATTCACAACTTTCCATGCAGTAAGAATGATTGATCTATAAGTTGGACTCCATTGCTCAAAATCAGGTTTAGTCTCAGTCTGTTCTCTAAACCTCTTCTTTGATAACTGAGCCTCAGACTCTGGAGCAGTAACATGCATGTTCACTTTCTCAAATATTATATTCTTATCTATGCCTTGAGGAGGACTATACATGTGGTGAACAACTGCTTGAACAGACTCAAAATTGGCTGGGGCTGCAGGAGGAAATAATTCAGTAGGAGGTGCTTGAAGTAGAGGTGGTTGTTGACAACCAGATTCAGCTGTTTGATCACCCTCATACCATAGGGGAGGAAAGCCTAAAGTATCTCTGATACTGTTTGCAATCCAGGTAGCTTGTTCAGCACTTGCCTGAATCATGACTCTCCCCCTTTATGACTTCTCTCTCAATATGATCTCTTAGATCATTCTTACGAAACATGACCTGTCCTTCAACATAATTGATACCTATAGTCACTGTATTCTTAACCCTCAGTAAATTGGTGTCCAAAGTTTTGTAAGAATCCTTGATATCCTTAAGGAGAGATTCAGAATGACTTTGTAGTTTGGTATTGATGTCATTGCCAGTATAATCAATTTTGGTTTCCAAAGAAGTAGTTTGGGTCTTAATTTCTCCTAAGGTAGTTTCATGCATCACTATCAGATTCTCATTCAGTCTGTTCTGATTTTCTAGGACACAACCTTGCTTGATTGACACATCATCCTGTATTTGCTTGGCATCCTGTTGTGTCTTTGCCAGATAAACTACTACATCAGCCCCTTTCTCAAAGAATTAAGTCATTTTAGTTTTCAAAAGATTGACTTCAAATCTTATTGACTTGATCTCTTGGGCTAGCTGAAATTGCAACACATTGTTGGTTTCATCCACATATATTTCTAAATCTTGCTTTTGCTTATCAAGCATAATCTGTAGTTACGCAAGCAAAGAGCTGTGATCTATTGTAGGAGCAGATGGTAGTCCAGACTGAAGATATTGCTTGTAGCTCTTGCTCTTCTTCTTCATTGCAGAAAGTTTTCTTTTCTTCTGTTGAGAAGCATCTGCATCCTCAGAGTCAGACGAACTAACCTCTTCAAATTGAGGTGTCTCTTTAGTTTTCTCAGTGACAGGAGCCAACTCCCCTTTAATTCTTGTACATTCTTGATTAATAGGGATATTATCCACAGTAATATCTGCATGCTGAATTTCATCAGCAGGTATCTCAATCTGAGAATCTGCAATTCTCTCTTCCTGAATATTTGTATCTTTTGACATTGGAACTTCTTCTTCAGTCTCTTGTAGATTTGCCTCTCCCATCACTTGATTAGAGATTTCATGTGCAGGATCTTGTGACTTTTCTAGGTCTTGAACCACATCCATTATGATTGTTGTTGTTGTATCCATTAGCAATTCTGTGAGGTTCTCGCCCTCAGCTAATTCTCTTTCTGGGATGATCTCCCCCTGCACTTGTGCACTGGTCTCAGGGAATTGCCTAGGAGACCTGCCTTGTACTTCCTCTGGATTTTCATCTGAACTGAAGTTTACCTCTTCCTCAGAATCACTAGTGGATACTACTTCCTCTACCACTGATTTCTTATCTTTTATCTCCTTTTTATGTGTAGGTGATGGAGTTTCCTTAATCAAGACTCTGTCCCACCTAAACAGGATTCTTAGGTTCATTCTTCTCATATGATTGATCTTAGTTCCATGTTTCTGATTGATGCAATATGGAATTACCTTTACCAGATACAAAATAATTATTCTGCCCATATTGAGCTTTTGAATTCCTTCTGCAATCTTATCAAACAGTACTCTATTCCAGTCAGTATTGATTTTGAAGATAATTCTAGTCATCAGATTAAACATGATAATAGAAATTCTGTCATGTGCTCCAGTCTTGCAGAGGAGCACCTTTCCTACTATTTATGATAGGAATTTACCTTGTGAATTCATTCCCTTCCTGTTGAAAGAATGTCCAAAACTAGTGGTTGGAGGTAGTCCACACCAAACTAGTGCCTCAGCTGTCTTGGTTGAATTCAGTTCATTATCCTGTGAAATTCTTGGAATCTTAAAGAATTTAGCCAGTCTTTTGGTAGTTACCTTTATCCTTTCTCCATTAACAGTGGACTTTATCTTGTCAGAGTTAGAGTTTAAGGAGGCATTAGAGAAAAATTTAGATACCTCTCTCTTTCAGATCTTGGTTGGTTCTGAAAGAAGATACTCCAACCCTGCCTCATTCACAAGGTCAATCACTTTCCTTATATCTTCAGAAGCGATGACGAATGCATTGCGCGCCAGTTCATATCCCTTGTTGATGTGATCGTCCATCTTTGGTTCCATTCTTGTTGAAAGATCTTGAGTTTAAAGGGTGTCGACTATGAATTTCTAGGTCTCGACACACAACGATTAGTCTCTCAAGATTACTGGCGAGTGAAGTCGACAAAACCTAACACCTACTATTTATAGTATCAGTCTTTTGAAGGTGAAAAGTCGTGCTGCATTTAGTGATTTTCTCATTATTGGGAAATTTTCGGAGTCGGCAAAGAAAACCTAAGCTGTCGAGATGTGTCGATACAAGGATTATGTTTCTCGATACAGACCTAAAGGTCTCGACACAAACTTGTAATGTCTCAACACACATCCGCTCATCAGTGTCAACACACATCCGCTAATCAGTGTCGACACACAGTCATGTGTCTCAACACACGATGTGGTGTCTTGACACACCTGTACTAATAGTGTTGACACACACCCTGGTGTCTCGACACAATTCTTTGACTTAGACAAATTTTGTGTTCTGACTTATTTTCTTGAATAATTAAAGTAAAAATTTTAAGATATTTATATTCCTAATTAATCATCCTTTTAAGTGTAATTATTTATTCAATATTCAACATGCTTAGTTCAAATTTAAAATAATTGAACTTACTTTCATCTAGGGGCTTTGTAAAAATATCACCAACTTGTCTTTCAGTTGGAATATGTTGTAAGCTAACATTTTCTTTTTCTACATTCTCTCTGAGAAAGTGATATCTAATTTCTATATGTTTAGTTCTACTATGAGAAATAGGATTATTGGCAATAAAAATTGCACTAGTAGAATCACAAAATATAATAGATTTACTTAGCTGAATATTGTAGTCAAGTAGTTGATATTGAATCCACAACAGCTGTGCACAACAACTTCCAGCAGATATGTACTCTGATTCTGCTGTAGAGATAACAACACTTATTTGCTTCTTGCTACTCCAACTGATAAGTCTTTTCCCTAGAAACTGGCAAGTTTCAGAAATATTTTTTCTGTCTTCTTTACACCCTGCAAAATCTGCATCTGTGTATCCAGTAAGTTCAAAATCACTATCCATAGGATACTAAAGCCCAAGATTGGGTGTGCCCTTAAGATATCTCAGTATTCTCTTAACAGTAGTATAATGAGACTCTTTGGGGCATGCTTGATACCTAGCACAGACACATGTTGAGAACATAATATCTGGCCTACTAGCAGTTAAATACAGGAGTGATCCAATTATGCCTCTATACAAGGTTTCATCAACTTGTTGTCTAGATTCATCCTTGTGTAGTGACATAGTAGAACCCATTGGAGTTCTCATGGTAGAAGAATTCTCCATACCATATCTCTTAATCAACTCCATAGTGAACTTAGATTGAGAGATGGATATTCCATCCTCGAATTATCTACCTTGGAATCCCAAGAAGAACTTTAGCTCACCCATGCTGCTCATCTCAAACTTGCCTTACATAAGCCTTGCAAATTTACTACACAGCATCTCATTGGTAGACCAAAAAATTATATCATCTACATAAATCTGAACTAAGATGCTTAAACCTTTGATGTTCCTAAGGAATAGTATCTTATATATCTTTCCTCTAGAGAACTTGTTCTCTATAAGAAAGGTAGAGAGGGTTTCAGCTCTAGGTGTCTGTTTTAATCCATACAAAGCCATGTGTAATCTGAAAACATAGTTTTTGTGTTTATGGTCAACAAAACCTGGTGGCTGCTCTACATAGACTTCTTCCTTCAGTGTACCATTTAGGAATGCTGACTTTACATCCATTTGGTAGATCTTGTATCCTTTGAATGCTGCATGGGCTAAAAATAATCTAATGGCTTCTAGCCTAGCTACAGGTGTAAAGGTTTGGTCATAATCTAATCCTTCCTCTTATCTATATCCTTTAGCTACTAATCTAGCTTTGTTCTTGACTATAACCCCAAACTCATCTAATTTATTTCTATAGATCCACTTAGTGCCTATGATATTATGATCACTAGGTCTAGGAACTAGACACCAGACTTTGCATCTCTCAAATTGATTTAACTCTTCTTTCATAGTCATAATCTAATTGGGATCTAAGGCTCCGTTTGGTTGGGCTGTTGCTGATGGAAAGCTGCTGATGAACTGTTGCTGATAGAAAAAGTGCTGATTCTGGAAAACAGAGTTTTGTTAAAAAGTTGTTTGGATACAAAACGGAGTTTTGAGTGAAATTTTTTTTCCTAATAAAAAAATCTGTTTTCCTGAATGCAAAATGTTTTCTAATGCAAATGTTAAGCAATTTTGTTCATCCTGAATTTTCCTGTAATTTTCAGATCTGAAACAAACTGTAATCCGTGAGCTAGGAAGTAGTAATTTGAAGTGCTTCATGATTTAAAATTCGTTCCAAATCTGCTGCAGCTAATCTAGTATTCGAATTCTCGTGAATCTGTGGTTGTTTTAAATCCGTACCTCTGTTTCACTTCCACATCTCATGAATGTTCAATGCATAAAAGCTAAATAGAAAATTTATTTCAAAAAAATTACTCCAGATCGGAGGAAGGAGGATCTAATATAGATTAGTGAAAACTGTGTATAACAGCTAGCAGATTGTCGAGTCCAATGAATTACAGATCCCGATCAAGGATGAGAGAAATACCAAATCAAATCAAAACAGAGCAAATCCGTATCAAGAGAGAAAGAGATGAGAGAGGACCATGAGAATTCGGAATGCAGGGCGAGGAAGGAGATACGAGGAGAGGTGCGTGAGGAGAGCGATCTTCCCCTCTTTCTCGTCGCGCTCCGCTCATCGTGAGGATCTCGAGCTCTCGACGTGCGGAGCTCGCCGCCGTTGCGGCGTGCGGAGCTCGCCCCGGTTGCGGTGTGCGGAGCTCGAGCTCTAGGGTTGCGGGAGAACGCCACGGTTGCGGTTGAACGCGACATTTTACAGCGGATCGTAATCAATAGAAAACCGTGAAATTTAGAACCGGCGGTTCTTGAAACAGCAACGCCAAACATAACTTATGCATAAAATTGAGGTGCGGTTCAAACGCACCGGAGGCAAAAAGCCCAACCAAACGCTACCTAAATTGGCATCTTCAAAACTTTTAGGTTCTACCTGTGAGAGAAAACTAGAGTATAGAACCTCATTGTGATGTCTACTTATAATAGTCACACCTAATCTGACATCACCTATTATTTGATCTATAGGATGATCTCTAAGATGTCTAACAGCTACAGGAAGGTGTCTATTATCATCTAGTGTTGCAGGAGAATTAGAGTGACTCTCTTCCTCCCCCTGAGCTGATGCAGTATCTTCTATAAAAACTTCTATATTGTCCCTAATGTCTAACTCTATGTTAGGTGAGTCACTTATATTTAGTTTTTCCAATCTAGACTTTATAACACCTAGACTAGAGCTGTTAGAGATATCATTTCATAAAACAGATGATTCATCAAATACTACATTAATAGATTCTTCTACAACTTGATGTTTCAAGTTGTAGATCCTGTAAGCTTTGCTATGAAGACTATACCCTACAAATATTCCTTCATAGTATTTCTCTGAGAACTTGGTCAGATAAGTTTTCCCATTGTCCAAGACATAACACTTACTTCCAAAAATTCTGAAGTAGGACAAATTTGGTTTTTTGCCTTTCATTAGTTCATAGGGAGCCTTGTTGTGATACTTGTTGATCAATGCTCTATTTTGAACATAGCATGCTGTGTTTACAGCCTCAGCCCAAAAATATTCTGGGAGAGATGTATAACTCAGCATTGTTCTAGCTGCCTCAATAAGAGTTCTATTTTTCCTCTCAACAACTTCATTTTGCTGTGGTGTTCTTGGAGAGGAGAACTCCTGAAGGATCCCTAGTTCCTTACTGAAATTTCATCCTTTCAGATTGAAATTCTGTACCATGGTCACTTCTAAGTTTGACCATAGTACATCCCATCTCATTATGAATTTGTGTGACAAAATCAACAAGGATGCCTATAGTTTCAGACTTTTTCCTTAAAAAGAACACCCAAGCAAACCTAGAGTGATCATCCACAATCACATATGTATAAGACTTCCTTCCCAAACTAAAAATTTGCATAGGACCAAATATATCCATATGAAGTAAGTACAGACACCTCTCAGTGTCTTTGGACCGAATACTCTTAAAGGAGACTTTTGTTTGTTTGTATTTTTGACATGCATGACATATGTCTTCTTTGGAGCATTTTAGTTGTGAGATATTTCTAACTAAGTCCAAAGAAATTAGTTTACTCATAGCGTTGTAGTTTAAATGAGCCAGCCTCTTGTATCACTGTACACAAAAAGTGTATTTCTCACTAGCTATAAGACATACTGGTGATTGTTCATTTATACTAAGGAAATTTAGAAAATAAATGTTCCCACTCCTAGTGCATGACAAGATGATCTCTTGATCACTTGAATTCCTTAGCAAACACTTATCATTGTGGAAGACAATTTCATATCCTATATCACAAAGCTGACTTATGCTTATCAGATTATGGTCTAATCCTTCCACATAAGCAACTTTAGTGATAGTAACTAGGCCATTAGAAATGTTACCATATCCATTAATGAGTCCTTTCTCTGACCCTCCAAAGATGACTTTTGGTCCATTCTTAACTGGAGTGTAGTCTCTTAGTAAACTCCTTGATCCAGTCATATGCCTGGAACATACACTATCCAAGTACCATATTGACCTATTAGTGATACTTGGCTCCACCTGCAAACACAAATTTAGTTCACCTTAAGCACCCAACAAGTTTTGGGGCCTTGGTTCCTGTTAGGCTTTGCTGTGTGAAACACAGCAGACTTTCTAAATAAAGGTGGTTGAAATCTATATGAAGGACCTGTTGGATTATACCAACAATCTAGGGCAAAATGTCCAACCTTCCCACAACACTAACACTCAAATCTATTGTATCTTTTCTTTGGTGCACATTTGAAGTTTT
Source organism: Platanthera guangdongensis (assembly GCA_039583875.1). Lineage (NCBI taxonomy): Eukaryota > Viridiplantae > Streptophyta > Magnoliopsida > Asparagales > Orchidaceae > Platanthera > Platanthera guangdongensis. The sequence goes on along the minus strand of CM077162.1, from coordinate 37,714,116 downwards.
TCTCTTGTGCAACACAGAATTCTCATCCAATTTCCAAGGTAGTGGTACAAAATTCACACCCTTACCTTTCAAATTTGAGTGAGCTACACTGGGATCAGCTCCAAGAATTCCTTGGCTTCTTGGATTGATCACCTTTTATGGTGGTTTGTGGCCTATATTGTCTTTTGACATCTGATCCTTCCAGCAAGGCTCTTTATTGATCTTGCTGGTAGAGCACTCAAACATCAAGTGTCCAGGAACACATGTTCTCAAGCATCTGTTAGAAGGCAGATACTTGACTGGTTGCCTATCTGGACCACTTGGAATTTTATCCTTCAATACAGACTTCTATTTAAATTTTTTATTCTTACCAAACCCTACACCACTTCTAAATGGTGCAGAAAAGGTATCTATGATAGGTAGCACTGACTGAGGCTATGAGAATTAAGTCAGGAGCTATCTTTCTGAGCAAGTTTTGCTTTCAGGTCTTTGACAGTCTTGACCTGTTCAATTATCACCTCTGCCTAGCTATCTATCTTGTCAGTTAATTTAATTAGTTTCAGTTTTTGTAAATCCAACTTTGTGTTGGCACTTATCAACTGAGAAGATACTCCTCTCAAGGAATCTAACTCTTTGGCATGATCCTTAGCAAGTTGTTTGCTTGCAATTAAGGTTTTTAGTACCTTCCCATACATGTTGATAAGGGAGTTAAAATCTGCTTCAATGTTTGAATCATGTTCTTTACTGTGTGAACATGATTCATTTTTTGATGCAGAAATAGAATCTGAGGAAAACCTATTAGAGATTGAGTTAACCTTAGCTGGATCTGAGCAATCCTGAACTTCTTCTCCTGGTTGAGTTATCCTCAATGGCCATCAGGCCCATAAGAGCCTCCTCCTCTTCTGATTCAGATAAATCAGACTCACTGTTAGACAGTGTTAACTGTCTTTTTGCCAATAGGCTTTTGTCAGCCTTCTTCTGTTGTCCATCCTTCAAGTTCTCAGACTTTTTCTCCTTCCTTTTTGTTGGGCAATCAACTATGACATGCCCTTTTTTGTTGCAACAATAATATACTATATTAGTTTTAATATATTTATTCTGAGAAGAGTCATACCTGTCCCAAGAATTCTTCTTACTGGATTTCTCTAGATTATTGATCTTTTTGTGAGAAGAGTCTCCCGCTGAACCCTTCCATCTTCCTTGTTTTCTTCTCCTTAACATCTTATTGAACTGTCTAGAGAAGAGTGACAGTTCCTCCTCAGTTATTTCTTCTTCTATTGAGGATGATTCTGAGTACTCATAGTCAGTTTACAGTTTTTCTATGAGTATTGACTTCTCTCTGACTTTACTGGATGACTCAGCCTTTAGGGCTAAGGTCTTTTCTCTATTGAGTGTTCTGGCTGATTCTTCTTCAGACTTTCTGAGATTCAACTGTAACTCATGAGACAACAACTTTCCAAATAGGGCTTGGGGGGTCTATGTTGGCTAAGTTTTCCATTTCCCTTATGACACAAATCTTGATGTCTCATTCCTTGTTCAGAGACCTCAAGAACTTATCATTAAGTTCATAATTAGTAAAACTTCTGCCATAAGTCCTCAGGTTGTTAACAATTCTGAAGAACTTTTCAAAACACTCAATCACTGAATCCTTTTTATCTTGTCTGAAGGCTTCATACTATTGATTTAGCAGAGATTTTCTATCATCTCTGAATTCTTCAGTACCTTCCATATAAACTATCAAAGACTCCCACATTTCTTTGGCTGTTTTACAATGAATAAGATTTTGAAAAGTGGAATCATCTATTGCGCTTACTATTATATTCTGAGCTCTCTTGTCCATAGAGGCCAGAATGATTTCGTCCTTATCCATTTCCATGTAAGTCTTGGGTGTCCTGATGTTTGCATCAAGAACTGACACTTTCATGGGAATGAAAGGTCCTTCAACCATAGTTATGTATATTCTTGGATCTGCTGCCTCCATGAATAATCTGACTTTTTCTTTCCATATTCCAATGTTTTATTTGGAAAAGACAGGGAGCTTAATGGAATTGTTTTCCCTCTGGGCCATGATATATCTTTCTTTGCAATCCTTTGGATTCTCACTAGGTTGTTATGCACTTTTTCAGTTAACCTGCCTCTGATACCAATTGTAAATGTTTACATTTGGATTGAAAATGACCTAGAGGGTGGTGAATAGGTCTAATTTAAATATGGCTTCTCTTTTCTTTAATTCTCAGTACTACTTTAATTGAAATGATTAACTCAGATCAGATAATCAACAGCAACCAAACAGCAATTAACAAAATTAACACAACACAACAAAACATCACACACAACATAATGCACACAGATTTATGGTGGTTCTCCAATTTATGGGTACATCCACTTTACCCCATTCGCCTACCTAGCAATGAACTAGATTCAGCCAAACTCCTCCTCTTTCCTTTACTCAGATCTTTAGATCTTACAGCTCAGAGCCCACCCGGCTCCTACAACTCAGACTTCACAAGTCTTACAACTCAGATCACCAAAAACCTACACCTCAAGTTCTTTCCAAGAACTCTACCTCAGAATGAATCATCACTCCTACTTCTCTGGCAACAAATGCCCTACAAGTCAGAGAATTTTCAACTTCTCCTATCTCAGGCAATTCTAGCCCTACCTCAGCCTATATAACACAGGCTTACAACAATAAGAGAATAAATCTCCTCAACTCAGATCTACTGTCAGATCTTATAAATTGAATATAAAAGAGAAAAGAATCAGAAAATGTCACCCAGTATGAGATTTGAGTAACTGTTTCTTGATCTGATCTTGATGATTGTGCTTCCTTTGATTCTGACAAGATAGACCCGATCAATCCCTTCTTAGCTTTTCAAAGCTTTTTGAAGTAGAAATTAGGGTTGATATAGGCTGGAGAGATGTTGAAGATGATTCTTGATCAGACTTCTCTCCACCTTCTGAATTGTAGCAGAAGCTTCAAAGTTGTGCTGCTTCTTTATTTTATTCTTCCTATTTTCTATATCTTTCCTTTTGAAGACTGTATCCCTTTAAATAGGCTCTGACAGGAGTAATCAGCTGATCCGGTTAATAACTGACAGTTCTGACAGCTATCTGTACCTCCGTCTTGATATCTGTACTTAGGAAATAAGTGCTGAAATGTTGAGACTTGGCTATTAAATGAGTTGACACAAGTCCCGGGTGTCAACACAGCTCCTGTAGTGGTGTCGACACACTTCTGAATGTGTCGACAAAGCTCTTCAACATGTCTCGACACAACTTCTGTGGAATGTGTCAACACAAGTCCTGGGTGTCGACACAGTTGACTTCAATCTCTTTACAGCTTGATTATAGTGTGTCGACACAAGTCCTGTGTGTCGACACAGTTGTCTTTAGTCTCGACACAGCTTGAATAGAGTGTGTCCACACTAGTCCTGAGTGTCGACACAGTTGTCTTCAGTCTTGATATAATGTGTATAGAGTGTGTCGACACTTGTCCTGAGTGTCGACACAGTTGTCTTTAGTCTCGACACAGTGTATCGACACAATTGTCCTTAATGTCGACACAACTTTTCCTTATCTCGACACAACTTGTTTAGTGTGTGTCGACACTAGTCCTGAGTGTCGACACAGTTGCTTTCTTGTATCATAGTGTTGGCCCAAGTCCCGGGTGTTGACACAACTTTCACCTTGACTCAGCACTTCTACCTTAAGTGTGTCGACACTAGTCTTGAGTGTCTCGACACTTGTACTTAACTTTAATTACCTGCACATATGAACTTAACATCCATCACATACAACAATGTGTATATCATTGAGCTGAGAAGACTTCTTCAAATCAAGTACATTGAGACCAATGTACTCAACACATGTTAATCCTTCTAGTAAATTCTCTAGGAGAAATAAGGCTCAAAGGAAGAATAAGGCCGCCAAGAAGGCTTTGGCCAAGGAGAAGGGGAAAGCTCCCCAAGATCAGACTTCATTTAAGAAGGTTATATTTCTAACGAACGAGTTTGATCTTGATTCATCCTACGGTCACTTTGCTAGGCCTACTTATGTAGAGCCCAAGTCTCATTACCAAGGATGGGCCCGTCCCCGGAACTTTGGCAAAAGTGTCTTCAAGGCACCTTATGAAGAGATCACTCTTCAGAGCTATGACCCTTATAATCATGGTCATAACATCATGAAGGCACCAAAAGTAAAACCCGCTGTGGAAAAGCCTCTCAAGGAGAAGAAGTCATGTGATTGCCATCACCATGAAGCTTCTACCTCCAAGACTACTGCCCCTGCTAGACCATACTCTCAAAAGGTTAAGCAGGAGAAATTTAGGCAAAGATACAACAAATTTGCCTGTTGGTGCTGCAGCATAGTTGGTCACTTTTCTATTGATTGCTAGTTTAATTCCAGAAATTATGCAACTCCTCAAGTTAACAATGTGAGGAAGACCACTCATAATGTTAATACACATATGGGGAGTGTTCTAACTAGATACTAAGGACCCAAACAAGTTTGGGTTCCTATGGGAAATTGATTTGTGATTGCAGTTATGTCCAAAGGCCACCAAAACTCTTATCTGGTATTTGGACAGTGGATGCTCTCGGCATATGACCAGGACAAGAAGCCTTCTCCAGAATTATTCTCCAGTCATGAACGGGCCAAAAGTCATATTTGGAGGTTCTGACCGAGGAATTACTAAAGGCTACGGTATGATTACGAATGCTAGTGTATCCTTCTCGGATGTGGCTTATGTTGAAGGATTGAAACACAATCTTATAAGCATAAGATAGCTCTACAATAAAGGATACATAGTAGAATTTCATGCAGACAAGTGCTTAATAAAATCAGTAGACAATTTTGAAACGATTCTATCAGGCACTCATAGTAGGAACATATTTTGTTTGAATTTTATTTGCATAGACTCTTCTACACCATTGTGTTTTTTGGCTAAAGATAGTGCGTCTTTTGGTGACCAATGACACAAGAGACTAGCACATATTAATTTCAAAACTATAAATAAATTATTTTCTCTTAATTTAGTACGTGATGCCCTAAATGTCAAGTGCGCTAAAGATAGACCGTGTCACGCATGTGTAAAATGCAAGCAAACAAGGGCTACCTTTAAAAGAATTATTGGCAAAGACTCTAATAGATGTTTACATCTACTTCATATGGACTTGTTTGGTCCACTGCAAGTTAGAAGTTTGGGAGGTAAGGATTATACATTGGTTATTGTTGATGATTACTCGCACTTTGCGTGGGCATTCTTTCTAAAACACAAGTCAGATACTTTTGATATCATTACTAATTTTGTCAGGCAGGTCTAGAGTGAATACAACTGTTCCGTAGTTAAAATCAGAAGTGACAATGGAACAGAGTTCAAGTCTGGAGACATGACAGAATTTTGTGAAAGTCTAGGTATCTTTCATGAGTTTTCCTCTCCTCATACTCCTCAGCAAAACAGAGTAGCTGAGAGAAGGAATAGAACACTCATAGAGTCCTGCAGGACCATATTGAGTGATGCATCACTACCAGAATACTTCTGGGCTGAAGCCGTCAACACTGCATGCTACGTGAAAAATCAAGCACTAATAAACAAGAACCATGATAAGACCCCTTACGAACTACTAAAGGGCAAGAAATCGACTATTTCATATTTTAGAATCTTTGGTTGTAAATGCTTCGTGTTTAACAATGGCAAGTATCACACTATTAAATTTAGCGAAAAGAGCTTTGAAGGTATTTTTGTAGGATATAGTAGTCATAGTAAGGCATATAGGATTTTTAATAAGAAAACTCTGGTTGTAGAAGAATCAATATTCATGTTGTATTTGATTAGACGAGCTTGCTACAAGCCAGCTCTTCTAGTGTGTTTATTGAAGATGCAGGTTCAAAGTTAAAAGAATTGAACTTGGATGAGCCAACTGAAGAAAAAGATGAAAAGTTCATCAAGATCACCAGTCTAACCACTATTGGAGTGGTTGATGACCATGATGAAGAAATCATTCAAGTTGATGAAATCACTCATGTGGTTGAAGAAGTTCTAGATGCAAGGACTCTAGAGCTCAGACATTTGAAGGATCACCCAATGGACCAAATCATAGGAGATCCCCGGGATGGTGTTAGAACTCGTAGAGGTACAACTAATAAAAATTTATATTTGAGTTTTCTCTCACAGGTTGAACCGAAGAAGTTTGAGGAAGCAAACTCAAACGCATCATGGGTAATGATAATGAAAGAAGAGCTGAATTAATTCAAGCATTGCCAAGTTTGGAAGCTTGTTCCAAGATCCAAATGCAAGAACATCATCAAAACAAAGTGGGTCTATAGGAACAAGATGGATGAGGATGGAACAATCATAAAGAACAAGGCCAGACTCATCGCCAAAGGATACAGACAAGAAGAAGGAATCGACTTTGATCATACTTATACACCAGTGGCAAGGCTGGAGGCAATCAAGTTGTTCCTAGCATATGCTGCACTTAAGGGCTTCACTGTCTATCACATGGGCGTGAAGTCAGCATTCCTTAATGGTGACATAAAGGAAGGGGTGTATGTGGAACAATTGAAAGAATTGGTTTCAAGATATACTAAACACCTAGAGGGGGGGGTGAATATGTTCAATTCTTTTTATTAAGACAGATAATATATGTCACTAGTAGACAACCTATGCAACAACTATCACAGCACAGATTAATAGAAACACAGCCAATCACAGCATACACACAGATTTATAATGGTTCTCCAAGAGATGGGTACATCCACTTTCCCCTTCGCCTATCTAGCAGTATACTAGATTCGGCCTAACTCCCTTCTTTATTCTGAGATCCTCAGATCTTACAACTCAGAACCAGAATGGTTCCAACAGCTCGCACTTCACCAAGTACTACAACTCAGATTCTTCCAGAGAATCCTACCTCAGAGTGAGTCCACACTCCTACAACTCAGATGATCCAGCCCTACCTCAGCATTTATAGATATAGGCTTACAACTCAGAGAGATAACTCTCTTACACTCAAATCTATACAAGATCTTACAAAAGAATTGATTATAAAAAGAGATAAATCCTTCACCCAGGTAGAGAGAGAAAGGGGTGAAGGCTTCTTGATCAGTTCTTGAATGATCTGATTGCTTAAGATTCAACCTGTCTTAGCTTCTTCAAAGCTTCTTGAATCTGAACAAAGTAAGGTTGATCTTCTTGTGAAGTTGAAGATGATCCTCAATCCAGCTTCCTTCTTCTAATCAGAATTTAATCTGAAATCTTCTTGCAGACTTGTTCAGAATCTGCCTTCTCTTGATGACTTGAAGATTTCAACTGTTAGTAAAAATGTCAAGTCCTTTCTTCTTCGATCTCTCTTTTTGATGATAGAACAGGTCTTTATATAGACCCATCTAAGGTTACCGGCTGATTCGGTTCATAACGGACTTCTGACACCGCTGACAGATGCAACAGCTTTGTTAGTTATGACAGCTGTCAAGTCTTTAGTCTTGACACCTGATACCTCATTGTACACTATCTCAGCAGAAAAGCGTCGAGACAATACTTCAAATGTGTCAACACAAATAGACCATGTGTCGACACAACTCTTGATGATGTCGACATAGCTCACATAATGTCGACACAGCCCTTCTTTATCTACTCAACACAGCTTCTATGGAATGTGTCGACACAAGTCATGTCTGTCGACACAATAGCTTCTAGTCTCGACATAGTTGGTGTTTGACAGAATCCTGGTGTGTGTCGATACAAGTCCTGTGTGTTGACACAATTACTGTTGACAGAATTCTTGAGTGTGTCGGCACAAGTCCTGTGTGTCGACACAGTTGCTGTAGACTGAATTTCTGTATATCGACACAAGTCTTGTGTGTCGACACAATTTGCTTCTGGTGTCGACACAATTTATTCACAAGTGTCGACACTTGTACTTAGATAGTTTTTCTACATTTCCTTAACCTGCACATTAAAACTCAACAATCCATCAAATACATAATGATGTATATTATTGAGTTAAGTGAGGCTTCTCCAAATCAGGTACACAGTTTCCAATGTACCCAACAATCTCCCCCTATTTGGAGAAGTCATAACCCTTAGTCAATGATATACATCACTTATAATAAAACAAAGATTATGATGTATAAAAGTATTACTCAGACAGGGTAACTTATAAACAGAAACATGTAATATTATCCCAAAATATGATAAAATACAGTGAACAAGAATCAATATTTCTTGTATTATATTATAAGGATTTTAGAACAAAAGATTACATAGTTCTAAACCTAGTCAATCTATCCTAGGATTGATTAGGCTCCTTGATGACAATTCCTTTGCCAGACTAAATCCTAGCTTGTACATTAGCTTCTGTGTCATCTGCCGGCTTCTTTCCTTTTAGATCCTTCTTCTTGAGCTCTTCATCCTTGACCTTTTGCCTTTCAAAGTAATGATAAGGCTTTGGAAAATATTTGCTAGGCTCCATAGAGTTAGAAGGTATTTTCCCAGCTTTGAGGTCTCTTCTAAACTGGTATATGACATCTTACAGCTTCTGATATTTGCTCCATTCCTGTTCAAAATACCACTTGCCTCTATCATGCATATTCTCTTTAACAGCTTGTCAAGCAGTGAGAATAATATTCCTGGAGGTTGGACTCCATTGTTCAAAATTAGGCTTTAATTCTGCATGTTCTCTGAACCTTTTCTTAGATAGTTGAGCTTCTTTCTGAGCATCCCTAGCTCTTTATGCTTCTTTCTCTCTTTGTAATGCAGCTTTAGACATTTCTACCTTTTCAATAATAACATTTTGTACCTCGTGTTGAGGACTATACATTTGTTATACTGCATACTAAACGCCTTCAAAATTTGGAGGTGGATATATGACTTGGGCTACTTCCTGCTGAACTCCTTCAATGAAAGCAGGTTGAATTCCTAATTCAGCAGTATTATAATCATCACAAAGGGGTGGATAACCAAGAGTTGCTCTGATGGCATTGGTTATCCATTTAGTATGTTCTGAGCTTGCGTTGACTAATACTCTCTCCCTCTTTATGACTTTGCGTTCGATATGGGCTCTTAGATCATCCTTTTGAAATCTTATCTGATCAGCGAGATAATTTGTTCCTTCTTTATAGTAGGCTTTGAACTTCTGCAACTGATCAGCAATTACCTTTTGAGAGGCCCAGATAGCAGTGTGAACATTAGCCAAATTCGATTGGAGTTGTTTATCAATCTTAGACTTTACTTTAACAATGTGTTCAGTGGAAGCAGTTGCTGTATTCTTGAGTTTTGTTACTATAACATTATGTGATTCTGTGAGATTGTAATTCATTCTGATTTGATTTTCCAGAACATAACGTTGTTTTAGTGCAATGTCATCTAGCTGTGTTTTGGCCTCCTATTGTTGTTTGGCCAAGTAGACGACAGCATGACCACCCTTTTGGAAGCATTCAGTCAATTCCATTTTGTACAGATTGACTTCAAATCTGATGGATTTGATATCTTGGGTCAAGGTAGATTGCAGTTCTTTATGACTCTTATCCATATATTGTTCAAGAGCAACTCTTTGCTCATCCAATTTCAGTTGCAGTGACACTAAAAGTGAGCTGAACTCTATTACAGGAGCTGCACTTTGTGGTGCATTTTTCAAAGTTTTCTTATAGCTTGAGCTCCTCTTCCTGAACTCTACAAGTTTCCTTTTATTAGCCCTGGAGGCTTCTTCATCATCAGAGGAGTCAGAGGATGTAGTAATATCCACATTGTCTTTTGGACTAGAGGCAATGATGGGCAGCTCCCTCTCATTTCTTAGCAGCTCCCCCTCAGTTCTTGCTCCTAGTAAATCAGGAAATAATTCCTCTAATGTTACCTCTTGTTGCATTTGAATTGGTGGAATAACTTTCACTTTCTCAACAGATGGTCCTCCTTCAAATTCAAAATTTTGTTCCATGGTAATTTCATGTTCAGGGACATTGGCTTGATTAATTTGATCAACATCATTCATATGCACGTCTAGTGCATCATTCTCAGTGCCTATAGCAGCTTGATTTATATCATGTATTACTTCAAGTATAGATTAAGTGCCTGCTTCACTGTCCAATGCAGCTGTTTGGACATTTGGCTCTTGCACATTAGCTCCCCCTGAAGGTGATGGCACTTGTTTGGCTGGAGCTTGAAGAGGCTCATTAGCTCCCCCTTGAAGAGACTCTTTTTGGAACTGTTCCACTAAGATGTTGCTTGCAGGAATCTGCTCCCCTTGCACCTGATCATCAGTTACAGTTTCTACAGCAGGTGATTTTCTAGTCCTTTCTGATCCCTCGTTATCTGATCTGAAAACAACTTCTTATTCTGAATCACTGGAAGATTCAGCTGTCTTGTGTGGAGTTTCTTTTTCTGAACCAGTTTCTGATGTTTCTGAGGGGTAGAGACATCCTTGGTCAATACCCTATCCCATCTGGACAGTATTCTTAAATTCATTTTCCTCATATGATTAATCTTAGTACCTGTAGTCTGATTCATCATCTCTAGAATACTCAAAGCTAAATACAAGCTTAGTATTCTGCCCAGATTAGATTTCTTGATACTTTCTTTGAACTTTTCAAAGACAACAGCAGACCAGTTAGTTTTCACCTTGAATATAACTCTGATCATGAGATTGAACATATAGGCTGAAATCCTATCATGTCCTCCTAATTTGCACAGAATAACCTTGCCTATAATCTCAGACAAGAATTTGCCCTGGGTATTTATTCCCTTCCTGTTCATTGAAGATCCAATCTTGGTAGTGGGATCCAGTCCACACCATTGAAGAACATCTTTTGTTATGGAAGATGCTATATCATCTTCTTCCTTAACCCAAGGAAGCTGAAGTGTCTTACTTAAACTCTTCTGTGTGAGTTTTACCTTAGTTCCTTGGATAAATGATTTAATTTTCATGCCCTTCAAATCCATTGATGCTGACGAGTAGAATTCAAGAACCTCCTTCCATATCCTGGTAGGTTCTGAGACTAAGTACTCCAATCCATTATCGGTGATTAGGGTAATTATGGCTTGGATTTCTTGCGTGGCAGTCTCAAACGCATTGCGAACCAGTTCATATCCCTCGTTGATGTTCTCTTCCATTTTTGGCGCCATTAGGGATGAGAGAGAGAGAGTAGAGGAAAAGAAGGAAGATGAAGGTCTTGTCGACACAAAGATTTAGTCTCGAGAATTCTGAGAGCATAGTCGACAGGGTTTTGCTTCCACCTATTTATATGTTTATAAACAAAGAAGGTCAAAAGGCGGGCGGAAATAAGCTTATTGTGTCGACATAGTTGGGATAGTGTCGACACAGACTAATAAAGTCTCGATAGAGAATGTAAAGGTATTACAATACTATGTGTCGACACCAATTGCGATGTGTCGACACAGACAACCTTAAAAGGCTACACTAATTTCTGCGTGTCGACACAGATGTCTGTATGTGTCGACACCAGTATCTAAGTGTCAGGAGAGCTATGTGTCGACACCAAATTCGGAGCGTCGACACAATCTTCTTGATGTGTCGACAGAATTTTTCTTATGTGTCGACACCAACCACTAAGTGTCGATACAAATTTCTTTATGTGTCGACACAGAATTACTTAGTCATATTTACCATTCTATTCCAAATTTAGCATGCCTAATTCAATTTTAAAGTAATTGAATTTAGTTTCATCCAGTGATTTGGTGAACATGTCAGCAATTTGATAATTAGTGTTGACAAATTCTATACTTATGTCTTCTTTTTCAACATGATCTCTAATGAAATGAAACCTGATTTCTATGTGCTTAGTTTTGCTATGGAAAACAGGATTCCTAGCAATATATATGGCACTAGTAGAATCACAAAATAATGGAGTTCTACTTACCTTGATGTCATAGTCTTCAAGTTGATGTTGTATCCATAATAATTGAGCACAGCAACTACTTGCAGCTACATATTCTGACTCAGCAGTGGATATATCCACACTTGTCTGCTTTTTGCTGCTCCATGACAACAATCTTCCACCTAGGAACTGACATGTGCCAGTGGTGCTTTTCCTATCTTCTTTGCATCCTGCAAAGTCTGCATCTGAATAACCTGTTAGTAGAAAATCTCTATTCTTAGGGTACCAAAGGCCAAGATTTGGTGTTCCCTTAAGATATCTCAAGATTCTTTTGACAGCAGTATAATGAGATTCTTTTGGGCAAGCTTGATACCTAGCACAGACACATATAACATACATGATGTCTGGTCTACTAACAGTTAAGTAAAGAAGGGAGCCAATTATCCCTCTATACAAAGACTCATCTACAGGTTTTCCTGCATCATCTTTGCATATAGGTATACTTGACCCCATTGGAGTTCTCATGGTGGAGGATGACTCCATGCTATATTTCTTAATTAACTTCTTGGTGAACTTAAACTGGGATATGGACAAGCCATCATCAGTCTGTCTAACTTGGAGTCCCAAGAAGAATTTCAGCTCACTCATGTTGCTCATCTCAAACTTCCCTTACATAAGTTTAGCAAACTTTCTATAAAAGTTGTTTTTAGTTGATCCAAAGATAATGTCATCAACATATATCTGGACTAGGATGGTCTTGCCTTTGGATTCCCTTAGGAATAGAGTTTTGTCTATTTTCTCCCTTGAGAATTTGTTCTCAATAAGGAAGGTAGACAGTGTTTCATACCAAGCCCTAGGGGCTTGTTTCAATCCATATAGAGCTTTCTTAATCCTATAAATATAATTAGGATAAAGAGGATCTACAAAACCCGAGGGTTGTTCAACATAAACTTCCTCTTTCAAGTCACCATTTAAAAATGTTGACTTTACATCCATCTGTAATACCTTGAAACCTTGGTAAGCTGCATAGGCAAGGAACAGCCTTATTGCTTCCAACCTTGCCACTGGGGCAAATGTCTGGTCAAAGTCTATTCCTTTTTCCTGTCTATAGCCTTTTGCTACCAGTCTAGCTTTGTTCTTGACTATAATGTCATTTTCATCTAACTTATTCCTGTAGATCCACTTAGTTCCTATGACATTGTGATTCTTTGGTTTAGGAACCAACTTCCAGAATTTACATCTTCTGAATTGATTCAGTTCTTCCTGCATGGCATTAATCCAGTTTGAGTCTTGTATGGCCTCTTCAAATTTCTTGGGTTCCATCTGAGACAGGAAACTTGAGCATAGAACTATGTTCAAGTTCTTGCTCATTGTCTGAACACCATATCTTGGATCACCAATAATTTGGTGTGCTAGATGTTCCCTTAGATATCTTATTACTGGAGGCAATTTATCCACAACTTGATTTCCTCCAATATCCCCACCATGTTATACTTCATTGTCTTCATCATCATCCTCTTGTGAGTCTTATACTCCCCCTGGACAGCATCCATCATTTTCCTCATCTTGTCTTACAGGTTGGTATTCACTAATGGTTAGCATGTCCATCTTTTCCTTCAAACATGTAGAGCTACAAGAAGTGCTAGACAGCTCACAGTTGATTAGCTTAGATTCATCAAAGACTACATGGACAGATTCTTCTACAGCTTGAGTAGTCAAGTTGTAGATCATGTATGCCTTATTATTATTGTTGTACCCAACAAATATCCCTTCTTGGGATTTGGCAGCAAACTTAGTTAAATAGTGCTTGCCATTATTAAGAACATAACACTTGCTACCAAAGATTCTAAAGTAGGCTAAATTTGGTTTTCTGTCTTTCATAATCTCATAGGGTGTCTTCTTGTGGCTTTTGGTGATAGAAGCTCTGTTGAGAACATGACATGCAGTGTTTACTGCCTCAGCCCATAAATATTTTGGGAGAGAAGTGTCACTTAGTAGTGTTCTACCAGCCACAATAAGAGTCATATTCTTTCTTTCAGCAATCCCATTTTGCTGGGGAGTTCTAGGTGAGGAGAACTCTTGATGAATCCAAAGTTCTTCACAAAACCTTGTCATGCATTCAGACTGAAATTCAGTCTCATGGTCACTTCTGATTTTGACCACTAAATTGTTAAGTTCATTCTGAATTTGCCTAACAAAATTGTGGAAAACAGTAGGGGTTTCAGATTTCTGCCTCAGGAAGAAAACCCATGTAAATCTAGAATAGTCATCCACAACCACAAAGGTATAAACTTTCCTACCCAGACTATGAACTGGCATAGGACCAAATAGATCTATATGCATGAGGTACAAACACCTCACTAAATCTTTGGTATCAAGACTGTGGAAGGAGGTCTTGGTCTATTTGCCTTTTTGACAAGCTGAACATACACCCTCCTTGATGCACTTGACCTGAGGACCATTTCTCACTAACTATTTACTAAAGAGTTGACCTATAGTCTTGTAGTTAAGGTGAGCAAGTCTCTTGTGCCATTTGACACAATGAGAAGCTTTCTCATCTGCAACTAGGCAAACAGGAGAATCTTTATTCTTACTCACAAAATTAGATAATAGACATTTCCTTTTCTATAACCTGACAAGATGAGCTCTTGATCACTTATCTTTCTAATCTGACACCCATTCTTAATAAAAGAAGTGTCATAACCAAGATCACTTAGTTGACTTATGCTTATTAGGTTATGTTTCAGACCTTTCACATAAGCCACTTGGGTGATAGTGATAGAGCTATTAGAAATGTTACCAAACCCTTTGATGACCCCCTTTTCAGATCCACCAAAGATCGCTTTGGGTCTATTTTCTATGGGAGAGTAATCCTTCAGCATCCTTCTTATTCCAGTCATGTGTCTGGAACATCCACTGTCCAAGTACCATATTGGGGTATGGTCACTTGGACTCACCTGCATCAAATAAGATTACCTAACCTTAGAACCCCAATAATTATTGGATTCTAGGTTCAGGTTAGACTGAAATTTGACATGCTTGCTTGCAGCCTTTCTGACAGGTAAGCTGGTATTTCTCTTGACACTAGTGTTATGTCAATAATCAATGGCATAATGACCCACTTTGCCACAATACCAGCACTCATATCTATTGTATCTTCTTTTGAGTACATTTTTAATAGCATTGCTGTCAGCAGTCCTTAATTATGTAGGTACATTGGTCCTTTTATTGAGTGCTGGGGCTGGTGCATCAACCACTGATGATTCATGAATAACATGGTGTGTTTGTTTATGGGCTGCCCTATTAACATTTGCACTCTTGTCATTCTGATCACCATGCTTACAGTGACCATGTGTGATGTCATGGTCATACCTGTTAGTAGGCTGCATCACTTTCCTGAAACAAATAGGGGGTTTGGAGGCTAGTGGCTGAACTGAGGCTTTGTCTTTTTCTTTTGGAATTAGCTGCCCTTGTTCTTCCCTTGAAGTCTAACCTTGTCTTACCCTTTTGGAGGATGAAGTTATCAATTAAGGGTAAGATTGACTTTGGCTTTGAGAATTTTGCCACAAGATCCTTTTCTATTTGAAGTCTGACTTTCAGACTCTTGATGTGATCATTTTTGAAGGTAATTGTACCCATCTTAATAAAAGTTATGTTTTTCAGTTTGGCAACTTCATTCAACTTCAGATCCAGCATTTTTGTTGAATCTGATGCAACCAATTTAAGAGATGCAATTTCCTTAGCCTGGTTTTTGATAAGGATTCTGCTTCTCTTAAGAGCTTATAACAGATCACCATACTCATCAATTAGTTGATGGATATCCCCTTTAGATTCAGAACCATCCTCATCTCTTGATGCAGATGCTTCTGATTCTGATCCAGTATAATAATCAGAAACTGAAGATAGGTTGTTTACCTTACTGGGACTAGGCTGATCCTGACACTGATCTTCCTCAGACAAAGCCATCAGCCCCATGCAATGATGATCTTCAATATCATTTATAGAGTCCAGCATTTGCAAGAATTCAGATTCTACTGAATCTTCTTCAGTAGTGAACAATCCAATATAGGCTTCAGCATCAGCCTCTTCTCTTGAACCTGATGATGAGGAGTCAGTCCAACTTTTCTGCTTCTTTACAACAAAGGATCTCTCCTTCTTGCCCTTATTTTGATGCTTCTTCTTGTCATTAGATTCCTTTCTTTTATCAGGGAAGTCAGCAACAACATGTCCAGACATATTGCAACAATAACAAACAATCTTAGAAGAAGTTATTTTGCTAGGTTTAGTGTCATACCTGTCTTTCTTAGAAGATTTCGTTTTCTGGTAATATTCATCCTTGGACTGTGAGGAGGATGCCTTGGTTCTCCACTGTTTTTTCTTCATGAATCTTTGGAATTGCCTTGTGAAGGCAGCAAAGTCTTCATCAGAATTAGGGTTGTCTGATGTGTTGTTGTCAGAATTATCTGAGATAACTTCAGCAGCTTTCCTAGGAAGAGATGGAGACATCCTCATGTCCTTCTTTATGGCTTCAACCTTGAAGGCCACAGATTTCTCTTTATACTCAGGCCTGTTGCTTTTCTCCTCCTCCTTTCTGTCCATAAGCTGCATCTCATATGATAGCAATTTTCCAAATAGGGTTGGAGGAGATGTGTCTGTAAGTCTGGCTACTTCCTTGATGGCACATATCTTGGTATCACAGTCCTTGGTCAGTGATCTGAGAAACTTATCATTGAGCTCATATGTACTAAAAACTCTTCCATATGACATTAGCTCATTAACTATTCTGAAAAACTTATTATAACACTCAGTTATGCTATCTGTTTTGGTTTGTCTAAAACTTTCATATTCTTGATTTAACATAGACTTTTTGTCCTCTCTTACTTCTTATGATCCCTCCATGTAGACAATCAAAGTGTCCCACATTTCCTTGGAAGTTTTGCAGTGAACCAAGTTTTGGAAAGTTGAGGCATCTATAGCACTAATTATTATGTTCTGTACTCTCGTATCCATAGTGGCTAAGATGATCTCATCCTTTGTCATTTCAGAATCACTTTTTGGAGTCCTGAGGTTGGCATCAAGAACTGAGATGTTCATAGGAATGAATGACCCTTCTTTAACTGTGATGTAGATTCTTGGGTCAGAAGCTTCCATGAATAATCTGACCCTCTCTTTCCATATGCCAAAGATTTCCTTTCTACATATGAGTAATTTCATGGATCTAAGTTCCTTGTGATTTTCACCTGAACCCATTTTGACTTTCTGATAACTGCCTTATAGATCAACTCAGAATGTTAAGTCTAATCTTGAGTAACCTGGCTTTGATACCACTCGAAAGAATTGGTTTCAAGATATACTAAACACCTAGAGGGGGTGTACAACCCCGTATCCGGCGAGTGGGGTGAACTAGGAACCAGACCGGCCGGCTCAGATCACCCAGGCCCTAGGCGAGCTCGGCATTCGCCGAGCTAAGTCAGGATTCGTCGAGCTGAGGCCGACTAATGGAGGCCGACCGATGGGCGAGCTCGTCGTCCCAGCTCGCGCTCACGCAAAGGAGCTCGACAACAGCAGGCGAGCCAGATCTTCAGGGGTGGCCGAGCTCCCCAGCTCACCCAGATCTATGAGGTACTTTTTACTATTTTGCCCCCGCTGGTGTGCCCATAGCCCTTCAAAATAGCGGAGTTTGGCTGTTGGCAGACCCAGCCAAGGGTATTTTGGTAACTTCGGGCCAGTTCAGTTTGGTTATTAGCAGTTCAAATTCTGAAATCTATAAATAGGACCCAAGGGGTACCTCAGAAAGTAGGCTTCCTGTGCTCTCTGGCTTCACCTCTCAAGCTCTTTCTGAGGATACCTTAGCTCGGCCTTTGGCTAAGGAGGGGAAGCGCTCTAAGATCTTCCAGGTATGTGGTGGGTCCTCCCCGCCGAGCCCTTGGGTCAGTTTTTCCGTGTCTCCCTTATTATTTTGCTTGCAGGAGCGAAGTAGGTGCGTGATCACCCCTTCCCCGAGGGTGAACTCCATAGGAGACTGTTTTTCGGTTTCAACATTTTGGTGCGGTGAGCGTGAGTCAGCACAGAAAACCTTCAGCGAGCTCGATGACAGGAGGACAGGGATCTGACAGGCCGGACTCGCACCCCCCCTCCCACCTCTGGCCACGGTGGGGATGTTTGAAGATTTCAGGAACGAGGTACTGGGCCTCGTCAAGTTCGCACTCCGCACGCGGGCCGAGTGCTCGACTCTAGCTGTCCAGATTGCAGCCGCCACCTCTCTGGGCGAGGACACCCCCGGCAGGTGAGCTGGGAAGGAAGTGGTCGAGGAAGGCCGGGAGTGCGAGCTCCCCAGGTGCAAGCTCTTCCCCAGCTCGGTAGGTAGAGGCCGGCTCGGCGAGCTGGGCCCGCGAGACGCGCCAGCTCGCCCAGTAAGTGGAGGCAGCCCCTTCAGCGAGTTGGTCTCTTCAGCTCCAGTTCCAGAGGGGTTCAGGGAACCCGAGATGTCCTACTACACCGGTAAGGGAGACCTGGTCCAACACGTCCAGTGGTTTGAGGACGTGGTCTCGATCCGGCAGATGTCGGATGTAACACCCCCACTCGTCACATGGAATATAACGGTGGGTCCGGCCGGGGCCCCACGCCGTATTTCACAGACAAGTGGTGGAATTACGTGTGGAAATCAAAATCTACTCATACCCTAACTCAAAACATTATAGCGCAACATTTTATGTTGAATGAACTCAGCTCAATGAATGTCCACTATATACAAACTCCACATTTATATATCAAAACCAGGAATGTAGACAACACACACACCCATGGCCTTAAGGCCTTACATGTTTCTCTTTACACAAATGTACATTTCATACATCGGCACGCAGACCGGCCGCACATGAAATCCAAACATGCTTTCTTCGCACGACATTCAAGGGCCTTTAGCAGCAAGCCTCCATTCCGCTCAAATTAATTCAATCATCAACACCTGTAATTAGCCATCCACCTAAAAGCGGTAAACAAAGTAACGGTCAACATGAGCTGACCAATTATAACGACCCTACCCCTTACCCAGGGCAGTGGTTCCTTCCCTGTATGCATTGCCATCACAAGATATCAATCTACCAATCACAACCATATCATAAACGTCGGTATCCACCAGACGTTCCATGCACTCAGGGCACCTTACTGGTGTACCGGATATCCCAGTCGTACACCGCCGATCAGAGGTTCTTCACTTGTTGGTTGGCTGGTTCCATCCTAGTCCATTAATCCCGCAGGATGGCGACATTCCGTCCATACCACACAGAGGTACTACCTCACAGCATACACACACAACCAGAGCAGATCGGCCCACCCACGTGGTGTAGCAAGCTGGGTTTATCGTGCTCCCTAGACATTACCACCAATCGACCCCTCACCTAATTCTGATCGACCCACCCCTGTGGTGCAGCAAGCTGGGTTTAACTCGACTCCCCAAGCGTTGCCCCCAATCGATCCCTCATCTAACCAGATCAACCCACCCTAGTGGTGCAGCAGGTTGGGTTTATCTGCGCTCCCCAGACGTGCTACCAATTGATCTCTCATCACAACCAGGAGCTTACTCAAAGCATCCATACATTCATAAGCACATTCATACATCCATCCAACAAAGCATAAACTGGTCATATCATCAAATCCACGGAGTCTTCTCCGGTTTGCACATAATTATCACCAATCCAGACTACCCATCCAGATGGGCTTCACACAGCATGCCTATGTCGTACTCCACACTTCCGGCTCTAGATGCAGACTCAACCAAGGAATTGCTTACGATATCCACCTCTTGGTGGAGGATCCCATGCACATGCATAAAGAAAGTACTTCGATGTCCAAGAAGCAGATCGTTACCCTTGACGATCTCTTTGGTACCATGAAGTAGCCGGATGGAAGTCACCGCCTCGTCTTTGCCTTCACGAATCCGATCTCGGATCTTGATTCCGCACTCCGCAGCTACTTCAGCAGATGGTTTCTCCTTTCCTTCCCTAGCTCTCCCTTTTTCTTTCTCTCTCTTTGAGAATGAGAAGAAGAAGAAGATGAGAATGAAGGGATTTAATCCTCATTCCTCGGCCTTTATCCACATGGAAGGAGCCTAGACCATTGGATCCAGGATAAGAAAATGAACACCTCGGATTTGCCCAGAAAAAGGCTGAACATGGCCTGACACGCCCTGTTACACGCCCGTGTCACAGGCCGTGTCACTTAAGCGGCAGGCAACCGACTCAAATCCAACCAGTACACGGCTGTGTGACACGCCCGTGTCACACCCTACACGCCCGTATCATACCTGACACGCCCGTGTGCAAAAGTCGTGTACTTCACACAGCACAGTCCCATATCACCCGAGAAGGACACGACCATGGGATACGCCCGTGTCCCAGGCCGTGTACACCAGGACACACCCGTGTCCATAAGTACATGCATTCCCGCCTGGACACGTCCTGTGACATGCCCGTATCACAGGCTGTGTACCCTACACTCGACGATCGTCGACCAAGCTTTCATCGACCACACACCCAAACGCTCAACCCGAGAAGGACACGCCCTGGGACACGCCCGTGTCCCAGGCCGTATCACCCAAACCTGAACCAAAAATGGGCTTTGGGGTGTTACAATCCTACCCTCCTTCAAAAAAATTTCGTCCCCGAAATTTGGCTCAACCACAACCAGCAACATATCCACTCGACATCGCATCATCAACAACCGATCACTCAAATAAAGCGAGCCAGGTTTGAGCGCAGAGGCCGCAGCTTGTCTCGCCGCACGATATCGCACAAACCAAACAACACATGCAGCACATACACACATACAGCACCTCCTCATGTGCACATTCATCCACAAGATTCATCAAGTGCACTATATTCAAAAATAACATAATATCACGATTTTTTGAGCACGTACATCACACCACCTGTACACCAACAATTCAACGTTTAACATAACATACCACATATATGTACACTAGTATCATAATCAGCATTTCCAATAGTCACATCATCCAAGTGATACGAGTCACGTTTCTATGGTTCCTTTCGCTCAGTCGCTTGATTAAACACTCGAGGCGTCAAATTAAACACTTGAGGCTGAATTTCCCCAATTGAACTTTGCGGCTCTTGCACTTCCAAATTATGCAATCGAGATTGCGTCCGGGATGCAGATGACTCGGCCACTACTTTACCCTTTTCTTCATAAGACGCACCTGTCTTCTTTTCACTCCCTGAAGGGGCATTCCAACAAAAATTAGCTATGTGTACTTGCTTCCCGCAATTATAACATATACGTGTATCCACACGTCCTTGCCCATACGTTTCTCTCGAAGAAACAGTCAAAGGAGCTGATTCAGCAGGCCTGAACTTTTTCTTCTCCCGTCTACGAAACTCCGATTGCTCCGACTGGGGCACTTTGAATTCTAGCTTCTCCACTGCCAGTCTCTTCTTCTCTTGTACCATCTTCAAGTCCTTTTCCATTACCCATGCCGTATCGAGCAACGCTTGGAAGCCTTAGTTCACTGAACTCGGGAGTACTAACCTCAATTCATCTCGCAGTCCCTCATAAAATCGATTCGTCTTTCGCGCTTCCTCCGCGAAGGTAGACCCCGCATATCGCCCTATTCTGGTAAACTCATGTAGGTTCGTATCAATATCCGTCTTACCCTACACCAGACGTTGAAACTCGTTCTCCATCGTAATCCGCTGCGACACTGGCAAATACTTGGCTAAAAACAATCTGGAGAATTCATCAATTGAGACCTCCACTAATCCTTGACCTGCCAAGTGATGCACTTCCATATCATCCCACCACAATCTCGCATCTCCTTCTAGCAGAAAAGTGGCTAAGGTCACTTTCTGCTCCTCCGCAGTCCTGATTGCTGTCAGGATCCTCTTCACTCTAGCAAGCCAATCTTTCGCCTGCGTTGGGGAAGTCGCCCCACCAAACATAGGTGGATGAAACTCCATAAAGTGCTTTAATGACTCATCCGTTTCTTGCTCATCCACCACAACTGCAGCGCGCTCTTGCCTTGCACCAGGCCGTACTGGCACCCCTGCAAGCCCTGCCTGTCAAGTAGGATGTGCATGTAACACTGCAAGCACCGTCTCCGTCACCATCTGTATGGTCTCCTCCGAAGGATGCGTAGACGCTTCAACTGGTGCTGCACTCTCGTCGGACCGCTGGGGCTCAGACTGCCCAACACCACTCCTCGCCACCTAACAATGTACAAAACACCATTAATCATTCATGTCATAACGGTAATTATACATTGACTACACACTCACGCACTTTATGTGCATGAACTACATTCCTAGTGGACATTCGTGAGTTCACTTATGTTCTCCCTCCCAAATAATCTAAACCTCGCTTTGATACCATTTTGTAATGCCCCCACTCGTCACATGGAATATAACGGTGGGTCCGGCCGGGGCCCCACACAATATTTCACAGACAAGTGGTGGAATTACGTGTGGAAATCAAAATGTACTCGTACCCTAACTCAAAACATTCTAGCGCAGCATTTTATGTTGAATGAACTCAGCTCAATGAATGTCCACTATATACAAACTCCACATTTATATATCAAAATCAGGAATGTAGACAACACACACACCCATGGCCTTAAGGCCTTACAGGTTTCTCTTTACACAAATGTACATTTCATACATCGGCACGCAGGCCGGCCATACATGAAATCCAAACACGCATTCTTCGCACGTCCTTCAAGAGCCTTTAGCAACAAGTCTCCATTCCGCTCAAATCAATTCAATCATCAGCACCTGTAATTAGCCATCCAACCAAGAGCGGTAAATAAAGTAACGGTCAGCATGAGCTGACCAATTATAACGACCCTACCCCTTACCCGTGGTAGTGGTTCCTTCCCTATATGCATTGTCATCATAAGTTATCAATCTACCAATCACAACCATATCACAAACGACGGTATCTACCAGACGTTCCGTGCACTCATGGCACCTTATTGGTGTACCAGATATCCCAGTCGTATACCGCCAATCAGAGGTTCTTCACTTGTTGGTTGGCCGGTTCCATCCTAGTCCACCAATCCCGCAGGCTGGCGACATTCCGTCCATATCACTCAGAGGTACTACCTCACAACATCCACAAACAACCAGAGCAGATCGACCCACCCACGTGGTGTAGCAAGCTGGGTTTATCGTGCTCCCCAGGCATTACCACCAATAGACCCCTCACCTATTTCTGATTGACCCACTCCTGTGGTGCAGCAAGCCGGGTTTAGCTCGGCTCCCCAAGCGTTGTCACCAATCGATCCCTCATCTAACCAGATCAACCCACCCTAGTGGTGTAGCAGGTCGGGTTTATCCGCGCTCCCCAGACGTGCTACCAATTGATCTCTCATCACAACTAGGAGCTTACTCAAAGCATCCATACATTCATAAGCACATCCATATATCCATCCAACAAAGCATAAACCGGTCATATCATCAAATCCACGGAGTATTCTTTGGTTTACACATAATCATCACCAATCCAGACTACCCATCCAGATGGGCTTCACATAGCATGCTTATGCCGTACTCCACACTTCTGGCTCTAGATGCAAACTCAACCAAGGAATCACTTACGATATCCACCTCTTGGTGGAGGATCTCATGCACATGCATAAAGAAAGGACTTCGATGTCCAAGAAGGAGATCGTTACCCTTGAAGATCTCTTCGGTGCCATGAAGTAGCCGGATTGAAGTCACCGCCTCGGCTTTGCCTTCACGAATCCGATCTCGGATCTTGATTCCGTACTCCGCAGCTCCTCTAGCAGCTGGTTTCTCCTTTCTCCTTTCCTTCCCTAGCTCTCCCTTTCTCTTTCTCTCTCTTTGAGAATGAGAAGAAAAAGATGATGAGAATGAAGGGATTTTATCCTCATTCCTCGGCCTTTATCCACATGGAAGGAGCCTAGACCATTGGATCCAGGATAAGAAAATGAACAGCTCGGATTTGCCCAGAAAAAGGCTGAACACGACCTGACATGCCATGTGACACGCCCGTGTCACAGGCCGTGTCACTTAAGCGGAAGGCAACCGACTTAAATCAAACCAGTACACGGCTGTGTGACACGCCCATGTCACACCCTACACGCCCGTGTCATACCCGAAACACCAGTGTGCAAACGCCCTGTACTTCACACAGCACAATCCCATCTCACCCGAGAAGGACACGTTCATGGGACATGCCCGTGTCCCAGGCCGTGTACGCCAGGACACACCCGTGTCCACCAGTACATGCATTCCCGCCTGGACACGCCCTGTGACACGCCCGTGTCACAGGTCGTGTACCCTGCACTCGACAATCGTCGACCACACACCCAAACGCTCAACCTGAGAAGGACACACCCTGGGACACGCCCGTGTCCTAGGCCGTGTCACCCAAACCTGGACCAAAAATGGGCTTTGGGGTGTTACATCGGATGGGTTCAAGTGCCGACTCTTCGCCATCACCCTCAAGGATAAGGCGAGGGAGTGGTTCCATCATCTGCCGGCCAGCTCCATCTACTGCTTCGAGGACCTGCGCCGGGGGTTCATGCTGAGGTTCA
This sequence comes from Platanthera guangdongensis, assembly GCA_039583875.1. Taxonomy (NCBI): domain Eukaryota; kingdom Viridiplantae; phylum Streptophyta; class Magnoliopsida; order Asparagales; family Orchidaceae; genus Platanthera; species Platanthera guangdongensis. The sequence continues at coordinate 37,689,731 of CM077162.1, read as the reverse complement.
CTACCTCGAAGAGGAGGAAGAAGGAGTCGGAGTCCCTGTTCCACATCAAGCAGGGAGCGAATGAGACATTGGGAAGCTACGTCGACCGGTTCCAGGAGGAGGTTACCCAGGTCCAGGAAATGTCGGGCCACAGTCTGATGATGGCTTTCACCCTGGTCCTGTAGTAGGGATTCTTCAGTATGGAGCAGAAGAGAGTGCCCCCTCTCCTACGAGGATTTGATGGAGAGGGCGGCGAGAGAAGTTGACGGGGAGGCATCAAATCCGGAGTTCGCCCGGAAGCTGGTCAGGTGGGCCACAGAGGAGGAGAAAGAGTCGAGAGGAGGAAGAGGGTAGGAGGAGAGGAGAGGAGAGTCGAGCCCCAGCAGAGGGAGCAGAGGCAGCTCCAGGGGCAGCAGCAGCCTAAGTGGGGGCATCAGGAACCCGACCGTCGGTTGGGATGGAGGCCCGAGTGACAAGGGCAGGGGCCACAGAGAGGGTATCAAGGAAGGGACCGTCATCAGGGGGCAGGATCAATTCCACCCCTGGGCTGGAGGCAAGCCCAGAGGCCTCGACTCCCCAATCAAGAAGAGGCTATGACTATAGCCATAGTGGAGAGGAGGAGAGTAGCAAGAAGGAGGAGGAGAGAAGTTAGGGTGGAGTTTGTTTAAGCTGAATAAAAGATTGAGAAGAACTGTATTGTGAAACACATAAGACAATACATCACATCATACAACAAATTAAAAATCAAGGCTCGAATCTAAGGTATAAGAAGAAGATATCGCTAAAAGTAAGCATAATGTCTCAATTTCAGTGTCTGATAGTCTTTCACCTTGTTTCCCAGACTCAGTATAAAACTCATTGCGTTTTTCAAAAAGCCCTAGAAACAACTCTTTACAGCCATCCACTTGCAATAGAGCACGACCCATAGCTTTAAGAAAGGAAATTAAGTACTTTTTGATGGAGAAGTAAAAGTCATTCGCATAAGTTAAAATATTTGCACATATAATACTTATAAAAAAACAAATACTCATATAGAACTTCAAGTCATGTAAAACAATGTTTCATGCACTCAAATTCTAAAACAACTGTTATAATTTGTTGAAAGAGTAGCTCTTCTGACATTCGAAAACACATTGGACAAGCCTTAACAACGAACACATATGAAATTCAGGTTGGATATTGTTGGAGAAGACCCATGTATAAATGGCCAATTGGGCTCATTTCTCAATTAGTCTCTTTAGTCCCACATTGTGCCTGGCCGTCGATTTGAGCTCCAACCAGAGGCGGACACTGCATTGTGAGTAGTTTGCGAAAATAACAGTCATGCATGCATGCATTAATAACACTACTAGTAATGGGAAAATTTCAATGAACAACATAAAAATTTTTGGAGTACCACCAGCGAAAAAAAAACAGCTCATGAAAGGCAATAAAATGAAAAATTACACCAAAGCAGATTAAAAACTAATCCAAACAGGAAGTTAGTCATCGTTATAACTAGCCAAAGATTCTCTAGCTGTTGTCCATCTGATCCTCTAGTTCTCTTTGTTCTATGAAGGCCATCATTCGTGCCTCCATTTGCTTCATGTGTGCCTCTCTTTGCTCCTCCATTTGCTCCATGCGTGCCTCTCTTTGCTCCATTTGTGCCTCTCTTTGAGTCATTCTTTCGTCCATTTCTTGAATACTTGTAGTCATCTCTGCTTCAGCTTCAGCTCGTATTTGTGCTCAGAGACGTTGTCCATTAGTACTTTCACGGTCTGAAGGTTTTGGCCCTGGCCCCATTCCGGGATTATAACCCGATCGTTTACTAAGTACCATTGTGTAGGCTTCTTCCGTAGTCAATTTGTCTTCTCCTTTGTCTCTTTTTTTGTTCCTCATGAAGTTACAAAAGCTTATTGTATACCTCCTCTGCGGCTTTTCCATCCACTGATTTTGTTTTCCTTTTTTGTTTTCTCCCACAATCGCACATATATAGGCAATTGTTGTTCTTCATGTGCAACTTGTCTCTACATTTAGAAATCAATAAGACATAAAATTGAAGTATAATGACAATTTGAAAACATTAACATAATTATATAAATTTTAAAATCTTACTAGTTCATGTACAGTTCGCGCTATAGACTTTGTGCCAACATGAGATTTTATTTTTTGTTGGCTCCTATTTTTTTTATTCACGTCACTAATCTTCTGCAATGTATCATTAATAAAATAAATATGTTAGGATTTCCAATAAAAAAAATTAATATCTATGTTTTTATACCTTGAACTTGGCATTGCCCCAATAACCAATTAGCCAACTCCATTGATCAGGATTGATTTCTTTAGGGCAATGATCACGTCTTTGTGCATCGGTACTCCGTTTTAAATAATGATCACTATGCAAACGAGCACGCCAAACATTATAGATTCGGTGAAGTGAAGATATAAGGTCTTCAATCACATGATTCTCCTTTGGGAGACTAAATTCAGACTAAAAACAACAAACTAAAATTAAAATACAAATCCATAAAAGATGTAACGCCCCGAAACTCAAAGGAGCGAAGGGGGGGACGTTTTGGGCCAGTTTGGGTTCTGGCTGTAGGCACACGGCCTGGGACACGGGCGTGTCCCAGGGCGTGTCAAGCCTGTGTCGACATTGAGACGGGAAGTCGACACTTTGGTCTCGACATTGTGTCGAGACTGGGCACACGGCCTGCGACACGGGCGTGTCGCAGGGCGTGTCAACCCGTGTCGACACTTAGCCGCGAAGTCGACACTCTCCGTTCGACAAAGTGTCGAGACATGACACACGGCCTGCGATACGGGCGTGTCGCAGGGCGTGTCGACCCGTGTCGACACTCGTCCCGGGAAGTCGACACTTTGGTCTCGACATTGTGTCGAGACAAGGCACACGGCCTAGGACACGGGCGTGTCCAAGGCCATGTCAGCAGGTCGACGATCTTCGCTCGACGAAGTGTCGAGTGTCGAGACCGTGTACACGGCCTGGGGTCCAGGCGTGTTGAGGTGACACGGGTAAGGACACGGGCGTGTCCTAGAACCCGTGCAGTGCTCAGGTTGATTTTGGGGAAAAATGATAGGGGTACACGGCCGGCCACACGGCCGTGTCACATGGAACACGGGCGTGTCAGATCGAACACGGCCGTGTTCGATACCCGTGTGAGGTTCCAGGCGAGCCGATTTTGACGGCGAATGAGGCACACGGCCCTGGACACGGGCGTGTGCCAGGCCGTGTTCGGTCCAGATTGGGCATTTCAGTCCCGAATCAAAGCCGTTCGTTTCCTTATTTTGAGATCCAACGGCTGGGGGTTGTTCCTGAAGGGATATACCCGGAATTGGACTTAGAAGCCCTCACTTTTCATGAGTGGTTAGCTTTCTAAAACCTTAGAGAAAGTAGAGAGCCAAGGAAGGAAGAAAGAGCTAGATCCGGCCATTAGAGGAGCTTCGGAGCTCCGAATCGCGAGCCGACTCCGGGTCCACGGAGGCAAAGCTAGTGTGGTGCTTTTCATCCGATTACTTTTCAATGGCGCCAAAGAGGAACGCTAGGGTAACGATCCTCATCTTGAGCATGAGTAGCTCTCTTTCTTTGCATAGGAAGCCCGCTCTCGCGAGTTTGCGGAGAGTTTGAGGCGTTCCTTCGGGTAGATATGTGAAGTCCCCATTGTTTAGAGTCCGTAAGCGAGAACGGACATAGGCATGATGTGTGAAGCCTACCCGGACATGTTGGTCTGGATCGGTGATGTTGCATTGCATAAATGCCGGAGAAGACTCCGTGCTATTGGTTGTTTTTCGGGTTTTCTACGCGGTAGATTGCAGCAGGGAGCCTTGGGGACTAACCCAAAGGTGCACCCGGAAAACTGGGCGGATACGAGATCTTGCCAACTTGGTGGCCTGAGAGCCAACTTGAACATAACTGGGTTATGTGACTTGTGATGGAAATGGGACTCGGTGTAAGTTTGACCCGCGCAAATGGCTTAAATTGTCGTTGCGATGTGAGCACGGGTTAGATGGAACCGTACCCATTCTATGTCGTTCGGTTAAAGAGACCTAAAGGCACGTGGCACTTGTCGTTGGCATAGATTAGGGTCTTCGACGGTCAATGGCTTTAATTGTCGTGACCCAGGCCAGGAAGACAAATTGCTCATAGGTTTGGCCGTCAAAGTGGCGGTGGTGAGTCCGGAATGTCTATGGCTTTAATTGACGTGACATCGACCGGTTCACCAAGAATGTGCCCTGATAGCACGGGGCGTGTGGCCGTGCGAGCCAACGCCTGTGATGAAATGGCTATATATGTATTGCTCGCTTATGCTAATGAAATGCAGGGAAGGAGCATCGCCGCCCTGAGTTGGGGGCGGGATCGTTATAATTTGGTCAGCATTGCTGACCGTTGCCTTGTTTTGCCACCGTGCGGTGGTATGTTGCTTGCAGGTGCAGCTGGACCAAGCGGTCAATAGCGGGCTAAAGCCCGAATGCGAAGCCGGCCCTTGAAGGCCTAATTGGAAGTGTTTACTGCTTTATTCATGTGTGACCGGCCTGCGTGCCGTGGTTTGTAAAACATGTAATTTGAAGTGAAACATTTTGTAAGGCCTTAAGGCTTGTACGGGTGTATTTTGTAACATTCCTATTTTGGTATTAGTGGGCATTCATGCTCCTATGCTGGGTTCTTATTTTGCAACTTTTATAAACTACTTCCGCTAGAATGCTCTGTGTAGGACGTTGAGATTGGTTGGATGGTTTCCATAAGTAACCACCCAGTCTGTCTGTAGTATATGGCGTCGGGCCCCGGCCGGACCTACTGTTATATGCTATCTGACAGATAGGGGGTGTTACAAAAGAAAACATCATATTCAATTCATATAATTAATTGCAACAATTTCAATACTTACATAGATAATATCAACTATTTTATCGATTATATCAACTTGAATATGGGCCCATTTCTCAACATTCAAAGGAGCATATAGCCTTACAATGCGCCCACTCCTTGTGATAAGTTATCGAGATCTTTCACCAACTATTCTGCGAAGGTCCGCGGGAATTTGAACTTCTACCTTTTCCACACAATGATATTTTCTCTTAGACCATCCAATCCAGTGGTCAAACCACGTGTTCTTTTCTTAATTTCACATGTACCTGTTGATTGGCATTGCAATGTTAAAACACTTACGAAACAATGAATTTAAATTAAAAACAAAAGTTAGATGTACCATCGATATTACCATGCATGAGATCTGTTAGATCTGAATGTACATGATCAACATCAAGCTCAATACGACCAACTTCATGCCCAACCTCATTTGCATTCCCCTCTTCATTTATAAAATCTTGATCCAACTGAAGTGATGAACGTGGGTGTATTGGTGGCTGATGGTAGGGTGTAATACTTATATGTTGTGTTGCTCTTTCTTTTATAGATTGTGTTGCATCTAATTTGGTAGATTGATGTGTTTTAGATTTTATATGTTTGTGTTTTAGCATTTGTATTATCCAGATGACTAAATGAACTAGCTAAAGAACAAATACGTGCAGCAGTGGTTCATGGGTGAAATTTGGATGAGTTAGTTTGCAAATCAAGTGAATTGTGTCTTTCTACGTGAGAATCTTTAATTTTAGAGCTAATCTTTGGCTTCTCTGCCATAGATTCTTGTTAACTACCTGGAAAAAAGATATGATATTCAAAAAAACTAAACTAAGAAACATGGTTAATAATAATGGAATGAATAAAATTTCATACATTTTGATTAACATAAATAAATATGAAAAATAATAGAGTTCCATAGAAAAAAAGACATGTTTGACTTAAAAAACATACACAAAAATGAAAATAACAAAAAGGGATAAGAAATAACATTAGACATCCTCATTTTCCACATCCTCTTCAGAGTCGACGTCTATAGTATCATCATCGATGTCTTCTTCGTTCAGACCTCTACTTAGGCATAAATGATCTCTTTTCTTAATTATCATGGCTTCAACATCAGTTCTTTGTAATAAAATTTCAGTGTCATCATCATCTATGGCAATATCAGGTAATGGGTTTAACCCAACATCTATATCATACAAATGAATTTCTTCTTCATTGAAGTCTTCACTACCTTTGGGAGGAACATCATAAAAGTGACGAGGCATTGTCTTTATTACCAATCTCCAATCTTTATTTTTGTTATCGGCTACATAATATACTTGTTCAACTTGGCAAGCTAAGACATAAGGTTCATTGCTTCTCAAATTATGATTTACATTAATAGAAATAATTCCATTTAATTCCTTCTTATAACCTTTGCCTTCATGGTGTGTATCCCGCCACTCACATTTAAATAAAACAATTTGGCGTTCAAAACCATAATCTAATTGAATAATGTCTCTTAGAACTCCATAATATTCTCGACCACCTGATTGTTCATCACCCCTTACAATGATTCCACTATTCTGAGTCTTACGCCTGATTTCACAATCATACGTATGAAACCTAAAGCCATTAACAATGTAACAAGTAAAATGTGTCGCCCCTTTCCTTGGACCGCGTGCTAACTATAAAAATTCAGCGTTAACTCTTAGATCCCCTTCATAATACAACTTTGATGTCTGTTGAAAAATGAAGATGTTAAATTAAAATATCATAAAATAACTCCATAATACATAAAATAAATTATATTATACTACCAATAAACCCGTAATTCAAACCATTTAACAAAGGTGGACTCGTGTCTTCTTTCAACATATTTAGAAGATATTTGCTCAAGTTCCCTTTGATGCTCATCTTAAACCCATTCTTCAATCTACAAGACCAAGTATCCTTGTTGCAACAATGACATGCTAGCTTATCTCTAGTGCTCCATCCTGATAGGTTTGCATAAGCCAGAAAATCATTTATTGTCCACAGCAAAGCAGCACGCATATTAAAATTGTACTTTCCATAAGCATCGTATGTACAAACCCCAACTTCCCATAAATGTTTCAACTTATCAATCAAAGGCTGTAAATACACATCCATATCATTCCTAGGTTGTCCTGGACCAGGAATAATCAAGGATATTATAAAACTAGGGTTTTCATGCACATCCATGGTGGCAAATTATATGGGACTAAAACAACTGGCCATACACTATAATTTGTGCTCATAAGACCAAAAGGATTAAACCCATCGCTTGCTAAACCAAGTCTAACATTCCGTGTGTCCAATGAAAATTCTTGGTGTTTTCTATCAAATGATTTCCAAGCAAATGCGTCAGCAGGATGTCTCAACTTACCATCATCACATCGTTGTTCTTTTTGCCACCTCATCTCCTTGGTCGTTCTAGAGCACATATACAACCTTTGAAGTCTAGGTATTAAAGGAAAGTGTCTCAATATCTTGTTTGGTATATTTTTCCTTTTTTTTGAAAGCATATTACCTTTGTATTATCAGAGTCCTTGCTTGATTGCCACCTGGATGTGCCTCAAGTAGGACAACTTATATAATCTGCAAATTTATCAACTAAAATTAATAAAAAAAACATCATATTCAATTCATATAATTAATTGCAACAATTTCAATACTTACATAGATAATATCAACTATTTTATCGATTATATCAACTTGAATATGAGCCCATTTCTCAACATTCAAAGGAGCATATAGCCTTACAATGCGCCCACTCCTTGTGATAAGTTATCGAGATCTTTCACCAACTATTCTGCGAAGGTCTGCGGGGATTTGAACTTCTACCTTTTTCGCACAATGATATTTTCTCTTAGACCATTCAATCCCAGTGGTCAGACCACGTGTTCTTTTCTTAATTTCACATGTGCCTATTGATTGACATTGCAATGTTAAAACACTTACGAAACAATGAATTTAAATTTTAAAAAAAAGTTAGATGTACCATCGATATTACCATGCATGAGATCTGTTAGATCTGAATGTACATGATCAACATCAAGCTCAATACGACCAACTTCATGCCCAACCTCATTTGCATTCCCCTCTTCATTTATAAAATCTTGATCCAGCTGAAGTGATGAACGTGGGTGTATTGGTGGCTGATGGTAGGATGTAATACTTGTATGTTGTGTTGCTCTTTCTTTTATAGATTGTGTTGCATCTAATTTGGTAGATTGACATGTTTTAGATTTTATATGTTTGTGTTTTAGCATTTGTATTATCCAGATGACTAAATGAACTACCTAAAGAACAAAGACGTGCAGCAGTGGTTCGTGGGTGAAATTTGGATGAGTTAGTTTGCAAATCAAGTGAATTGTGTCTTTCTACGTGAGAATCTTTAATTTTAGAGCTAATCTTTGGCTTCTCTGCCATAGATTCTTGTTAACTACATGGAAAAAAGATATGATATTCAAAAAAACTAAACTAAGAAACATGGTTAATAATAATGGAATGAATAAAATTTCATACATTTTGATTAACATAAATAAATATGAAAAATAACAGATTTCCATAGAAAAAAAGACATGTTTGACTTAAAAAACATACACAAAAATGAAAATAACAAAAAGGGATAAGAAATAACATTAGACGTCCTCATTTTCCACATCCTCTTCAGAGTCGACGTCTATAGTATCATCATCGATGTCTTCTTCGTTCAGACCTCGACTTAGGCATGAATGATCTCTTTTCTTAATTATCTTGGCTTCAACATCAGTTCTTTGTAATAAAATTTCAGTGTCATCATCAACTATGGCAATATCAGGTAATAAGTTTAACCCAACATCTATATCATACAAATGAATTTCTTCTTCATTGAAGTCTTCACTACCTTTGGGAGGAACATCATAAAAGTGATGTGGCATTGTCTTTATTACCAATCTCCAATTTTTATTTTTGTTATCGGCTACATAATATACTTGTTCAACTTGGCAAGCTAAGACATAAGGTTCATTGCTTCTCAAATTATGTTTTACATTAACATAAATAATTCCATTTGATTCCTTCTTATAACCTTTGCCTTCATGGTGTGTATCCCGCCACTCACATTTAAATAAAACAATTTGGCGTTCAAAACCATAATCTAATTGAATAATGTCTCTTATAACTCCATAATATTCTCGACCACCTGATTGTTCATCACCCCTTACAATGATTCCATTATTCTGAGTCTTACGCCTGATTTCACAATCATACGTATGAAACCTAAAGCCATTAACAATGTAACAAGTAAAATGTGTCTCCCCTTTCCTTGGACCGCGTGCTAACTATAAAAATTCAGTGTTAACTCTTAGATCCCCTTCATAATACAACTTTGATGTCTGTTGAAAAATGAAGATGTTAAATTAAAATATCATAAAATAACTCCATAATACATAAAATAAATTATATTATACTACCAATAAACCCGTAATTCAAACCATTTAACAAAAGTGGACTCGTGTCTTCTTTCAACATATTTAGAAGATATTTGCTCAAGTTCCCTTTGATGCTCATCTTAAACCCATTCTTCAATCTACAAGACCAAGTATCCTTGTTGCAACAATGACATGCTAGCTTACCTTTAGTGCTCCATCCTGATAGGTTCGCATAAGCCGGAAAATCATTTATTGTCCACAGCAAAGCAACACGCATATTAAAATTGTACTTTCCATAAGCATCGTATGTACAAACCCCAACTTCCCATAAATGTTTCAACTTATCAATCAAAGGCTGTAAATACACATCCATATCATTCCTAGGTTGTCCTGGACCAGGAATAATCAAGGATATTATAAAACTAGGGTTTTCATGCACATCCATGGTGGCAAATTATATGGGACTAAAACAACTGGCCATACACTATAATTTGTGCTCATAAGACCAAAAGGATTAAACCCATCGCTTGCTAAACCAAGTCTAACATTCCGTGTGTCCAATGAAAATTCTTGGTGTTTTCTATCAAATGATTTCCAAGCAAATGCGTCAGCAGGATGTCTCAACTTACCATCTTCACATCGCTGTTCTTTATGCCACCTCATCTCCTTGGCCGTTCTAGAGCACATATACAACCTTTGAAGTCTAGGTATTAAAGGAAAGTGTCTCGATATCTTGTTTGGTATATTTTTCCTTTTTTTTGAAAGCATATTACCTTTGTATTATCGGAGTCCTTGCTTGATTGCCACCTGGATGTGCCTCAAGTAGGACAACTTATATAATCTGCAAATTTATCACGGTAGAGAATACAATCATTCATGCAAGCATCTATCTTCTTACACCCCATTTCAAGCTCTTGCATGTAGTTTTTAGCTTCATAGAAACTACTTGGTAGTGTTTCACATAAAAGGATTGCCTGTTTTAATACTTTAAGCAATTTAGTAAAAGATCGATCTGTCCATCCATAATCAGTTTTAAGTATCAACAAAGTAACTATAAATTGAAATTTTGAAAATTCTTTGCAACCAGGATATAATTCTTTTTCAGCATCATTCAGCAAATCATAAAATTTTCTAGCTGCTTCATTTAGATTATCATTATTACATTCTTCTGCGATCTCATTCATTTTATTATAACCAGTATTAAAATCATCCAGCATAACCTGCATATCATCATCCTCTGAAATCTCCTGTTCATCCTCACCAAGAATTGAAATGTTGCTACAATAAACCGAGTTATCCTCACCGTGACATGACCACCATTTATAAGTCCTGATAAATCCATTCAAAATAAGGTGTTAAAACACAATATCTCGAGTGTGAAAGAAAATATTTCCACATTTACTACAAGGACAACGAATATTATTTCCCCTAGTAAAATGTGCAAAAGCAAAATCAAGGAAGTCATTCACTCCATTGATGTAAGCCGGTTGTCATCGATCATTGAGATCCATCCAACTCTTATCCATTGCACTGCAAGATTAGAGGAGAGAAAGAGATAATTATAATTTAAGTCATTTTTATATATTTTTAATTGCACCCTTGGAATTGCATTGTGAGAAGAGATCTTGCATCTTTCATTATCATTTCTTTTTCTTTTGTTTGATTCATAATCTATATTTATTTACTTGCTTCTAGAACAGTAAAAAATACCTGAACTTGAGGTCCATTTGTGAGCAGTTCACATAAGATTTTTTAAAAGTTAAACTATGTCAAAAGAGAACTTAAACCATCTAAAATTTAAGGAAGCTAAACATTCACTTTTGTCATAGAGTATGTAGAATCCTGTGAAATTGCAAACTAAAAATTTTAGCAGTACCAACAGTGTGGGAAAAAGCGTAGAAAAGGAGTAAAGTCATCCCGGCAATTTCATGTCTAAAACCAACAGTGAATGAGTAAAATCAAAATGAAAACCTCTCACAGTGGAGGGCTGAAATGGAAGGGAAGGCTGAAATGAGGGAGGAAGAACTCACAGTGGAGGGCGACAGTTGTTGTCCCCAGAGGTGAAGAATTGTGATGTTTGTAGATATGCGACGGCCTAAGAACCGCGACTGCGGCGGGTGAAGCACTGCGAGTAGAATTGCGACGATAAAGCACACTGACATGAGGCAGTTGTTGTCCCCAATAGTGGCGGCAGTAGTTGTCCTCGGCACCGTGTAAGAATTGCGACGACGAAGCATACCGACGTGCGAAGGAAGCAGGATCAGAACTAGGATGTGCAGAGCGATTATGAGTGCTCACATTAGGCAATTAAACTGGATATCAGTGCATAACACTCTCGTCAATGCAGGGTCCAGGGGAGATCGACATGGCCAATTCTATACATGTACATAAAGCAGATAATCAAGAATCTGCTTACATAAATTAATGATTTAATGCCACATTGAATATCCTATATCAAGAATCTGCTTACATAAAAAATTACCTACTATGTCATGACATTAAACAAAAATCTACCAATGTGAGTGGAAACTATAATAATTCTGATCCACCTTGAATACAAGGCATATAGAACACAGTAAGGAGGATAGAAGAAGATCATCTTCTTCCCCATGACAACCATGAAAATGGAGAGCTTAAACTGTTAAACTCCTACAATGATTGATACTATCATTTTCATTATTTATATGAAGCAGGAAGAACCTAATGCAGTTCAAAACTCATGCGGAACAATCTTATCCTGCAGAGCGACAATAGGCTTTGTCTCTAAAATCTAATTAAATATAAGGTAAACATTTGCATTTCAACAGAGTATTAGAGAAGCCAAGTGAAATTAGTTATAAGTTTTTCTAAATGAATTCCAATAAATAATTTATAGAACAAAATTAGTGGCATAATAACACTATCAGGTATTTCCTAGAGCAAAGTATTTCATTGATATTCGAAACAGGAGGTAACCTGATCAACAACAAATTAGTACCAAACCTCCCTAACAAACTTGCAAAGCTTAATAAATCAAGCTCGAATCGGCCACTGAAACCTCAGTGTCATGATCCAAGGAAATCCAGCTATACAACTTGCTTTTGTAGAGAAATGGCAAGCCAGAAATGTTAACTTAGAGATGAAAAAAAAGGTTATAGATTTTTAGATATGAAGCTTACCGATGAAATATTCCCAGAAAACTCTAGTCCTATCTTTCCTCGGTGGCCAATATTTGGGAGATCGAGAGATATGCAGCGGATCAATGTGGTTTTGCGATAGCTAGACGATTTGAGGACTTGCAGAGGATCGACTCTGACGGAAATCCGGCAAAAAGGAAGGAAATTTGGCACTTGCTCTGGCTCCCTCCCGCCCACAAAGGATTCCTATTTGTGGACTTGTAGAGGATCTGTGTAAAGCCACAAAAATTGTATTTGAGATGATCGTGTCCAAAAGAAATTTGGTGCCTATATAGGGGCACATGGCCTAGGACACGGGCGTGTCCAAGGCCGTGTATTGCTTGGTGTTTTGGACGGCTGTGTCCAGAGAAGGACACGACAGGAAATACGGCAGCGTGACACGGGCGTGTCACATGACACGGGCGTGTCACATGACACGGGCGTGTGCCTACCCGTGTCACTACCCGTGTTCCCAAGAGACGTGACGGTTGTCGTGACGGTTATACGTGACACGCCTCCGGTCACGGGCATGTCGAGGACCCGACATGGGCGTGTTAGGTTGAGACACGGGCGTGTCTTTGCCCGTGTGGTTTTTCTGCATTCGACGATCGTGCCTGGATCGAGGCACATAGCCTGGGACACGGCCGTGTGCGAGGCTGTGTTCGGCCCAGGTTTGAGGATTTCTGTACAGATATGAGCCGTTCGTTTTCTTTAATTAAGATCTGATGGCCCAGATGAGTTCCTGCTCTGTAAAGGTCGGAAATAGAGGATCAGTTCCTCATTTCTCTCTTAAGCACTCTCTTTCAAGGAGTTAGAGAGAGGAGGAAGGAGGAGGAGGATTCCGGCCGCCGACGAGCATCAGAGCACCGTTTAGAGAACCGAGAGCGGATCCGTGGAGGAAATCCCATTGTGAAGACTTCTATCCGTGTAATTTTCCATGGCGCAAAAGCGTACTACAAGGGTAACGATTCTCTACTTGAGCATGTGAAGCTCTCTTCCTTTTTACAAAGGGAAACCCACACCCGCGAGTGTGCGGCGAGTGTGCGGTGTTCCCTGGGGTTGACGGGAATAGTCCCCCTTGTGTTGCATATAGAGTCCGGAATCGAAGTACGGACATAAGAATTGTGTGTGAAGCCTACCCGGACATGTTGGTCTGGATCGGTGATGTTGCATTTGTTATGGTTTGCCGGAGAAGACTCCGTGCTTTGGGTTTTCGGGTTTCTACGCGGTAGATTATAGCAGGGATCCTTGGGGATTAACTCCAAGGCACACCCGGAAAACTGAGCGGAATCGTTATTCTGCTAACTTGGCGGTCAGGGAACCGACCTTGAACATAACTGGGTTATGTGATTGTTTGGAAATGTTAGGATCCGAGAGAAGATTGGCTCGCGCGTAGGTCTTAAGGTGACTAGGCGGTGTGAGCAACGGGCAAGTGGAATCGGACCTGGGCTATGTAGTTCGGTGTGAGAGACCCATTGATGGAGACTGGCCGTTGGCATAGTCGGGAGCCTTAGACAGTGGTCAAAAAGGCTAAAATGCTTATGTTATTGGCATCCCGGGGGTGGTGGTGAAGCCACGGAATTGACCGGATTCACCGTTAATGTGCCTTGAGTGCACGGGGTGTATGGCCGTGCGAGCCTACACCTGTGGCGAAATATATTTATACTTAATTGTTTAGCTGGGCTAATGAAATGCAGGGAGGGAGCACCGCCGTCCCGAGAAAGAGGCGGGGTCGTTATAATTTGGTCGGTTTTGGCTGACCGTTACTTTGTTTGCCACCGTGCGGTGGAATGTTGCTTGCAGGTGCTGCGGAGCCAGGTACCAAATAGCGGGCTGGAGCCCATGTTGCTGAGTTAGCCCTCGAAGGCCCAAGCGAATAGTTGTTCTTTATTTTGTCATGTGTGCCCGACCTGCGAGCCGATATATGGAAAACATTATATTATTAAGTGAACTCCTGTAAGGCCATAAGGCCAAGTACCTTTCAGTGTATTTGTTTTCATTCCAGTTATAGTGGTTGTGGATATTCATGATTATTGGATTACCGTTATGGGTTCTTTCAACTGTTTAAAAGCTTCCGCTAGAATGCTCTGTGTTAGGACGAGTAGTCTTAATTGGATAGTTTGGTTATTCATACGTAACCCTTCCGACTGTCCGTGGTATATGGCGTCGGGTTCCAGCTGGACCTTCTGTTATATGTCATACGACGGATGGGGGTGTTATAATTTGGTATCAGACTTCTGGTTACGGTCAGGCTTAAATGAATTAGTGGGCGAATTCTTTTAAGGGGTGGTGAGCACATGTGCGCGTCATCGTTATAACATCAAAAAGAACCCATGAATGTCCACTTAGGAATGAAAAAATAAACTTGTTTTGTGGAACCTGAGTGTTCTTTGCTATTATAGGCAGCTAGGAGCGGTGCTGGTCAATCGGAGCGTCCGCAATCGGCGGAAAGTAGTGCACTGAGGGATGTGCCTACAACACCTCCTTCAGCGGAAACCATCAGGTTGGTGGCTGAAGCAGTTTTTGTCATGATAAATGCCCAACCTGCAGGGCAGATGCATCACGCACCTCCTGTGAATGAGCAAGAATCGGTTAGGGTGGCAGAGTCGAGAGTGGTGGAGCGCTTGACAGTGGATCAGGTAAAGCCGAGCAGGGCTATGGAGAGACAGCTCAAGCATGTAATGGGCTTTAATCCTCCGGTGTTTGATGGGGTTGGAATGCCGGCAAGCTGAGGATTGGCTCTTTATGATAAAGAGGGTCTTGATGGCCACGCTAACTGAAAAGTGGCAGAAGACCACCATAGCGACCTTCCTTTTGGCTGGTGAGGCGAGTCTGTGGTGGGATGAGTTGGAGTTTCATCTCTTAGTGGGAAGGCAGCTTGCTGATGTGCCTATGGAGGAATTCTCAAGATTGTTCTTGGCCAGATATTTACCCTCTGCTCAGAAGCTTGAGATGGAGAATCAGTATCTTGGGTTGACTCAGGGAGCCAGAAGCGTGGACGAGTATCTCCACGAGTTTACATAGTTGGGTCGATATGTTGGTGCCATGTTTACGGAAGAAGAGAGGAAGACCAACCGATTTTATGAAGGTCTACGCGGCGACCTACAGTTACTCCTTGTTGGGCCTAAGGCGCAGGGCTTCCTAGCCGTGGTCAATTCGGCCCGGTCATTGGAAAAGGTTGTGAAGAAAGTGCAAGAGAAGAAGGACCTAGGGGAAAAGAAGGCAGAGTTCAAAGTGTCAAATATAAAGTCAGGATTCTGCAGATGGAACAAGAAGCAGAGGACTTCGAACTCAGCCCCTTCGTCTGGTGCGTCGGGGGCAACTACAAGTCGAGTCCCAGGAGCTTGCTACATCTGTGGGAAGACGGGGCACTTTGCTCGTGAGTGTTGGAGCGGACGTGCAAAGTCCGAGAGGAAGCCTGGAGCGACCTATGAAGAGAAAGGGAAGGCAGTGGAGTCAACCGCGTCCCATCATGCTCAAGCCCAGCCTAGAGTTTATAATCTTGGTCTGCAAGAGGCCATAAAACAAGCTGACGTGGTGACAGGCTTCGTGTTGATTTTCGATCGTCCGGCGATAGCCCTGTTTGATACGGGAGCATCGCATTCCTTCTTGTCCGAAAGGTTCATATCGCGCATCGGTGTCCCTTCCTCGATGACAAAAAACAAGTTGGATGTGTTGTTGCCTAATGGGTGCTCAATGCGCGCGGATAAGTTCTATATGGTAAAGATTCGGATTGGGGACCAGGAGTTTGATTTACGAGCGTTGGTTCTACCGTTAGTGGAGTTCGACGTAATCTTTGGTATGGACTGGCTCTCGGAGCAGCGAGCTTACATCGATTGCAACCGAAAGGAGGTTAAGTTGGGGTTGCATACTGAACGGGAGACTACGTTTGCGGGCATGAAGGGGTCGGGTAAAGTTTTGATGTCGGCCCTACAAGTGATTAAGGCAGTTCGGTCTGGTGCAGAGCTGTTTGTCACCTTAGTGTAAGCTTCAACGCCTAGGCCAAGTCTGGACAGTATCCCAGTTGTGTCTGAGTATCCTGGTGTGTTCCCAGATGATCTCCCAGGAGCCCCTCCTCAGCGGGAGATTGATTTTACAATTGAGCTGGTACTGGGTGCCAAACCGGTGTCACGCTCTCCGTATCGGATAGCGCCGCGAGAGATGACAGAGTTGAAGGTGCAACTGCAGGAGTTGTTGGAGCAAGCGTATGTGCGTCCAAGTTTGTCGCCTTGGAGCGCACCGGTTCTTTTTGTTAAGAGGAAGGATGTGAGCTTGCGACTCTGTATTGACTATCGGAAGTTGAACAAGCTTACGGAGAAGAACAAATATCTGATCCCCGGGATTGACGTTCTATTTGATCAATTGGTTGGGTCAACAATATATTCGAAGTTAGATCTGAAGTCCGGCTACTACCAATTGAGGATAAAGGAAAGCGATATCCCAAAGACAGCGTTCAGCACGCGGTTTGGGCATTACGAGTTCACGGTCATGCCGTTTGGGTTGACCAATACACCATCCGTGTTTATGGATCTGATGAACAGGACGTTCAGAGAATACCTGGATCATTTCGTGATAGTATTTATCAATGATATCTTGGTATACTCGCAGTGTGAGGAGGACCATTACAAGCATCTACACATGGTGTTGGAGACGTTGAGGAGGAATCAGTTGTATGCAAAGTTCTCCAAGTGTGAGTTCTGGTTATCCTCAGTAGTGTTCCTTGGTCATGTTGTTAGTGGAGAAGGGATAGCGGTGGATCCGGCGAAGATAACAGCGATACGGGAGTGGCCTGTATTGTCTACAGTGGCGGAAGTTCGGAGCTTTCTGGGGCTTGCCGGCTACTATAGGCACTTCGTAGAGAACTTCTCGCGGATAGAGTTACCACTCATGACGTTGACAAGGAAAGATCAAAAGTTCGTGTGGTCGCTGGAGTGTGAGCAGGCTTTTGAAGAGGCGGTTGACCACGGCGTCTATTTTATGTTCGCCAAGTGGAACCGAAGGATTTGAAATTTATAGTGATGCTTCGGGCAGTGGTTTGGGCTGTGTTCTACTACAGCATGGGTGTGTGATAGCCTATGGATCACGACAGTTGAAGGTTCATGAGAGGAATTATCTTGTCCATGACTTAGAGTTAGCGGCCGTGATATTTGCTCTAAAACTGTGGAAGCACTATCTGTACGGGGTAAAGGTCAATATATACACCGACCATAAGAGCCTGAAGTACCTGCTAGATCAGAAGGATTTTAATATGAGACAGTGGAGGTGGATGGAGTTCTTGGGGGACTATACCTTCAAGATACATTATGTAACTGGGAAAGGAAACGCGGTGGCGGATGCGTTGAGCCGCAGGGCTCCTGCGCAGGCCAGTTGGTTGTCGGTACATGATGAGAGATTGGTCCGTGATTTGGAGGCATTAGAAATTTCCTGCGTCGATAAGCAGTCTAGTGACGAGGCGATATTGTGTTGGACAGAGGTGCAGTATGACCTGGCTGATAGAGTTCGATGGGCTTTGGTTCAAGATAGCAGCGTGAAGCGGATCTTAGATGAATCTTTGGATGGGTCAAATTCCCAGTTTGCGGTTGAGGATGGACTGCTAAGGAAGGACGGTCATCTATGCGTCCCTAGTGCTGATAATCTTCGGGAGGAGTTGATGTATGAGGCTCATCATACCAAGTACTCAATCCACCAGGGAAGCACGAAGATGTATAGAGACATGAAGAAGTTATTCTGGTGTCCAGGATTAAAGAAGGATGTAGCACTTTATGTGGCCAAGTGCCAAACTTGTGCCTTGGTGAAAGCGGAGTGCTAGAAGCCCGGAGGCTTCCTAAAGTCCTTGCCTATCCCGGAATGGAAATTCGACGACATTTCTATGGATTTTGTGCATGGTTTGCCAAAGTCGCAGAAGGGTAACGACGTCATCTGGGTGGTTGTAGATAGGTTGACAAAAGTGTCGCATTTCATCCCGAATAGGAAGGAGGATCTGGTGGAAACGTTAGCCAAACTCTATGTGGATAATATCGTACGGTTGCATGGTGTGCCCCGCAGTATTGTAAGTGACCGAGATGGACGCTTCACGTCGAAGGACTGGAGGCTGGTGCATAGTTTGTTGGGTACTAAGCTGAGTTTCAGCACAGCCTTCCACCCACAGACGGACGGTCAGACTGAGAGGGTCAACAGGACGATGGGGGACATGCTTCGCATACGCGTCCTAGATTTCGGAAAGCATTGGGACGATCACCTGTACATGGTGGAGTTTGCGTATAACAACAGCTTTCAAGCGAGTATTGGAATGCCACCTTTCGAGGCCTTGTATGGGAGGAAGTGTCGTACGTCGTTGTCTTGGTTGGAGACAGGCGAGTCGAAGTTGTACAAACGTCAAGCGGTGGAAGACGCCACTTCAATGGTACGTACAATTCAGGAAAGGTTGAAGATCGCTCAGGACAGGCAAGCAAAGTACTATAACGCCAAACATAGGAACGTGGAGTTCGGTGTTGACGACTGGGTGTATTTAAAAATCAAGCCGTTTAAGGGCGTTTCGTGGGTTCGACGCTTGAAGAAGCTGAGTCTGAGATACCTTGGACCATTTGAAATCTTGGAGCGTGTTGGCGAAGCAGCGTATAGATTGAAGCTGTTGGTGGAGTTGAGTGGGCTGCACAATGTGTTCCACGTATCGGTGTTACGTAAGGCAGTGCAAGAGCCTTCGCAGATAGTTGCGGTCGATCAAGTGTCGGTTGATTACGAGTTGACGACAAAGGTTAAGCCTATACGTATAGAAGACGTTGAAGTCAAACGACTCTGCAACATGGAAATCCGAATGGTTAAGGTTCGTTGGGATAACTGCGGACGTGAGGAGCTTTCTTGGGAGCGAGAGCAAACTATGTTGGAGGAATACCCCGAGTTATTCCACTCAGGTAACATATAATTTTTGTGTACCTTTACTTAATTTCGGATGAAATTCCTTAAGGGGGGAGATTTGTAACGCCCCGAAAATCGTATTTGAGCTGATCGCGTCCAAAAGAAATTTTGGTTCCTGTATAGGGGGACACGGCCTAGGACACGAGCGTGTCCAAGGCCGTGTCTTGCTTGGTGTTTTGGCCGGCTGTGTCCAAAGAAGGACACGGCAGGAAACACGACAGCGTGACACGGGCTTGTGCCTACCCGTGTCTCTACCCGTGTTCCCAAGAGACGTGACGGTTGGGGTGACGGTTATACGTGACACGCCTCCGGTCACGGGCGTGTCGAGGACCCGACACGGGCGTGTTAGGTTGAGACACGGGTGTGTCTTTGCCAGTATGGTTTTTCTGCATTCGACGATCGTGCCTGGATCGAGGCACACGGCCTGGGACACGGCCGTGTGCGAGGCCGTGTTCAGCCTAGGTTTGAGGATTTCTGTACATATCTGAGCCGTTCGTTTTCTTTAATTAAGATTCGACGGCCCAGATGAGTTCCTGCTCTGTTAAGGTCGGAAATAGAGGATCAATTCCTCATTTCTCACTTAAGCACTCTCTTTCAAGGAGTTAGAGAGAGGAGGAAGAAGGAGGAGGATTCCGGCCGCCGGCGGAGCATCGGAGCACTGTTTAGAGAACCGAGAGCGGATCCGTGGAGGAATTCCCGTTGCGAAGACTTCTATCCGTGTAATTTTCCATGGCGCAAAAGCGTACTACAAGGGTAACGATTCTCTACTTGAGCATGTGAAGCTCTCTTCCTTTTTGCATAGGGAAACTCCGCTCCCGCGAGTGTGCGGCGAGTGTGCGGTGTTCCCTGGGGTTGACGGGAATAGTCCCCCTTGTGTTGCATATAGAGTCCAGAATCGAAGTACGAACATAGGCATTGTTTGTGAAGCCTACCCGGACATGTTGGTCTGGATCGGTGATGTTGCATTTATTATGGTTTGCCGGAGAATACTCCGTGCTTTGGGTTTTTTGGTTTCTATGTGGTAGATTGCAGCAGAGATCCTTGAGGATTAACTCCAAGGTGCACCCGGAAAACTGAGCGGAATCGTTGTTCTGCTAACGTGGCAGTCAGGGAACCGGCCTTGAACATAACTGGGTTATGTGATTGTTTGGAAATGTTAGGATCCGAGAGAAGCTTGGCCCACGCGTAGGTGTTAAGGTGACTCGGCGGTGTGAGCAACGGGCAAGTGGAATCGGACCTGGGCTATATGGTTCGATGCGAGAGACCCATTGATGGGGACTGGCCGTTGGCATAATCGAGATCCATAGACAGTGGTCAGAAAGGCTAAAATGCTCATGTTATTGCCATCCCGGGGGTGGTGGTGAAGCCACGGAATTGACCGGATTCACCGTTAATGTGCCCTGAATGCACGGGGTGTTTAACCGTGCGAGCCTACACCTGTGTCGAAATATATTTATACTTAATTATTTAGCTGGGCTAATGAAATGCAGGGAAGTAGCACCGTCGTCCCGAGAAAGGGGCGGGGTCGTTATAATTTGGTCGGCTTTGGCTGACCGTTGCTTTGCTTGCCACCGTGCGGTGGAATGTTGCTTGCAGGTGCTGCGGAGCCAGGTACCAAATAGCGGGCTGGAGCCCATGTTGCTGAGTTGGCCCTCGAAGGCCCAAGCGAATAATTATTCTTTATTTTGTCATGTGTGGCCGACCTGCAAGCCGATGTATGGAAAACATTATATTATTAAGTGAACTCCTGTAAGACCATAAGACCAAGTACCATTATGGGTACTTTCAACATTATATTATTGTTTTCATTCCAGTTGTAGTGGTTGTGGACATTCATGATTATTGGATTACCATTATGGGTTCTTTCAACTGTTTAAAAGCTTCCGCTAGAATGCTCTGTGTTAGCACGAGTAGTCTTAATTGGATAGTTTGGTTATTCATACGTAACCCTTCCGACTGTCCGTGATATATGGCGTCGGGTTCCAGCTGGACCTTCTGTTATATGCCATACGACGGATGTGGGTGTTACAATCTACGTCTGCGTAAGACCTGTGACGGCCACCGTGACGTGCGAAGGAGGGCGCGAGTGGAAGATCTGCGACGTGCGAAAAGGGCACAACAACGAGAATAGAACTGCGATGAGAGGTGTGAGGCTGTGAGGAGTGTGTTAGGGTTTTTACGGTACGATCGACAGAGGGATGTGCGGAAGGGGCGTGATCTAAAAGAAATTGTGAAAATAAAGGCGGGATTCAAAGGTGGTTCCAAAATAAAGAGGTGTTTCCCAAATAAAAGAGGCGGCTTCAACATACAATAAGTGACAGATTTTGATATTATTACTTATAATTTGTATTTTATTTTGTGACCATTATAATTCGTTAGTAAATAGTCCTAATTAGTGACGAAATTTAATTTGGTTGCTACAAATTAATTTTTTTGTGACGTAATATTATTTTGGTCACTAAAAAAAGTTTTTTAGTGACAAAAATTTCTTTCAGTCATTAATTAATTGGAAATCATCATTTAGTGACCAACCTATATTTTCTTCACAAAAAGTATATTTTTAGGGACGAAAAATATTTCGTCACACATATTTTGTCACTAAAAATCTATCTTCTTGTAGTGTAGCCTTCGAGGGCTAGCAACGGCAGCAGCAAATACGGCAGGGACTTCAGCCCTTATGCGTCCCGCTCGGCTCTCCAGCACCTGTACAGGGACATTCCACCCAACGGTGGCAAACAGAGGCAACGATCAGCATTTAGCTGACCAAATTATACCGATCCTACCCCTTTCCCGGGGCAGTGGTAATCTTTCATACATGCATAGCATTTCACAAGCATATATATATCACAAATGTGTTTTTACGCACACATTCCATCACAACCGTCAGCCGCCCGACCCGACGATCCGTGCAGTCAAGACACATTCTTGGTGTACCGGCGAACCAGTTGCCCACCACCGTACCAGGGTTGCAACCCAACGGAAAATCACTTGAACATTTCTCCATGGCGTGCAGCCGGAGTTTTATAGTCTCAGTGAACCGGGATCGGCCTGTAGCCCCCCATTGTATCACGGCGCGCAGGCCCAAGACTCTTGTTATGCGCTCCAACAGACCGCACTTTCAGGTCTCACGTCGGACGGACATAATGCAGGTCGGATCCTCCACCCCCCGTTGCTCAAATCGCCTTATCATCACCGAGCACAATGTACTTGCGGCTAAATAAAAGGCGTGGGTCGGTTTCACCGATCCTGTTTTGGCATTCAAGCCTGGGTATGTCTCTGACACCCATTTCATATCACAACATTTGCGGATCTTTCCTGGGCGCACCAGTACTTCCTGCTACTCCCTTTCACAGGTATGACTCCGCAATGTCAAGGGTCTTTCCTGGCTCACCACGCCAGTACTTCCTATTACTCTCTTCACAGGTACCACCCAAGAACATCAAGCATCAAAAGGGTATTTCCTGGACTTCCAGTCCAGTACTTCCTGTTACTTCCTTTCATAGGTCCAACCCGTCGACTCCTAAACCACACGTTTCTTACGGAGTCTTCTCCGGTTCGTATGCAACATCACCAATCCAGACCAACCTGTCCAGATGGGCTTCACACAGCATGCCTGTTCCGTACTCAATTTCCGGATCTATATGTCAACCAATTAGGGATTCTATGAATTAACCCAAGGACTCCCACAACAAGCCACCCTCTGGTGGGGGAATCATATGCATATGCCAAAAAGGAAAACTTCACATGGCTAGGAAGAAAGGTCATTACCCTCGAAGATCGCTTCGGTGCCATGAGCTCCTAACTGGCTAGGAAGAACTGCAACAACTTTTCCTCCGCAACGCCGGCCTCGGAGCTCTCGTCGGAAAACCACAGCACCACCAGTGACCAGCCCCTTTCCTCCTCCTTCTTCCTCTCCCTTTCTCCCTCTAGGATTTAGAAAGATGAAAGCCAAGTATGAAATAAGTTCTTTCATCTTAATCCACGGCCTTAAGGAAGCAGGGAGGCAGCTCAGCCCTTGGATCCCAGCTGAAGGAACGGACGAGCACAATTTAGCCACAAAAGCATAATTTTTTGCCTGACACGGCCTGTGACACGCCGTGTTCCCAAAGCGGTGCTCAACCGACTTATCTAGTTCAGTACACGCCCATGTGACACGCCCGTGTCACCCGACACACCTTCAGACATGCCCGTTTCTTTGGCCGTGTACATCAGGCTGCAGAAAATCGAAATCAACCCGAGACTCACACGGCCTGTGACACACCCGTGTCTTAGGCCGTGTGCCCATACACGACACCAGACATGCCCCAGCTCAAGTTGAGTTCGTCGACCACGCTGACACGCCTTGTGACACACCCGTGTCACAGGTCGTGTCCTAAACACTCGACGATCGTCGACCAAATTTTGTCGACCACTCGTCGACTGTTCACCTAGGAAGGACACGCCCTGGGACACGCCCGTGTCCCAGGCCGTGTCACCCAATGTTTTCCAATTGTTGGATTTTGGGTGTTACAATATGAATGAATAGTAAAGGACATTTTTGAATAGTACTATAATATTAAAATAATCATATTTATATATTTTGAATAAGAAAACACAAGTTCAAAAAGGAGGCCTAAACGCGCGCCGAATTGAACGAAACTCGCACCGTAGACAAACACTGACGCTACGAACACAACGGCAAAGTCAAAACCAAAATCCGACGAGCCATTCACGAGATATTAATCTTCAAAGTATACGGCTAACATAAACAATCCAAAACTTCAATCGCGCGCTGAGACTCCAAAAATGCTCGGATTGCAACAAAACTTGACGAGCAAGTCAAAAATTACTTAACTTAAATTCCAGATTCAAAATTTTCCCATTACAATAAGAATTCGGCCGACTCGACCGCACGGACGCGAAAATGCCTTAACGGCATTGCGCCGTCAACTCGACGTTAAAAGTAATGCCACGACGTCACAAATATGACGTTGCCCATTCAAATAAAATCATCGAAAAAAATCGGGGGCGTTACAGTGTTCGCGACTGAAATTACGAGACGGTCGAGCCCACCTATCACAGCCTTCGAACGTTCGCGCGACTAAATTAACGTGCGCTTGTGAGAGTCCGAATAGACCAAATACTCAAGTACGAATTTACCGGGACGTCTCGATGAGTCAAGTCCACTTAACGGGAAATTTCCAACAGCCAAAAGTATGACGACTTTAACAACTCCCATAAAATAACTATCATAGTATCATATATATAGACACACACACACAATATATGTACAGAGATTTTTCGAGAGCCAATAGGATTTCATGGCGTAACAATGAGGCCCATAGAACTCATCACAATTGTTCGATTCATCATTACAACGACCATCCCTCACAAAAGTTGTATTAAAAAAAATCAACACTTTACGATTCAGGCAGCCACTGTCAGCCTGTCCGGAGCCCACCGACGGTCTTGCCGGAGTCTGGCGAACCCTCCAACGGTAGTCTAACAACGCTCTAGCAGGGCCACCGCCGACGGTGGCCCTAACTGTGAGCTACAGGCGGTGACGCTCCGGTAGGGCCGCCGACGGTTGCCCCGACCGTGAGCTACATGTATTTGCTCATGGTCACGACCATCTCCGGTGGTGGCCTTGCCGTCGGACTACCCCCGGTGGGCACCAGGGTTCGACGAGTCCGCTTGTGAGGCCGCTGACGGCTCTGTCGGCAACGAAGGTCCCAATCGTCAACACGGTTTCGTTTTATTTTGTTTAAATAATTTTTTATTTTTAAATACTTTTAAATACACATAATAATATAAATCTTTATATATATATATGATGATTGATTTGCTAACAAGTAATAACTCAATGCGATTTCATTCTACGTTCTAGTATAACTATGTAGATGGGCATAAGCTAGATTGAATTAACATTCAGGCAAGTGAACCTATCAATCATAGTACAGGAGAAATCTACATCTCGTGTCGTATTCCACAGGGCCTTTTCAAGTATTCGTACTCATCATCACTCTATTATCGTACCTATAAGTAAAATTGATATCTAAACTAGGTTGGTCTAACTATAACTATTTGGATAATTCAATATTGAAGAAGTAAATATGGTAAAAAGCAAGAAGCTTATGAGCTTTTACATGAACAAACTCATTTATTAACTCAATTCTAAGTAATCATGAAGAAAGTAAAACTATCAAATTCTTTATAATGTAAGGGTTAACATTCATCAAATTCTCTCTCGAGCAATTCCAATCCTAAACCTAAGTTAGTAAATTTTCTCTCGAACAATTTACAACACTCACGTTCGCATTAAGTAAAGCACCATATTATTACATGAATTCATGAAACCTTATCTCTAAAATAGCATGAATCCATTTACTCGTATTTCAATTTTCCAAACAACATATCTCTCGATCATGGAGTTTGATGCACAAATAGAGTTAACACCACAATATGGACATACAAATATCATCACAAACAACAAATTTCTTAATCTATAAGTTTGCAAATTTTGTAAGGGAAAGAAGCAATCCATAATGCAAATGAAACCAATTGTTTGTAAGCCTAAATACGAATAAAATACCACGAATTTGATGTAAACAAAGCGATACATGATTACTAAATTGTTCAAATATAAGTTCATGCAAATTAAAACATAAACAAAGTTGAATCACCAAGTGAGGAAAGATTAAAAGGGATTAATGAATAGATAAAATGCATACAAAATACCCGTCAATCCTCCTTCTCTTGGATGCTCCACTTCGAGCTTCAGAAGTTCTCCAATTCCAGAATGATCCAAAAGTTCTCCACTAATTTTTCTACAAGAAATATATAGTCCATTTGCAAACAGGTCGGACACGGGTTCCAACACAGCCATGTGTCAGGCCGTGTGGACGGTTCCTAAGCGGTTCCCCACGAACAGGCGTGTCTGGTAGTGGGCCGTGTCAGATGACACGGGTACCAACACGGCCGTGTTGTTCTTCACGTTCCTCAGACACGGGTTGGTCGGCAGCCGTGTTCAAATATGACACGGGTAGACACACGGGCGTGTTCCTACCCGTGTGAGTCTCTGTCTCCTGCGTCCAATTTCTTCAGCTCCAGGGTACATAGGACACGGGTAGGCACATGGTCGTGTGTCCACCCGTGTGCGCCAAATTTTTGTCCTGTCATCAGCCATGTTGACTCCATGAACTCCTCTGTTTGCTCCAAGACCTTTAGTTCCACTAGTTAGCGCTACCTGCATATAAAAGTGAAGGAATAAATTAGATAGCTCAATATAAGGAGTAACAAAAATCCTATCTGTGGCATCTTAATCATGATAAAATAATTCTTTGACTTTTCTCGCGAAATTACTACAAAAGGAGGTAGAAATAACAGTCATGATTACAATTATGATAGTAAAAAGCCTATCATAATCGCACTCATCAAATACCCCCGGACTTAGATGTTTGCTTGTCCCTAAGCAAATTAATTCAAACACTTGGGTTACCATTAAATAATTTTGTCTCCGCACACTGGTTGTTATGAATTTAAGAGAACTTTGATGATGTAATCGCATAGGAAATAGTTTAGCAGACTTTTCTAAATATAACGTAATCTTAAAATTCTTCCAATATATCTGTTAACTATCTCTCACTCATTTTTAGAAATAGGAGTATAGTTATCTATAACAAATATGAGGAGAAAATAACAATCTCAATAAGATACGTATTAGTATTTCAAAACTTATAAGTACCCATATTGACGGTCACAAGCTTACCCTTTTTACATCCTCTCCACGACACTAGTTTGACTCAGTAAGGTCGGATCCTTAGGACTTGTATGGTGGTGTAGCCTTTTTGGCTTAGGATAGAAGATTATAGGCGAGGTAATCAAAGATAAATGCGATGGGTTTTCCACAACTAAATCACGATTGAGTCTTTTGTTGGTATATACCTTAACATACATCGGTGTTATAAAAGCACCCATAGACTTTGCAATTAGCATACTTCCCATATTTTTTTTTGAAAGATACTCCAAACTTTTATTTTTCTTAAGCAAGGGGCCATAGTAGGGATCATTCCGAGTGGGTGCAAGTGTACACACACTCAGGCCACATATCACTATGTCTTCTTTTTTCTTTTAGGCTTTGGGTTCATAGCAGGGATCATTCCAAGTGGGTGCAAATATACACGCACTCAGGCCACATATCACTATGAACAAACTCATTTCAAGAAGGTCTCAATGATAGGTATGCTAATAGGTAAGGATTTGGTCTTGGTGAATTTTGGTGGTAGAGCATCAAAAGGATGAGGATTAGGTTCAAATTGGGTGTGCAAGAGTACCATGTTAAAGGTTTTGGGTTAACAAGGCTCAAACTATCCAATAGGGGGCCTAAGTCATTTCCGCCCTTACTAATTAACCTATGTAATGTTTTGAGGATCGTTAAAGGATAAGTTTTGGACATCAATAGAGAGTATTTTTCATTTTGATTCCCTAATACCAAATTATAAAAAATGTTACACTCATCGACTCACATTATTATAGATAAGTATATTTTCTAAAATAGAGTGATTGATAGTTAATAATATAGAGGATTAATCTTAAAAGTAAATTATATAGAGAAAATTAAGCTAATGAATTTCTATGTTTAATTACGAATCAACAAAGTTGAACACTCTATGAGTCTACATCAATTCATTTTAATCAGCGTGCGAAGTTAAATTAGATAGTTATAATCCCAAATGAATGAATTAATGAGAGCTTAAAGGATCAAACAAAAATTTTTAGGGGGGGGGTATAACAAACTTGAGTATTATGATAGCCAAATTAGAATCAATTGTAACCACGTGAACAGCCATTCCACCCCCAGACTTAAAATTTGCAATGTCCTTAGTGCAATGTAAAGAGCGGACATAGAGTAATTTCACGAAGAAATAAGAAAAAAAACTGCTATCATAAAAAGTAGAAGATCATAGTAATCAAACAGGAGCTGTAATGAAATGCACTGATATACAATAGCTAAAAGAACTAAAATACACTGATATAAAGATATAGCTGAAAGAACTGAAATGCAATTATATACAAGACACAAATACATGAAGACAACACGACATAGAGACACGTCAGAAGTATGCGGGATGGTGGGTCTCATCGTCAGGGAAGCAAGGCGGGGCAGGAGCTGCCGGCTGGCGAGGAGCGATCCCTAGGTGGTCTCTGATCTGGATGAGGAGGGCCTCGGTCCGCTACTGCGACTCCTCTATATGTTGTAGGCGCGGCGAGAGCTCGGTGTCGAAGAACTGTCGGAACTCCCGCGAATACAGTGAACGAGGTGGAGGGGGAGCAGTAGAAGACTCACCATGATCATAAGTGGAATGGGGCGGAGGTACCAAAGGCACATCGAGGTCAGGATCCACCTCCTCATCATTGTCGTCCTGTACTTGCGGCGCACGTCTCGCAATAGAATTTGTGACACCTCCCCGGCCCTGATGGGCAGTGACGAGGCGGAGGGAGTGAAGACTGGCCATCGTGATGGGCACGGTCTTCGCGACCACTATCATCGGAGGGAGGGCTGATAATATGCCCATGTTCTTCGCCAAGTGAGTGATGTAGGGTGCTACACAGATAGACCCTATGCGGGGGGTGTCGGCCTGATGGAGAATGAACTGGGCCAGTAGGAAGCCGAGGTGTAGAGGGTAACGTGACGACATGCTATAGAGGTACAGTAGGTCCTGTCGACTGACAACATCGGAGCTTTCGCCCCAGCCACTCAATGTGTGGCTAAGGAGGTGGTGTATGTAATGGAGGGCGGGTGAAACCAACTTAGAGGCCTTAGATCGCTTGGCCTCATAGGTGCTAGTGTCAAAAGAAAGCTGGCGCCAGATACCGCCGGCAATATCGCGAGAGGGGGGTCGAAATGGTGCTCGGGGTAGACAACACTAAAGAGGAATGAATCCTCATACACCCCTAGATACTGGGTGAACTGGAGCATGGTGAGTGTATAAAAGGTGCCGCCTACTCAAAACGAAATTACCCCCTCGGCCGCGTGCGGTGTATCAATGAATTTAGGCCGAAAATTGAAATAAAATGAGGACAAGAACTCTAACGTGAGTTCCTTAAAACCTAACTCCTCTATGGCAAAAAACCGCTCCCAACCCGTTACAGAGATTAATGCCCTTACATCCCCCGCTAAGTTTATTTCCTCGAGAACACTCCAGTCGATCATGCAGATATCTTGATATTTTTTTGACTAGAGGCGATTATAGCGGTTAATGTGTGCTGGGTTGGTGAATACTAGCGGGGCAGCGGCATCACGCCTCTCCGTTGACACTTGCAACTTTGGTCGGCGACGGCGACCGCCTTGGCTTCTTCCGGACGACATGATCTGAACAAGAAAAATAAAAGATTTTTGTTATATTTAATTTGAAAATGGAAATGGGGGAGTGAGAACGTGGAGAAAAGAGCGAAGGAGGGGAATAGGTAGAGTGAAATCATAAATAAAAGCTAGTTACCAAGGAGGGACGATTGAGTAGAGGTGAATCCGCGAATTTTGGAGGCAAGGAATACTCCAACCGAGCTCTGATATTTGGTTAAGGGGAGGATGGCTGTGCTCAGGAGATGGCTCAGGAGATGAAAAGAATGAAAGACACGACCCCTATATATAGTAGGCGAACACGGGTACGCACACGGGCGTGTGCGTACCCGTGTTGAGGAACCTTGGCCTCGTGAAATATGGGCTTTGGGGGGCCGTGCGGTCAAACTGACAGGGGACAGCGCGGCAGGTGGACACGGTCCACAACACGGTCGTGTGTGGACCCGTGTCTGAGCTGGCATGGCGCATTAAAAGTACACTGGTTGGTAGGTGACACGCGACACGGTCGTGTACGATCCCCGGCAACGGCGCCAAAAACTTGATGATTGCTTTGCTAACAAGTAATAAGTCAATGCGATTTCATTCTACATTCTAGTATAACTATGTAGATGAGCATAAACTAGATTAAATTAACATTCAGGCAAGTGCACCTATCAATCATAGTACATGAGAAATCTACATCTCGTGTCATATTCCACAGGGTCTTTTCAAGTATTCGTACTCATCCTCACTCTATTATCGTACCTATAAGTAAAATTGATAACTAAACTAGGTTGGTCTAACTATAACTATTTGGATAATTCAATATTGAAGAAGTAAATATGGTAAAAAACAAGAAGCTTATGAGCTTTTACATGAACAAACTCATTTTTTAACTCAATTCTAAGCAATCATGAAGAAAGTAAAACTATCAAATTCGTTGTAATGTAAGGGTTAACATTCATCAAATTCTCTCTCGAGCAATTCCAATCCTAAACCTAAGTTAGTAAATTTTCTCTCGAACATTTTACAACACTCACGTTCGCATTAAGTAAAGCACCATATTATTACATGAATTCATGAAACCTTATCTCTAAAACAGCATGAATCTATTTACTCGTATTTCAATTTTCCAAACAACATATCTCTCGATCATGGAGTTTGATGCACAAATAGAGTTAACACCATAATATGGACATACAAATATCATCACAAACAACAAATTTCTCAATCTATAAGTTTGCAAATTTTGTAAGGGAAAGAAGCAATCCATAATGAAATTGAAACCAATTGTTTGTAAGCCTAAATACGAATAAAATACCACGAATTTGATGTAAACAAAGCGATACATGATTACTAAATTGTTCAAATATAAGTTCATGCAGATTAAAACATAAACAAAGTTGAATCACCAAGAGAAAGGAAAGATTAAAAGGGATTAATGAATAGATAAAATGCATACAAAATACCCTTCAATCCTCCTTCTCTTGGATGCTCCACTTCGGGCTTCAAAAGTTCTCCAATTCCAGAATGATCCAAATGTTCTCCACTAATTTTTCTACAGGAAATATATAGTCCCTTTGCAAACAGGTCGGACACGGGTTCCAACACAGCCGTGTGTCAGGCCGTGTGGACGGTTCCTAAGCGGTTCCCCACGAACAGGCGTGTCTGGTAGTGGGTCGTGTCAGATGACACGGGTACTGACACGACTGTGTTGTTCTTCACGTTCCTCAGACACGGGTTGGTCGGCAGTCGTGTTCAAATATGACACGGGTAGGCACAAGGGCGTGTTCCTACCCGTGTGAGTCTCTGTCTCCTGCGTACAATTTCTTCAGCTCCAGGGTACATAGGACACAGGTAGGCACACGGCCGTGTGTCCACCCATGTGCGCCAAACTTTTGTTCTGTCATCAGCCATGTTGACTCCATGAACTCCTCTGTTTGCTCCAAGACCTTTAGTTCCACTGGTTAGCGCTACCTGCATATAAAAGTGAAGGAATAAATTAGATAGCTCAATATAAGGAGTAACAAAAATCCTATCTGTGCCCTCCTAATCATGATAAAACAATTCTTTGACTTTTCTCGCGAAATTACTACAAAAGGAGGTAGAAATAGCAGACATGATTACAATTATGATAGTAAAAAGCCTATCATAATCGCACTCATCAATATACGAGCATCTTCGCACGGGCTATGCCTGTGCTCGATGCTCTCGGGCGGCCTTTGACCGCATCAGGCGGGCTTCGCCCGTGCTCGATGCTCCTCCCTGCCTTCCACCGCATAGAAGCTAACTCCGCTTCCACGCATTTCACCAGCTAGTTCTCTCTCTTGCCAGCATTGGTCACGTGCTCACAACAAGGAATACCTCAAATGCAAAGAAAAATTCTGAAAGTAAAAGACTTTTCAATAGTTTTTTTGGACTATTTGGAGCACGGTGAAACATCTTCCCTCTTTGCTCTTCGGTCTCAATCACTACTGTTTTGTGGGAAGCCACAAAATGTTTAAACTGGAGACAACTCAAATTCTCTAACAACTATCCATCTTCATCGCCATTTGAAATGAGGAAGCAAAAAAAATTCATTCCAGGTTACTCAAAAAGAAATCAGAAATAAAACTATATTACATGACACAAAATGAATTCAAAAACAAATTTTTTAAATCAAACATTCAACAACCAACCAACTAATCACATGCATATCTGATATCCATATTTATATAGGTTCGGAACAAAAAAATTAAGCAGCGATTTCTAAAAAAAGTGACCATGAACTTCATGATGGTAGAACTGTCGGCGCTTGTATGGAGGAAACCCGTGGCCAGAAACTTGGGCAGTTGCGGGTGCGTCGTGGGGTTGAGATCCACATGGCTCAACGTGATCTCCGAAGATCCTGCAGTCATAAATGGCCGACTGGTTGTTTTTTCGTGCTTGGCAGGGTAGAAGAGCTGGCCCAGTCAACTCATTTATTTTTATCCACATCCTTTTTTTAACCTTTACAGGGGAAGACAGCAAGGCGAATATCTCTCATCTCCGCCTTCTTCGTCGCCTCCGCTGCGCTGACGCTTAAGTTTTTGACACGCCATCTCTCTTGTCTCCTTCTTCGGCGCTCGTACCGAACTATTTTATTATTATTAAAAGGTCATGAAGCTGATGAGTAGTTTCAGAAAACAAATCCCATGAATGACGATACCAATCTTCACTATGATCCTCCGTCTGAAGAGTGTTTGAACTTGAGAGTCGTTGATGTAGTCTCCCACCCCTGTGGCTCGCTCCTCGCCGGAGACTCCCGTGGCAGTGAGTCCGCCCATCCGGCCAATCTCCTTGTACCCCTCAGTCTGATCTGCTCCTTCCTGGCCTGGCCGCCACGGCTTCCCATCTCCCGTACCCTTCCGTCCCAAGCTGCTCCTTCCTCATCAGCCCTCCACGACTCCTCCCTTCCGCGAGATGCTCATGCGCCTCTAAGTTCTTCTTGCCGGCGCCGCCGGGCATCACCGTCTCCCATACGTGCCTTTCTCGTCCAGTTTACGCCTCTCCGACTATTTATGGCAGCTGGCTGGCTGATTATTTATAGGATAATAAGACGGCGAAGGAGGAGGAGGCAGACAACACGTAAGTTTATAGTAAGACTGCTAGCTGCGACACATGACGGCTTTAAGCGTTGTAAGCGGTGGAGGGGCAGATTCGACATTTCACTGCCGTGACGGAGAGATCCCATGCTTTGGTCGGAGTTGCGACGGGGTGGTGCGCCGAAGGAAGAGGGGGTTGAGCTTTGTTGAAGGGGTTGCGACGCCGGAGAAGTGAGTTGCTGGAGAGGGCGATAGAGAAAAGCGGGGAGGTTGAGATCCAGCGAAAGCCTGCTATTTTCCTTCATCATCGGCTCCTGGTGGCTCGTCGGACGATGCCAGGGGAACATGGAGCTCTCTCTCAGTCTCTCCCCTCCCTCTTTCTTCTCCCCCTCTATCTTCTCCGCTCTCTCTCTCCCGCTCTGTTCTCTCCCCGTCCCTCTCGCTGCCCTCCCACTCTCTCTCAATTTATATTAACTTTCAAGCGGCTGATGAAGAGCGGCGCTGCTTTCAAGCGGTGGATGAAGAGCGGCGCTGCTTATCCGCTGCTTTGGTTTAAATGTTTTTTAAGTTTGTTTTTTAAGATGAAAAAGGTGTTGTAGCTTGTAGAGGAAGTAGGCGGAGGGGCAAATTCGAGAAATTGCGACGTGACGGAGAGAATACAAAGAGCCTTATTAAGTATAGATAATAACATATATGAAATAATTTTAAAATTTTAAATTTTGTTTAAATTTTATAATTTTAAATTTTGTTTAAATTTTATAATTTTAAATAAACGTATATAATAATTGTAAATAATTTTAAGAATATATAATTGAAAAAAATAAAAAAAATTAGTATAACAAATAAATATAAATATCCCTCCCCCTCCCCCTCCCCCTCCCCCTCCCCCATCGCTTTTCACTGGAATAATAATAATTAGGCACGGATAAAATCCAGAATATTTATTCTTTCATGGAATGATTGCGAAAAAACAAAGTACAAAAAATAAAAAAACCAACACAATACATGATTTGCAAATATTGATCTTGAAGCTTCTGCGCTACCTATGCTTCTTTCTCCTCCGATAGCGGGCAGCGCACAAAAATTTTTCAAATTTTTTTTTGAAGCCACTGGGCCATGTACTATCAGCGGTAATAATTTTATACTATAATATAATAAAGAATTTATGTCTTTTTACAGAAATTGCGGATCTCACATGGTTCCCTACTTCGCTTTCTACAGCTGCATGCTGTTATGCATAAAACAGCCGGGAGGATAAACACGCCGATGGTCGCGACAACGGCGACGTGGATTGGTGGATGGCGAGGTCGACACCGCTGATCCCTCTCCCACGACCCTGCGGTGGCTAATAGTCGTGCACGCTTTCTTCCCCAATCGACTTCTCCTTCAACGGAGCTGGTCCTCCGCCTCTCTTCTCCCCGGCATGGCTGCATCGATACTGTATTCTTATTCCCCATCATCTGTAAGCCTCTCTTTTAGCCCCTTCTTACCCTTCTTATTAGTGATCATCTTTTCCCCCGATTTGTTTCGTAGCGTTGTCATCTGTTCATTACTTGGTGATTTTCTATGCTTCATCGATCGTTTCATTTGGAATTGTGGGAGGGGGTGCGAAAGGATTTTGAATCTCCATGGATTCGCATTCGAGTTGAAGGCAGCTAGGCAGGTTGTCATTTATGTTAAAGCTTGCTGATACGACCCTTCTGGGCTACTGAGCCGCTTCGAGATGGATTCATGGTTGGCCGAAGAAGATCACACCAGCCATGTGGGGCCAGTTATGGATCAGTGCGCCGAGCAGCCTGGTAATACTCACTGGAGAAGGGTTGGGGTGTATGGGCTGCGCGTCCCTGATACAGCCATTCCTGGGTCCGGATATGGATCGGTGCGCCGAGCCTAGAATGGATCATATCACTTGCTTACCATACTGTACCTAGATTCTAGGAAATGAACTTAGCTTCACAAAAAGGAAAACTTGTTGAGGTAAGATCAAGTGATATTTATACTCACATCAGATTTATGAGGTATATGCTGATGTTTATGTTACGTCCCGTCGGACGTAACATTTTTTATTAATTATGTTTTATGTTATTTTCTTTATGGGAGATTGGTACTTTAGTCTTTTGGGTGTTGTTAGGGCTTCTTATGTCCGGGGGAAGGGTTCCTCCTTCCTTATGCTAAAAAATATTATGTTCTGTCTCTGTTTGGTGAACGGCAGTTTCGGGAGAGTTTTCCCTGCACCGTCCAAGGGTCCATTCAGGCTTGCTTTAGGATTCCAAGTATCTTTTGCAATATAAGCTCTTATTCTTTGCTTGTGTTATCTACTGTGAAGTGATTGATAGTTGCATCTTGGTGTTGTATCGTCGGAGTTTGTTCTGCGAGCTGCTGTCCTAAGCGGTTGCAACAAGGTATCAGAGCCACTGTGCATCCCGCGATGCCGGTGTCGGACGCCACGCGATCCAAAGAGACGAGTCATGACTTGGAGACACTTCGCCAAAACCACGACAATTTGGCCAGCTCCGTCCACGCCATTAGCGAAGATGTTCGCATGCTGGTCGCTGCCTGGAAGACAGAGCGCGCAGCGGAGTCTTCTTGCGGGGGAGGGGGAGGCGTCTCGCCGGACAACCATCCTAAAACGCCACATTCCGCACCTATGCTTACCAGATTTCCGCGCCTCGACTTTCCGAAGTTTGCAGGGGAGGACCTCATGGAATGGATTTATAGGTGCGATCAATTCTTCAACGTCGACGGCACGCCGGAGGACACAAAGGTGAAGATGGCCTCTATACATATGGAAGGTAAAGCTTTATTTTGGCACCAATCGTTCATGAAAGCACGACTCACACGACAATGACCTAACTGGGAAGAATACACTCAAGCGCTGCACAGCCGCTGCGGCTCGATCCTATGTAATGACCCCCTGAGTGAAATAAAGAATTTGCGTCAACGAGGCTCAGTACAAAGTTATTTGGATGAGTTTGATTTACTACTACATCGGGTGACCTTACCGGAAGAGCACGACATCAACTTTTGCCTCTCCGGACTCCGGGATGAGATCGAGTTTGGGGTTCGCATGTTTCAACCTAAGTCTCTGCGTGATGTTCTTTCCCTGGCGCGCTTGCAAGAACAACAGTTGAACGCTCGGAACAAGAAATCCTCGCCTGGCTACAAGGATGATCCGCCCTGGGAAGAGATGCACCGACCCCCCTTTGGCCCTTCCCAAAGCCCCACAAACTTCAAACCAAAAGCCGGGACTCGTAAACTCACGTCTTCCGAAATGGATGACAGACGGAAGAAAGGCTTGTGTTTCTGGTGCGATCAAATGTACGTTCCGGGCCACAAGTGTCCAAACCGCCGACAGTCATACGCCTTGGAGGTTCTGGTGGAAGCCGTCACAGACGATGACACTGTGGAAGATGACGTGGCTGTGTTGGATATGGAGGGCCACAACGATGATCACCAAACACCGCACGTTTCGGTGCATGCTCTAACGGGAATCACCCATTTCAACACTATGCATGTTACGACATCGCACCAAGGGCAGCCCATTCATGTGTTGATAGACTCCGGTAGCACCCACAATGTTAACCCAGAAATCGGCGATCCTTCCCAAGGTGGCCAGCTGGCTAGTCGCGACCCTTAGGTTCTCCCTTTCGATCGCGACAAGTCCCCGCGTATGCGGACAGTTTTCCCTGTCCGCCTAGGTTTCCTAGCAACCGCGTGCCCTGCGGGACGGCGGGCTGTTCCCATGGCTCACCCTCGCGGGACATGCGGTTAGGTCCGCTAATCGTGCAGTGCTTTTCCTTGCAGGAGTTCGCCAACAGCACCACCGGGAGCGACCTCCTAATCAGCCCAAGGAGCGGCAGTCTCCTGCCGCCATCCGTCGGGGTCGCCCACCAGGGGCGACCTCCCTGCTGCCCGAGAGGCGGCGGCCTCCTGCCGCCGTCCGTCGAGGCCGCCCACCCGGGGCGGCCTCTGCCCGCCAGCCGGGCGGACTCCCCCTGGAGTCCGCCCAGGCCGCCCGCAAGGGGGCGGCCAGGCCCGCCGGGCGGACTCCCCCTGGAGTCCGCCCAGGCCGCCCGCTAGGGGGCGGCCCCGGCGTCCCGCCGGGCGGACTCCCCCTGGAGTCCGCCCAGGCCGCCCGCTAGGGGGCGGCCCCGGCGTCCCGCCGGGCGGACTCCCCCTGGAGTCCGCCCAGGCCGCCCGCTAGGGGGCGGCCCCGGCGACCAGCCGGGCGGACTCCCCCTGGAGTCCGCCCAGGCCGCCCGCAAGGGGGCGGCCAGGCCCGCCGGGCGGACTCCCCCTGGAGTCCGCCCAGGCCGCCCGCTAGGGGGCGGCCCCGGCGACCAGCCGGGCGGACTCCCCCTGGAGTCCGCCCAGGCCGCCCGCAAGGGGGCGGCCAGGCCAGCCGGGCGGACTCCCCCTGTAGTCCGCCCAGGCCGCCCGCTAGGGGGCGGCCCCGGCGACCAGCCGGGCGGACTCCCCCTGGAGTCCGCCCAGGCCACCCGCAAGGGGGCGGCCAGGCCAGCCGGGCGGACTCCCCCTGGAGTCCGCCCGGGCCGCCCGCTAGGGGGCGGCCCCGGCGACCAGCCGGGCGGACTCCCCCTGGAGTCCGCCCAGGCCGCCCGCAAGGGGGCGGCCAGGCCCGCCGGGCGGACTCCCCCTGGAGTCCGCCCAGGCCGCCCGCTAGGGGGCGGCCCCGGCGTCCCGCCGGGCGGACTCCCCCTGGAGTCCGCCCAGGTCGCCCGCTAGGGGGCGACCTCCAGTTCTCTGCAGGAGGATCCGCTTGCTTCATCAGTCAAGGTGGCGGACGCAAAATCTCAGTCCGCGGAGTCCGCGCAGGTCGTCATGCTGATGTCACTGGGCCCCGCTTCTTCAAGAACTTCCCTGGGCCTATAAATACCCCCTGAAGCCTCTCATTCAAGGATCCGGGGGGTGGAGACAAGTCTTGCCAGCTGCCCCTGCGGACTCCGTTTTCCAGTCCGTCATCACCTCTCCAGCAAGCTCTGCGGACTCAGTTTCCTGTCCGCGCAGTCCTCCACAGCTCTTCAGCAGCTTGCCAGCAGACTCTGCAGACTCAGTTTCTCAGTCCTCCAGCAGCTGGCAGACTCTTTTATTTAGTCTCTGGCAGCTTCTCTTCTCTGCTTTCTGGCATTTTCTTCTCTCTTAGCCGCCAACTTCTCCTTGTACCCCTTTTATTGATTTGTTGTAAAGGTGTACTTGTAAGCTTGTAACCTCTATCTTTTAATTAAAGGAAAGCCCGTCGCAGGAGTGACATTTAGGCCGCGACGGGCGAAGTGTGTTGTTGCCGCTGCTAGCGGCCCCCTCTTCTCTCCTCTGCTCAGCAAGCCTTGCTCCTCTGCTCAGCAAGCCTTGCTCCTCTGCTCAGCAAGCCTTGACCTCAGCTCAGCTCAGCTCTCCTCGGCTTTCAACCTGCAAGTGCAACCGTTGCGATTACTGTCTGCTCGACCGTTCCCGGTCTCCCTCCTCTTCCCCTCTTGATCAACCCTCTCTGTTGATCAAGGCTCGCCTCTTCTCTCAAGCCTCTCCCTTCCTCCGCAACCTTCTCCTTCCTCCTCACCTAGCCTGTGAGGCCCAATCACCCCCTCGGTGATAGCTGTCCCCCCGGTGCCGTTTTCGCGCATCAACATTTGGTACGGTGAGCGTGGACCCGAACAGCTCACGCGCAAACCTTCAGATCAGAACAGGCAGTGAAAGCAACAGTTAATCATGTCAGACCATCAGTCAGCCGAGAACCATGCTCCAAGTCCCAGTGAAGATCCTCTCTGGGAAGCCTTTGAGCAGTCGCGCCGAGAGAATGCTCAACAGTTCCAAGCTATCAACAAAGTTCTTGCTGCTATAACGCAGCGATTAGATGCTCAACCAACAGCTGCTCCAATCAACCCAACACCAACAGCAGAGCGTCAGCAAGCTTACTCTCAAGCTTGTCCGCCGTTCTATCCCCCGTACACTCCAACCTTTCCGCAAGGGCCTGCAGCTCCTTTGCGGACTCAAGATGAAGAGTTCGCTGCTCGCCATAACTTCTTCCGGGAAGCAGCCCGGGGAAGTCCAGCTAGAGTTCTCAACTTTCAGGGAAGTCATCCCTACCCTTCAGCTCCTG
The DNA here is from genome assembly GCA_039583875.1 of Platanthera guangdongensis. Classification (NCBI taxonomy): domain Eukaryota; kingdom Viridiplantae; phylum Streptophyta; class Magnoliopsida; order Asparagales; family Orchidaceae; genus Platanthera; species Platanthera guangdongensis. Next base: position 37,650,410 of record CM077162.1, on the reverse strand, counting down.
CCCCTGCTCCTCCTGCAGCAACTTTTCCTTGTTATCCTCATGCTCCTTTTGCAGCTGCAGCTTATGCTCCTTTCTTTCCCTATGCTGTAGGAGAGCAAGAAGAACCTTCACCATTCGCGGAGAGTGTCCGCCATGAGCCAACTCCAGCAAACTTCAGAGAGCCTCGACTACCAACCTACACTGGAGAGACAGATCCAGTAAAGCACCTCCAAGCTTTTGAGTCAGCCGTTGCTCTCAAGACTCTTTCAGATGCAACCAAATGCAAGCTTCTCGTTACCTCTTTTGATGGGCAAGTGAGGGACTGGTTCTATGGCCTCCGTCCTCACTCCATCGCTTCCTTGATCTTCGAAGGGAGTTTCTTCTCAGATTCTCTACGTCAACTAAGAGAAAGGACGGTCCTGAAGCCCTCTTTGAGATCAAGCAGCGCGGAAATGAGACTTGGTCTCAGTTTGTTGATCGATTCCAAAGAGAGATTTTGGACATCGAAGTTACTGACCAAGAGATGTACCGAGTGGCTCTTATCCACGGTCTTCGTGAGGGGCCTCTCAAATTTGAAGCCAACGTCCGTGCTCCAAGGACATTTCAAGAGTTAATTGCTCTGGCCAACTCATACATCCGAGGCGAAAAGAGCAATCCAGGCTTCGTCTCCAAACTTCTATCCGAGGAGGATCCCTCCCGCAAGCATCCTCCAAGGTCTCCTCGCAATCACGCCCCAACTTACTCAAGGAAGGAGAGAAGGCTTCATCGCCAGCGATACTCCTTCCCAAGCCGAGACAATGCTCAAGACTCATTGCTGCCGCTAGCTCATTCTCAAACAGCAACTGTTCAACAAGAGCAAGACGATGACTTGCATGAGTCTGATCTCGACGACGTCGTGCAAGAAGTAGTCCAGATCATGAAAGATAGGGCAAACTACAAGAAGCCCTATCGGCCGACCGATCAGAGGTCTAGAAACTCAGAGCCTTATTGTGAATTCCACAAAGAATCAGGCCATCGAACAGAAGACTGCCGAGCATTCCGCCAGCTTGTGCAAAGGATGCTCCGGCAGGGCAAGATGCAAGACCTTCTTAAAGAAGATCGCCCTGATCCAGCAACTTCAAGGGGCAAAGAACTTGCAGACGCTCCTCACTCCTCAAGAGGGGTGAGCCAAGTCGAAGAATTTCCTCTCCTCGTTGTTAACAGAGAAGTCGAATGCTTCGATGCCAACGACGAGGGTGTGCTGGGGAGGATTCAATGCTAGCGATGGACTTCACAGTCCTCCAAAGCTCCTTGCAACCTACAGGGGTTATCTCAACCCTTACTCTCTCTCCTTTTCAAACATTTTCATTACAACACTTCTCAGTGTTCTTTACTTGCTTTCCAGCAAAGCTTTTATTCAGGGATCCCGTACTGACACAGTTCCCTTCTTGTGTTGCTCCTTCCTCTCTTCTCCCTCTCTTAGGATCGTTACGCCAATGAGATTTCGCCGAGTCTGAAACGTTCCCTCCGTAATTTGTTCTCGCACTACCGCTTCGACCACACATGGCGGGAGTATACCCATGTGTGCAGTGGGAGCAGTTCAATCACGGGAATGGGCTTCAGACTTAGGATCCTAGCCAACATCTGACACAGAGTGTGTGCTAGGGGAGCCCCATGTGTTAGCTCTGTTGTGCGTCTTATAGGATACATTACGGTTAGGATGATCTTCGCTGGACAAGCAATGACAATCAAGCGTAGCCTTGTCTCTTTGCTCATCCTTCAACTGTGGTGGCCGAAGCACTCTCCGGTATCCTCGATCCGTGCCTTCTCGGGTTCGCAACTCCACTGATCAATACACAGACAAGATAGGCCTCTTGGCGCAACCCGTCTCGTTGATCAGTGATGCTTGTACCCAAGGCGAGAGAGCGGTCCTTCTAGCGGTCCTTCTCAGGACCTTTCCCTTGCTTTCCTCTTTTGTGCCCTCCTTGAGGATGTGCGGCCAGCCCGCTTTGAGCAGGATCATGCTCGGAATGATTTTTCGGGCAAGTGATGCATAAGGCCCACAGGGAACACCTGTGGCAGCATTCAACCCTCCTTAGTCATTCCGAATATGGACCTCTTTTTCCTTTTCCCCCCTCCTTGAGGATGCGCGGCCAGCCCGCTTTGAGTAGGACTGTACTCGGGATGATTTTTCGGGCAAGTGATGCATAAGGCCCACGGGGAACACCTGTGACAGCATTCAACCCTCTTTAGTCATTCCGGGTACAGACCTCATTTTCTCTCTTCCCTCCTTTCACAGGTGAACAGGTTAATCCAACCTGCCAAAAGGATTTCCAGCCATGTCAACAGCTAGTGCTCGATTCATTAATCTGGACTTCGTGATAATGTTCATCGGGCATTTCTCTTGCTACTTGGTCATATCGACCCTATCTCATCAACCTTCATGGGTAATCTCAAAAAGATTTTCAGCAATCACTTTGCTTATGCTCACCTCATATACTTTGCCTGCTCAAGCTCTATCATATGGAGATTCACAGAGCTACTCATTATTCTTGCCAAAATCTAATGGCGCCAAACATTAATCGAGTCATATCAACATTTTTGGTATGATTCTGGTGCGGTTATTCTCGCGTCTTATTTGCTTCTAATCTCTCTCCTCACAGAGGTTAGCAAACCCTTGCAAGCCTTCTCCACAGGTACTTGCAAGCTCCATTCATATGCAAATTGTCTGCTTCTAACTTTTCTCTTTGTAGAGAACAACAGACACCTGCAAACCTCATCCAGGTACTTGCAGTTTAAATCATTATTTTATCTCTGCTGCTTACTCTTCACTTTGCAGTGGTTAGCAGACATCTGCAACTCATTCAGGTACTTGCAGCTTATCTCTATATACAATATCTGCCTCTAACTCTCTTCTCGCAGAAGTCACCAACACTTGCAAGCTCCATTCAGGTACTTGCAAGTTACTTTCATGTACTATGCATACTCTTAACTCTTCTCTCGCAGAGACCACCAAAGATTTGCAAGTTCCTTCCAGGTACTTGTAACTCATTTTTTCTGTCCTTGTATACTCTTTTCCCTTCTCTTTTTGCAGAGAATGACAGGTGCTTGCAAGCCTCTATCAGGTACTTGCAAGTTATTATGCCTTTCTGTTTTCCCTCACTATTGTTTTGCAGAACTTTACAGGAGAAGCGCCTTCTTCGTTTTGCAAAATCAAACTCAGGTACACACTCGATGTACCACTCATACGTGCTTACCCTTAATTTTCCTCTTGCAGGAAAATAAAACAGGAAACACCAAGCTTGTAAGGAGAGGCTTCAGGTTCTATCTCTCCTTGCCTCCCCCTCTCTTTCCTTTGGGGTGGATCACGATTTTCGTGGGTCTCCAACTTTTTCGAAGTTCCCTTCGGAACTTAAAAAAGTGCGGGGATTATGTTAACCCAGAAATCGGCGATCCTTCCCAAGGTGGCCAGCTGGCTAGTCGCGACCCTTAGGTTCTCCCTTTCGATCGCGACAAGTCCCCGCGTATGCGGACAGTTTTCCCTGTCCGCCTAGGTTTCCTAGCAACCGCGTGCCCTGCGGGACGGCGGGCTGTTCCCATGGCTCACCCTCGCGGGACATGCGGTTAGGTCCGCTAATCGTGCAGTGCTTTTCCTTGCAGGAGTTCGCCAACAGCACCACCGGGAGCGACCTCCTAATCAGCCCAAGGAGCGGCAGTCTCCTGCCGCCATCCGTCGGGGTCGCCCACCAGGGGAGACCTCCCTGCTGCCCGAGAGGCGGCGGCCTCCTGCCGCCGTCCGTCGAGGCCGCCCACCCGGGGCGGCCTCTACCCGCCAGCCGGGCGGACTCCCCCTGGAGTCCGCCCAGGCCGCCCGCAAGGGGGCGGCCAGGCCCGCCGGGCGGACTCCCCCTGGAGTCCGCCCAGGCCGCCCGCTAGGGGGCGGCCCCGGCGTCCCGCCGGGCGGACTCCCCCTGGAGTCCGCCCAGCCCCCTGGGCGGCCCCGGCGACCAGCCGGGCGGACTCCCCCTGGAGTCCGCCCAGGCCGCCCGCCGGGCGGACTCCCCCTGGAGTCCGCCCAGGCCGCCCGCTAGGGGGCGGCCCCGGCGACCAGCCGGGCGGACTCCCCCTGGAGTCCGCCCAGGCCGCCCGCAAGGGGGCGGCCAGGCCAGCCGGGCGGACTCCCCCTGGAGTCCGCCCAGGCCGCCCGCTAGGGGGCGGCCCCGGCGACCAGCCGGGCGGACTCCCCCTGGAGTCCGCCCAGGCCGCCCGCAAGGGGGCGGCCAGGCCAGCCGGGCGGACTCCCCCTGGAGTCCGCCCAGGCCGCCCGCAAGGGGGCGGCCAGGCCCGCCGGGCGGACTCCCCCTGGAGTCCGCCCAGGCCGCCCGCTAGGGGGCGGCCCCGGCGTCCCGCCGGGCGGACTCCCCCTGGAGTCCGCCCAGGTCGCCCGCTAGGGGGCGACCTCCAGTTCTCTGCAGGAGGATCCGCTTGCTTCATCAGTCAAGGTGGCAGACGCAAAATCTCAGTCCGCGGAGTCCGCGCAGGTCGTCATGCTGATGTCACTGGGCCCCGCTTCTTCAAGAACTTCCCTGGGCCTATAAATACCCCCTGAAGCCTCTCATTCAAGGATCCGGGGGGTGGAGACAAGTCTTGCCAGCTGCCCCTGCGGACTCCGTTTTCCAGTCCGTCATCACCTCTCCAGCAAGCTCTGCGGACTCAGTTTCCTGTCCGCGCAGCCCTCCACAGCTCTTCAGCAGCTTGCCAGCAGACTCTGCAGACTCAGTTTCTCAGTCCTCCAGCAGCTGGCAGACTCTTTTACTTAGTCTCTGGCAGCTTCTCTTCTCTGCTTTCTGGCATTTTCTTCTCTCTTAGCCGCCAGCTTCTCCTTGTACCCCTTTTATTGATTTGTTGTAAAGGTGTACTTGTAAGCTTGTAACCTCTATCTTTTAATTAAAGGAAAGCCCGTCGCAGGAGTGACATTTAGGCCGCGACGGGCGAAGTGTGTTGTTGCCGCTGCTAGCGGCCCCCTCTTCTCTCCTCTGCTCAGCAAGCCTTGCTCCTCTGCTCAGCAAGCCTTGCTCCTCTGCTCAGCAAGCCTTGCCCTCAGCTCAGCTCAGCTCTCCTCGGCTTTCAACCTGCAAGTGCAACCGTTGCGATTACTGTCTGCTCGACCGTTCCCGGTCTCCCTCCTCTTCCCCTCTTGATCAACCCTCTCTGTTGATCAAGGCTCGCCTCTTCTCTCAAGCCTCTCCCTTCCTCCGCAACCTTCTCCTTCCTCCTCACCTAGCCTGTGAGGCCCAATCACCCCCTCGGTGATAGCTGTCCCCCCGGTGCCGTTTTCGCGCATCAACACACAATTTCTTGGACGAGGCGGCGGCTCAGAAATTACAATGTACCTTAGTCCCCATCACCACGTTTTCGGTGGCCGTGGCTAACAGAAAGACAATCTCCATCTCTCACAAGGTTACAAATTTTCGGTGGACTATGCAAGGTGTGGAATTCACGTCCGATATGCTGATCTTACCATTAGGTGGGTGTGACGTCGTCCTTGGTATACAATGGCTGATTACATTAGGTATGGTCAATTGGAATTTTTGTGATTTACGCATGGAATTTACTAGTGGGGGCAAACGGATTAGTCTACGGGGCGCCCAACCGGGCAATTTTGCTTGGGGAAAGGAAAAACGTATGCAAAAATTGATGGGTAAAGAAGGGCAACTCAACATGATGGTGCTTTATGAAATTCATGCGGGGGAAAGCCACCAAGAGGACACGGTCCGGGAGAGCACTTTGCCGGGTTTCCGGAATTGACAGGTCCAAGGCAAGCAGCCAATAGCAGCAGAGCACTCACAACTTCAAAGCCTTTTGGAACAATTCGGGGACCTTTTTCGCGTGCCACAAGGCTTACCGCCATTACGGGGTCAAGAACACCACATTATGTTGGCAAAAGAGGGGACAACCGTCAATCTCCGTCCCTACCGGTATCCACCATTACAGAAATCCGAGATTGAACGTCTTATTGGCGAGATGCTCCAAACCGGCGTGATCCGCCACAGCTGCAGCCCATTTGCTTCTCGGTCGTGTTGGTGAAAAAGGACGGCTCATGGCGTCTATGTGTCGACTATCAGCAACTCAACCAAAATACCATCAATGACAAGTTTCCGATTCCGTTGGTGGAGGAGTTGATCGATGAATTACATGGGGCACTTTACTTCTCTAAACTCGATTTGCGCGCCGGATATCATCAAGTGCGGATGGCGGAGGACGACATACAAAAAACGGCGTTCCGGACCCATCAGGGCCACTATGAGTTTTTGGTGATGCCATTTGGGTTAACCAACGCTCCATCCACGTTCCAAAGCCTGATGAACCACATCTTCCAAGGTCAACTCCGGAAATTTATTCGTATATTTTTTGACGATATTTTGATTTTCAGCTCCACATGGGAGGCTCACTTAGAGCACTTGAAGTTCCCATTCCATACGCTACGTACACATCAACTCGTACTTAAGCGTAGCAAGTGAGACTTCGGGCTGCCTCAAATCCACTACTTGGGCCATATTATTTCTGGGCAAGGGGTGTCCACCGACCCAATGAAGATACATGCGATGCTGGAGTGGCCCACTCCTACCTCGGTCAAAAGGGTCCGTGGTTTTTTGGGACTCACGGGTTACTACCGCCGATTTATCCAAGGCTATGGCATGATCGCGCAGCCGTTGACAGAGTTACTCAAACGGGCGCACCTTCCACTGGTCACCCGCAGCAGAGAGCTCATTTCAAGCCTTAAAACATGCCGTCACGAACCCGCCAGTCTTGCAACTTCCGGACTTCCAGCAGCCCTTCATCATCGAAACGGATGCGGCGGATACCGGGGTGGGTGCGGTCTTGTTACAAAAAGTGCGTCCCGTCGCCTTCTTTAGCAAGGCTTTGGGACCCAAGAATGCCAGGTTGTTCACTTACGAGAAGGAGCTGTTAGCAATTGTTATGGCGGTGCAAAAATGACGGCATTATGTGATGGGTGGTTCATTTATCATACGCACCGATCACCACAGTTTAAAATTCATGCTCAAGCAAAAGCTAGCCACACCGGTGCAACAACGTTATCTGTCTAAATTGACGGGTTACGATTTCATGGTAGACTATAAGCGCGACAAGGAAAATGTATGTGCGGACGCTCTATCGCGAGTACATGAGCAGGCAGATGCCGTCGCATATGCTATTACTACGGTGCAATCTAAAATCTTGCAACAGGTCAAGCATACATGGGCCACGGATGCCCACCTTCAGCGTATCATTACAACCAAGGGAAGGACTGCTACAGCTTATCCGAAATATAATTGGAAAAATGACATGCTAACCCGCCCGGGGAAGATTGTGCTGGGTTGGGAGCCGGCTATGCGAAGGAGGCTGCTGGAGTTATACCATGCTAGTCCTATGGGAGGTCACTCCGGGGTTACAGCCACGTACAAGCGCATCAAAAGGATTTTTTATTGGAAAGGTTTGAACGCGGATGTATACCTCTACATACAATAATGCACGACGGGCCAACAATGCAAGGCCGATAATCAGCATTCCGCGGGGCTACTCCAACCACTCCCTATTCCGGAGAGGATTTGGCAGGGCGTGATCATGGATTTCATCGACGGACTACCTATGAGCCACGACAAATCGACTATTTTGGTGGTCGTCGACCGATTGAGCAAACAAACACATTTTATCGGCCTCAAACACCCTTACACCGCCGAGACCATAGCCCGAGTTTTTTTGGACTCAGTGGTTCGGTTGCATGGCCCACCTTCCTCAATCGTTAGTGACAGAGATGCGGTTTTCATTAGTGACTTTTGGCAAGAGCTCTTCCGAATTCTACAGATTCAACTCCACACGTCAACAACCTATCACACGAAATCGGATGGTCAAACAAAGGTAGTTAACCGATGAGTGGAAGGGTACCTCCGTTGTATGTGCTTTGAAAAACCGCGAGAATGGGCCGAGTGGTTGCCGTTAGCCGAATGGTTGTACAATACCTCCTACCATATCGCCATCCAAATGACACCGTATGAGGTGGTGTACGGCCAAGAACCAACCACGATTCCTCCTTATGTTGATGGGACGACCAAGATTGAGGCAGTGGATCGGTCCTTGGTCGCCCGAGATAGAGTAATTACAATCCTTAAAACCAATCTTGATCGGGCTCAAGAACGCATGAAGGTGCTTGCAGACAAGAAAAGAAGAGAACACGTTTTGGAGGTCGGCGACGTCGCATGGGTCAAGTTACAACCATATCGACAGGTCTGCTTGCGGGATCATCGTCAACAAAAGCTGTCACCGTGCTTCTTTGGACCGTTCCCGGTGCTTGAACTGGTGGGTAACGTGGCATATAAGTTGGAGCTTCCAAGTGGCACTCAGATTCATCCTACATTTCATATCTCGCAGCTACGAAAGTACAAGGGACCTCCTACCAGTGTCATTCAGCAGCTGCCCACATCTGTCAATGCCGCCGGCAATATCCTTGTCGAACCGATGGCAATTCTGGGCCGACACATTATCAACCGTGATGGGCGCGTGGTGACACAACTACTTGTGCAGTGGACCAACGGCTCAAGGGCGGCGACGTGGGAGGATCTATGGGCGCTCCGTCAGAGGTGGCCGGAGATGGTTCCTTGAGGCCAAGGATCGTTTGAAGGGGAAGACTTTGTTACGTCCCATCGGGCGTAACTTTTTTATTAATTATGTTTTATGTTATTTTCTTTATGGGAGAGAGGTACTTTAGTCTTTTGGGTGTTGTTAGGGCTTCTTATGTCCGGGGGAAGGGTTCCTCCTTCCTTATGCTAAAAAATATTATGTTCTGTCTCTGTTTGGTGAACGACAACTTCGGGAGAGTTTTCCCTGCACCGTCCAAGAGTCCGTTCAGGCTTGCCTTCGGATTCCAAGTATCTTTTGCAATATAAGTTCTTGTTCTTTGCTTGCTGTTATCTACTGTGAAGTGATTGATAGTTTCATCTGGGTGTTGTATCGCCAGAGTCTTTTCTGCGAGCTGCTGTCCTAAACGGTTGCAATAGTTTGCATACCATTTGGTTGCCCCTCACCTGTAGGCTAAAGTTATTTAATTGAACATTGTACAACCCCGTATTTGTCGAGATCAGAATTGTCCAAAGAATACATTTTAGGAGACCACTTCGCCAGGTCACATCATTAGCCTGACCTCGGCAACATTCAGGTTGCCAGGTCGTCAGGATCCTGGGGTCGCAGGGTCGCCAGGTCGCTAGGATCCCAGGGTCGCAGGGTTGCTAGATCGCCAGGGTCCCAGGGTCGCCAGTTCGCCAGGGTCACCAGGGTCGCCAGGATCACCAGGTCACTACGGAAGTAATGTATCAGTCTACGTTTAGTCATTCCAAACAACTGGATTTTACTGTTGGAAGGCCAGTTTGGGCTGCGGATAACAATTTAAGGTTGAATTCCGCTATCCGCAAACCACTTTCATAAAACTATAAATAGACCCCCAAAACACATTTGGAGAGGACTTCTACTTGGCTTCTTTCTCCTTAGGCTGGCTCTGGTTGGCAAGAGACCCAGCTCCTTGTTCACCGTGGTTTCCGGGTAGACAGGTTGAGAGCTCCAACTCTCTGTTCACCGTGGTTTTCGGGTGGACAGGTTGATAGCTCTAGCTCCCTGTTCACCGTGATTTCCGGGTGAACAATTCAAGCTCTCTCAAGTGCCCTCAAAGGTGCCCGACTCAGCTTTGATTTGAGAGGGGAAGCTTTCTTCGATCTTCTGGGTGTGTGGCGGGACCTACTCGCTGCAGCTCAAGGGTCTGTTCTTAGTTTTCCACCCTTACGGTTCAGGGATGTCTTTGTGCTCGCTGACCTCCCCTCGTCATGTCTCATCCGGATCGACCACTAGACCAGTCAACTTTGGTCACCCCCGGGTCCGAACGCAGAGACCAAAAATTCTGGTTCCAACATTTTGGTACAATAAACGCGGACCATGATCGGAGGAAGAAACTCTAGTGCAAGACCCCATGATGAGCCATGATGAGAAGGATGTGAGTCAAGTGCCAACTGGGCGAGTGCCAGTTGGGTGAGTACCAGCTGAGCGAGTGCCAGCTTTGGCGAGTGCCAACTTGGCGAGTGCCAGCTTGGCGAGTGCCAACTCTCGCGAGTGTCAGCTGGGTGAGTTCCAGCTGAGTGAGTGCCAGCTTGGCGAGAGCCAGCTTTGGCGAGTGCTAGCTGGGTGAGTGCCAGCTGGTTGAGTGCCAGCTGGTTGAGTGCCAGCTTGGAGAGTTCCAGCATAGGAGAGTTCCAACTCTACATAGGGGGTTATATAATCAAAGGTGACACTTGCTCCGACCTAGTTTTCACCTTTTTTGGTACTAATGCTTTTGGTTGGAAAGGAGCCCCCGATAGGATCCCGCTGATCGGGCTCTCACAAGCCGGCATGACAGGAAGGTCGCTCGGGTGACAGGTTGAAAAGAAAAGGGTTTTGGTCAAAGCCCCTAATAGGATCCCGCTGACTGGGCTCTCACAAGCCGGCAGGGCAGACAGGTCGCTCGGGTGGCAGGTTGAAAATAAAAGGGTTTTGATCAAAAACCCCCGATAGGATTCCGCTGACGGGGCTCTCACAAGCCGACAGGGCAGATAGGTCTCTCGGGTGTCAGGTTAAAAAGAAAAGTGTTATGGTCAAAAGCCCCCGATAGGATCCCACTGATCGGGCTCTCACAACCTGGCAGGGCAGACAAATTGCTTGGGTGGCAGATTGAAAAGAAAAGGGTTTTGGTCAAAAACCCCGATAGGATCCCGCTGACCGGGCTCTCACATGTCGGTAGGGCAGACTGGTCGCTTGGGTGACCGGTTGAAAAGAAATGGTTTTTGGTCAAAAGCCCCCGATAAGATCCCGCTGACCGAACTCTCACAAGCCGGCAGGTCGCTCGGGTGGCATGTTGAAAAGAAAAGGATTTTGGTCAAAAGCCCGCGATAAGATCCCTCTGATTGGGCTCTCACAAGCCGGCAGGACAGGCAGGTCACTCGAGTGTCCGGTTGAAAAGAAAAGGATTTTGATTAAAATCCCCCAATAGGATTCCGTTAACCGGGTACTCGCAAGCCAGCAAGGCAGGTTGATCACTCGGGAGACAGGTTGAAAAAGTTGTTTTGGAAAAGAGCCCCCGAGAAGATTCCGCTGACCGGGCTCTCGCAAGCCGGCAGGGCAGGTTGACCACTCGGGAGACAGGTTGGAAAAAAGTTGGTTTTGGAAAAGAGACCTGAGAAAGTTCCACCGACCGGGCTCTCGCAAGCCGATAGGGCCGGTTGATCACTCGGGAGGTAGGTTGAAAAAATTGTTTTGGAAAAGAGCCCCGGAGAAGGTTCTGCTGACTAGGATCTCTCAAGCCGGCAGGGCAGGTTGACACTTGGGAGGCAGGTTGGAAAAAAAGTGGTTTTGGAAAAGAGCCTCCGAGAAAGTTTCACCGACTGGGCTCTCACAAGCCGGCAGGGCAGACCCCCCTCACTTGGGTTGCAGAATAGAAATAGACGTGTTTGGTTAAATGCCCCCGAACAAAAGACCATTGTCCGGGCTCTCACGTGCCAGAAAGGATAGAATCACTCACTCGGGTGGAGGTAAAAAAGAAAATGTTGGAAATGGTGGTATGGTACTCGAGCAGAAAACCGTTGCCCGGGCCCCCATATGCCAGCAACGGACCCACTTGAGTGACGGTGAATTCATGATTGAATATTATTGAAGTGAAGGTCCAAAGAATTTTGCAAGTCATTGTGTACATAAGGACTTTGACGTTGTGATTCACTTTGCGTAACCCAATCCACATGACGTGTGGGCACTCTGACGTTGCGTTGGTGTGTACCGAAGTTAAATATTAATGTGAATTCGGTATTGCAACTAGTAGCTTAATAATGTTTGCATTAAAGACTCACAAACTAATTAGCTTAATAATGTTTGCATTAGTACATAAGGCGAGTATGTAGGTACCACTCGCCTCACGTGGGCCGAGTACTGCACGAGCTCATTTACTGGCGAGTGAGGGCTTGATTCACTTTGCGTAACCCAATCCACATGACATGTGAGCACTCTGACGTTGCCTTAGTGTGTACCGAAGTTAAATATTAGCGTGAATTCGGTATTGCAGCTAGTAGCTTAATAATGTTTGCATTAAGGACTCACAAACTAATTAGCTGCGGACACAAAATTACGAATATGCGAGCAAAATAAAGAAAAAAGGGGAATGAACATTATAATTACGAGTGTTTACAAAATGTGAGGGCACTCGCCCAAACAAAAACAATGATGTTTGCTTCCGAGTTAGGAGTCGGGTGGCTGTTTGGGGGACTCCCCCGACTCGCCGCCCTCATCGCCGTGCGAGGGAGAGTGTCCACGACTCTGGGAAGACGGACTTCCTGTGTCCGGGAATAGTTTGAGAGTGAGTAAATCTGCAGTCACCCCCACCCAGTCATCCTGCAAGGCATCAAGCTCACAAATTTTTGTTCTTTAACGAGGACTGGGGAGGCGAGCTCTCGAGGTCGACAACCTTCCGCTTGCCTTTATTTGTCACCTGCCCATCAAGAAAGGCATGCATCTTGAAATTCTCAACACGCTTAGCGCGCTCGTCCTCAGCTTTGGACTCGCCCCCCATTACGAGTAGGAGAGTTTGGGTTATATATATATATAATAAAAATAAAAACAACGGGCATGAAGAGATGAAGGGGGTTGGGCATAAGAGAAGGCAAGGAAGGGATGAATTAATACTATTGGTGAAGAGTCCTATTTATAGATGGAAAGATAAAAATGGGGTGCACATTATTGGACGCACCCTACTCACCATTCCCATACTCGCTCTTTTTTCCTGTTGATAACACTGACTTCTCGCCAGTCAGGGGTGAACACAACCTCTTCAATCACAAACAATTCAGATACCGTCACACAAAGAAAATTGCAAGGATATATGAAAGTAGCCGAGGCGTGGCTGCGAGTTCGATGAATAAAAGGAAATATTTGTCCGTCAAATAAAATTACAAATGACATAATGAAGCAGGACATGTATAAGTAAAAAACTTTAATGCGCTTATGGCAGTAGCCTCATCTAGGGACCATGACCTTGAGCGCGAGTCCTTGGAGGGCGTAGGCTTCTCACATAATCACGGGCGACTCTGAGGTTATCCTGCATGATCTGCATATCATCATCTATTCGCCTCAAGTGGTCCACTTCGTCGGGTAGTTGACCCCCCCTGGTGCTCGCAGATGCCGGATCTGTACTTCTGCAAAACCTCAACCAAGCGAGTCTTGAACTCGGCACCGCCTGGTAGATCGCCCAGGAACTCGTCGAGGGGGATTGGAGATAGCCGAGCAGAATAGGATCCATTATGGGCGGAGGAGTCAGACCTCGCGGAATCTTGTCGATCTGAAAAAAGCACAAAGGGTACCAAATATGCGAGTCCAAACTAAGTTGGGTGAGTACAAATTAAATACCCTAAACGGAGGCGGGCTCTTTACCCGGGCGGTGGGAGGAGAGCTCGCAGTTGTGCTTTTGGTTGTGGGGCTCCGGAAATGCTCTAAGGTGGACAAGAGGGGGGAGGAGAAGAGATTTCCCACACAGGTTTAGCGAGGACGCTTGTTCGGGCCAAGAACCGAGGCAGTCGCAGAGGGGGTGAGTACTGTACTCGCCAGAGGATTCATCGCAGCGGAGAACTCAGCTGCGAGATCACAAGCACCCGTCCCCTTGATGGCGCGACTTCGGAGGGATTAACATATAGAGACACCAAGAAGAAATAAATATTAACTGAATGGAAACGTACCATCGATGTGGGGTCGAGTATCCAGGGGTACGTCGGTGCTCGCGTCCTTCGGATCACCCCCCATCGTAGTACTCGCGTCTGCTGAAGTTGAGGGTTGGTGCTGTAATAAAGTTGGCTATATAATATGACATAGTTGGGGCAAAAGAAAAAAGGAACTCAGTACCCATAAGGGAGACGACTTGTACATGGTCCCGGGCCTCGAGTCCAAGGCTATAGGTAATGTGTTCAAGAGAAGGGATCTTCGCGACACCCTTGTCGGCGAGCGCGGGTTGCTTGAGCCCAAGACTCCTGAGACACTGCTTTTGCCTTTCTCCTTGCGAGCTACAAGGCGCGCCAAGCTTTCATTTGGAGGAGACTCTGTGGAGGGAGGTTGAGATTTGAGAAGTAGGGGAATGACGACCACGAAAGAAGGTTTTGGAGTTGACGCGAGAAATTGGGGAAGAGAAAATTGAGGTGCGACGACGGAGCAAGGTATTTACTGGAAATTTATGGCCAAAATAATTTGGATGAGTGACACTTTCTCCTCAAAAGTCGAGTATTTAGCAAATTGCATAACAAATATTTCGACATTTCGTCGTGCCAGCTTAATTTATTGAGCATTGGCCTTTGTGCATGAGAGGTAATTTGGTCTTGTTGGAATCAAAAAATTAATTTATAAAAGTTCCGATCAAATGGGTACCCGAGGTTATTAATCTTGCGGTCTAACACCACAGAGCTGATTGCAAGAGCAGGAGAGAGAGACATCAGATCAAATATAAACATGGCTCGTGTAACACAGTGAGGAGTTTCCGTCATGCACCCGAAAGTTTATCGGAACTTTTCTTCCTAAAGACAAGAGATGAGCTAGGCGCAAAGAAGGCACGACTTGGCAAAAGAGAACCTTGGGGGTTCAATGCGCCTTCTCTTATGCCTTTCGTTGGACAACTCATATTCGTCGAGGTGGGCCCCTGAATTAGTGGTGAGTCCTCTTACCTTAAAAAGTGGTCATCAACCTAAAGAATTGAGAAAGATAAAGTCGAGTGAGGAGGCTCGAGATCTTGCATATACCACTGGCGATCTCATTAGGCTGGAAATTGAGAACTCGCCTATTTTATCAGTGAGACCCTCAGGGAGGACTCGCTTCTTCGGTGAGCATAACATCATGCTTCTCGTAACCAGTTCCGACTTGCCAAAAGCGAGCTCATCAAAGGCGACCTCACCAAATAAGGGGTTGGACTTTCTTTCCGAGTTTGAGGTGAACTCGCAAAGAACGGAGATTTTGTACAACACCGTATTTGTCGAGATCAGAATTTCCCAAGGAATACATTTTAGGAGACCACTTCGCCAGGTCGCAGCGTCTGTCTGACCTTGGCAGCATTCAGCTCGCCAGGTCGTCAGGTCGCCAGGGTTCCAGGGCCGCCAGGTCGTCAGGATCCCAAGGTCGCAGGGTCACCAGGTCGCTAGGATCCCAGGGTCGTAGGGTCGCCAGATCGCCAGGGTCCCAGGGTCGCTAGGTCGCCAGGGTCCCAGGGTCGCCAGGTTGCTAGGGAGAACTCAGGAAGTAATGTATCAGTCTGCGTTTAGCCATTCCAAATAGTGGGATTCCGCTGTTGGTAGACTAATTTGGGTTACAAATAACAATTTAAGAAGGCGGGATTCTGCAATCTGCATATCACTTTCAGAAAACTATAAATAGACCCCTAATGGCACCTTTGAAGAGGACTTCTGCTTGACTTCTTTCTCCTTAGGCTGGCTCTGGTTGGCAAGAGACCCAGCTCTTTGTTCATCGTGGTTTCCAGGTAGACAGGTTGAGAGCTCCATCTCCCTGTTCACTGTGGTTTCCGGATGGACAGGTTGATAGCTCTAGCTCCCTGTTCACCATGGTTTCTGGGTGGACAGGTCAGGTGTTCTCAAGTGCCCTCCAAGGTACCCGACTCAGCTTTGGTTTTGGAGGGGAAGCTCTATTTGATCTTCCGAGTGTGTGACAGGACCTTCTCGTTGCAGTTCGAGGGTCTGTTCTTAGTTTTCCACCCTTGCGATTCAGGGATTTCTTTATGCTCGCTGACCTCCCCTCGTCATGTCTCATCCGGGTCAACCACTAAACCAGTAAACTTTGATCACCCTTGGGTCCGAACGCAGGGACTAAAAATTCTGGTTCCAACAAAAATGTTCATCCGCTTGTAGCCCCTCTAGGTATTGTCTACTACCACAATGGTTAAGCAGAGTTTAAGAGGAAATTTACAGCCATAACTGCTCCGCATGATCAGTTTTTCTCTTTGTTCATGATAATCAATGATGTCGAAGAGATCTCGCTCGAGGGAGAGAGTTGATTGATGTGAAAATCTCTCACGTGAGGGAGATTGTTGATGCACACGAGAGCATGTTTGAGTTCTACAATATACATACTGTTAGAGTTAGTATTTTACTATATGTTGAGTTTAGTCCCACACCGTCTATCGGTGTTGTGTGTCATGTTGTAGTTCCTATTTAATGCTCCTATGAGGTTGAATATATTTGCACCTTCTATTTCATTTCTCCTTTCTACATGGTATCAGAGCAGGTTCTGTGACCAAATTTTTTCCCCTTTCCCTCTCCTGGTCCAGACCCGTGCTTCTTCCCCGACCCGTCCTTCCGCGACTCCGGCTGCTAGGGCTCACGGGAAGTCCTTTCCCACTCGCTCCCGTCGACGGAATCGTCGCTTGATTCCGAGACGGGAGCGGGACCTTCTCCCGTCGTGCCGACGACAGATTTCGCCGCCGCTGCCCTGTGCGGCTTTCGAGAACGACATCGACGATCCCGTCGGCTCCCATCTGCAACGCCGCCGCCGACGTCTCCTCCGGCTTCCTTCATCGACACCGACGCCTCCTCCGGCTTCCTTCATCGACACCGACGCCTCCTCCGGCTTCCTTCATCGACATCGACGGCTCTTCTTCTCCAGCTTTCTTCCGCGACATCGGATCGTCGGCTCTCCTCTGCGACATCGTCTGGTCCGACGTCTTCTCCGTCTAAACTTCTCTCTCGACGCCTCCGACTTCTGTCTGCACCCGCTGCAGCTCTCTTCTTCTCCGCTGATTGGATGTTGCTCTGCCGCTGCTTCTCCGGCCTGCTGCTGCCGCAGCTGCTTCTTCTCTGGCTGCTCAGCGAGCCGTGCTTCTCCTCCGCTGCTGCCGTGCTGCTCCTTCGTGCCGACGGATGCTTCCTTCTTCTTCAGATCCAGCCCGGCCCGTACGGTTTAAAATTTAAATTTTTTTTAAGTTGTTGTTTGTGGTTGTTGTGTTGCGTCTCTATGATTTCCGCCTTCTTGCACGTGATGTACGTGAGGGAGAGTGTACGTCACGGCCTCTAGGCGTAGTCTATACCTTCATGCACGTATTCCACGTGAGGGGGATTGTTTGTGATATCGGCGACTCAGATGCTTCTTTCCCGACTCATGCCTTAGTCACACCCGGCCCCTAGGTATAACCTATGTCTTCTTGCACATGATCCACGTGAGGGGGAGTGTTTGTGATCACGACGACTCATATACTTCTTTCCCGACTCCTGTCTTAGTCACACATGACCCCTAGGTTGATTTCATATGTTGTTTGTCTCCTCGTCGTTTTCTCTGGATTTGGTAGGGTTGGTTTGGTCTTGCGTGGTTGACCTAGTTTCCGCTCCGAGTGTATCCAGCGTGGTCATGGTCGGTTTTGTGGACCAACGTCGTGTGGCTCTTGCCCGGTTGAAGTATCTCTGGTGACACACGGTTGGGCCTCGGTGGCTGCTGTTATGTTCCACGTTGCCAACCTTCTTTTACCTTCCATTTTTTGTTGTGTTCAAGCTGTAGGGTTCCCCTTCAGCTTGAGGTGGAGTGTTAGAGTTAGTATTTTACTATATGTTGAGTTTAGTCTCACACCGCCTATCAGTGTTGGGTGTCATGTTGTAGTTCCTATTTAATGCCCCTATGAGGTTGAATATATTTGCACCTTCTATTTCATTTCTCCTTTCTACACATACAATGTACATACAATGTATATGTTGATGTAGAAATATTGTATGATTGACTCACCTTTTAGCTTGAGTTTTTGGGTTGAATATGAATTTTACCACTAATGCATCTTCTCCAATTTTGGTTCTCCCTTGATTTCTGGTCTTTAACAAAACTGTGAGTGAGTTTTATAAACAAGTGGAAAAATGTATAGGAATTATAAGAATTTCTGTTGGGGTATGCGATGTAGGGTAGGCTGTGCAGTGGACTCCTAGAATGCAAACTAGTTACGTGTAGGGGCGGACTCGATCAAACCTAATGCCTATATGTCATGATAATTTTAAATCAGACGTAGGAATTAATAAAAGCAATGGAACATGATAATAAATCAGCGCAGTCATTCATAAGAAAGAGAAATAATTTCTTAGGCGTCTTTGCGTTTGGGCGATGACTTTCCTCCGCACGGAGGGCCAGAATAAGCACGCGGCAAATTAAGTCGTCCTGCAGGTTAAGATATTCACAGACAAATAACCACAAGCTATAATTCTTTTGAAAACAACGAGTTCCACAAAGTGCACAATGTTTACAACCAACAACAACTAGCACCACAAATAACAAGTAATATAAAATCTGGAGATGAACTAAGGCTGCGATAACTTTACGCGGATCTGAATTTTGGAGGCGAGAAGGAGTTTCCGGATGGTGCAAGATTAGGTCGGGTAAAGAGAGGTGGTTCCACGGAAGGAAAGAGGGTGGTGGCTGTAGATATGGCTGTAGGGGGGCCGGTTTGGAGGCGTAGGGCTGGATCTGGACAACCCAGTCCAGATATGTCCAGATTCGGCCCGAATCTGAAGATATGGGGTGTCTAAAGGGACTGGAGGGGCGGCTGGACTGGTGGAAGGTAGGCTGTTGTAGAGGGGGAAAGAGAGGCGGCGGCGTGGGGTGCAGGAGGGGTGGTTGGCGGGCTGCTGTAGAGGGGGAAAGAGAGGCGGCGACGTGGGGTGCAGGAGGGGTGGTTGGCGGCGGCTGTAGGGCGACCGGAAGAGGCGGCGGTGGGAATCCGAGAGGGGGTTTTGCGGTGGAAGACTTGGGGTAAGAGGTGGCGGCTTGGATCTTGGAGAGGGAAACGAGAAGAGAAAGGAAGCTTACCCAAGGAGTCGGCACCAAGGGCTCCACGACGTCGGCATCGCGGAATGACCACCGGAAATGAGGAAGAAGTCTTCTCCAATTTCAGCAATGAGTAGAAACTGCAGCACTAGGTTCTTATTTATAATGAAATAAAACTAGGGCACCCAAGATGGACGGCTATGATTGGCCGTCGATCTTGGCGCCAAAACAACCCTAAATATTATTCAAAATACAACATGCTATATATGAAAATTCATCACAACGACAAGCCGAACGCAACCACGGTGGCGGATCGGCGAGCCGGTCACGCCCGCCTGCGAGAATACACGAACGTGGGGTCCGCCTTGCGTCGAGTCGCGCCGGATGGCCCCCCATCAACTCCCCCGGACTGAAAAGCTATCATCTCCGATGAATGAAGACACTCGTACTGAAGTCGAAGTCCCGGAGTGAGTTGATCCAACTCTGTAGCAGCAATCCAGGTGTCATCGGTGAAAGGTCGTCCACGCCAACGAACCAAGTTGCGGCACACGAGCCCATCCGTAGAGGGGACGAACTCATGCGCTATGATCTCTGTAATCTGCTCGGTCCTCGGTACTCGGGGAAAGCGATCCGGTGGTGGTGGTGCTTCAGGTGAAGCCAATGGTGAAGAGCTCCAGTGGGAATCAAGTGGAGGCTGGGTGGCGGGAAAAAGGGGCGGTGGTGTAGGCTCGGAAGGGCCGCCAAGGTAGGGATCGGGGTATTCGTGAGGTGCAAAGTAGGGTGTCAGGTTCTCGACATTGAACACATGGTGGATACCCATGCTCGCAGGAATGTCCAGCTCGTAGGCATTCAACCCGATTCGTCTCAAAACTGAGTAGGGCCTAATTCTCCTAGCGCTTAGTTTCTTAGCAGGCCCCTGAGGGGGCCGCTCCGCACGGACTCGTACCATCACCTGTTCGCCAACCAGAAAATGTTTTTCCCGTCTATGCTTGTCTGTCTGTTCTTTATAATGCTCATTGCTTAAATTAATTTTACGCCTGATGGACTCATGCAACTCATGCAAGTGACGTGTGAAGGATTCAGCAGACTCACTAGGGCGTGACTCACTCGGGACGGGTATAAGATCAATAGGCTTCCTAGGGTCATAACCTGATACTACCTGAAACGGGCTCAGACCAGTCGACCTATTGAAGGAACTGTTGTATGCAAACTCAGCTATAGGGAGCACCGAGTCCCAACTAGACGCATGCTCACCAACTAAACAACTCAGCAGATTACCTAAACTTCTATTCACCACCTCAGTTTGACCGTCCGTCTAAGGGTGGTATGCGGATGAGAATTTAAGAGTAGTCCCAGTTTTACGCCAGAACGTCTTCCAAAAGTAGCTAACGAACCGCACATCTCGATCGGACACGATGGACTTTGGGAGACCGTGTAATCTAAAGACCTCACTCATAAATAAGGCCGCGATGCGGGGGGCATCGACGGTCTTACTACACGCTATAAAATGCGCCATCTTAGAGAACCGGTCGACCACAACAAAGATAGAATCATGCTTCCGCTGGGTGCGCGGAAGCCCAAGCACAAAGTCCATACTAATGTCCTCCCAAGGACGATGGAGAACGGGTAAAGGGGTGTATAAGCCCGTGTTTTACTTCGTTCCCTTGGACGTTTGGCATTCACGACAATGTCGGATGATACGAGCCACATCTTTCTTCAAACTCGGCCAATAGAAACGATCATCTACCATAGCAATCGACTTATCCCGCCCAAAATGGCCGACGGCACCCCCGACGTGTAGTTCCCATACTAAATAATCACGAAACGAGGTGTTGGGCACGCACAAACGGGAGCCCCGGAATAAGTACCTATCAATGATCTGAAACCCCTCAATAGGATCAGGAGGGTCCCTCGATAGCGCAGTGTATACCTCAGCAAAATCAGGACAAGTGGGGTAGTCCATGATCATCCTCTCGAAACCATCCACCTGGGCCCGTAATGTGTGTAGTAGAGAGACTCGCCGACTGAGTGCGTCAGCGGGCTTGTTCTCAACACCAGCGCGATGCTTGAGAACGTAGTGGAAATCCTGTAGGTACTCTACCCACTTTGCGTGGCGGTGACTCAGCTTCCTCTGAGAGTCGAGGTAGCGGAGGGCCTGGTGGTCAGAATATAGTACAAACTCCCTGGGGAGGAGGTAATGTCTCCAATAACGTAATGACTGGACGATAGCATAAAATTCTCGATCGTAGTTTGAGTATTTTTGCTTGGCTTCATTCAGTTTCTCACTAAAGTAAAAAACTGGGTGTCCCTCTTGACTCAACACTCCCCCAATACCCACACCTGACGCATCACAAGCGACCTCGAAAGCTTTGCTAAAATCGGGGAGTCGAAGAACGGGAGCGAACGTCAGTTTATCCTTAATTTCTTCAAATGCACGAGTGGCCGCGGCGGTCCACTGAAAGTCTCCCTTACGCAAACAACTAGTAAACGGGGCCATGATCGAGCTAAACCCCCTAACGAATCTCCTATAAAAGGTCGCAAGTCCATGAAAGCTACTGGCCTCATGGATGGTCGATGGTGTGGGCCACTCGCGGATGGACTGGACCTTCTCAGGGTCAACAGACACGCCTGAGGAGGAGATAATGTGTAGAACCCCCCTCCCGGATCCCAAACACGGCACGAAGGGGGAGTCTTATGCCCGGAACAGCCGCCTTGCGGTAGCATTAGCACACGGGCTAACCTGTACGACAAGACGCCTATTCCGTCGGCTACAGCAATATCAATAGAACATGCCAACCCAACCAAATACAATAAGCAAGAGAAGTCAAAATCCACACTAAGTATAAATGTCCAAAACACATCAATAAATGAGAAGCTAAACATGCTTCTACATATATATCAGAGTACAGCTAAACATTGCCCAAACGGGCTACATCAGAGTATCAAATACTAACATCCGTAACCGACGGTATCGACGGCGCCGTCACTTCAGGCCCTATCGTCCTGGCCTGGCTGTCCTGCTGCGTAGTCTGCGGCTGCTCTACCTGCGGCGTGACCTCCTAAAAAGGAAGACGTAGCAACCGTTAGTCGAAACGACTGAGTGGTTTCACATCCGCCCCCCCGACGACTCCTCGGCACCGGGCGGGGAAAAGGAACAAGAGTGCAGTATATAATAAGTATGCAAGTAAAGGAAGTACAAGCAGGTGACAGTAGTGTAAGAGTAACAATAACATGAACTAGCAAATATTTAAGAGCTACAACAAACTAACATGTATAAGTAACAGCAAGAAAGTAACTTAACTTATAAGAATGTCCATACAAACTTATAAGTTAAGGATCGGGTTACATAAAGGTAACTCATCGTATAAGAGTGCCCATACAAACTTATACGATGAGGATCTTGTTGTGCAATGTTATGAAATGCTATGAATGCTATGCAATGACTCACCCATGATCACACACATGCAATTGTCATGTCGACATAATAAGGAAGGGGCCTCGGAAGTAAGCACGAGAACACAGCCCAACCGTCCATCCATACCTCATCACAACTCAACAAAATAAGTGACGGTCAACATCACACCTACATTCCTTCACAATACTACCCGTAGGGAGACGACGCTCTAAGTATTAGACTACTAAACTCAATTCATTAATCAACCTTACTCATGACCATAATTTATTTCTCTACATGACTTTCCAAATAAAGACAACGTAATATAAACATGATGCGCATATAAAGATCTATCACACCTTCCAAATGATAATGACATATTATAAACATGATGCGCACAAATATCAATCTTTCAATTTCTATCAAGTCAAATCGTTTAAACAAGATTGCTTCACAATTTGATTATATGAAATCGGTTTAATAAGCTACATCAATCATGCAACAAATGATTAATCATAAGAGTTCATCCAAGTCAAGCAACTTGCAATATAAATTCCACCGAATCCAAATCCATCTTTTATAAGCCCAGAATTTAGGTGCAGTTTGAATCTGGACAACAACTTCGACCGGAGATTCCTGAAGCTACAGGAATCCGGTGAAGACGTGTAACCCCACGATGGAAAGGTCTTTCGGTGGTCTACAACTTCCGTATTCAGACCTCAACCCAGATTTGACATTATCCTATTTGAAATCGGACTTGAAGTCCGCTGCGTACAAAACACAATTTCTGTATGCAGGATTTGTTGAACACTATTTTCGTTTAGACTTTCCCGTGGCTACAGACTTCGCCTGAAGTCGTGCAACCATTCGTTGGAAAGGTATTTCCAAGGGCTTCAGCTTTCGTGTTTAGCCGAAAGCCCAGATCTGGCCATATCACGCTTAAAAATGGCCACAAAGTTCGCTGCGCGCAGATTACAGATTTTGCACGCATCTTAAGACGGAATGAACGACATCGGTTCATCTTCCTCCTCAAGGCGATCTTCCCAAATCATTCCAGAATTTTCTCCACCCTTATTCTCCCTCATGAGGCCTTTGCTCTTCACGAAACCATCCCCCATCTCCACATAGAAGATCGGAGAGGTTGAAGACACCACTAACCAAGAGCACAAGCCCCAGATTGGCCTCACCCTAGAGAAATCATCTTCTCACATGTCAAGACTCTTTTGAGTCGACGTCTCGCCTAGATATCTACAGATCTAGCACCAAGGGAGAGGGTATGAAACTCACATCGATTCCAGCGGTTCCTCCATTTCCGGCCATGGATCTCGTAATTCTCCTTGGCGGCATCTTCTCCTTCACGGTGATGGCGGATTTTCTCCTGTAGAACTTGCTCCAGCAGTTTTCTCTCTCACCAAGGGTTCTCACAGGAAATAGGGAATGAAATGAGCATGAAAACGGCTAGGGTTTTCTCTCACCCTTATATATGAAAAGTGACACGGGCAGGGACACGACCGTGTCCTTACCCGTGTCCTGCCTGGGCGAAGCGGCAACGACAGTTTCCATGTCGGTTCAATATTGGACACGGGTAGGGACACGCTCGTGGCCCAACCCGTGTCCCGACCCGTGTCCATATGACACGGTCGTGTGCCCTGGCCGTGTCCTTCTCGGGATACATTTCGGCGATCTCAACAGTTCGTCGATCTCGATCAAAATCGTCCACTGGAGAACACGGGTAGGGACACGCCCGTGTCTCTACCCGTGTCATGTTAATTCGTCGAAGTCGACGCACAGTTCGTCGATCTCGACACCTCTCGTCGAGTGTAACTCGACACACACGGGTAGGGACACGCCCGTGTCGCTACCCGTGTCACATGGTGTCGACACAGCTCGTCAGTCTCGACACGCCCTGTAGAGTGTAACTCAACACACACGGGTAGGGACACGCCCGTGTCGCTACCCGTGTCACATCATATCGACACAGCTCGCCGATCTCGGCATACCTCGTCGAGTTCAACTCAACGCGCACGCACACGGGTAGGGACACGCCCGTGTCGCTACCCGTGTCTCCTGCTTATCTAATTTCTCCTCCTTTTCACATGTGCTGCCCTGTTGTCAGTACTCCCCATGAACCCTAGTCAGCTCTCCTGACTCAAAACACGCACGAGGGGCCTAGTGCGATTCGGGACGTTACAAATCCTATAAACAAAATAAAAGATTTCGTCCCCGAAATCAGGGTTAGGCTATGGGGAGAAAAACATAACCGAAAATTTAACATATGCTTTTAAATAAAATTACCTTGAGCAAACAACACCGGGTAGCGTTGTTGCATTAAATCCAATGGCTCCTATGTGTACTCCTCCTTCCCATGATTAGACCATAGCACCTTCACCATGGGAACACTTTTGCGGCGCAAAGTTCTTGTCTCGCTGTCAACAATCCGCACCGGCTCTAGTCACACAAACCTATCTGACGCCACTGCACCATCAGTAGTGGGAATATATTGGTCGGGCCGCAACAGTGCTTTTCGAAGCGACGACACATGAAACACGTCGTGGAGATTCTCTAGTTCTGGTGGTAACTCCAACCGATAGGCCAACGGGCCAATCCTTCCTAGTATAGTATAAGGCCCAACATACCTTGGGCTGAGTTTTTTCACCCCACGTACTCGCGACACTTCATGCATCGACCGAATCTTGAGGAACACTTTATCACCCACTTGGTACTCCACCATCTGGTGCTTTTTATTGTAATATTTCGCCTGCCGACTTTGAGCCTCCAACATGCAATCCCGTATCAATCTGACCGCCGCATCAGTATCATCTATATATTCATTTCTCAATGCCTTCGGATCTTCATCCTGCACCCAAGACAAGGGGGTCCTGCACCTTCTTCCGTAAAGGGCTTCATGGGGCGCCATACCGATGCTCGCCTGATGGCTATTATTGTAGGAAAATTCCACCAGGGGCAAGAGTCTTTCCCACGGCTCTCCTCTGTCCAACACACATAATCTCAGCAGATCCTCCCATGTCCTAATGGTCCTTCCAGACTGCCCGTCCGTCTGAGGATGAAATGCGGTGCTGAAGGTAAGGCGTGAACCCAAATATGCCTGTACCGCCTTCCACTCCTTGGAAGTAAACCGAACATCCCGATCCGAAACAATTGTCTTGGGCACGCCATGATACCGTACGAATTGCTCCACAAAAAGACGTACCAAAACATCCACGTGTGCTTCCTTCTTCATTGGAATGAACCGGGCCACCTTTGTCAGTCGATCAACAGTAACCCACACTGAATCATTCCCGGAGCGGGAACGAGGTAGCCCATGGACAAAGTCCATGGAGATATCCTCGAACTTCCATTCGGGGATGGGCAACGACTGCAACAAACCACCGGGACTCCTGCATTCAGCCTTCACTCTTTGACAAGCTTCGCAATGTGTAACATAGTAACGAACATCCTTCTTCATTCCTGGCCAGCACATGGTCTTCCGTAAGCCGGCGTACATCTTGACAATACCCGGGTGTACAGAATATTGAGAGGAATGTGCCTCTCTCAAGATATCCTCCCGGATTTTGCCGCCCTTGGGAATATAGAGTCGGCCACGAAAATAAACGAGGCCGTCTTTTAGTGTGTACTCATCGGTGGTCCCATCTTCAATTGCCTTGATTGCCGGGGCCAAGGCCGCATCCATTCCTTGCTCCACCCGAATCCGGTCCCGGATATCACAAACTATGCTCATGTTGGCCAAATACTCTGCATACTCTGCCGAAGGAGCCTTGAATACTAGAGTAATATCCATCTCCTCAATCATCCGAGCCAACTCCATACTCATCAACCGAGACTCTGGGCTAGAGCCTGACATTTTTCTACTCAATGCATCAGCTACCGAGTTCGCTTTCCCGGGGTGGTAGTTCATGGTGAACTCATAGTCGCATAGAAATTCCAACCACCGCCGTTGTCTCAGGTTCAACTCCTTCTGAGTGTGGACATACTTCAAGTTTTTGTGATCGGAAAAAATCTCGCAATGGACGCCATATAGATAATGCCTCCAGACCTTCAAAGCGAACACCACTGCTCCCAACTCCAAATCATGAACCGGGTAATTAATTTCATGTTTCTTTAACTGTCTTGAAGCATATGCGATCACGTGCCCGTGCTGCATCAGTACCGCTCCCATCCCTTGATACGATGCGTCAGTGTAAACCTGAAATCCTTCCTTCCCAGATGGAAGTGCAAGGATGGGGGCGGAGGTAAGCCTATCCTTCAGCTCTTTGAACGCCGCTTCACATTGTGGTGTCCACTCAAATGGCACACCCTTCTTCGTCAAGGAGGTAAGAGGAAGGACAATCTTGGAAAATCCTTTCACGAACTTGCGGTAGTACCCGGCAAGTCCAAGGAAACTCCTCACATCGGCCGCCGACTTCAAAGGCGACCCCTCCTTCACGGCTCGCACCTTTGCTGGATCCACTGCTAATCCTGCTCCACTGATCACATGCCCCAAAAAAGGCAACCTCCTTAAGCCAGAATTCACACTTGCTAAACTTGGCGTACAAGGCGTGCTCCTTCAATTTCTTCAAAACCAAGGTCAGGTGCTCGACATGCTCCTCCTCCGTCTTTGAGTAGACCAAGATGTCGTCGATGAAAACAATGACGAAGATGTCCAAATATGGTTCAAACACCTTGTTCATCATGCTCATGAAGGCCGAAGGGGCATTAGTGAGCCCAAACGGCATTACCGTGAACTCATACAAACCATATCTTGAACTGAAGGTTGTTTTCTGAATGCCCCCTTCTTGTATCCTCAACTGATAGTATCCAGAGCGCAAATCCAGTTTAGAGAACCAATGTGCTCCCACTAGCTGATCGAACAACTCGTCGATCCGAGGTAGCGGATAAGTGTTACGCACCGTCAACCGATTGAGTTCGCGATAATCTATGCACAACCGCAGGGTTCCATCCTTCTTCTTCACGAACAGTACATGAGCTCTCCAGGGTGATGAACTGTGGCGAACGAACCCTGACTCCACCAGTTCTTGCAATTGTACTCTAAACTCCGCGAGTTCTTTCGGGGCCATTCTGTACGGAGCCTTGGATACAGGCTTGGCACCTGGTACTAGATTAATCTGGAAATCAACCTCTCTATGCGGAGGTAATCCTGGTAGCTTCTCAGGAAATACCTCGGGAAAATCCCGCACAACCCGTACATCCTTTAATTCCAACGCTTCTTCCTTCAACTCGAACCAGATCAGGAAGACCTCGTCCCCCTTCATATGAGCTTTTACAACCTGGACGGAAGATAACATCATGCGAGGCGCGAAGCCAATATCTTGGAAGATGACGTCAGAGTCTCAATGTCTCAAATAGATCCGCTTCTCCGCGCAGTCGATTCTCGCGAAGTGCCAGTTCAACCATGTCATGCCCAAAATGATGTCAAACTCCGGCATTCTCAGAACCGTGGCCGGCGTATCAAAGGCCTTCCCATCAATAAATAACTCCAACTCGCACTTGGCGGTTGCGATCATCTCCGAGCCATCCGGAAGGCGTACACGTCGGGCTATGCCAGTGAAGTACTGTACACCCTCCATGTCTTTTATGAAATCCTCAGACACAAAGGAGTGTGAGGCACCGGTATCGAACAGCGCATAGGCCGTCTTCCCGCCAATAATCACGGTGCCTAAGTACCAACAACCAAAACTTATTGCTAGGTGTCTAGTAAGTCTTAATCAATTCAAGTTAGACCATGAAAATATGTTAATTAATTAAATCATACCTGCAATCACATCTTGTGGGTTCCGTTCCTGCGCCATGTCAAGCGCGTACACCTGATCACTAGCAGGGCCGGGGTTACCTCCTCGCGGTCCTCGTCCTCGACCACGCATATATCCCCGACCTCGTGGGGCTGCTGGAGGGAGAGCAGGAGGGAGAGTAGGAGGGAGAGCAGGAGGGGCGTTCCCATATAG
Organism: Platanthera guangdongensis; assembly: GCA_039583875.1. Taxonomy (NCBI): domain Eukaryota; kingdom Viridiplantae; phylum Streptophyta; class Magnoliopsida; order Asparagales; family Orchidaceae; genus Platanthera; species Platanthera guangdongensis. Next base: position 37,622,255 of record CM077162.1, on the reverse strand, counting down.
CTGCGGGCAGAAACGTCGGATGTGGCCCGGCTGGTTGCATTCGAAGCACAGCAGCCCACGACGCCCTTCAGGTTGTTGAAATTGCTGAGGCTGTGGGGGTGGAGGCAACGCAGGCGGCTGCGGAACCGGATGCTCCACCCTATAGTTTCGGTGGACACGCCCTCCACCTCTTTGATATCCTCTTCCTCCTCTGAATTCTCGCCTCCTTCTATTCCATGGGCCGGCTTCCATCACGTCCTCCGCAGGCCTCTTACTGCATCCCAACTGGTCCGCCTCCAATCTTTTCGCCATATCAATGATCTCCGCCAAGCTTCCATCCGCTATAAACAAAAGGGACTGCCTTAGGGGATCTCGCAGCCCTTTGTAGAAGCGCTTGGCATAACCTCTGTCATCCAACTCGTAAGAATCCGCAAACCTTGCGAGGTGTTGGAATTCCCGCTGGTATTCCGTAACCGACTTTGATCCCTGCTTTAGTAGAAGAAACCTCTGCTCAAGCTCATCTCGTGCTGATGTAGGGATAAAGTGCTCCAAGAAAACACCCGAGAATTCACTCCAACGTATCTCTGTGTAGACCCGGCCTTGGAAGGTAGAGCCCATGAGGGACTTCCACCACCTCTTAGCATGTGAGTCCAACACGGACATCGCCAATGTCACTGCCATGTTGGCCGGGCAACGGTTACCAGCCAACAACTCCTGAACCGTGTCTAGCCATTCCTCTGTACGTACGGCTGACTCCGTCCCAAGGTAGGCGGGAGGGGAGAGAGCCCGGAAGGTGCTCAGCCAGTTGGAGCTCGGGTCCTGTTGTTGCACCGGGGGCTGCTGCACCCTAAAAGCGTCGAGGATGGCAGTGAGCGTCACCCCCAACTCAGATTGTTGGAACTGAGTGGGAGTGGGTATGGAGGGCGTAGGAGTGCCTCTCACCTGCTCAACGAGCGCTGGAATCTACACATAAAACGCAAACGTATGGTCAGGTTGGCTAATCTTAAGGTCAAAGTTGGACATACTTAGCGTGAATTACATATGGGCACACCACTGCTTCCGATAAGTCAGTTTGTTCCCAAACTGACTAATCAAACGGGGTGGCACCATTGTTGAATGACTTCTTTAGTTGACGATCGTGGCAAACTGATACCATTTGTAGAACCCCCCCCTCCCGGATCCCAAACACGACACAAAGGGGGAGTCTTATGCCCGGAACAGCCGCCTTGCGGTAGCATTAGCACACGGGCTAACCTGTACCACAAGACCCCTATTCCGCCGGCTACAGCAATATCAATAGAACATGCCAACCCAACCAAATACAATAAGCAAGAGAAGTCAAAATCCACATTAAGTATAAATGTCCAAAACACATCAATAAATGAGAAGCTAAACATGCTTCTACATATATATCAGAGTACAGCTAAACATTGCCCAAACGGGCTACATCAGAGTATCAAATACTAACATCCGTAACCGACGGTATCGACGGCGCTGTCACTTCAAGCCCTGTCGTCCTGGCCTGGCTGCCCTGCTGCGTAGTCTGCGGCCGCTCTACCTGCGGCGTGACCTCCTAAAAAGGAAGACGTAACAACCGTTAGTCGAAACGACTAAGTGGTTTCACATCCGCTCCCCCGGCGACTCCTCGGCATCGGGCGGGGAAAATGAACAAGAGTGCAGTATATAATAAGTATGCAAGTAAAGAAAGTACAAGCAAGTGGCAGTAGTGTAAGAGTAACAATAACATGAACTAGCAAATATTTAAGAGCTACAACAAACTAACATGTATAAGTAACAACAGAAAAGTAACTTAACTAACAGAATGCACATACAAACTTATAAGTTAAGGATCGGGTTACATAAAGGTAACTCATCGTATAAGAGTGCCCATACAAACTTATACAATGAGGATCTTGTTGTGCAATGTTATGAAATGCTATGAATGCTATGCAATGACTCACCCATGATCACACTCATGCAATTGTCATGTCGACATAACAAAGAAGGGGCCTCGGAAGTAAGTACGAGGACACAGCCCAACCGTCCATCCATACCTCATCATAACTCAACAAAACAAGTGACGGTCAACACCGCACCTACATCCCTTCACAATACTACCCGTAGGGAGACGACGCTCTAAGTATTGGACTACTAAACTCAATTCATTAATCAACCTTACTCATGGCCATAATTTATTCCTCTACATGACTTTCCAAATAAAGACAACGTAATATAAACATGATGCGCATATAAAGATCTATCACACCTTCCAAATGATAATGACATATTATAAACATGATGCGCACAAATATCAATCTTTCAATTCCTATCAAGTCAAATCGTTTAAAGAAGATTGCTTCACAATTTGATTATATGAAATCGGTTTAATAAGCTACATCAATCATGCAACAAATGATTAATCATAAGAGTTCATCCAAGCCAAGCATACATTTTAGGAGACCACTTCGCCAGGTCACATCATTAGCCTGACCTCGGCAACATTCAGGTTGCCAGGTCGTCAGGATCCTGGGGTCGCAGGGTCGCCAGGTCGCTAGGATCCCAGGGTCGCAGGGTTGCTAGATCGCCAGGGTCCCAGGGTCGCCAGTTCGCCAGGGTCACCAGGGTCGCCAGGATCACCAGGTCACTACGGAAGTAATGTATCAGTCTACGTTTAGTCATTCCAAACAACTGGATTTTACTGTTGGAAGGCCAGTTTGGGCTGCGGATAACAATTTAAGGTTGAATTCCGCTATCCGCAAACCACTTTCATAAAACTATAAATAGACCCCCAAAAACACATTTGGAGAGGACTTCTACTTGGCTTCTTTCTCCTTAGGCTGGCTCTGGTTGGCAAGAGACCCAGCTCCTTGTTCACCGTGGTTTCCGGGTAGACAGGTTGAGAGCTCCAACTCTCTGTTCACCGTGGTTTTCTGGTGGACAGGTTGATAGCTCTAGCTCCCTGTTCACCGTGATTTCCGGGTGAACAATTCAAGCTCTCTCAAGTGCCCTCAAAGGTGCCCGACTCAGCTTTGATTTGAGAGGGGAAGCTTTCTTCGATCTTCTGGGTGTGTGGCGGGACCTACTCGCTGCAGCTCAAGGGTCTGTTCTTAGTTTTCCACCCTTACGGTTCAGGGATGTCTTTGTGCTCGCTGACCTCCCCTCGTCATGTCTCATCCGGATCGACCACTAGACCAGTCAACTTTGGTCACCCCCGGGTCCGAACGCAGAGACCAAAAATTCTGGTTCCAACATTTTGGTACAATAAACGCGGACCATGATCGGAGGAAGAAACTCTAGTGCAAGACCCCATGATGAGCCATGATGAGAAGGATGTGAGTCAAGTGCCAACTGGGCGAGTGCCAGTTGGGTGAGTACCAGCTGAGCGAGTGCCAGCTTTGGCGAGTGCCAACTTGGCGAGTGCCAGCTTGGCGAGTGCCAACTCTCGCGAGTGTCAGCTGGGTGAGTTCCAGCTGAGTGAGTGCCAGCTTGGCGAGAGCCAGCTTTGGCGAGTGCTAGCTGGGTGAGTGCCAGCTGGTTGAGTGCCAGCTGGTTGAGTGCCAGCTTGGAGAGTTCCAGCATAGGAGAGTTCCAACTCTACATAGGGGGTTATATAATCAAAGGTGACACTTGCTCCGACCTAGTTTTCACCTTTTTTGGTACTAATGCTTTTGGTTGGAAAGGAGCCCCCGATAGGATCCCGCTGATCGGGCTCTCACAAGCCGGCATGACAGGAAGGTCGCTCGGGTGGCAGGTTGAAAAGAAAAGGGTTTTGGTCAAAGCCCCTAATAGGATCCCGCTGACTGGACTCTCACAAGCCGGCAGGGCAGACAGGTCGCTCGGGTGGCAGGTTGAAAATAAAAGGGTTTTGATCAAAAACCCCCGATAGGATTCCGCTGACGGGGCTCTCACAAGCCGACAGGGCAGATAGGTCTCTCGGGTGTCAGGTTAAAAAGAAAAGTGTTATGGTCAAAAGCCCCCGATAGGATCCCACTGATCGGGCTCTCACAACCTGGCAGGGCAGACAAATTGCTTGGGTGGCAGATTGAAAAGAAAAGGGTTTTGGTCAAAAACCCCGATAGGATCCCGCTGACCGGGCTCTCACATGTCGGTAGGGCAGACTGGTCGCTCGGGTGACCGGTTGAAAAGAAATGGTTTTTGGTCAAAAGCCCCCGATTGGATCCCGCTGACCGAACTCTCACAAGCCGGCAGGTCGCTCGGGTGGCATGTTGAAAAGAAAAGGATTTTGGTCAAAAGCCCGCGATAAGATCCCTCTGATTGGGCTCTCACAAGCCGGCAGGACAGGCAGGTCACTCGAGTGTCCGGTTGAAAAGAAAAGGATTTTGATTAAAATCCCCCAATAGGATTCCGTTAACCGGGTACTCGCAAGCCAGCAAGGCAGGTTGATCACTCGGGAGACAGGTTGAAAAAGTTGTTTTGGAAAAGAGCCCCCGAGAAGATTCCGCTGACCGGGCTCTCGCAAGCCGGCAGGGCAGGTTGACCACTCGGGAGACAGGTTGGAAAAAGTTGGTTTTGGAAAAGAGACCTGAGAAAGTTCCACCGACCGGGCTCTCGCAAGCCGATAGGGCCGGTTGATCACTCGGGAGGTAGGTTGAAAAAATTGTTTTGGAAAAGAGCCCCGGAGAAGGTTCTGCTGACTAGGATCTCTCAAGCCGGCAGGGCAGGTTGACACTTGGGAGGCAGGTTGGAAAAAAAGTGGTTTTGGAAAAGAGCCTCCGAGAAAGTTTCACCGACTGGGCTCTCACAAGCCGGCAGGGCAGACCCCCCTCACTTGGGTTGCAGAATAGAAATAGACGTGTTTGGTTAAATGCCCCCGAACAAAAGACCATTGTCCGGGCTCTCACGTGCCAAAAAGGATAGAATCACTCACTCGGGTGGAGGTAAAAAAGAAAATGTTGGAAATGGTGGTATGATACTCGAGCAGAAAACCGTTGCCCGGGCCCCCATATGCCAGCAACGGACCCACTTGAGTGACGGTGAATTCATGATTGAATATTATTGAAGTGAAGGTCCAAAGAATTTTGCAAGTCATTGTGTACATAAGGACTCTGACGCTGTGATTCACTTTGCGTAACCCAATCCACATGACGTGTGGGCACTCTGACGTTGCCTTGGTGTGTACCGAAGTTAAATATTAATGTGAATTTGATATTGCAACTAGTAGCTTAATAATGTTTGCATTAAGGACTCACAAACTAATTAGCTTAATAATGTTTGCATTAGTACATAAGGCGAGTATGTAGGTACCACTCGCCTCACGTGGGCCGAGTACTGCACGAGCTCATTTACTGGCGAGTGAGGGCTTGATTCACTTTGCGTAACCCAATCCACATGACGTGTGAGCACTCTGACGTTGCCTTAGTGTGTACCGAAGTTAAATATTAGCGTGAATTCGGTATTGCAGCTAGTAGCTTAATAATGTTTGCATTAAGGACTCACAAACTAATTAGCTGCGGACACAAAATTACGAATATGCGAGCAAAATAAAGAAAAAAGGGGAATGAACATTATAATTACGAGTGTTTACAAAATGTGAGGGCACTCGCCCAAACAAAAACAATGATGTTTGCTTCCGAGTTAGGAGTCGGGTGGCTGTTTGGGGGACTCCCCCGACTCGCCGCCCTCATCGCCGTGCGAGGGAGAGTGTCCACGACTCTGGGAAGACGGACTTCCTGTGTCCGGGAATAGTTTGAGAGTGAGTAAATCTGCAGTCACCCCCACCCAGTCATCCTGCAAGGCATCAAGCTCACAAATTTTTGTTCTTTAACGAGGACTGGGGAGGCGAGCTCTCGAGGTCGACAACCTTCCGCTTGCCTTTATTTGTCACCTGCCCATCAAGAAAGGCATGCATCTTGAAATTCTCAACACGCTTAGCGCGCTCGTCCTCAGCTTTGGACTCGCCCCCCATTACGAGTAGGAGAGTTTGGGTTATATATATATATAATAAAAATAAAAACAACGGGCATGAAGAGATGAAGGGGGTTGGGCATAAGAGAAGGCAAGGAAGGGATGAATTAATACTATTGGTGAAGAGTCCTATTTATAGATGGAAAGATAAAAATGGGGTGCACATTATTGGACGCACCCTACTCACCATTCCCATACTCGCTCTTTTTTCCTGTTGATAACACTGACTTCTCGCCAGTCAGGGGTGAACACAACCTCTTCAATCACAAACAATTCAGATACCGTCACACAAAGAAAATTGCAAGGATATATGAAAGTAGCCGAGGCGTGGCTGCGAGTTCGATGAATAAAAGGAAATATTTGTCCGTCAAATAAAATTACAAATGACATAATGAAGCAGGACATGTATAAGTAAAAAACTTTAATGCGCTTATGGCAGTAGCCTCATCTAGGGACCATGACCTTGAGCGCGAGTCCTTGGAGGGCGTAGGCTTCTCACATAATCACGGGCGACTCTGAGGTTATCCTGCATGATCTGCATATCATCATCTATTCGCCTCAAGTGGTCCACTTCGTCGGGTAGTTGACCCCCCCTGGTGCTCGCAGATGCCGGATCTGTACTTCTGCAAAACCTCAACCAAGCGAGTCTTGAACTCGGCACCGCCTGGTAGATCGCCCAGGAACTCGTCGAGGGGGATTGGAGATAGCCGAGCAGAATAGGATCCATTATGGGCGGAGGAGTCAGACCTCGCGGAATCTTGTCGATCTGAAAAAAGCACAAAGGGTACCAAATATGCGAGTCCAAACTAAGTTGGGTGAGTACAAATTAAATACCCTAAACGGAGGCGGGCTCTTTACCCGGGCGGTGGGAGGAGAGCTCGCAGTTGTGCTTTTGGTTGTGGGGCTCCGGAAATGCTCTAAGGTGGACAAGAGGGGGGAGGAGAAGAGATTTCCCACACAGGTTTAGCGAGGACGCTTGTTCGGGCCAAGAACCGAGGCAGTCGCAGAGGGGGTGAGTACTGTACTCGCCAGAGGATTCATCGCAGCGGAGAACTCAGCTGCGAGATCACAAGCACCCGTCCCCTTGATGGCGCGACTTCGGAGGGATTAACATATAGAGACACCAAGAAGAAATAAATATTAACTGAATGGAAACGTACCATCGATGTGGGGGCGAGTATCCAGGGGTACGTCGGTGCTCGCGTCCTTCGGATCACCCCCCCCATCGTAGTACTCGCGTCTGCTGAAGTTGAGGGTTGGTGCTGTAATAAAGTTGGCTATATAATATGACATAGTTGGGGCAAAAGAAAAAAGGAACTCAGTACCCATAAGGGAGACGACTTGTACATGGTCCCGGGCCTCGAGTCCAAGGCTATAGGTAATGTGTTCAAGAGAAGGGATCTTCGCGACACCCTTGTCGGCGAGCGCGGGTTGCTTGAGCCCAAGACTCCTGAGACACTGCTTTTGCCTTTCTCCTTGCGAGCTACAAGGCGCGCCAAGCTTTCATTTGGAGGAGACTCTGTGGAGGGAGGTTGAGATTTGAGAAGTAGGGGAATGACGACCACGAAAGAAGGTTTTGGAGTTGACGCGAGAAATTGGGGAAGAGAAAATTGAGGTGCGACGACGGAGCAAGGTATTTACTGGAAATTTATGGCCAAAATAATTTGGATGAGTGACACTTTCTCCTCAAAAGTCGAGTATTTAGCAAATTGCATAACAAATATTTCGACATTTCGTCGTGCCAGCTTAATTTATTGAGCATTGGCCTTTGTGCATGAGAGGTAATTTGGTCTTGTTGGAATCAAAAAATTAATTTATAAAAGTTCCGATCAAATGGGTACCCGAGGTTATTAATCTTGCGGTCTAACACCACAGAGCTGATTGCAAGAGCAGGAGAGAGAGACATCAGATCAAATATAAACATGGCTCGTGTAACACAGTGAGGAGTTTCCGTCATGCACCCGAAAGTTTATCGGAACTTTTCTTCCTAAAGACAAGAGATGAGCTAGGCGCAAAGAAGGCACGACTTGGCAAAAGAGAACCTTGGGGGGTTCAATGCGCCTTCTCTTATGCCTTTCGTTGGACAACTCATATTCGTCGAGGTGGGCCCCTGAATTAGTGGTGAGTCCTCTTACCTTAAAAAGTGGTCATCAACCTAAAGAATTGAGAAAGATAAAGTCGAGTGAGGAGGCTCGAGATCTTGCATATACCACTGGCGATCTCATTAGGCTGGAAATTGAGAACTCGCCTATTTTATCAGTGAGACCCTCAGGGAGGACTCGCTTCTTCGGTGAGCATAACATCATGCTTCTCGTAACCAGTTCCGACTTGCCAAAAGCGAGCTCATCAAAGGCGACCTCACCAAATAAGGGGTTGGACTTTCTTTCCGAGTTTGAGGTGAACTCACAAAGAACGGAGATTTTGTACAACACCGTATTTGTCGAGATCAGAATTTCCCAAGGAATACATTTTAGGAGACCACTTCGCCAGGTCGCAGCGTCTGTCTGACCTTGGCAGCATTCAGCTCGCCAGGTCGTCAGGTCGCCAGGGTTCCAGGGCCGCCAGGTCGTCAGGATCCCAAGGTCGCAGGGTCACCAGGTCGCTAGGATCCCAGGGTCGTAGGGTCGCCAGATCGCCAGGATCCCAGGGTCGCTAGGTCGCCAGGGTCCCAGGGTCGCCAGGTTGCTAGGGAGAACTCAGGAAGTAATGTATCAGTCTGCGTTTAGCCATTCCAAATAGTGGGATTCTGCTATTAAGAAGGCGGGATTCTGCAATCTGCATATCACTTTCAGAAAACTATAAATAGACCCCTAATGGCACCTTTGAAGAGGACTTCTGCTTGACTTCTTTCTCCTTAGGCTGGCTCTGGTTGGCAAGAGACCCAGCTCTTTGTTCATCGTGGTTTCCAGGTAGACAGGTTGAGAGCTCCATCTCCCTGTTCATTGTGGTTTCCGGATGGACAGGTTGATAGCTCTAGCTCCCTGTTCACCATGGTTTCTGGGTGGACAGGTCAGGTGTTCTCAAGTGCCCTCCAAGGTACCCGACTCAGCTTTGGTTTTGGAGGGGAAGCTCTATTTGATCTTCCGAGTGTGTGACAGGACCTTCTCGTTGCAGTTCGAGGGTCTGTTCTTAGTTTTCCACCCTTGCGATTCATGGATTTCTTTATGCTCGCTGACCTCCCCTCGTCATGTCTCATCCGGGTCAACCACTAAACCAGTAAACTTTGATCACCCTTGGGTCCGAACGCAGGGACTAAAAATTCTGGTTCCAACAAAAATGTTCATCCGCTTGTAGCCCCTCTAGGTATTGTCTACTACCACAATGGTTAAGCAGAGTTTAAGAGGAAATTTAAAGCCATAACTGCTCCGCATGATCAGTTTTTCTCTTTGTTCATGATAATCAATGATGTCGAAGAGATCTCGCTCGAGGGAGAGAGTTGATTGATGTGAAAATCTCTCACGTGAGGGAGATTGTTGATGCACACGAGAGCATGTTTGAGTTCTACAATATACATACTGTTAGAGTTAGTATTTTACTATATGTTGAGTTTAGTCCCACACCGTCTATCGGTGTTGTGTGTCATGTTGTAGTTCCTATTTAATGCTCCTATGAGGTTGAATATATTTGCACCTTCTATTTCATTTCTCCTTTCTACATGGTATCAGAGCAGGTTCTGTGACCAAATTTTTTCCCCTTTCCCTCTCCTGGTCCAGACTCGTGCTTCTTCCCCGACCCGTCCTTCCGCGACTCCGGCTGCTAGGGCTCACGGGAAGTCCTTTCCCACTCGCTCCCGTTGACGGAATCGTCGCTTGATTCCGAGACGGGAGCGGGACCTTCTCTCGTCGTGCCGACGACAGATTTCGCCGTCGCTGCCCTGTGCGGCTTTCGAGAACGACATCGACGATCCCGTCGGCTCCCATCTGCATCGCCGCCGCCGACGTCTCCTCCGGCTTCCTTCATCGACACCGACGCCTCCTCCGGCTTCCTTCATCGACACCGACGCCTCCTCCGGCTTCCTTCATCGACATCGACGGCTCTTCTTCTCCAGCTTTCTTCCGCGACATCGGATCGTCGGCTCTCCTCTACGACATCGTCTGGTCCGACGTCTTCTCCGTCTAAACTTCTCTCTCGACGCCTCCGACTTCTGTCTGCACCCGCTGCAGCTCTCTTCTTCTCCGCTGATTGGATGCTGCTCTGCCGCTGCTTCTCCGGCCTGCTGCTGCCGCAGCTGCTTCTTCTCTGGCTGCTCAGCGAGCCGTGCTTCTCCTCCGCTGCTGCCGTGCTGCTCCTTCGTGCCGACGGATGCTTCCTTCTTCTTCAGATCCAGCCCGGCCCGTACGGTTTAAAATTTAAATTTTTTTTAAGTTGTTGTTTGTGGTTGTTGTGTTGCGTCTCTATGATTTCCGCCTTCTTGCACGTGATGTACGTGAGGGAGAGTGTACGTCACGGCCTCTAGGCGTAGTCTATACCTTCATGCACGTATTCCACGTGAGGGGGATTGTTTGTGATATCGGCGACTCAGATGCTTCTTTCCCGACTCATGCCTTAGTCACACCCGGCCCCTAGGTATAACCTATGTCTTCTTGCACATGATCCACGTGAGGGGGAGTGTTTGTGATCACGACGACTCATATACTTCTTTCCCGACTCCTGTCTTAGTCACACATGACCCCTAGGTTGATTTCATATGTTGTTTGTCTCCTCGTCGTTTTCTCTGGATTTGGTAGGGTTGGTTTGGTCTTGCGTGGTTGACCTAGTTTCCGCTCCGAGTGTATCCAGCGTGGTCATGGTCGGTTTTGTGGACCAACGTCGTGTGGCTCTTGCCCGGTTGAAGTATCTCTGGTGACACACGGTTGGGCCTCGGTGGCTGCTGTTATGTTCCACGTTGCCAACCTTCTTTTACCTTCCATTTTTTGTTGTGTTCAAGCTGTAGGGTTCCCCTTCAGCTTGAGGTGGAGTGTTAGAGTTAGTATTTTACTATATGTTGAGTTTAGTCTCACACCGCCTATCAGTGTTGGGTGTCATGTTGTAGTTCCTATTTAATGCCCCTATGAGGTTGAATATATTTGCACCTTCTATTTCATTTCTCCTTTCTACACATACAATGTACATACAATGTATATGTTGATGTAGAAATATTGTATGATTGACTCACCTTTTAGCTTGAGTTTTTGGGTTGAATATGAATTTTACCACTAATGCATCTTCTCCAATTTTGGTTCTCCCTTGATTTCTGGTCTTTAACAAAACTGTGAGTGAGTTTTATAAACAAGTGGAAAAATGTATAGGAATTATAAGAATTTCTGTTGGGGTATGCGATGTAGGGTAGGCTGTGCAGTGGACTCCTAGAATGCAAACTAGTTACGTGTAGGGGCGGACTCGATCAAACCTAATGCCTATATGTCATGATAATTTTAAATCAGACGTAGGAATTAATAAAAGCAATGGAACATGATAATAAATCAGCGCAGTCATTCATAAGAAAGAGAAATAATTTCTTAGGCGTCTTTGCGTTTGGGCGATGACTTTCCTCCGCACGGAGGGCCAGAATAAGCACGCGGCAAATTAAGTCGTCCTGCAGGTTAAGATATTCACAGACAAATAACCACAAGCTATAATTCTTTTGAAAACAACGAGTTCCACAAAGTGCACAATGTTTACAACCAACAACAACTAGCACCACAAATAACAAGTAATATAAAATCTGGAGATGAACTAAGGCTGCGATAACTTTACGCGGATCTGAATTTTGGAGGCGAGAAGGAGTTTCCGGATGGTGCAAGATTAGGTCGGGTAAAGAGAGGTGGTTCCACGGAAGGAAAGAGGGTGGTGGCTGTAGATATGGCTGTAGGGGGGGCCGGTTTGGAGGCGTAGGGCTGGATCTGGACAACCCAGTCCAGATCTGTCCAGATCCGGCCCGAATCTGAAGATATGGGGTGTCTAAAGGGACTGGAGGGGCGGCTGGACTGGTGGAAGGTAGGCTGTTGTAGAGGGGGAAAGAGAGGCGGCGGCGTGGGGTGCAGGAGGGGTGGTTGGCGGGCTGCTGTAGAGGGGGAAAGAGAGGCGGCGACGTGGGGTGCAGGAGGGGTGGTTGGCGGCGGCTGTAGGGCGACCGGAAGAGGCGGCGGTGGGAATCCGAGAGGGGGTTTTGCGGTGGAAGACTTGGGGTAAGAGGTGGCGGCTTGGATCTTGGAGAGGGAAACGAGAAGAGAAAGGAAGCTTACCCAAGGAGTCGGCACCAAGGGCTCCACGACGTCGGCATCGCGGAATGACCACCGGAAATGAGGAAGAAGTCTTCTCCAATTTCAGCAATGAGTAGAAACTGCAGCACTAGGTTCTTATTTATAATGAAATAAAACTAGGGCACCCAAGATGGACGGCTATGATTGGCCGTCGATCTTGGCGCCAAAACAACCCTAAATATTATTCAAAATACAACATGCTATATATGAAAATTCATCACAACGACAAGCCGAACGCAACCACGGTGGCGGATCGGCGAGCCGGTCACGCCCGCCTGCGAGAATACACGAACGTGGGGTCCGCCTTGCGTCGAGTCGCGCCGGATGGCCCCCCATCAACTCCCCCGGACTGAAAAGCTATCATCTCCGATGAATGAAGACACTCGTACTGAAGTCGAAGTCCCGGAGTGAGTTGATCCAACTCTGTAGCAGCAATCCAGGTGTCATCGGTGAAAGGTCGTCCACGCCAACGAACCAAGTTGCGGCACACGAGCCCATCCGTAGAGGGGACGAACTCATGCGCTATGATCTCTGTAATCTGCTCGGTCCTCGGTACTCGGGGAAAGCGATCCGGTGGTGGTGGTGCTTCAGGTGAAGCCAATGGTGAAGAGCTCCAGTGGGAATCAAGTGGAGGCTGGGTGGCGGGAAAAAGGGGCGGTGGTGTAGGCTCGGAAGGGCCGCCAAGGTAGGGATCGGGGTATTCGTGAGGTGCAAAGTAGGGTGTCAGGTTCTCGACATTGAACACATGGTGGATACCCATGCTCGCAGGAATGTCCAGCTCGTAGGCATTCAACCCGATTCGTCTCAAAACTGAGTAGGGCCTAATTCGCCTAGCGCTTAGTTTCTTAGCAGGCCCCTGAGGGGGCCGCTCCGCACGGACTCGTGCCATCACCTGTTCGCCAACCAGAAAATGTTTTTCCCGTCTATGCTTGTCTGTCTGTTTTTTATAATGCTCATTGCTTAAATTAATTTTACGCCTGATGGACTCATGCAACTCATGCAAGTGACGTGTGAAGGATTCAGCAGACTCACTAGGGCGTGACTCACTCGGGACAGGTATAAGATCAATAGGCTTCCTAGGGTCATAACCTGATACTACCTGAAACGGGCTCAGACCAGTCGACCTATTGAAGGAACTGTTGTATGCAAACTCAGCTATAGGGAGCACCGAGTCCCAACTAGACGCATGCTCACCAACTAAACAACTCAGCAGATTACCTAAACTTCTATTCACCACCTCAGTTTGACCGTCCGTCTAAGGGTGGTATGCGGATGAGAATTTAAGAGTAGTCCCAGTTTTACGCCAGAACGTCTTCCAAAAGTAGCTAACGAACCGCACATCTCGATCGGACACGATGGACTTTGGGAGACCGTGTAATCTAAAGACCTCACTCATAAATAAGGCCGCGATGCGGGGGGCATCGACGGTCTTACTACACGCTATAAAATGCGCCATCTTAGAGAACCGGTCGACCACAACAAAGATAGAATCATGCTTTCGCTGGGTGCGCGGAAGCCCAAGCACAAAGTCCATACTAATGTCCTCCCAAGGACGATGGAGAACGGGTAAAGGGGTGTATAAGCCCGTGTTTTACTTCGTTCCCTTGGACGTTTGGCATTCACGACAATGTCGGATGATACGAGCCACATCTTTCTTCAAACTCGGCCAATAGAAACGATCATCTACCATAGCAATCGACTTATCCCGCCCAAAATGGCCGACGGCACCCCCGACGTGTAGTTCCCATACTAAATAATCACGAAACGAGGTGTTGGGCACGCACAAACGGGAGCCCCGGAATAAGTACCTATCAATGATCTGAAACCCCTCAATAGGATCAGGAGGGTCCCTCGATAGCGCAGTGTATACCTCAGCAAAATCAGGACAAGTGGGGTAGTCCATGATCATCCTCTCGAAACCATCCACCTGGGCCCGTAATGTGTGTAGTAGAGAGACTCGCCGACTGAGTGCGTCAGCGGGCTTGTTCTCAACACCAGCGCGATGCTTGAGAACGTAGTGGAAATCCTGTAGGTACTCTACCCACTTTGCGTGGCGGTGACTCAGCTTCCTCTGAGAGTCGAGGTAGCGGAGGGCCTGGTGGTCAGAATATAGTACAAACTCCCTGGGGAGGAGGTAATGTCTCCAATAACGTAATGACTGGACGATAGCATAAAATTCTCGATCGTAGTTTGAGTATTTTTGCTTGGCTTCATTCAGTTTCTCACTAAAGTAAAAAACTGGGTGTCCCTCTTGACTCAACACTCCCCCAATACCCACACCTGACGCATCACATGCGACCTCGAAAGCTTTGCTAAAATCGGGGAGTCGAAGAACGGGAGCGAACGTCAGTTTATCCTTAATTTCTTCAAATGCACGAGTGGCCGCGGCGGTCCACTGAAAGTCTCCCTTACGCAAACAACTAGTAAACGGGGCCATGATCGAGCTAAACCCCCTAACGAATCTCCTATAAAAGGTCGCAAGTCCATGAAAGCTACTGGCCTCATGGATGGTCGATGGTGTGGGCCACTCGCGGATGGACTGGACCTTCTCAGGGTCAACAGACACGCCTGAGGAGGAGATAATGTGTAGAACCCCCCTCCCGGATCCCAAACACGGCACGAAGGGGGAGTCTTATGCCCGGAACAGCCGCCTTGCGGTAGCATTAGCACACGGGCTAACCTGTACGACAAGACGCCTATTCCGTCGGCTACAGCAATATCAATAGAACATGCCAACCCAACCAAATACAATAAGCAAGAGAAGTCAAAATCCACACTAAGTATAAATGTCCAAAACACATCAATAAATGAGAAGCTAAACATGCTTCTACATATATATCATAGTACAGCTAAACATTGCCCAAACGGGCTACATCAGAGTATCAAATACTAACATCCGTAACCGACGGTATCGACGGCGCCGTCACTTCAGGCCCTATCGTCCTGGCCTGGCTGTCCTGCTGCGTAGTCTGCGACTGCTCTACCTGCGGCGTGACCTCCTAAAAAGGAAGACGTAGCAACCGTTAGTCGAAACGACTGAGTGGTTTCACATCCGCCCCCCCGACGACTCCTCGGCACCGGGCGGGGAAAAGGAACAAGAGTGCAGTATATAATAAGTATGCAAGTAAAAGAAGTACAAGCAGGTGACAGTAGTGTAAGAGTAACAATAACATGAACTAGCAAATATTTAAGAGCTACAACAAACTAACATGTATAAGTAACAGCAAAAAAGTAACTTAACTTATAAGAATGTCCATACAAACTTATAAGTTAAGGATCGGGTTACATAAAGGTAACTCATCGTATAAGAGTGCCCATACAAACTTATACGATGAGGATCTTGTTGTGCAATGTTATGAAATGCTATGAATGCTATGCAATGACTCACCCATGATCACACACATGCAATTGTCATGTCGACATAATAAGGAAGGGGCCTCGGAAGTAAGCACGAGGACACAGCCCAACCGTCCATCCATACCTCATCACAACTCAACAAAATAAGTGACGGTCAACATCACACCTACATTCCTTCACAATACTACCCGTAGGGAGACGACGCTCTAAGTATTAGACTACTAAACTCAATTCATTAATCAACCTTACTCATGACCATAATTTATTTCTCTACATGTCTTTCCAAATAAAGACAACGTAATATAAACATGATGCGCATATAAAGATCTATCACACCTTCCAAATGATAATGACATATTATAAACATGATGCGCACAAATATCAATCTTTCAATTTCTATCAAGTCAAATCGTTTAAACAAGATTGCTTCACAATTTGATTATATGAAATCGGTTTAATAAGCTACATCAATCATGCAACAAATGATTAATCATAAGAGTTCATCCAAGTCAAGCAACTTGCAATATAAATTCCACCGAATCCAAATCCATCTTTTATAAGCCCAGAATTTAGGTGCAGTTTGAATCTGGACAACAACTTCGACCGGAGATTCCTGAAGCTACATGAATCCGGTGAAGACGTGTAACCCCACGATGGAAAGGTCTTTCGGTGGTCTACAACTTCCGTATTCAGACCTCAACCCAGATTTGACATTATCCTATTTGAAATCGGACTTGAAGTCCGCTGCGTACAAAACACAATTTCTGTATGCAGGATTTGTTGAACACTATTTTCGTTTAGACTTTCCCGTGGCTACAGACTTCGCCTGAAGTCGTGCAACCATTCGTTGGAAAGGTATTTCCAAGGGCTTCGGCTTTCGTGTTTAGCCGAAAGCCCAGATCTGGCCATATCACGCTTAAAAATAGCCACAAAGTTCGCTGCGCGCAGATTACAGATTCTGCACGCATCTTAAGACGGAATGAACGACATCGGTTCATCTTCCTCCTCAAGGCGATCTTCCCAAATCATTCCAGAATTTTCTCCACCCTTATTCTCCCTCATGAGGCCTTTGCTCTTCACGAAACCATCCCCCATCTCCACATAGAAGATCGGAGAGGTTGAAGACACCACTAACCAAGAGCACAAGCCCCGGATTGGCCTCACCCTAGAGAAATCATCTTCTCACATGTCAAGACTCTTTTGAGTCGACGTCTCGCCTAGATATCTACAGATCTAGCACCAAGGGAGAGGGTATGAAACTCACATCGATTCCAGCGGTTCCTCCATTTCCGGCCATGGATCTCGTAATTCTCCTTGGCGGCATCTTCTCCTTCACGGTGATGGCGGATTTTCTCCTGTAGAACTTGCTCCAGCAGTTTTCTCTCTCACCAAGGGTTCTCACAGGAAATAGGGAATGAAATGAGCATGAAAACGGCTAGGGTTTTCTCTCACCCTTATATATGAAAAGTGACACGGGCAGGGACACGACCGTGTCCTTACCCGTGTCCTGCCTGGGCGAAGCGGCAACGACAGTTTCCATGTCGGTTCAATATTGGACACGGGTAGGGACACGCTCGTGGCCCAACCCGTGTCCCGACCCGTGTCCATATGACACGGTCGTGTGCCCTGGCCGTGTCCTTCTCGGGATACATTTCGGCGATCTCAACAGTTCGTCGATCTCGATCAAAATCGTCCACTGGAGAACACGGGTAGGGACACGCCCGTGTCTCTACCCGTGTCATGTTAATTCGTCGAAGTCGACGCACAGTTCGTCGATATCGACACCTCTCGTCGAGTGTAACTCGACACACACGGGTAGGGACACGCCCGTGTCGCTACCCGTGTCACATGGTGTCGACACAGCTCGTCAGTCTCGACACGCCCTGTAGAGTGTAACTCAACACACACGGGTAGGGACACGCCCGTGTCGCTACCCATGTCACATCATATCGACACAGCTCGCCGATCTCGGCATACCTCGTCGAGTTCAACTCAACGCACACGCACACGGGTAGGGACACACCCGTGTCGCTACCCGTGTCTCCTGCTTGTCTAATTTCTCCTCCTTTTCACATGTGCTGCCCTGTTGTCAGTACTCCCCATGAACCCTAGTCAGCTCTCCCGACTCAAAACACGCACGAGGGGCCTAGTGCGATTCGGGACGTTACAAATCCTATAAACAAAATAAAAGATTTCGTCCCCGAAATCAGGGTTAGGCTATGGGGAGAAAAACATAACCGAAAATTTAACATATGCTTTTAAATAAAATTACCTTGAGCAAACAACACCGGGTAGCGTTGTTGCATTAAATCCAATGGCTCCTATGTGTACTCCTCCTTCCCATGATTAGACCATAGCACCTTCACCATGAGAACACTTTTGCGGCGCAAAGTTCTTGTCTCGCTGTCAACAATCCGCACCGGCTCTAGTCACACAAACCTATCTGACGCCACTGCACCATCAGTAGTGGGAATATATTGGTCGGGCCGCAACAGTGCTTTTCGAAGCGACGACACATGAAACACGTCGTGGAGATTCTCTAGTTCTGGTGGTAACTCCAACCGATAGGCCAACGGGCCAATCCTTTCTAGTATAGTATAAGGCCCAACATACCTTGGGCTGAGTTTTTTCACCCCACGTACTCGCGACACTTCATGCATCGGCCGAATCTTGAGGAACACTTTATCGCCCACTTGGTACTCCACCATCTGGTGCTTTTTATTGTAATATTTCGCCTGCCGACTTTGAGCCTCCAACATGCAATCCCGTATCAATCTGACCGCCGCATCAGTATCATCTATATATTCATTTCTCAATGCCTTCGGATCTTCATCCTGCACCCAAGACAAGGGGGTCCTGCACCTTCTTCCGTAAAGGGCTTCATGGGGCGCCATACCGATGCTCGCCTGATGGCTATTATTGTAGGAAAATTCCACCAGGGGCAAGAGTCTTTCCCACGGCTCTCCTCTGTCCAACACACATAATCTCAGCAGATCCTTCACGGCTTGCACCTTTGCTGGATCCACTGCTAATCCTGCTCCACTGATCACATGCCCCAAAAAAGGCAACCTCCTTAAGCCAGAATTCACACTTGCTAAACTTGGCGTACAAGGCGTGCTCCTTCAATTTCTTCAAAACCAAGGTCAGGTGCTCGACATGCTCCTCCTCCGTCTTTGAGTAGACCAAGATGTCGTCGATGAAAACAATGACGAAGATGTCCAAATATGGTTCAAACACCTTGTTCATCAGGCTCATGAAGGCCGAAGGGGCATTAGTGAGCCCAAACGGCATTACCGTGAACTCATACAAACCATATCTTGAACTGAAGGTTGTTTTCTGAATGTCCCCTTCTTGTATCCTCAACTGATAGTATCCAGAGCGCAAATCCAGTTTAGAGAACCAATGTGCTCCCACTAGCTGATCGAACAACTCGTCGATCCGAGGTAGCGGATAAGTGTTACGCACCGTCAACCGATTGAGTTCGCGATAATCTATGCACAACCGCAGGGTTCCATCCTTCTTCTTCACGAACAGTACATGAGCTCTCCAGGGTGATGAACTGTGGCGAACGAACCCTGACTCCACCAGTTCTTGCAATTGTACTCTAAACTCCGCGAGTTCTTTCGGGGCCATTCTGTACGGAGCCTTGGATACAGGCTTGGCACCTGGTACTAGATTAATCTGGAAATCAACCTCTCTATGCGGAGGTAATCCTGGTAGCTTCTCAGGAAATACCTCGGGAAAATCCCGCACAACCCGTACATCCTTTAATTCCAACGCTTCTTCCTTCAACTCGAACCAGATCAGGAAGACCTCGTCCCCCTTCATATGAGCTTTTACAACCTGGACGGAAGATAACATCATGCGAGGCGCGAAGCCAATATCTTGGAAGATGACGTCAGAGTCTCAATGTCTCAAATAGATCCGCTTCTCCGCGCAGTCGATTCTCGCGAAGTGCCAGTCCAACCATGTCATGCCCAAAATGATGTCAAACTCCGGCATTCTCAGAACCGTGGCCGGCGTATCAAAGGCCTTCCCATCAATAAATAACTCCAACTCGCACTTGGCGGTTGCGATCATCTCCGAGCCATCCGGAAGGCGTACACGTCGGGCTATGCCAGTGAAGTACTGTACACCCTCCATGTCTTTTATGAAATCCTCAGACACAAAGGAGTGTGAGGCACCGGTATCGAACAGCGCATAGGCCGTCTTCCCGCCAATAATCACGGTGCCTAAGTACCAACAACCAAAACTTATTGCTAGGTGTCTAGTAAGTCTTAATCAATTCAAGTTAGACCATGAAAATATGTTAATTAATTAAATCATACCTGCAATCACATCTTGTGGGTTCCGTTCCTGCGCCATGTCAAGCGCGTACACCTGATCACTAGCAGGGCCGGGGTTACCTCCTCGCGGTCCTCGTCCTCGACCACGCATATATCCCCGACCTCGTGGGGCTGCTGGCGTTCCCATATAGCTGCGGGCAGAAACGTCGGATGTGGCCCGGCTGGTTGCATTCGAAGCACAACAGCCCACGACGCCCTTCAGGTTGTTGAAATTGCTGAGGCTGTGGGGGTGGAGGCAACGCAGGCGGCTGCGGAACCGGATGCTCCACCCTATAGTTTCGGTGGACACGCCCTCCACCTCTTTGATATCCTCTTCCTCCTCTGAATTCTCGCCTCCTTCTATTCCATGGGCCGGCTTCCATCACGTCCTCCGCAGGCCTCTTACTGCATCCCAACTGGTCCGCCTCCAATCTTTTCGCCATATCAATGATCTCCGCCAAGCTTCCATCCGCTATAAACAAAAGGGACTGCCTTAGGGGATCTCGCAGCCCTTTGTAGAAGCGCTTGACATAACCTCTGTCATCCAACTCGTAAGAATCCGCAAACCTTGCGAGGTGTTGGAATTCCCGCTGGTATTCCGTAACCGACTTTGATCCCTGCTTTAGTAGAAGAAACCTCTGCTCAAGCTCATCTCGTGCTGATGTAGGGATAAAGTGCTCCAAGAAAACACCCGAGAATTCACTCCAACGTATCTCTGTGTAGACCCGGCCTTGGAAGGTAGAGCCCATGAGGGACTTCCACCACCTCTTAGCATGTGAGTCCAACACGGACATCGCCAATGTCACTGCCATGTTGGCCGGGCAACGGATACCAGCCAACAACTCCTGAACCGTGTCTAGCCATTCCTCTGTACGTACGGCTGACTCCGTCCCAAGGTAGGCGGGAGGGGAGAGAGCCCGGTAGGTGCTCAGCCAGTTGGAGCTCGGGTCCTGTTGTTGCACCGGGGGCTGCTGCACCCTAAAAGCGTCGAGGATGGCAGTGAGCGTCACCCCCAACTCAGATTGTTGGAACTGAGTGGGAGTGGGTATGGAGGGCGTAGGAGTGCCTCTCACCTGCTCAACGAGCGCTGGAATCTACACATAAAACGCAAACGTATGGTCAGGTTGGCTAATCTTAAGGTCAAAGTTGGACATACTTAGCGTGAATTACATATGGGCACACCACTGCTTCCGATAAGTCAGTTTGTTCCCAAACTGACTAATCAAACGGGGTGGCACCATTGTTGAATGACTTCTTTAGTTGACGATCGTGGCAAACTGATACCATTTGTAGAACCCCCCCCCCTCCCGGATCCCAAACACGGCACGAAGGGGGAGTCTTATGCCCGGAACAGCCGCCTTGCGGTAGCATTAGCACACGGGCTAACCTGTACCACAAGACCCCTATTCCGCCGGCTACAGCAATATCAATAGAACATGCCAACCCAACCAAATACAATAAGCAAGAGAAGTCAAAATCCACATTAAGTATAAATGTCCAAAACACATCAATAAATGAGAAGCTAAACATGCTTCTACATATATATCAGAGTACAGCTAAACATTGCCCAAACGGGCTACATCAGAGTATCAAATACTAACATCCGTAACCGACGGTATCGACGGCGCTGTCACTTCAAGCCCTGTCGTCCTGGCCTGGCTGCCCTGCTGCGTAGTCTGCGGCCGCTCTACCTGCGGCGTGACCTCCTAAAAAGGAAGACGTAACAACCGTTAGTCGAAACGACTAAGTGGTTTCACATCCGCTCCCCCGGCGACTCCTCGACATCGGGCGGGGAAAATGAATAAGAGTGCAGTATATAATAAGTATGCAAGTAAAGAAAGTACAAGCAAGTGACAGTAGTGTAAGAGTAACAATAACATGAACTAGCAAATATTTAAGAGCTACAACAAACTAACATGTATAAGTAACAGCAGAAAAGTAACTTAACTAACAGAATGCACATACAAACTTATAAGTTAAGGATCGGGTTACATAAAGGTAACTCATCGTATAAGAGTGCCCATACAAACTTATACAATGAGGATCTTGTTGTGCAATGTTATGAAATGCTATGAATGCTATGCAATGACTCACCCATGATCACACTCATGCAATTGTCATGTCGACATAACAAAGAAGGGGCCTCAGAAGTAAGTACGAGGACACAGCCCAACCGTCCATCCATACCTCATCATAACTCAACAAAACAAGTGACGGTCAACACCGCACCTACATCCCTTCACAATACTACCCGTAGGGAGACGACGCTCTAAGTATTGGACTACTAAACTCAATTCATTAATCAACCTTACTCATGGCCATAATTTATTCCTCTACATGACTTTCCAAATAAAGACAACGTAATATAAACATGATGCGCATATAAAGATCTATCACACCTTCCAAATGATAATGACATATTATAAACATGATGCGCACAAATATCAATCTTTCAATTCCTATCAAGTCAAATCGTTTAAAGAAGATTGCTTCACAATTTGATTATATGAAATCGGTTTAATAAGCTACATCAATCATGCAACAAATGATTAATCATAAGAGTTCATCCAAGCCAAGTAACTTGCAATATAAATTCCACTGAATCCAAATCCATCTTTTATAAGCCCAGAATTTAGGTGCAGTTTGAATCTGGACAACAACTTCGACTGGAGATTCCTGAAGCTACAGGAATCCGGTGAAGACGTGTAACCCCACGATGGAAAGGTCTTTCGGTGGTCTACAACTTCCGTATTCAGACCTCAACCCAGATTTGACATTATCCTATTTGAAATCGGACTTGAAGTCCGCTGCGTACATAACACAATTTCTGCATGCAGGATTTGTTGAACACTATTTTCGTTTAGACTTTCCCATGGCTACAGACTTCGCCTGAAGTCGTGCAACCATTCGTTGGAAAGGTATTTCCAAGAGCTTCAACTTTCGTGTTTAGCCGAAAGCCCAGATCTGGCCATATCACGCTTAAAAATGGCCACGAAGTTCGCTGCGCGCAGATTACAGATTCTGCACGCATCTTAAGGCGGAATGAACGACATCGGTTCATCTTCCTCATCAAGGCGATCTTCCCAAATCATTCCAGAATGTTCTCCACCCTTATTCTCCCTCATGAGGCCTTTGCTCTTCACGAAACCATCCCCCATATCCACATAGAAGATCAGAGAGGTTGAAGACACCACTAACCAAGAGCACAAGCCCCGGATTGGCCTCACCCTAGAGAAATCATTTTCTCACATGTCAAGACTCTTTTGAGTCGACGTCTCGCCTAGATATCTACAAATCTAGCACCAAGGGAGAGGATAAGAAACTCACATCGATTCCAGCGGTTCCTCCATTTCCGGCCATGGATCTCGTAATTCTCCTTGGCGGCATCTTCTCCTTCACAGTGATGGTGGATTTTCTCATATAGAACTTGCTCCAGCAGTTTTCTCTCTCACCAAGGGTTCTCACAGGAAATAGGGAATGAAATGAGCATGAAAACGGCTAGGGTTTTCTCTCACCCTTATATATGAAAAGTGACACGGGCAGGGACACGACCGTGTCCTTACCCGTGTCCTGCCTGGGCGAAGCGGCAACGACAGTTTCCATGTCGGTTCAATATTGGACACGGGTAGGGACACGCCCGTGTCCCAACCCGTGCCCTGGCCGTGTCCTTCTCGGGATACATTTCGACGATCTCAACAGTTCGTCGATCTCGATCAAAATCGTCGACTGGAGAACACAGGTAGGGACATGCCCGTGTCTCTACCCGTGTCATGTTAATTCGTCGAAGTCGCCGCGCATTTCGTCGATCTCGACACCTCTCGTCGAGTGTAACTCGACACACACGGGTAGGGACACGCCCGTGTCGCTACCCGTGTCACATGGTGTCGACACAGCTCGTCAGTCTCGACACGCCCTGTCGAGTGTAACTCGACACACACGGGTAGGGACACGCCCGTGTTGCTACCCGTGTCACATCATGTCGACACAGCTCGCCGATCTCGGCATGCCTCGTCGAGTTCAACTCGACGCACACGCACACGGGTAGGGACACGCCCGTGTCGCTACCCGTGTCTCCTGCTTGTCTAATTTCTCCTCCTTTTCACATATGCTGCCCTGTTGTCAGCACTCCCCATGAACCCTAGTCAGCTCGGGAAAATCCCGCACAACCTGTACATCCTTTAATTCCAATGCTTCTTCCTTCAACTCGAACCAGATCATGAAGACCTCGTCCCCCTTCATATTAGCTTTTACAACCTGGACGGAAGATAACATCATGCGAGGCGCGAAGCCAATATCTTGGAAGATGACGTCAGAGTCTCCATGTCTCAAATAGATCCGCTTCTCCGCGCAGTCGATCCTCGCGAAGTGTCAGTCCAGCCATGTCATGCCCAAAATGATGTCAAACTCCGGCATTCTCAGAACCGTGGCCGGCGTATCAAAGGCCTTCCCATCAATAAATAACTCCAACTCGCACTTGGCGGTTGCGATCATCTCCTTGCCATCCGGAAGGCGTACATGTCGGGCTATGCCAGTGAAGTACTGTACACCCTCCATGTCTTTTATGAAATCCTCGGACACAAATGAGTGTGAGGCACCGGTATCGAACAGCGCATAGGCCGTCTTCCCGCCAATAATCACGGTGCCTAAGTACCAACAACCAAAACTTATTGCTAGGTGTCTAGTAAGTCTTAATCAATTCAAGTTAGACCATGAAAATATGTTAATTAATTAAATCATACCTGCAATCACATCTTGTGGGTTCCGTTCCTGCGCCATGTCAAGCGCGTACACCTGATCCCTAGCAGGGCCGGGGTTACCTCCTCGCGGTCCTCGTCCTCGACCACGCATATATCCCCGACCTCGTGGGGCTGCTGGAGGGAGAGCAGGAGGGAGAGCAGGAGGGAGAGCAGGAGGGGCGTTCCCATATAGCTGCGGGCAGAAACGTCGGATGTGGCCCGGCTGGTTGCATTCGAAGCACACCAGCCCACGACGCCCTTCAGGTTGTTGAAATTGCTGAGGCTGTGGGGGTGGAGGCAACGCAGGCGGCTGCGGAACCGGATGATCCACCCTATAGTTTCGGTGGACACGCCCTCCACCTCTTTGATATCCTCTTCCTCCTCTGAAGTCTCGCCTCCTCCTATTACATGGGCCGGCTTCCATCACGTCCTCCGCAGGCCTCTTACTGCATCCCAACTGGTCCGCCTCCAATCTTTTCGCCATATCAATGATCTCCGCCAAGCTTCCATCCGCGATAAACAAAAGGGACTGTCTTAGGGGATCTCGCAGCCCTTTGTAGAAGCGCTTGGCATAACCTTTGTCATCCAACTCGTAAGAATCCGCAAACCTTGCGAGGTGCTGGAATTCCCGCTGGTATTCCGTAACCGACTTTGATCCCTGCTTTAGTAGAAGAAACCTCTGCTCAAGCTCATCTCGGGCCGATGTAGGGATAAAGTGCTCCAAGAAAACACCCGAGAATTCATTCCAACTTATCTCTGTGTAGACCCGGCCTTGGAAGGTAGAGCCCATGAGGGACTTCCACCACCTCTTAGCATGTGAGTCCAACACGGACACCGCCAATGTCACTGTCATGTTGGTCGGGCAATGGATACCAGCCAACAGCTCCTGAACCGTGTCTAGCCATTCCTCTGTACGTACGGCTGACTCCGTCCCAAGGTAGGCGGGAGGGAAGAGAGCCCGGAAGGTGCTCAGCTAGTTGGAGCTTGGGTCCTGTTGTTGCACCGGGGGCTGCTGCGCCCTAAAAGCGTCGAGGATGGCAGTGAGCGTCAGCCCCAACTCAGATTGTTGGAACTGAGTGGGAGTGGGTATGGAGGACGTAGGAGTGCCTCTCACCTGCTCAACGAGCGCTGGAATCTACACATAAAACGCAAACGTATGGTCAGGTTGGCTAATCTTAAGGTCAAAGTTGGACATACTTAGCGTGAATTACATATGAGCACACCACTGCTTCCGCTAAGTCAGTTTGTCCCCAAACTGACTAATCAAACGGGGGTGGCACCATTGTTGAATGACTTCTTTAGTTGACGATCGTGACAAACTGATACCATTTGTAGAACCCCCCCTCCCGGATCCCAAACACGGCACGAAGGGAGAGTCTTATGCCCGGAACAGCCGTCTTGCGGTAGCATTAGCACACGGGCTAACCTGTACCACAAGTCCCCTATTCCGCCGGCTACAGCAATATCAATAGAACATGTCAACCCAACCAAATACAATAAGCAAGAGAAGTCAAAATCCACACTAAGTATAAATGTCCAAAACACATCAATAAATGAGAAGCTAAACATGCTTCTACATATATATCAGAGTACAACTAAACATTGCCCAAACGGGCTACATCAGAGTATCAAATACTAACATCCGTAACCGACGGTATCGACGGCGCCGTCACTTCAGGCTTGTCATCCTGGTCTGGCTGCCCTGCTGCGTAGTCTGCGGCTGCTCTACCTGCGGCGTGACCTCCTAAAAGGGAAGACATAGCAACCGTTAGTCGAAACGACTAAGTGGTTTCACATCTGCTCCCCCGGCGACTCCTCGGTACCGGGCGGGGAAAAGGAACAAGAGTGCAGTATATAATAAGTATGCAAGTAAAGAAAGTACAAACAGGTGGCAGTAGTGTAAGAGTAACAATAATATGAACTAGCAAATATTTAAGAGCTACAACAAACTAACATGTATAAGTAACAGCAGGAA
This sequence comes from Platanthera guangdongensis, assembly GCA_039583875.1. Classification (NCBI taxonomy): domain Eukaryota; kingdom Viridiplantae; phylum Streptophyta; class Magnoliopsida; order Asparagales; family Orchidaceae; genus Platanthera; species Platanthera guangdongensis. The sequence goes on along the minus strand of CM077162.1, from coordinate 37,595,716 downwards.
AGTAACTTAACTTATAAGAATGCCCATACAAACTTATAAGTTAAGGATCGGGTTACATAAAGGTAACTCATCGTATAAGAGTGCCCATACAAACTTATACGATGAGGATCTTGTTGTGCAATGTTATGAAATGCTATGAATGCTATGCAATGACTCACCCATGATCACACCCATGCAATTGTCATGTCGACATAACAAGGAAGGGGCCTCAGAAGTAAGCACGAGGACACAACCCAACCGTCCATCCATACCTCATCACAACTCAACAAAACAAGTGACGGTCAACACCGCACCTACATCCCTTCACAATACTACCCGTTGGGAGACGACGCTCTAAGTATTGGACTACTAAACTCAATTCATTAATCAACCTTACTCATGACCATAATTTATTCCTCTACATGACTTTCCAAATAAAGACAACGTAATATAAACATGATGCGCATATAAAGATCTATCACACCTTCCAAATGATAATGACATATTATAAACATGATGCGCACAAATATCAATCTTTCAATTCCTATCAAGTCAAATCGTTTAAACAAGATTGCTTCACAATTTGATTATATGAAATCGGTTTAATAAGCTACATCAATCATGCAACAAATGATTAATCATAAGAGTTCATCCAAGTCAAGTAACTTGCAATATAAATTCCACCGAATCCAAATCCATCTTTTATAAGCCCAGAATTTAGGTGCAGTTTGAATCTGGACAGCAACTTCGACCGGAGATTCCTGAAGCTACAGGAATCCGGTGAAGACGTGTAACCCCACGATGGAAAGGTCTTTCCGTGGTCTACAACTTCCGTATTCAGACCTCAACCCAGATTTGACATTATCCTATTTGAAATCGGACTTGAAGTCCGCTGCGTACAGAACACAATTTCTGCATGCAGGATTTGTTGAACACTATTTTCGTTTAGACTTTCCCATGGCTACAGACTTCGCCTGAAGTCGTGCAACCATTCGTTGGAAAGGTATTTCCAAGGGCTTCAACTTTCGTGTTTAGCCGAAAGCCCAGATCTGGCCATATCACGCTTAAAAATGGCCACGAAGTTCGCTGCGCGCAGATTACAGATTCTGCACGCATCTTAAGGCGGAATGAACGACATCGGTTCATCTTCCTCCTCAAGGCGATCTTCCCAAATCATTCCAGAATTTTCTCCACCCTTATTCTCCCTCATGAGGCCTTTGCTCTTCACGAAACCATCCCCCATATCCACATAGAAGATCGGAGAGGTTGAAGACACCACTAACCAAGAGCACAAGCCCCGGATTGGCCTCACCCTAGAGAAATCATTTTCTCACATGTCAAGACTCTTTTGAGTCGACGTCTCGCCTAGATATCTACAGATCTAGCACCAAGGGAGAGGGTAGGAAACTCACATCGATTCCAGCGGTTCCTCCATTTCCGGCCATGGATCTCGTAATTCTCCTTGGCGGCATCTTCTCCTTCACAGTGATGGCGGATTTTCTCCTGTAGAACTTGCTCCAGCAGTTTTCTCTCTCACCAAGGGTTCTCACAGGAAATAGGGAATGAAATGAGCATGAAAACGACTAGGGTTTTCTCTCACCCTTATATATGAAAAGTGACACGGGCAGGGACACGGCCGTGTCCATACCCGTGTCCTGCCTGGGCGAAGCGGCAACGACAGTTTCCATGTCGGTTCAATATTGGACACGGGTAGGGACACGCCCGTGTCCCAACCCGTGTCCCGACCCGTGTCCATATGACACGGCCATGTGCCCTGGCCGTGTCCTTCTCGGGATACATTTCGACGATCTCAACAGTTCGTCGATCTCGATCAAAATCGTCGACTGGAGAACACGGGTAGGGACACGCCCGTGTCTCTACCCGTGTCATGTTAATTCGTCGAAGTCGCCGCGCAGTTCGTCGATCTCGACACCTCTCGTCGAGTGTAACTCGACACACACGGGTAGGGACACGCCCGTGTCGCTACCCGTGTCACATGGTGTCGACACAGCTCGTCAGTCTCGACATGCCCTGTCGAGTGTAACTCGACACACACGGGTAGGGACACGCCCGTGTCGCTACCCGTGTCACATCATGTCGACACAGCTCGCCGATCTCGGCATGCCTCGTCGAGTTCAACTCGACGCACACGCACACGGGTAGGGACACGCCCGTGTCGCTACCCGTGTCTCCTGCTTGTCTAATTTCTCCTCCTTGTCACATGTGCTGCCCTGTTGTCAGCACTCCCCATGAACCCTAGTCAGCTCTCCTGACTCAAAACACGCACGAGGGGCCTAGTGCGATTCAGGACGTTACATAATGAATCCCAGAAAGTGGACTGACTCGGATAAGAAGGAGCACTTCTTCATATTGATAAACAATTTCTCCTTTCGGAGAATGTCAAATAGGAGCCTCAAGTGCTCGAGCAGATCCAGCTTGGTATGACTATAAATCAGAATGTCGTCAAAGTAAACGACGAGGAATTTGCCCATATAGGGACGCAGGATCTGAGTCATGACTCGCATGAACGTGCTCGGGGCGTTCGAGAGCCCAAATGGCATGGCCAACCACTCGTACAGGCCGTCTTTCGTCTTAAATGTCGTTCTCCACTTGTCTCCCTCTCGAACTCTGATCTGGTGGTACCCGCTTCGGAGATCGATCTTCGAGAAGATCAGGGCTCCGGGCATCGTGTCTAATAGGTCATCGAGATGAGGGATCGGGAAACGATACTTCACCGTAATCTTGTTGATAGCTCTACTATCAATACACATTCGCCAACTGCCGTCCTTCTTAGGGGTAAGAAGGGCGGGGACGACACATGGACTCAGGCTCTCGCGGATGAACTGCTTCCGGAGAAGCTCATCAACCTGCCTCTTGAGCTCAGCATGCTCAACAGGATTCATGCGATAGTGTGGTAGATTTGGGAGCGAGGCCCCCGAGACTAAATCTATAGCGTGCTGGAAGTCCCACAGAGGGGGTAACTCGTCAGGGAGTTCCTCTGGCATAATATCCGCAAACTCACCTAATAAGGGTCGAACGGCAGGGTGGATCTCAGGTGTAGGGCAATCAGATACCATAGTGGCTGCCACTATATACATGATACCAGCATCAGTGCTGTCTCTCATAAACTCACCACGCCTCAGGATATGCACGGGTCTCGAGGCAATCGTGCTGGTGGAAGGCTCAATCCGACCCTTAGGTCTCTCTCTGGGCTGGGTAGGAGATAAAGTGATCTTCCGCCATTTGTCATAAAAGATACACGTGTTCGAACGACCGAAGCACGTGACGTCGCGATCGAAGAGCCAAGGGCGGCCCAATAGAACGTGGGCTACATCCATGGGGATGACGTCGCACCAGACTCGGTCCTCAAAGGAGGCGATGCTGATCGGTACGAGGCAGCGCTGGGTAACCTGTATCGCTGTCTTGTCTACCCAGATGACACGATAGGGGTGTGGGTGAGGCTCCGCCTTCACCTGCATGCGGTCTAGACCCTTCTGGGCCACGATATTCACACAGCTCCTGCTATCGATGGCTAATTTGCAGGGTCCGCCCGCACTCGGGAAATACATATAGAAAATGGTGGTGCGGCGCCAATCCTCATCGGCACGTGGGGTATGCAGGAAGCTCCTGACCACTCCCACCTCTAACGAATGCTCAGCGTCGCTCTCCCAGCCTTCCTCAACGGTGGCAGTAATATCCTCAGTAACCTCCTCATCTTCGTCTAGTCCTTGCTCCTCATCTTCAATCAACAGATTCCGCGTGGGACAGTGTGCCGCCACGTGCCCTCTGCCAGAGCATCTAAAATACTGGATACCCCCAGGCCTCTGGCCCTCAGTAGCGACAGCCTTCCCCTTCATGTCAGGAGTGACTCGTGAGGGTGGGGTGGCTGTAGCAGTCTGGGCTGGAGCGGGCTTCCTAAACGTCGACGACTCCGTCCGGGAGGAGAACTGTTTCGTACCAGATGTACGAAGGTACTGCTCGTACTCTAGGGCGAGCTGGAATATCTGGTCTACAGTCTCCATGCGATGGGGAATCAACTCTCTCCGGAGCTCCGAACGGAGGCCAGCCTTGAATCGAGAGGCAGTGGCAATGGGCTCCTCCGAAATATCGCTTCTAACAACCAGCTCGTCGAATCGAGCCATATACTTGGCTACCGTAAGCGTCCCCTGACGTAAGCTCTGTAGCTGATCTAGTAGCTGATCACGGTAAGAGGCAGAGAGTTATTTATCCTTGAGTCTCTCCTTCATGTCCTCCCAGCGGGTGATGGGGTAGTAGCCGTCTCTCTCAACAACTCTCTCTACACTAATCCAGAACACCTTGGCCTGCTCGACTAACTTCATCTTCGCAAACCGGACGCAACGCTCGTCAGTCATGTCATACCAATCGAAGTAATGGTCCATATCTAGAAGCCAGTCACTAAAGGCTTTTGGATCCAAACGACCATCGAATGTCGGGGCGTCCAGGCGAATCCGACGAGTGATGTCAAAGGTGTGGTCACCCCTCCGCGGGTCAGGGTAATCATCAGGATAGTCGTCACGGTCTTAATCGTGCCGAGCGGGCGGGGGTCCGCGCTCACGTCGTCCCGGCGGGTAATACTCATCTCGACGCTGGTCATGGTGGCCGTGTGGAGGTGCACGGTTCCTAAAGTCAGGCTGACGTGGCATGCGGTAATCATCCCGCTGGGGCGGGGGTCGGCCACGTGCTGGCTCTGGGTTTCGCCTTGCTGTCGGAGTGGGGATTCTCACAGGGGTCTCACGACGGTGTGGCGGGTCATCTCTGACCCGTTGACCGCGATGGGGAGAGTCATCCGGGTCATCCGCGATCTCATCGTCATGTAGTGAGGGAGTATCCCTAGCGTTCTCTAATTGATCTAGACGACGATTCACCGCGGCGATATCGTGACGCACGTTTTCGAACTGGGTACCCATTGCGTCAAAACGCTCTAGAAGAAGGCGCTGAAAGTCTGTGACAATTTTTACCTCGTTTCTTATCTTAGAAAGTTCCTTTTTTCACCTTAGTGATATTTAGATATTTCTCTCTATCATTTTATTAATTTTACAGTGATAATCTGTCTTTATGCATTTTTTATGCTGTACTTTGCCATTTGTTTTGAAGATCTGGCAAATGTCAAGTTTTAATGCTATTGGAAGAATGTTAAGAGGCAAGTTCAATTATGAATGTAGTTTTTAAGCCTAATTTTTTTGTTGGAGGATTTTATTTAAATTGTTGCTATATAATCAGATGTAAATTACGGGATGCTTTCTATTAAAGGGAGGAAGGGCCATCATTTTGAATGTACTGTAAGACGACTGTTGGCATCAGACTGCCATTCTAATTCTGAAGCGAAGCAGAAAAATGAAAGTAAATCTTTGGTCCAATTCCTAAGGGATAAGAAGATCGTTCCTCATTCAGAACCTCCAAGCACGAAAGAGATAAACCTTTTGCATCAATTTTTTGATAGGAGGTGTAGTTAAAGAAGTTACCTTCTTTAATAATTCATGATCAATAAACAAATGAAAACATGCTGATTTAGGTTTCGTTCATCGGAGCTCTTTGGCGTGTGTGGGGGCTCCAAACACCACCGACCCACCACAGACGCGAACTAGACACTCTGATCATGGTGTAAATTCCACATGACCCTTGAGACCATTGCGGTTCAGAAGTCCCCCATGCAGCGCCCGGAACATTTTACCAAACAAGGACTTGTCTGTTAGCTTCCATTGTTTTTTGCTATAAATTTTAAATTTTCATGGATTTTAGCATTAACTATCTCCTACAGCTGCAAGCTTATGGTATTGACTGGAGCAGGACTAAGCACAGAATCCGGAATTCCTGATTATAGAAGGTATTCAACCCTCTACATAAAATTGTAAATGTAAACATTTTCTAATACCAAGGTTCCCTTTTCTCTTGTTCTTTCATGCATTAACTTGATTAAAAAGTTCCATTGCAGTCCACATGGAGCCTATAGTTCTGGATTTAAACCAATTACTCATCAGGCAAGTATCTACATGTATATTTTGTTTACGAGCTTTTGATGCCAAACACACTGTATTTTCTGCTATACATTAATATTCTTTCATAAATTTAAATCTTCCAGGAATTAAAGGTGTCTCAACATTGCATGACCAATCTTTATTATGGTTTACCAAATTTATCTCCAATCTTAAGCATTTGAGTCTGGCTCCTGACATTGCCTCAATATTTGAAATCTTCTAGTTATTGAAATGGATGTGACTCTTAATATTACTAAACAGGAGTTTGTCCGCTCCATCCGTGCCCGTAGGCGATACTGGGCTAGGAGTTATGCTGGATGGAGAAGGTTTATTTCTGCACAGCCAAGTGCAGGCCATATGTCGCTAGCTACCCTGGAAAAAGTTGGTCGGGTTAATTTCATGATAACCCAAAATGTTGACAGGTTAGAATAATCAGTTATCTGTAGTTAGAGCCCTTGATTTAATAAATTTTATTATCACATTCAATCATACTTCAGGCTGCATCATCGTGCTGGCAGTGACCCTCTTGAGCTGCATGGCACAGTTTATACTGTAGTGTGCCTAAATTGCGGAACTTCTATTGACCGAAATGCATTTCAAGATCAAGTAAAGGCCCTCAACATTAAGGTCTACAATCTTTGTTATTTCTTCATTGCCAAAAATGCTGAAATTTCTTTGTATATATGATCAAACTGCATAGTCTTCTGGCAGCATGTGGTACTAGTTGGAATTCTTATCACTTTTATTGTTGAGGCATGATATTTTATATGCAACCTTTTCATTTCTATGTTGAAATGTAAATTAATGTACTACCAGCTTCACCAAAGAGAAAATTTTTGCTCCTTGGTGATTACTTTATGTTTTTACATTGACCAACCTTCATTTAGAAGTACTAAGTACAAGCATGATGTGATGGTATGGGTTAGACTATGATAAAGGCCTTGGCATGTGTTTGAAGAAAGTTGAATGCATATATATATAGAGAGAGAGATACATTTGGATTTACTATATTTGGGTGGAGAATTACCATCTTTCTAGAATTACCATCTTTCTATATTAGTAAGCATGGAAACTTTGACAGACACATAACACCGATAAATTTTATGCATTTTGTTAGAAAAGCTCATTTAGTCTAGGCCCATTATGTATCATTTATTGTTTTTCTCTCTCCTCTTTAGTACCACATCATGTATAGGACCTTCCTCTCTCGTTCTCTCATCTATATATTTGTACTCATTCTTTGTTTTTTACACAAGTGAACATATATACAAGGTTGGCTTTTTCCTTCTCTACATGGTATCAGAGCCACCGATTCTTCTTGAGCGGCTTCCCCTTCTTAATCCACACAACCCGCGTGGTCTGTCTTCTGTCCGCTGTCCGCTCGGACTCCTGCGGACCGACTCCCTGTCCGCTCCGCTCCTCTTCTTCTCCGTGGTTCCACCCCTCCCCTCACGTATTTTATAGCCTTCCCCCTGTTCTCTCTCGTCGGGTCCACCTCTCCCTATTTCTCCTCCAGACCGCTCTCTCTCTCGCGGCCTGTTCCATCACTCTGCGGCCTGTTTCTCTCACGGCCTGTTCCAGCTCGCTGCGGCCTGCTGCTCTAGCGGCCTGTTTCATCTCGCTGCGACCTGCTTCTCTCGTGGCCTGATCTAGCTCGCTGCGACCTGCCTCTCTCGCGGTCTGCTCCACTTCGCTGCGGCCTGATCTAGCTCGCTGCGGCCTGCCTCTGTCGCGGCCTGCTCCAGCTCGCTGCGGCCTGATCCAGCTCGCTGCGGCCTGATCCAGCTCGCTGCGGCCTGATCCAGCTCGCTGCGGTCTGCCTCTCCTGCGGCCTGCTCCACCTCCCAGTGGTTTGATCCTGGTCGCTGCGTTATGTTCTCTCTTTGCGCTTGAGTCTTCCCTACTCGCGGTCTCTTCTCTCTGCCCGCTGCTGGCCTCCTGTTTCTCGGACCGCTGCTATACTCAGCCAGACCGTGCAGACTGTTGCCTTCCCGCATTTAGGTCGTGGTCTTCTCCTCTTTCCCATCCTCGCGGCTTCTCTCTGTCCGCTGCGGCCTTCTCTCTCTCCCGGACTCCGCATTTGGTCGCGGCCTCCTCCCGCAGTTGGTGTCTTCCCATCGTGACTGAGCAATCTCAGCCCTAGTCGCGCGGTCTCCTTTGTTGACCGGTCAGTTCTCCTAGCCGCTTCTCTTCTTCATGGCCTCTTCTGCTGATTCAGTTGGCACGACGGTTCCTCCTGCTGACCGCCCGACCTCTCTCCCGGAAGTGCGAGATGAGCTTCGTATTACTACAATCTCTATGACCGACAAGAAGAATTTTGTGGAGTGGGCGCACTCTGTTCTCCGTGTCCTGCAATCCAAGGGGTTCCTTCATCACTTGACCCAGGCCGTTACCGGTACTCCTACTGATGATTGGTTACGCAATGATGGTCGGGTGCAGACTTGGCTCCTTAATTCTCTTGATGACGAGTCTTATCGCCTGGCCATGTACCATGAGACGGCCAAGGGCATGTGGGACGAGCTCCATACCCTTTAATCTGGCAAGGATAGTCTCCACCATCTGTATGATATTATCACTGCTCTCCAGGCCCTTGATAGCGGTGGCGCGACCGATCTGACGTCCTTCGTTGCTCAGGCTCGGTCTCTGGTCGAGGCTTGGATCCACCATCATCCTCCTACTCTGGATCTTGCTGCCCACCGTGCCCAAAAGGAAGCTGTGGGTATAGCCATGATGATGGCTCGAGTAGCGCATCATCTTCACAGTGTACGGGCTCACATCCTCTCCTCTACTGTTACCCCGTCTTTCTCCGATGTGTGCTCGATGCTTCTTCAAGTATCCCCGCCTCCGGATGTGCCCGGGCCTCCTTCTTCGGCCCTTGTTCAGCAGGCCCCTGCTCGTTCTGCGGCAAAGACGGGCATCTTGAAGCCACGTGCTATCACAAACATGGTCGCCCTCCTCGTCCGCAGGCCTCTGTTGCTGCCACCGACCCCTCTCCCACTCGTACTGACCTCGACGAGGTTCGTCTTCAGCTCCAGCATCTTCATGGACTGCTTAGCCGCCCGCCTGCCTCGGTTGCTTCCACTGTCTCCATCTCCAATGAAGGTATCGCCTGCCTCTCCTCTGGCCCGCGATGGATCCTCGATTCTGGTGTCACTCATCACATCACCTCTGTTCGGCCGCCTCAGTACTTGTCTTCACCTCACCCGAAGTACATTACTGTGGCTAATGAGGCATCTGTTCCTGTCTGTGGATGCGCTGATATTCCTCTCACCTCTTCTCTCCTCCTGCGCTCGGCTCTTCACGTTCCGGGCTCTCCTTTCAATTTACTTTCTGTTGGTCGTCTTACTACTGATTCTAATTACTCCGTGACATTTACTTTCTCTTCTTTTCTGATACAGGATCAGCAGACGCGGACTATCATTGGTAGGGGGCGGCTGCAGAACGGGCTCTACCTTCTTGATGACTCTCCTACTATCTTGCGCGCGGCTCTACCTTCTTGATGCTCCTCTTCCAGTCCTCCAGAAGGCTCTCCCGGATGTCTCTCTTCCCGCGTTTCAGTGTGAAACATGTATTTTTGGCAAACAACCACGTTCATCTTTTCTTTCCCATTGTACTCGGAGCTCCGCTCCTTTTATTTTGGTACACTCCGATATATGAGGTCCGTACAAAATTACTAGTATTTCTAGCTACCGGTACTTTCTTACTTTTATTGATGATTACTCTCGCATGACGTGGTTGTATCTCCTACGGGATCGTTCTGAGCTTCCCCGCGTCTTCAGGGCCTTCATTCTTGAGACTCGCACTCAATTCTCTGCGCCCATTCGTACTATTTGTACTGACAATGCGCGCGAGTACACTAGTCATGACTTCGCGACCCTCTGCTCTGAGTTCAACATTCTTCACCAAACATCGTGTCCGTATACTCCACAACAGAATGGTGTCGTCGAGCGCAAGAATCGTCACCTTCTTGATGTCGCTCGCTCCCTTATGCTTCAAATGCAGGTTCCCAAACCGTACTGGAACTTCGCGCTCTCCACGGCCTGTTTTCTCATCAACCGTCTACCCTATTCCATCCTCAAGTATGCTACTCCTTTCGGCCTCCCTCCACTCCGCCTTTTCCTGTTCCTCCCCGGATTTTTGGGTGTACTTGCTACGTTCACCAACTTGGTCCCTCTACAGACAAGTTGGATCTTCGTGCCGCCAAACATATCTTTGTGGGCTACTCGCGCACTCAAAAGGGTTATGTGTGCTATTCGCCTACTACCCGCAAGGTAACTGTCTCTGCGGATGTTACTTTCCGGGAAGATCTTCCCTTCTTTTCTGCTCTGGAAATCGCTCCTGGCCCAGACCCTGTCGTTCGTCCTGTCATCCCTGCTCCCCGTTCTTCATCATCTCCTCCTGCAATGCCTCCGGTCCGTCCACCTCCACCAGTTATCTGGGTCTATTCTCGTCGCTTGTCCCCCTGCAGTCGGCTTCGACCTCTGGTGCTCCGCTACCTGCTGCTCCGGCTCCCGCATCCACCGCTCATCCGATGACAAATTACGTCTCTCTACATCGTCTTTCACCACCTCTTCTTCACTTTGCCACATCATTATCCTCTATTTCTGTCCCTAACTCTGTTCAGGAGGCGCTTCAACATCCAGGCTGGCGGGCTGCCATGGACGAAGAAATGACGGCTTTTTGGGCCAACCAGACCTGGGTCCTGGTTCCCTTACCTCCCGGTCAGCACCATGTTGGGTGTAAATGGGTTTTCGTCATCAAGCATGCTCTGGATGACACTATTGCCCAACTAAAGGCCCGACTTGTGGCCCGTGGTTTCACTCAACAGGAGGACCTTGATTATGAGGAAACCTTCTCTCCGGTGGCTAAGCTCAACACTGTCCGTGTTCTTCTCTCCGTGGCTGTGCACCGCCACTGGCCCCTTCATCAGCTCGATATCAAGAATGCTTTTTTGAATGGAGATATTCAACTATATGCGCCAACCGCCCGGGTTTGAGACCACGGGGGAATCTCGTGTGTGTCTTCTCAAGAAATCCATCTATGATCTCAAACAGTCCTTCGGGCGTGGTTTGACAAGTTCAGCAAGGTGGTTCGGGACATGAGGTTCACTTGGAGTTCTGCAGATTTCTCCCTATTCACCCAACACCGGGCCACTGGAACAGTCCTCCTGTTGTTGTGTTTCAGACCAAAGACCTGGGGCATCTTCGCTACTTTTTTGGTCTTGAGATCGCACGACGGCCGGACGGGCTTGTCCTCTCCCAACGGAAGTACTGTCTCGATCTTCTCAAAGACGCTGGCCAGTCTGGTTGCAAGCCAGCTAGTACCCCGATGGAGGCAAATCACAAACTATGTGCTCATGCCTCTGATAATGATTTGCTTCTTCAGAACCCGGAATACTATCGACGCCTTATGGGAAAGATGATATATCTAACGGTCACGAGGCTTGATATATCGTTTGTTGTTGGGGTTGTCAGCCGGTTCATGCATGCCCCCCGGGTTTCTCATCTCCAGGCGGTTGAACGGATTCTCCGATACCTTAAGGGAGCTCCGGGTTAAGGGCTGGTTTACAAAACCTCCAACTCGGCTTCCGCATTGGTCGCCTATTCTGATGCCGATTATGCCGGTTTCCTGGACGATCGGAGGTCAACAAGTGGGTTCTGTACTTATTTTGGTGGTCATCTCATTACATGGAAAAATATGAAACAAGCAGTGGTAGCTCGTTCCTCCGCGGAAGCTGAATGTCGATCGATGACATCGGTTGTCTCAGAACTCACATGGCTTGAAAGTCTCCTTACTGACCTGGGAGTAAAACTTCCTTCATCTACTGTTCTATTCTGTGATAGTCAAGCCGCCATACACATAGCAAATAATCCGGTGTTTCACGAGCGCACAAAACATATCGAAGTCGACTGTCACTTTATTCGAGAGAAAGTTCAATTGAATAAACTTGAATTAAAGCATGTTTCAGACACTGATCAAGTTGCTGACATTCTCACAAAGGCTTTATCAAGTACCTTGTTTTACCAGTGTTTGTCCAAGCTGGGTGCATATGACCTATACACTCCAGCTTGCGGGGGAGTGTTAGAAAAACTCATTTAGTCTAGGCCCATTATGTATCATTTATTGTTTTTCTCTCTCCTCTTTAGTCCCACATCATATATAGTACCTTCCTCTCTCTTTCTCTCATCTATATATTTGTACTCATTCTTTGTTTTTTTACACAAGTGAACATATCTTTATCATATAAAACAATAGGCATATCTCAAAGCACACCATCAAACAGATCTGGACCGTCCGATCTTCAAAAATTTGCTTCTCACCATTGGATCTCAACAAAAGCCTGCCAATATCAAAATCTCCCCCAAAAAAACACTGTTCAAACCCAAAAAAATCCCGATACCATCGTTCCCTCCCGCCCCCTCACGGGCTCAACCCCGCCGCCGGCGGCGGAGCCGCCGGCGGCCTGCCCGGCGCCCACCGGCGGGTTCGCCGGCCTCCGGCGAACCCGCCGGGAGTTGTCCGGCGGCGAGCGGGCAGGGCCACCGCCGGCGGTGGCCCTGCCCGTGAGCTCCAGGTGGCCCTGCCCGCTCGCCGCCGGACAACCCCCGGCGGGTTCGCCGGAGGCCGGCGAACCCGCCGGTGGGCGCCGGGTTCGCCGGTGGGCGCCGGGTTCGCCGGAGGCCGGCGAACCCGCCGGTGGGCGCCGGGCAGGCCGCCGGCGGCTCCGCCGCCGGCGGCGGGCGGAAGCGGCGCTGCCCGTGCGGTTTTATTTTTTTTTTCGATTTTTTATTTCTTTATATATTTAAATACTTTATATTATTAATAAATAATAAATAATTATTAAATAATTATTAAAAAATCAGAAAATTAAAATTTAAAATTAATAAATAATTTTAAAATTTTAAAATTGTATACCGGGCGGGCGAAGCCCGCCGGGGGGCGGGCGAAGCCCGCCGGAATGCCAAGCGGGCGAAGCCCGCTTGGTTGCGGGCGAAGCCCGCAGCGACGCATCGAGAACGGGCGGAGCCCGTTCGAAGATGCTAGTATACAAGGTTGGCTTTTTCCTTCTCTACACATTTCATGCACATAATATACATAAGTGTTAATATATATGTATATACATATATACACACATATATATTAACATCTTTGCATGGGCTACACCCGTACTCAATCCATTTGGTTGCGAACGGGGTACACCAACTTATGGATTGCCTTGGGCACGCACGAGTGTATAGGTATTCCAGGGGTGGCTCTGCTTCAGGAAAGTATTTCTATTAGTGAAAGGTTCTTCTAAAGAATTTCTAAAGAAGTTGCAATTAATCTTGTGAGAAAATCTAAATAACAGATTTTTTTCATTCCTAAAAACTTAACATTACATGAGTATGACCCCCTATTTATAGGGGTGAGAAGATAGAAAGATAATATAATAGACGAAGTGGGACTAAATTACAACAGGTGAACTAGGCGAACTGATATTTACAGACCGTGCCGAGCTGTGCAGTTAGACAACCCTAACCGCCCAATAACAGCGACCAGTGAGGTAATCGCCAGTCTATAATCCACTGCAGACGATCCAGGAGAAACAAATGCGGTTTGACAATTCTAAACGCCAGACCGCAACAATCTTCAGCCTCTTGTCGCCAAACTGCAATAGTGGTTAGACCTTCACCAAGCTTCCCTTGCTCTATCAAAGACGCAGTCTTAGTGGTCCTCAAGACAACTAGACTGCCAGACCAGTCCGCCAGAGCTATCCACCAAACCGTCAGAGCCAGACCGCCGGAATTAGACCACCGGGCCGCCGGAATCAGACCGCCAAGGAAGTCTGCCAAACCTCCAGAACCAGTCTGTCAAACTACCAAGACCAGACCGCCAAGGCAGACCGCTAGACCTCCAGACCGCCAAGGCAGACCGCTAGACCTCCAGACCGCCAGACTGCCAAACCGCCAGGCCGCCAGACCGCCAAAACTAGACCGCCAATCCGCCAAGACCACAAGTTCTAACACTCCCCCTCAAGATGAAACATATATGTCAACCATGTCCAGCCTGTCACAGACAGTTGAAAGAGAAGCGAAAACTGGTTTGGTAAAGATATCTGCAAGTTTTTTGTCGGAAGTGACAAACAAAGTGCAAATTTGATTCTTTAATATCTCTTCTCTGATAAAATGACAGTCAACTTCAATATATTTTGCCCTTTCATGAAAAACTGGATTTTTTAACATGTATATAACATCTTTATGCAAGAAGCTCGTCTAAGATGGTTTGAACACGCACAAAAGAGATCATTAGAAGCACCTGTTAGGCGTTGTGGGAGTTGTCACTAGGTATGTTAAACGAGGTAGCGGTAAACCAATAAAGACTTGGAATGAAACTGTAAGGAAAGACATGATGTACTTAGGCATTAGTGAGATTATGACAAAAGATATGACATAATGACGACAAAGGATCCATATAGCCGACCCTACTATAGTAGGATAAAGGCTTGAGTGTTGTTGTTGTTTGTATATAACAGTTTGTTGTCACAAAATATTGACATGGAATGATCATAGACCTCCCCTAAGTCAAGCTTAAGTGCACATAACCATTTCAACTCATAAGTTATCAAAGTCATGCTTCTGTACTCAGCTTTAGCACTTGATCTGGACACAATAGATTGTTTCTTGATTTTCCAGCTAACCAGATTTCCTCCCACAAAGGTGCAAAAACCAGATGTAGATTTTCTATCTTCTTTATTGTCAGCATAACTGACAAAAGAGTAGGCTTCAATTCTCAAATGGTTATGCTTCTGAAATAGTAACCCCTTTCCTGGAGACCCTTTCAAATATTCCAGGATTTTTAAGGCTGAATGAAAATAACACTCCCGAGGGGCTTGCATAAACTGACTGACCTTGTCTACTGCATAACAAATATCTGGTTTGGTGACAGATAGATGAGTTTTCCCATCAGTCGTCTGTACTTGGTACTATCTAGAAGAAGAGGTGAATCCTTAGTCTAACCCTTGTCATCACCAACTGTTATCAGACACCGAACGAGTCTTGCTCCAAGAAGACCAGTCTCTTTCAAAAAGTCCAACACATATTTCCGTTGTGAGAGCACTACAGAGTTGTGTTTTCATGAGATTTCTATTCCCAAAGAGTACTTAGGAGATCTCATCTCTTTTATAACAAAATATTGCAGAAGATATCTCTTTGCTAGATCAATTCCCTCCTCATCATCACATGTAAGGAGAATGCCATTCACATAGACATCAAGAACAACTAACCCTTTATAAGTCTTGCGTATGAAAAGAGAATGATTTGCAGAATTTCGAGCAAAACCAATAACTGAGTTTACTTTGCTGAACTTGTCGAACCAGACCTGTGGAATTTGCTTTAGGCAATATTTTGCCTTTCGCAACTTGCACACCTGAGACTCCCCCTGAGCAACATACCCAGGAGGTTGTTCTATGTATACCACTTCTTGTAGATCGTCATAAAGGAATGCATTCTTTACATATAACTGAGATATCTCCCAATCCCTGTTAACAACCACAGAGAAAAGAATGCGGATTGTGCTAATGCGAGCAACCGGGGATAAGGTGTCAAAGAAGTCCACACCAAATGTCTGAGTAAAGCCTTTGACAACCATCCTAGTCTTATAGCATTCAATAGTTTCATCAGGATGAAACTTGATGACAAAGACCCATCGACAACCAAACACATCCGCCTTTGGAGGGATAAGGACAAGAGTTCAAGTTCCCCTTTCGGTCAAGGTTTTCATTTCTTCGTCCATAACAACTTTCCAATTAGGAATATCAAGAGCTTCTTGACAGGTAGCCGGGGTGACAGTAGCCGAGAGAGCGAGAGCAAAACTCCTTCCAGCTGGGGAAAGACGAGCATAGGAGATAACATCATGAATGGAATGTTTAGTGTACGTCCTAACCCCCTTCCGTAGAGCGATGAGAAGATCAAGATCCGACTTGTCTTCTGTATCAGATCCATCTGTTAGAGAGATTGCTGGCCTGGGAACTGTCAGCAACGGCTCCAAAGACAGAGGAGTATCAGGAGACAGAGGTGAAGAAACTGGCATAGGAAGAGGAGAAAGAGGCGTAGGAGAAAGAGTAGGCTCACGTAGAGGTGCGTAGATAATAGGTATAAAAGGGGAATCATCGGGTGGTGAGAGAGTAGAGGCTCGAGAAAAGTAAGGTATATTTTCAAAGAACGTGACATCAACAGATACATATTGTTTCCAGAGAAGAGGATCAAAGCACCGATACCCCTTTTGAATTGCCTAGTAGCCAAGAAAGATGCACTTAACAGAGTGAAGAGAAAGTTTGTCATGACTAGGAGAAGGCGAGTGGACAAACGCCATGCAGCCAAAGACATGTAGAGGTAAAGGAAATGGTGTGGCTCTGGGATACAAGATGGAGAACGGAGTTTTGCCTTGAAGAACCGACGAGGGAATACAGTTGATGAGATAACAAGAAAGAAACACGACATGATCCCAATATGATTGGGAAACATTCATTTGTGTGGGATGGTGCGAGCAACATCCAGGAGATGACAATTTTTGCGTTCAGCAACACCATTTTGTTGAGAAGTGTATGAACAACTGGTTTGATGAATTATGTCACGACGCATGCAAAAATCCGAAAATTGATAACTAAGATACTCTCTAACATTAGCACTACGAAGAACTTTAATAGAGACACAAAACTGTGTACGTATCTCATTATAAAAGGCAGTGAACAAACAAAAAAGTTCAGAATATTCTTTTAAGAGATACACCCAAGTGTATTGTGAGAAATCATCAAAAAAGGTAACAAAATAAAAACTTCCCTACCAACAGACCTAGTAGGAGAGGGACCCCAAATATCAGAGTGAATAAGTTCAAATAGACAAGAAGAACTACATCCCTGTCTTGCTGGATAGGCGGAGCGATGATGTTTGCCAAGTTGGCAGACTTCACAGCTCAGAGAGGAGTCCCCTTGAGGTAGATCCGGTAGGAGCTGGTAGATGAGATGAGAAGGAGGATGACCAAGACAAAGATGTCATTGCAGAAGAGAAGCAAAAGCGGAGAAAGCAGTGATATTGTCTAGGAAGAAGAGACTGACTCTTTCAGTCCAAGTAGTAATTGTCTCCTTATAGTGAGGATCCTGAAAAAACAAGTATTTGATGTAAAACTAACTGTGCAATTTAGTTATTTGCAGAGAGTAGGAACAAATAGAAAATTGCACAAAAAATGGGGACGTAGAGAGTGTCCTCAAGCCGTAGAGACAGAGTGGCGTGGACTGTACCAATCCCGTACACAGGAGACGAAGTACCATCCACAATAAAATCGGAGGTGACCAGTCATGTTTGTCCAAACGAGAGAACAAACGAGTATTGTCTATCATGTGATTAGTAGCCCCAGAGTTAATAAACCACTTACCCAGAGTGACCATATGAGCACTTCCTGAAGAAGAGGTAAGGGATATGAACTTTCTTGTGGCATCACCCGCTGAAGGACGAAGATGAGGAAACTTGACCCAACAACAATCCACAAAATGTCCTGTTTTGCCACAATGAGAGCGGAGATGACGAGATAGACCACGCCCACCGGAGTGACCTCCACAATCACTAGAATTGCCAGAATGAACTAGATGAGCAATATTGTTGGGATGGGATGAGAGGAAAGCATAAGACGCTGAAGAAGAATAGTAACAGCGGCAATGCGAGCAGTAATAAGTGGGAGAGTCAACCTCTCCTAGAATTTATTGCCTAATCATATCATATGACTGAAAGATGAAGAAGATAACACACAACCAAAAGTTACTGGAAGTGTTTGTGTTGTCAGCAAGATCAATGGAGAAAGGGCGATGCTGAAGAAGTTTGGCGCTAAGAGCTTGCACCTCCTGTTAAGCAACAATAAAAGTCAAAGTGGGACGGACTAAAAGATCAACATATAATGTGTATATGCGCTAAGTTTGAGCTCTCTTGGAGTACAGAGCAGCAAGATGAGTCCAAGCAGTCTTAATCGTCTGATCATGACAAATGACGGGTAGACACTCATCAGAAAGACTATTAACAAGTCAGGTTCGAACCAAAGCATCATTAGCATCGCAGTCATCAAAGGTAGCAGACTCTTGAGCAGGAGGGTCATCAGTAAAATGATGACACTTGCGTTGAGACCGTAACAAGAATATAAAGGAAACACTCCAATCCAGATAATTTGGGCCAGCTAGCTTGGAAGCAGTTCCAAGATTACCGGAAGACGTGGAACCAGAGATAGCGATCTGAAGAGCAGGCGCGGACAGGGTAGAAGAAGAGAGAGTCAGAGTTTCCATAGAGAAACCAGACAAAAAGACTATCCACGCGGTCTGAGGAAAGAAGACCGCGTGAAGAGCACAAAGCAAACTACTCTAACCAAGCGGTTAGAAAGAGGTCGTACCACAAGGGCGGAGACCGCGGAGTTTGCAAGAAGCGAACAAAAAGCGCAGAACGCGAGCTGCGAAGGGCGATAAGCTGTAGAGCGTATAAAGGAAAGCAGATGAAACAAAAATCGAAGGGCTCGACGGGCGGTTAGAAAACCGGAGTTCGCAGAGACCGCAAAAGAGCTTAGTTGACGGTTAAAAAAAAGAGTCCGCAATGATCGAGTTGTGCTCTGATATCATGTGAGAAAATCTAAATAACATAATTTTTCATTCCCAAAAACTTAACATTACATGGGTATGATCCCCTATTTATAGGGGAGAGGAGATAGAGAGAGAATATAACAGACGATGTGAGTCTAAATTACAACAGGTGAACTAAGCGAACTGATATTTACAGACCGCGACGAGCTGCGCTGTTAGACAACCCTAACCGCCCAATAACAACAATCAGTGAGGTAATCGTTGGTCTCTAATCCACTGCAGACGACCCAGGAGAAACCAGAGTTTTAAGTACCGGACCGGAGATCGAACTGGTGAGATCAAAGGTTCAAGGTTCGACCGGTCGAATCAGGGTTGAACCGTAATATTATAATAAATAATAAAAGCATTTAAAAATTATTTATAACTATGTAAGAAGAATACCAAGTTGTATAATTATATATATATTTTTATAGTTTTATATATACTTTTATATACGAGTATTTTATATATTTATTGTTTAAGATATATTAATTAATTTATTTTAAATTTATAATTTTATATTCATATATTTTAATGACTTAATTTAAGAAAAAATTCAGATTAAATATGATGTGATAAATATAAAAATTACAAACATATATATATATATATATATATAAATAAGTACAATATAAAATTATTCACACAAATAAATATAATAAATCTGATATATTATATATATTATATGTATATTTATATAGATATTTTTTATTAGAATATGTTAAAATATTATAGCTATTATATATAGGTAAAAACTAGTTGCCTTTGTATCATAAATAATTACTTGGCTGCATGGATAGAGTTCTTTCTCTTATCTTAGAGGTCTTCGGCTCGATTCTTCACATTCACGTTTTAAAACAGTATTAATTTTAAGCTGCTATTCAAACCGGGCGGATTCCCAAAACCCGCCCCGGTTCGCCGGTTGGCTGTCAGTTCGTCCGGTTCTGCGGTTCCCAGGCGGGCCACAGAAGAAACGGTCTGCTTACTTGGACCGGACTGACTGGGTGTTCGGTCAGCGGTCTGACCGCCTGGACCGCCCGGTCTGGTCCGGTTTTCAAAGGCTTGGGAGAAATAGATGCAGTTAGACAACTCTAACCGCCAGACCGCAACAATCTTCAACCTCCTGTCCGCCAGACTGCAACAACGGTTAGACATTCACCAAGCTTCCCTCGCTCTACCAAAGATTTGGTTTTAGTGGTCCTCAAGACAGCTAGACTGCCAGACAAGTCCGCCAGAGCTGTCTACCAAACTGCCAGAGCCAGACCACCAGATCGTCGGAATCAGACCGCCAAGGCAGTCTGCCAAACCTCCAGAACCAGTCTGCCAGAACAGTCCGTCAAACCGTCAAGACCAACCCGCCAAGGCAGATCGCCAGACTGCCAAAATCAGACCGGCAGTCCGCCAAGACCACAAGTTCTAACAAACCTCATATATTTCTATTAAATTTGTTTCAATAACTGGGGCACGATCATTGAAAGGTTCTTCATCAATGGCCATGTTTGGATCTGTAAATGTTTGTGCTTGGGGATTTTGAGCTTGACCTTTTGGAACATGTAGAAGGCCGTTCTCCTACAACAAATAGGATTTCTTTAATCTACACTGCAGAGGAGATTTTTTCCATTTTTTTAATCTAAACTGCAGAGGAGAACTGTACCGTGTGATATAGTTGTCTTTAACTGCAAGGAAGCCATAATTTTGTTAACACTCACATGTGCATGCCATAATCACATTCCAATCCAAACATCTAAGGTTCATCTTTTTTTTTCCAGGTTCATCCCTTATCCGCTGTAAGTCATCACATTCAACAGAGAAACCTGTAACATCACATGTCTCCACCCACCGAAACCTCTTCTTGACCCGCCAATGCATCTGCAACAAATGTCCATGTATATTATTGGGGTGAATCACATGTATTCCTGTGTAGCGGGGAAATCTTGTATTGTTGCTTTATGTAGTAAGAACTTCAGTGAATCTCAAAACAAAACAACCCTATGAAACCTAAGATTTATCACACAATAAAAATGAGGAAGATTCATAGCCACCTACCTGGGCTCCATATTCACCACCTTCAGAACTTTGTAAACAAATCAGCAAATAGATCCTACGCTTTCTATGGATCTGAAGGTCATGGCTTGTAGCAATCATTCTCCACTCCCCTTCTTTAAAAACATGGGCATGGAACTCCATGATTCGCTGTCCCATTTGAATTGGCTTCTGGGCTAGCAACACGTTGAATGATGCAGATTTCCCAAGATCGAGGATCAATGTCCAATTTGTTTGTAACTCTTCAGGAGCCCACTATGAGTAGATGCCTTCTTGGATCACATTGGATGGGATGAATGTGGATCATAGTGACCTACTCATGTACTACTCGTAGAAATGATCTCATCCTCGGCAAAATTATGTGAAAATATGGTGCGCCGCATTGCTGTAAATTTTGAAGAACCTAAATACCTCCGTCGGATGCAAGGCCCGATTAATTAAGGGGAACATTGCGGATCAGGAGACATTTCTTGCCGACTGAGGTGAAATTTATCTCGAGCAAGGCCAACGGTGATTTTGGATGCTCAGAGCTGTGCTAAAAACAACCGCGCCTCATGGATACGTCGCACTCCGGAACAACCCAGTCATGTCTGTGTGGGTCACCTTCGAAAGAATACCTGTTGCGTGGAGGGTAAGGAGAAGTCAAATTAGGTTCAACCGAAGAAAAGTACAGAAATATGGATTCAGGAATATGATCAAAAGTAGAAAAGTTATTTCTTCCTTGTATCTTTTTTGTATATGTTTGGCCGTATTCCGTTTTATGTTTGATAACGATGTATTTTTGATGCGGAGCAGAGACAAGGAAGAGCTTTGGGCCCATTCGTGGCTGATTTGAAGACTTACCATATATGACGTACCCGGATCGACGATCCAACTCCGTGGATGTGTCCGGATTCGCGTTGCAAATCAATTTCATATATAGCTTTGCACTTTTCGGATTTTATTTCATACAGTTTTGGCCCCGAGACCAACGGTCAATCATAGCCGTTGATTCTGGGTTCCCTAATTTTTATTTATTATAAATAGATGGTTTAGAACTGCCGTCAATTCTCATTGCTGAATGTTTGGAGAGTCTTCTTCCTTCATTCCGGTGATCTCCTCCGCGGTACCGACTCCGTGGAGTCCCCTTGGTGACGACTCCTTGGGTAAGCGTGTGTATCTTTGTTATTTTTCCTTCTTTACCTATTTTTCCCCGCTGTCCAGCTACTGCTGCCATGAGAATTTTCCTGCCCAAGATCAACCGCTCCTATTTATTCCTCCCCTAGATCAACTTCTTCACGGCTGAGGACTGTTTGATTAAATTAACTATTCATTTCCCTATAGTTTTCATTTATCTATTCAACCGCCGACCTCCACTCCTCAGGCAGCTGCTGCTCCCACATCCAGCCACCTCCCCTGTCTCTTCTTCCACCCTTTCCAAAACAGGCCGCCGGCCGTTCTCCTTCCAGATTCGAACAACAGCCACCCCCAAACCTGTCCAGCTCTGCCGCCAGCCACCCAAGACAGCCCCCTTGTCTCTTTTCAGCCCAAAACAGTCAAAATTTGGAATTTTCCAGCCAGGTCCAGCCGCCCCGCCTCTTCCCCTTCGCTGTCATCACCCTCCATCCCGTGGATCCACCTTGAAACATCCACCCAACACCAAATATGTCCAGATCTGAGTATGTTATCCCGGTTCTAGCCATTCCCCACCTTGTTCCAGCCCTCCTAATCCCTAACCAACCCTCTTCTTACCCAATCCTATCCACCAACCACTGGACTCTCTTGTTGAGCCCGCCAACGTTCAGATCTATTACATTGACAACAACCCTAACATTTTTGTGGTGTTTCGTAATGGTTGTTTGGTTATAAACATTTTTACGGTTTTGATATTATGCGCTTGCGTGGAATTATAGTTTATGATGTTATTTGTTTCTTGAGAAATCTCTAACTGCAGGAAGGATTGACTCGTCGCGCGCTCTTGCTTTGGCCCTCCACGCAGAAGAAAGCCTAAGCTTGCTTTTGCCCTAATAAAAATATTTTGCTTTGTCGTGAATTTATTTTGCGTGGGATGTTTTATTTATTTTCCAATTTTGATCTAACCGTCGGATTTGCATAGCATGTAGGGTTAGGTCGCAGGTTTCCCGCCGCCTATAGATGCGCCCTGCATCAATTTGTATCAGAGGACGCAGATTGCGTGCACTTTTCGATACGCAGTCGTAGATTCTATAGGTTTTTCATTATGTCTAGGTATCACCACTTGTCCCCACCTCACTTTGAAGGTCTTGAGTCCACTTGCACCCGCTCTTACAGAGCCCCGTCATGGAGATCCTCACATTATTACAACGATCATTCTCGAACGCAGTGCACTACTTTCAGAGATCGTGTTGACCCACTGACACGACCCCAATATGCTAGAGACGATCAATATGATGATTGTCGTCGTGCTTATCCGTACACGCGAGCAGACCGTGTTGATCCTTTGACACGACTCGGTTACCTTAGGGATGATTATTATGAGGATAGTTATTTCGAGAGAAATCTTGAGAGTCAGTTTCGTACTGCTTCCCCTTCCTTTGACAACTCATCGAGTCCCGAGTCTTTCAACTATTGACTCGTGGATATGAAGTATTATTTAGATCATTTTGAGTTATTCGGTGAGCGTCACGTCAAGTTTTCGAAACTTAGACTTTTATATCAGGCGAGGGCTTATTGGGCTAG
This sequence comes from Platanthera guangdongensis, assembly GCA_039583875.1. Lineage (NCBI taxonomy): Eukaryota > Viridiplantae > Streptophyta > Magnoliopsida > Asparagales > Orchidaceae > Platanthera > Platanthera guangdongensis. The sequence continues at coordinate 37,572,370 of CM077162.1, read as the reverse complement.
CGTTGAGAGGACCCGCGAGCGAGACCATTTTCGTCCCATCACTAGTTGGGCGGACATGAAGCGTATATTATGTCAGAGTTATCCGTCTTCGTCATATCGGAGTCGCTTGCTCGACCAATTATTTTCCCTCCAGCAAGGATTCATGTCTGTCACTGAGTACAAAGATCGCTTTGATGAGTTAGTTGTGAGGAGCGATCTCCGAGAGGAACCAGCAATGGCCACTGCCAGATTTCAGTCTGGGCTTCGATCTGACATTCATACTAAGGTAGTTTATCATAACTCAGAGTCCCTCGAGCAGACATATCAACTCACCCTTTGTTATGAACAGTCATTGAGATCCACAAGAGCTGGTCGATGGGATTCTCACCCTGACCTCCGCAGTACGTGTCCCTCTCATGCTGAGGTCACCATGACGCCTACCACTATCCTGTCAGCCATGACAGAAGTGGTACATGAGGCGGATTGCTCTCACCACAGTGAGGTGCTTAGCCCAGTGAGTGACCTATCTCTTGTCTCTGACCCGTCTCCGGCGACCCCGATTGAGAGTGAGCCTGAGCGACCTATTGAGTCTGCAGTATTGTGTCCCTCACCCACACCTCTTCTTCTGTCATGCGCCGGATAAGTTAACACCCTCACCATAGACCCAATTCTTGACACTACACCCACGGACCCATTCTTGAGTGTAGGTCTATGTTGCTCTTTCGTTGTCATTGCCCTGAGTCACATCACGACCGAGAACCCAGGGCTTGATGTTGATCTCGCAGTGATTATGTCACCCATTCACGAGGACACGGCTCCTTACGATGGTACTTACATGGAGGATCATGATCCTAGTGACGAGTTTTACGATGACCCCCTGTTGAGCCTCTTGATGAGCCGCCACATCCTGGTGAGGATACGATTCGGGTGAGACGCTCGTTTATGAGCTTTGAGTTATTGACGTCTCTTTCGCTATCATCCATAGCCTTGTCCCAGAGAATTGATCTTGCATGGAACATAATGTATGTAGGGCCTTCCTTGAGTACGCTTGAGCATACCCATATTTTGAGGGCATATCTTATGACACATCACACTCTCTATAAGTTTTGGGACATGCCACTCGCTGACTCACCCGATGAGTTCTTCCTTGTCGGGGACACTCACCACACTCAAGAGTCATGTCTTCTAGTCAGTGTGCACGATCTTCATTCAGGTGGTTGTCTCATTCGCGATGACTTCTCATACACACATCCGGGTGAACCCCCTGATGTATCATGTTCCTTGAGAGATATTTGGCTCTTTACGAGCCCGTATTTGAGAATAGTTGTCTCTCACGATCATCTGAGCACTCGTCACACACGAGATGAGTTTTGCTACACTCCACCGAGAGAGCCCCCTGAAAGGCCACCATATTTTAAAGGCGTCCCGGTCATTATTAGGCTTTCCTATAGCAGGTACGTTGTGTCGGTCATGTGTCATTTGCATCATTTGCATGCATCTGTTGAGTCGTTTCGTCATCTTTTGCATGAGTTTGTTGTGTTGTTTGTTCATCATTTACATGTGTATCATAAGTCAGTCCGACGAATAATCCATATTGTTAATAAATCTTGTAAATTACATGCGGATGTTCATTGGCAAGTGCAGGTACTTCATGAAGGCGAGCAGATGATGGTAAGAATTTGCGTTGTGAGGCTCCGTGCGAGGCTTGCTAAAAGCTTGAGCGTTAGGCGAATGTGTCCCTACTCAGTCCTGAGACGCATCGGGACAAATGCTTATGAGCTGGACATCCCCGCGAGCATGGGTACCCATACTGTGTTCAATGTCGAGGACCTGATGTCATACTTTGCACCTCACGAGTATTCTGGCCCACATCTTTGTGTCCCTCCCGAGCGTTTGCCACCGTTTTTACCACCCACCACTCAGTCTACCCCCGAGCCCTTGTCACCACATTCACTGCCCCGTGCTCTGCCCATTTCTGACCCCCACTTACCCGGGATCCTGTCCCCAACGGTTCCACCATTGGCACCTCAGATCCCACCGGATCCTTCTGTTACTATGTTGAGAGATGAGATTATCACTGAGATCTTTACGCATGAGTCCGTCCCCTCTACAGACGGTCTCGTGTGCTGCTACCTTGTTTGCGGGCGCGGACGATCCTTCATTGACGACACCTGGATGCTACAAGCGGAGCTTGATCAACTCGCCCGTGACTTCGACTTCAGTACGACCGTCTCCATTCATTGGAGATGAAAGCTTTTCAGTCCGGAGGAGTTCATTGGCGAGAACACTTTTCCAGCGACGACAGTTGAGCGACCTCTGGTGGACCTCTTCGAGCTTTACCTGGCATGCAACGAGAGAATTCTGATCCTTATTCATCGGGAGATGAATTCTTTCAAGCCGGGGAGAGTGATGCGGAGCAGAGACGAGGACGAGCTTTGGGCCCATTCGTGGCTAATTTGGAGACTTACCATATATGGCGTGCCCGGATCGACGATCCGACTCCGTGGATGCGTCCGGATTCGCGTTGCGAATCAATTTCATATATAACTTTGCACTTTTCGGATTTTATTTCATGTAGTTTTGGCCCCGAGACCAACGACCAATCATAGCTGTTGATTCTGAGTGCCCTAATTTTTATTTCTTATAAATAAATGGTTTAGGGCTGCCGTCAATTCTCATTGATGAATTTTTGGAGAGTCTTCTTCCTTCATTCCGGTGATCTCCTCCGTGGTGCCGACTCCGTGGAGCCCCCTTGGTGACAACTCCTTGGGTAAGTGTGTATCTTTGTTATTTTTTCTCCTTTTCCTATTTTTCCTCGCTGTCCAGCTACTGCTGTCATGAGAATTTTCCTGCCCAAGATTAGCCGCTCTTGTTTATTCCTCCCCTAGATCAACTTCTTCACGGCAAAGGACTGTTTGATTAAATTAACTATTCATTTCCCTATAGTTTTCATTTATCTATTCAACCGCCGACCTCCACTCCTCAGGCAGTAGTTGCTTCCACGTCCAACCACCTCCCCTGCCTCTTCCTCCACCCTTTCCAAAACAGGACGCCGGTCATCCTCCTTCCAGATCCGAACAACAGCCACCCCCAAACCTGTCCAGCTCTGCCGCCAGCCACCCAAGACAGCCCCCTTGGCTGTTTTTCAGCCCAAAACAACCAAAATTTGGAATTTTCCAGCCAGGTCCAGCCGCCCCGCCTCTTCCCCTTCGCTGCCATCACCCTTCATCCCTTGGATCCACTTCGAAACATCCACCCAACACCACATCTGTCAAGATCTGAGTATGTTAGCCCAGTTCCAGCCATTCCCCACCCTGATCCAGCCCTCCTAATCCCCAACCAGCCCTCTCCTTACCCAATCCTGTCCACCAACCACTGGACTCACTCGTTGAGTCCTCCAACGTTCAGATCTATTATATTGACAGCAACCCTAACATTTTTGTGGTGTTTTGTAATGGTTGTTTGGTTATAAACATTGTTACGGTTTGGATATTATGTGCTTGCGTGAAATTATAGTTTATGATGTTATTTGTTTCTTGAGAAATCTCTAACTGCAGGAAGGATTGACTCGCCGCGCGCTCTTGCTTTGATCCTCCACTTGTAGGAAAGCCTAAGCTTGCTTTTGCCCTAATAAAAATATTTTGCCTTGTCGAGGATTTATTTTGCGTGAGATGTTTTATTTATTATCCAATTGTGATCTAACCGTCGGATTTGCATAGCATGTACGGTTAGGCCGCAGGTTTCCCGCCGCCTATAGATTCACCCTGCGTCAATTTTCCCTATATATAGGGGACTCCTCTTTTGAATAGAATCATCTTTCACCCTAATTAACATGGTATCAGAGCGTGCATGCGACTAAGGCTTCCCAAAACCGACTTCCACTCAATCCTCGTCTCTGCTTCCTGTCGGGCTTACGCACCACTCCCATCGACCTCTCTCTCTCTCCCTCTCTTTCTCTCTCTCTTTTTGCGGCTCGCTGTCCTTCTACAGCGCCGATCGGCCCTCGACAATATGTCGGCCGATTGGCGCTCAACAATATGTCGGCCGATCGGCGCTGATGCCTCCCCGGACGGGTCTCCGGCGGTCTGATTGACCTCAAACTTCGGGTTTCCATTGTGGCTGTGGATCATGACTCCTCCATTGATGCTTGTTTGCTTTTCTTCTCTTTGACGGAGTGTTTTTCTCTATCCTATTCAATCTTCTTGGCGGTTTGGTTGCACTTTGTTTCAGTGTCAGAGATAGTGATTATGGTAATCCCATGACCCCCGCCAGATCTACCCAGGTTGGTCAAGATCACCTCTACTCGCAGCTTACCATAATCCTCCTTGATGACACCAACTATTTGGCTTGGTCCTGCTCTATTACCCTTGCCTTGAAGAGTCGACATCTTTTTGGCTACATCAATGACACCACTACTGCTCCGACTTCTACTGCTTGGCCTAAATGGGAGTCAGAAAACTCCCTTGTCATGTCGTGACTTTTCAACTCCGTGCAAAAATCGATTGCATAGAATTATCTCTTTTTGAATACTGCTGCAGACATATGGAAGCGCGCTTAGTATACCTATTATCGCAAGGGGAATGCGGTCCAAATCTTCCAGCTTCGCCGCAAGATCGGGAATCTCCGTTCGGGGGATTGTCCTCCTTCAGCCTATTGCCCTGAGTTTACCCAACTCTATTGGGAGTACGATCATTTTGACTCTCTCGTCATGGTGTGCAATGCAGATGCACTCTTGTTGAAGAATCACGAAGATAGAAATCAGCTATTTGAGTTCCTACATGGCTTGTACATTGATTTTGATCAGATACAGTTCAGATCTTAGGGCGTGTTCCTATTCCCTCACGTCATGAGGCTTACAATATTATTCAACAAGAGTTTGATCAACAACAGTCTTGGACCACTTCCAACCTTCCAGAGGGATTTGCACTAGTGGGTCATCAGCCCCATTTTGGCAGCCGCGCTTCTCGTGATTTCAAACCCAAGCCGATAGATAGGGATCCTAGACCCCTTGCCTCCCACAACTCTCTCCTCTATTAGCTCTGTCGAGCGGCATCGACGTCTTGGGCATGCTCCTCTACGCATCCTCCAAAAAGCCCTCCCAGATTTGTCCCTTAAAGACTTCACATGTGAGTCTTCTATCTACGACAAACACCATCGCTCTACTTTTTTCCCTTAGGGTACTCGAAGCGCTGCTCCTTTTGCTCGAATTCATTCCGATATTTGGGGACCCTACAAAATAACGAGTATTTTCAGCTACCGTTACTTCGTTACTTTTATAGATGATTACTCTCGACTGACATGATTATATTTTTTTTTCATGATCGCTCTGAACTATCTCGTATAGTTCGTGTCTTTATTATTGAAACTCGCAATCAGTTCTCTGCTACCATGAAAACTCTTCGAACCCACAATTCCCGTGAATACACAGGTCATGCTTTTACCGACTTATGTACTGAGTTTGAGATTATCCATCAAACCTCGTGTGCGTATACCCCCCAACAAAATGGAGTTGCCGAACGCAAGAATCGTCACCTCCGTGAGGTTACCCATTCCCTTATGTTTCAAATGAATTTTCCAAAACTTTATTGGAATTTCACGGTTTCTACCGTCTGTCATCTTCTTAACTGCATACCCTCCTCCATTCTCAACTTTGCGGCTCCCTTCACCCTTCTTTTTCCCTCCACACCTCCCTTTTCAGTCACCACTCGCGTCTTTGGTCGCGTTTGCTATGTTCATAATCTTGACCCATCCACTAATAAGCTTGTTCCACACGCCGCAAAATATATGTTTGTTGGTTACACACGCACTCAGAAGGGCTATGTATGATTCTCTCCCAAAGATCACAAGGTTGTTACTTCTGCTGATGTCACCTTTCTCGAAGACCAAACCTATCATTCTCAACCAACTGATTCTCCAATTCCGCCTCTCCTTCCGCGGCCTGCTTTCCCTATCACTTCTCACCTTCCCTCTATCCTTCTCACGTCAATCCCACCAAACCCACCTTTCCTTTCCACACCAATCCCACTAAAACCACCTCTGATTTATGTGTATACTCGTCATCCTCCTTCATCTACTGCTCTACGGGAGATGCCCTATATTGATTATAATTTGCGGCCTGTAGATCCGGCAACTGCCTCTACTGCTCACCCGATGGCGAATTACCTTACACCGTCTCTCCTTGAAACTCGGGAAATTTAATCTTTCTTTATCCTCTATTACCACTCCTACCACTGTGCAGGAGGCTTTACAACATCCGGGGTGGCAGACGACCATGAATGAGGAGATATCTGCTCTTTGGGCAAACCAGATTTGGGATCTTGTCCTCTTCCTCCTGGACAAACCTGTGTGGGTTGTAAGTGAGTGTTTGCCATCAAACCTGGTCCGGATGGGACCGTTCAACATCTGAAGGTTTGCCTTGTGACTCAGGGTTTTACTCAACAACAAGATTTAGATTATGACGAGACCTTCTCTCCTGTCGCCAGACTCAATACCGTTCGCGTTTTGATCTCCCTCGCTGTTTATTACGTTGCATCAATTGAATGTCAAAAATGCTTTGTTCAATGACGATTTGCAGGAGATCGTCTATATGAAACAACTTCCCGGGTTTGAGACCACGAGGGAGTCTCTTGTTTGCCGTCTGAAGAAATCTCTTTATGACCTCAAACAGTCTCCTTGGGCATGGTTTGACAAGTTTAGTCAGACTGTTCGTGTTGTTGGATTCACTCGGAGTTCAACCGACTTCTCTTTATTCACCCGTCATCATCAAACGGGCACAATGATCCTCTTGGTATATGTTGATGATATTTTGATTGTAGGAGACAATCTCACAAGAATACATATGATCAAACAACATCTGACTTCTGTGTTTTAAACAAAGGACCTCAGAAATTTTTGATATTTCCTTGGTCTCAAGGTGGCTCGGCGTCTGATGGACTTGTTTTATCTCAACAGAAGTACTACCTTGACTTGCTTCATGATGTTGGCTACTCTGGATGCAAGTCTGCCGACACTCCAATGGATATCAATCACAAGCTCTGCGCTCACTCTTCAGACTCTGATCTTCTCCTTCTAAACCCAGAATATTATCGCCGTCTTGTGAGAAAGCTAATATATCTCATTGTTAAAAGACTTGATATATCATTTGCTGTTGGAGTTGTCAGTCGATTCATGCATGAACCGCGAATCTTTCATCTTCAGGCAGTTGAGTGTATTCTTTGATACTTGAAGACCGCTCTAGGATAAGGACTGGTCTACAAGCCTTTTTCGTTTCCCTTATCGCTCATTGCATATTCTGACGCTGATTATGCTAGTTCTTTAGATGATCGTCGTTTCACAAGTGGATACTGTACTTATTTTGAAAGACATCTCATTACCTGGCGCAGCAAGAAGCAGTATGTTATTGCTCGCTCATCCGCTGAAGCCGAATATCGCTCAATGATAACTGTTGTGTCTGAGCTTACTTGGCTGGAAGGTCTCCTAGGTGATTTGGGAGTGAAACTTTCCTCACCAGCCACTCTATTCTGCGACAGTCAAGCTGCCATACATATTGACAAGAATCATGTTTTTCATGAACAAACCAAACACATTGAAGTTGATTGTCATTTTATTCGGGAAAAGGTTCAATTAAAGAAGCTAGAATTACAACACATTTCTGCTGCTGGGCAGGTTGCTGATATTTTCACCAAAGCATTACCCCGCCCACTATACTATCAGTTTTTGTCCAAGCTGGATGCTTACGATTTATATGCTCCAGCTTGCGGGGGAATTTTGAAGGAAAAATGTGTAAATGCCCAATATGAGGCCCATTTAGAGTCTACTCCTTTAGAATTTAATCCCACATCTTAGATTGAGACTTCTTCTCATCTCTCTTTCACTATATAAGTGTATAAGTGTACAAATTGATGTATGAAGGATGACAACATTTGTTTGAGAAATTAATAAATTTATCGTTATTTCTCATTTGTCGTGTTTTTCTACAACTTCAGTGGCTTTCCTCCTTGAGGTGGATCGACTTCTCGTGGTGGTCACAACCATGGTAGGATTCCAGGCCAATCTCCTCACTTTGCTCATCTGATCGAGACTTTCAATGGCGGTTCTTCTCAGTCATCCTCCTTCTCTGCTGAAGAGATGCAAGTCATTTGTCGTTTGATGCATGACCTTACTACAGAGCCTGCCGATGCCCCTATGCCATCATCTGCTCTTGCCCACACTGGTACTTCGAGTGCAACTGCGCTTCTACTGGTCATACTCAATGGATTATCGATTCAGGTTCCACCGATCACATGAACGATTCTGCTTCAAGTTTTGTATCCTATTTTCCTCTTTCAGGCAGGGATAAAGTGAGTATTGTTGATGGGTTCTTCTCTTCCATTGCTGGGAAGAACTTCATTCCTTGTTTTTCTCTCACTTTATCCTCTATTCTTCATGTTCCAAAGTTCACCCGTAGTCTACTTTTTGTTAGTCATTTGACTAATTCTTTTCACTGCTCCGTTACCTTTTTTCTTTCTCATGTGTTTTTCAGGATCTGAAGATGAGGCAGGTGATTGGCTCTGGTAGCATGAAGGATGACCTGTACGTGTTTGACTTCACTTCCGAGTCTACGCCGCCACAAGCTCTCCACTCTTCGCAGATCTCCACCTTGCTTACCTGGCATTGTCGTCTTTGTCACCCTTCCGTCGCGACCATGCAACATTTATTTCCTGTTTTTTCTTCTTCGTGTTTTAAAATTTTTGTTTATGACATCTGTGTTGTTGCCAAACATTATCGTACTCCTATTCATCATGTGTAATTACCTAGTACAACTCCTTTTTATAATATTCATTCTGATGTGTGGGGGTCATGCTCTGTTACATCTATTTCTGGATGTTTTTGGTTTATTACATTTATTGATTGTTTTTCCCGCACAATTTGGGTTTATCTGATGAAACTAAAAATGAGGTGGTTTCTATCTTCTAAAAATTTCATGTCATGGTTTCCACTCAATTTTCTGCCCATATTAAAATCTTTCGTAGTGATAATGGTCACGAGTATATCAACGCTCCATTGCAGGACTATCTTGCTGCTCATGTCATTCTGCATCAAACTTCGTATGTTCACTCTCCATCTTAAAATGGAGTTGCTGAACGCATGAACCGTCACCTCTTAGAGGTGTCTCACTACTTACTCTTCACTTTGAGCCTCCCAAAATACTACTGGGGGGATGCAGTTCTCACGGTTGCCTATCTCGTAAATCGCATGCCCTCTTTAGTACTGAGACATCAAACTCCTCTTACTATCTTAGGGGTGACACCAACCTCTATATCACCTAAAACTTTTGGTTGTGTCTGCTTCTCTCATATACACTCGTCGGGCAGGTCCAAGCTTGACCCTTGGTTCTTTAAATGTGTGTTCATTGACTATTTACCCACTCAAAAGGGGTATACATGTTATCATCCCTCGAGTAAAAAGATTTTTGTCATAATGGATCTCATTTCGTGAATCTGAATCTTATTACGTGCCCTCACTTCAGGGGGAGCACACATATACAAGTGAAGTGAGCTCACCTATTTTACCCTTGCCGATTCCTCCTTCACAACCTTTACCTACTGCTGAGACTCCCAAACAGGGGGACCCTCCTTATGAAGAAAAGGAGTTACATGTGTATACCAGACAAAGTAGAGCTAACACACAGGCTCATCCTACGCCACCTGCACCAATGCCAGCTCCATCAACGGTTCCTTCTGAACTTCCCATCGCTCTTCGAAAGGGCACCAAATCTTGCACCCGACATCCTCTATCTCGTTATGTACTTATGTTTCTTATGAGGCTCTAACTTTTTCCTACAAAGCTTTCGTCTCCTCCCTCGCTTCTGTCTCCTTCCCATCCACATGGTAGGAGGTTATTGGGCATCAACAGTGGAAATAGGCTATGATTGAGGAAATGAACGTCTTGAAAAAGAATTGTACCTGGAACCAAACTCATCTTTCACTGGAAAGAAGGCCGTCGGTTGTAAGTGAGTATTTACCGTAAAGCAGAACTCTGAAGGTTTGGTTGAACGATTCAAAGTAAGGTTGGTTGTAACGGGGTATATTGAAACTTTTGGAATTGATTATCAAGACATTTTTCCCCCTTCACAAAAATGAACTTCATACGAGTTTTGATGTCATGTGTCGTCTGCATGAATTGAGAACTTAACCAATTGGATGTGAATAATGTTTTCCTTCATAAAAATTTAGATATAGAGGTATATATGTCTATCCCTTCAGGTTTTTCCTCTTCCGGATCTGAAGGGAAAGTGTGTCGGTTAAAAAAGGCACTTTACGGTTTGAAGCAATCTCCGATGGCTTGGTTTGGTCGATTCCACGAAGTCATGATTTCACTTGGACACAAACAAAGTCATGTTGATCATACTTTGTTTATTAAACGAAGAACAAATCTAATAACAGCTCTCATTATCAATGTTGATGATATCGTCATAACATGAGATGATATTGAAGAAGTAAAAGCTTTGAAGGTGAATTTGGCAAGGAAGTTTGAAGTAAAAGATCTGGGGAAACTCAAGTATTTCTTGATGATTTGCTGGAACAATCTGGTATGAGTGGCTGTAGAGCTGCTGATACACTTATGAAGGTGAATCATAATCTTGGAAGAGAAGATGGTGATCTTGTTGAAGAAGTGGCTGGCTATCAACGCCTTGTTGTAAAATTAATCTATCTATCTCACACTCATCCCGACATATCTTATGCAGTTGGAGTCGTTAGTCAATATATGCATGTCCTAAAGACGAGACATCTGAATGTTGTTCATCGAGTCTTGAGGTATTTGAAGACTTCACCAGGAAGGGGGATCCTGTTCACTCCCAATACAGACTTGAAGATTGAAGTTTTTACCGATGTTGTCGGGGCTGGGTCCGTTGAAGACTGACGATCTACATCAGGGTATTGCTCATTCGTTGGTGGAAATTTAGTCACTTGGAGAAGTAAAAAAGAATCTGTCGTCTCAAGGTCCAGCGCTGAAGCTGAGTTTAGAGCAATGAAACATGACATATGTGAAGGATTATGGATACGCTCTTTGATGTGTTACCTGAGTTTGAATGAGTCTAGTCCTATCCGGTTGTACCGTGATAACAAGGTTGCAATCAACATTGCCAACAATCCCGTCAAGCATGTTTGCACCAAGCATATCGAGGTGGACAAACATTTCGTTAAGGAGAAAATCAAATAGAAGATTATCTACATATCTTTTGTTCATTCAGAGGGAGAATTTCCTCCTAACTAAGAGTCTTGAGGCATTTTTTGTGCTTGTGTTGACAAGTTGGGTATGAAAAATATAACTTACCCAACTTGAGGGGAAGTGTTAGACCGTATTCCACTTTATATTTGATTACGATGTATTTTCCCTATATATAGGGGACTCCTCTATTGAATAAAATCATCTTTTGTCCTAATTAACAATATATGCATTTCTGTTTTCACTTAACTCTTTTTTTTTCTATTCTTTTATATCACGGGTCCTCTTATATCATAATTATAAGTTACTCCTTGTACTTGATTAATTAACATTTCATGTATTCATTTATTTCTAGAATGCACTTGCATTATTCATTATGTGCCCTTGAACTCGCACGTTCATAATTCTGTTCATTTTCATGACGAGAAGTTATTTGCCCCACCTCCCTTGTTGGGTTAACCCTTAACATAGCTCATTGCATCGATCCATTCATTCTTTTATTCATCTTAAAAACTTAGAGAAATAACTCGTCTTTTTCACTATTCTAATTATTCGAGAATTAACTCATCTTAAAACTTGGTTTCATATTATTCATTTTATATCAAATTCTATTGGAATACCTATTAGAATTTCTATCCTAACACTGTAGTATAATTCATATGAAAAACAAACAAATTAAGATACAAAAAATAAGAATTCACTCTAGCTTTTCTCTTGCCTTTGTCCTTTTGCTGCTCCTTTCCCCTTTCTCTACCTTGGTATGTCATGTCCTATATCATTTATTATTATCAGATGAACATTATTATATAGTAAAAGCGAAATGCGTTAGAACAAGATATTGACATAGAAATTTCGCTTTAACATTACTGTCCTTACTTCTATTTCTATTGGTCTTGCCATAATGTCACACCTTTATGGTGATTATGAATCTAAAAAACATTTCTTTTAAGGTCCTTTCAAAATTAGCCCCCTTCTTTGTTTGTAAGTTGCTTGCCCTAGCAAAGTTAGATGGAGATTTACCCCAAATTATGTACCCCTCATGCAAAAGCCTCCAAAACCAGCAATTATAAGGCGTATACACTTGCATATAAACCTAATTTTTGCTTCCCTTGACCAGATCAATACTATTCTTCAATATCCCCCTTCCCTATAAAGGAAAATAGGGTAAAATTAGTTAGGATTTGCTGTCCTAATATTATACATGGAGATTTTTGCACTAATTAAGCAATGAAACATCATATCAAACTTTGTAGTTACCATTGTAGAGAATCACAAGAGTGAGAAAATAAATGAAAAGATTTATTTATTTCTCAAATTCCTCATATCTTGAATACATATATTGTACACTTTAAATAGGAATACAAGGATAGAAGAAGTTATCCTACAATGTGAGACTAAACAAAGAGAATGAGCTGAACTAATGAGCCTTAATATTGGGATTTTACATTTTCTTTCAACACTCCCTGTTGGGTGCATTGATCAGAATGTCCTAGATTTGAAGAAGAATCACAAATCAATGATATACACATGGATATATCTAATATATGTTCAAGTTCAGTGTATGCAAGTTGTATACTGTTGCATTGATTTGACAGACAGTCAGAGTCACAATGACAGTTGGACTCAAGACAGGTTGCTGATCAAGCAAAAAATTTGGCTTAAGTCCAAAAGAATTGAGTGAACTTACTTAACTCAACTCCAGAAAAGGAAAAGCGTTGACAGAACTCTATGCAGTCAAAGCCTCAAAGTTGCTGACTAGAAATTTGTCTAAGGACATAAGCGTTGAGTGAAGGCAGTTCACTCAACGCCGACTCAACTGGATTTCAGGTCAAGTGTAGAATCGTTGAGAGAAGACAGGTCACTTGACGCCTCATCAAGAAGACAATCAAAGTCCAAAAGCGTTGAGTGTTGAAGCTGCACTCAACGCCTTCATGCAGAGAAATTTCAACCAAGTCCAAAAGCGTTGAGTGATGAAGATTCACTCAACGCCTTAATCGTTAGACTACAAATGTCAAAAGCATTGTGTGTTCACTCGACGCCTCAAGATGCAGAATTCTGCTAAGTGTTTCTGCATTGAGTGACAAAGCTTCACTCAACGCCTATGCAGATTGTCTGGAAAGGATCAAGTCCACAAGCTCTGAGTCATGTTGATGTCATCAAAAATTCAAATATCGCGGAATTTGCTCGCTAGATGACAAAAAGTGTCGCATGCCTTCAGGACAACAATTAATGCAAAAGAGATGTTGCAGTTGCCAATTCCGACTGGTCCATACCGCGCAAAGAGCCGTTGGACGGAGATCGAAAAAATGAGAGTTCCGAGAAATTAGAGAAAAAGCTTTTTGGTCATCTTCTTCCTCGAGAGAAAAACAAAAGAAGTTTTCCAGGAACTTATACTTACAGATAGTCTGTGATCCACAGACAACTGTAGCTGTTGAAGAAATAAATCGCTGAAGAATAAACTTATCTTCAACAACAAGATCATAAATTCTTTTCTGAACAAGGAGTTGCAGAGCATTCTTCAAGTTGTTGTTCTTCTTCAAGGGCACTACATCAAAGGCTTGAAGGAACAGGGCTCTGCAGATATCTTCTCAGCACAAACAGAAACATCCTGAAGATCTATTTTTGTTGTTGAGAAGAAGTTAGGGCTGAACTCATTCAGTCCAGAAAGGAGGCTCAGAGGACAGATTCTCCGGAGCAAATCATCAACTAAACTTCTACTCTTTCAGTAGGATCTTTATTGATCTGAGTTGTAAGCCTGAATTATAAAGGTTAAGAGGTAAGATTCAGTTGTGAATCTGAGTGGGTAGGGTCTGTGTGTCTGAGGTTGGATCTGAGTCAGATCTGAGGTAGGAGATAACATTTATGAGTGTAGGGCTATCAATCTAGCTTGAGTTGTAGGGCTTTTTATTAGGCCTGAGGTAGGTGATCTGGAGGATCACTGAGCTGTAGGAGTAAAATCTACTCTGAGTGTGTAGGGCTTAGGCCTGAGGTAGGACTTGGTGGAAGTCTGAGAGATCATGAGAGATCTGTGTTGTAAGCTTTTTGAGCTGAGATTTGGTGAAGATTACCTTGTCTAACACACTGTTAGAAAGGTGTGAGAGAAAGTGAATGTACACATACCTTGGGGAACCACTATAAATACTGTGTGTTGATCTGTGTTCTTGAAAGCTAAAACAATAATATAACTCACAACACACCAAAATCAAAAGTAGTCTTAAAGACTTGAAAACATATTCACTCCCCATCTAGATGTTCAGCTACTCTTGAAACGAAGACTTTCAAGTGATATCAGAGGGTGGTTGTTCAAAAAAGACTTAACAGTCTGAACAGATCTCCAAGAGCAGCTGAAGATTTACTCCATGGGTTCAGGTGAGAACCACAAGGAGTTTAGCTCCATGAAGCTCCCTATCTGCAGAAAAGAAAACTTTGGAATTTGAAAAGAAAGAGTTAGGCTATTCATGGAAGCCTCAGACCCTATGGTCTTCATTACAGTCCAAGAAGGACCTTTCATCCCCATGAAGGTCTCTATCTTAGATGTCAATGTCCAGACTCTAAAGAAGTATACTAAAATGACTAAGGATGAAGTCATCTTAACAACTATGGATAAGAGGACACAAAACATCATTGTCATTGTCAGTGTCATAGATGACTCCACCTTCCAGAACCTGGTTCACTGCAAAACAACCAAAGAGATGTGAGATTCTCTTATTGTGTATATGAAAGGTACTGAGGAAGTGAGGGATGACAAAAAATCCCTCCTAAATCAACAATATGAAACATTCAAGTAAGGGAAGAAGGATTTCATAGCTGAATGCTATGAGAAGTTCTTCATAATAGTGAACAGTCCGATCACTTATGCCAGACAGTTCACTAATTATGAGTTGAATAACAAGTTCTTGAGATCCCTAAACAAAGAATGAGATATCAAGATCTGTGTCATCAGAGAAGTTGGCAACTTGGCCAACACATTGCCTCAGAATCTGTTTGGGAAGCTGCTATCCCATGAGATGCAGCTGAACTCCAGTAAGGCTGAAGAAGATGCTGCCAGATCTCTCAGCAAAGAGAAGACCGTGGTCTTCAGAGCTGAAGCCACAAAAAAAGCAGGAAAAAGACTCCACCAAGGAGAGCTGCAGAGTCAGAAAGCTCAGATCCCAGCTCCTCTGGAAGTAAGCTGTCAGATAGAGAACTAACACTGTTCTCCAAGCAGTTCAAGAAGATGTTAAACAAGAGGAGACAGTGGAAGAATAAGGGCACTTCCAGCTCTTCATCTAGGAAGCCCTTTCCCAGCAAGGACAAGTACATGAAAGACTCCTCTGGGGAAAGGTATGACTCCAAACAAAACAAATATGTTAATACTAATGTTGTTTGCTACTGTTGCAACAGGAGTGGACATGTCATTACTGACTGTCCAGTTAAGAGGAAGGAGCACATGAAGTCTGAAGGCAAAAAACATCACAAGGACAAGAAGACTGAAAATAGTTTCTTGGCCAAGAATACTGTCAGCCTATCAGACAGTGATTCTGAGTCTTCAGAATCAGATGAAGAGGAGGCCTACCTTGGTCTCATGACTATTGAAGAAGAGGTTGAACATCCTGTTGCCCCATCTGACATAAGGGCCCCACTGTCCTCTGTTGACAGTGACTGTGAAGAGAATGAAGAGTTCAGTCTCATGGCCATATCAGAAGACAATCAGGACAATCCTACTCCTGATGAGGTACACTCTATCCCTAGCTCCTCCTCTATCTATAAGTCTGGGTCAGACTCTGAAGCACTCACTTCCTCCAGTAGGAATGATGATTGACAATTATGATGCAATTCTGGATGCTCTGAAGAAGAGCAAAAGGCTTGTCAAGAGACAAACTAAGGAGACTGTCTCCCTACAGCAAGTTGCTTCCCTACAGTCTGAGTCAGTACCCTTGCTAGCTCAGATGAGTAGGGAAGTTAGCCAACTGAAGACAATCTCAATTATCCAAATTGGGACCATTAGCCAGAAAAACAAGATCATCATGGATCTTGAAGAGAAGCTTCTCAATGAGAAGAAGATTGTGGCTGGATTCTCTAAGCCCAAAATCGTTCTGCCGCTAATTGACTCCACATCTCAAAAGGATAAGAGAGGTTTTGGGTTCAGGTGGAACTCAAGAGCTGCCAATTCCAAAGGGAAAGACAAAACTCCTGTAGTGCCTCATACCACCTTCCACAAGATAATCCTCCCTTCCAACAGGTATGACCAGGACAACATGTATGGTCACTGATAGAATGAGAACTCTTCTTGTTAGAATACACGAGTATCTTACAATGAAAGGAGAAATGACATGTGTGTGAGTGCACTCAAGGCTCCCCATGAGGAAATCCAAATGGCCCATTATGGACCATTTGTGTTTGGTGCTCCCGCCCTCACTCTCAAGGATAAGGTATTGACCTACTCTCAGGTTCCTCCAGCAAACACCTTGACTAAGGGTAAGTCAGTCAGTAAGCCACACCTAGCAGTTTCTGAAGCCATCAACTCCATGTCAGTTGCAAAGATGACATCTGTTGGTGCCACTCAGAATAAGTCAAGTGCATCCACTGGCAGACTAACTTTCAGTCAGATACTAGCTGAAAGAAATAAGAAAAAGGTTGTTGCTCTCTCCCCTGAACAGATAACTTCTTTCAAGGCTGTTCAGAAGAGGAGATACAACATTCATAAATGTTGGTGCTGTGACAAGGTGAGATATTTTGTCATAGATTGTTGGCACAACGCTAGTGTGCCAAGGGCAAGGGTGACTCTTCCTGTCAGGATTGTTGTCGGTAGACATGTGCATTTTCAAGCTAACAAGAATCAAGGACCCAATCCATTTTGAGGTCGTAAGGTAAACTGATCTGTGTTTGCAAGGTTGTCCAAGTACCCATACAATGTCAATATGATACTTGGACAGTGGATGTTCCAGATATATGACTAAAACAAGAAGCAACCTTAAGGATTATACCCTTGTGAAGAATGGACCCAAGCTGATATTTGTAGGTTCAGACAGAGGAATCACCAAGGGCTATAGTATGATCACCAATGACATAGTTTCCATCACAAAAATAGCTTATGTGGAAGGATTTCAATACAATCTAATTAGCATAAGCCAACTATGTGATATTGGTCATGTCATTGTCTTCCATAAGGATGAGTGTCTGATCAAGAGATCAAGTGACCAAGAGGTCATTTTGACAGGCACTAGGAGTGAAAACATTTATTGTTTAAACTTCTTATGTTTAAGTACAGACTCATCAGTATGTCTGGTAGCAAATGAGAAAGTCTCTTATTGTGTGCAATGACACAAGAGGCTTGCTTACTTGAAGTACAAAGCAATTTGCAAGCTTTTCAGTGAAGGGCTAGTCAGAAATGGACCAAATCTAAGATGCACCAAAGAGGGCATTTTGCTCTGCATGCCAAAACGGCAAACAGACAAAAGCATCCTTTAAGAGCATTGGGGCCAAGGATTCTGAGAGGTGCTTATACCTCCTACATATGGACTTATTTGGTCTTATGCATGTTCACAATCTAGGTATGTAAGTTTACACACTTGTGATAGTTGATGACTATTTCATGTTTGTTTTGGTGTTTTTTCTAAAGAAAAAGTCTGAAACCCTTGGCACTTTTGTGACCTTTGTTAAGTAAGTTCAGAATGAAAAATGACAGTTTTGTGGTCAAAATCATGAGCGATCATGACACTGAATTTCAGTCTGAAGGCATGATAAAGTTCTGTGAAGAACAAGTGATTTATCAGGAGTTTTCTTCTCCAAGAACACCCCAGCAAAATGAGATACCTGAGAGGAAAAACAGAACTCTCATAGAAGCTGGCAGGACAGTACTCAGTGACTCCTCTCTCCTAGAATACTTCTTGGCTGAGGCAGTGAACACTGATTGTCATGTCCTGAATAGAGCTTCTATCAACAAGTATCACAAGAAGACTCTCTATGAGATTATGAAAGACAGAAAACCAAATCTAGCCTATCTCAGGATCTTTGCAAGCAAGTGCTTTGTGCTCAATAATGGGAAGTCCTACTGGACTAAGTTTGTTGTCAATTCATATGAAGGAATCTTTGTTGGGTACAACAACCATAGCAAAGCCTATAGAGTCTACAACTTGAAAAATCAAGTTGTAGAAGAGTCTAAATGTTGTGTTTGATGAATCATCAATGATTAACAGTGAGCCGCCTAGCTCCTCTAGATTTGCAGGTGTGGAGTTAGAGATGGATAAACTGACCATCAAGGATACTCCTCCTTCTGCCCAAGTGGAAGATGATGGGATATACATTCCTGAAGAAGGGCAATGCTCACAGGACATGGATGAAGACCTGCGGGATCCGACCATTGAAGGTCAAGATGTTGAGAATAGAATGTCAGCAGGTGTCTGGCATTTGAGGGATCATGCAAGAGATCAAATCATAGGTGATGTTATGTACTCTAGCTTCCTGTCTCAGGTTGAACCTAAGAGGTTTGAAGATGCCAACATAGACTCATTTTGAATTGTGGCTATGCAAGAAGAACTGAACCAGTTTAAGAGATGCAAAGTCTGGAAGCTGGTTTCCATACCACAAGGACATAACATCATTGGAACTAAGGCTCCGTTTGGGGGGACTTATTTTCACCGGTCAAGCGGTCACGACCGCATGAATCAGACCTTAATTAAGTCCTGGTTCATGCGGTCGTGACCGCTTGACCGGTGAAAATAAGTCCTCCCAAACGGAGCCTAAGTGGATCTATAGCAATAAACTTGATGAGAACGATGTTATAATCAAGAATAAAGCTAGATTGGTTGTCAAGGGATACATACAAGAGGAATGTATTGATTTTGATCAAAGCTTTGCACCAATAGTTAGATTGGAAGTTATAAGACTATTTCTTGCATATGCTGCACCTAAAGGATTCAAGATCTACCAAATGAATGTAAAGTCAGCTTTCCTAAATGGTGACCTAAAAGAGGAGGTCTATGTTGAACATCCCTCAGGTTTTGTTAATTCTGACTCTCCTGATTATGTATTCAAGCTTAGAAAAGCTTTGTATGGGTTAAAGCAAGACTCTAGGACATGGTATGAAACTTTGTCTAGCTTTCTTATTGAAAACAAATTCTCAAGGGGAAAGATATACAAGACATTATTCCTTAGGGAACTTAAGGGTAAGATCATTCTAGTCTAAATTTATGTAGATGACATAATATTTAGGTCTACTGATGATGACCTCTGCAAGAAGTTTACTAAACTTATGCAAGTGCAGTTTGAGATGAGTAGTATGAGTGAATTCAAGTATTTCTTGGGCCTCAAAGTTAGACAGTCAGAGGATGGTTTATCCATCTCTCAGCCTAAGTTCACCAAGGAGTTGATTAAAAATTTGGAATAGAGAGTTCCTCCATAATAAAAACTCCTATGTGGTCAAATGTGTCAATAGACGAGGATGAGTCAGGAAAACCTATTGATGAAACCTTGTATAGAGATATAATTAGCTCCCTTCTCTACCTTACTACAAGTAGGTCAGACATTATGTATGTTACATGTGTTTGTGTTAGATACCAGATTAGCCCTAAAGAATCTCATTATTCTGCAGCAAAACAAAATTTGAGGTATCTCAAGGGCACACCTGATCTTGGTCTGTGCTACCCTATGAATAATGACTTTGAACTAATTGGGTATTCAGATGCAGACTTTGCAGGTTGCAGAGAAGATAGGAAAAGCACCTCAGATACCTGTCAATTTCTAGGAAGAAGATTGGTCTCTTGGAGCACTAAGAAGCAAACAAGTGTTGTCATCTCAATAGCTGAATCAGAGTACATTTCAGCTGGTAGTTGCTGTGCATAGCTACTGTGGATTCAACATCAGCTCCAAGATTATAATCTCCAGCCAAGTAAAACTCAAATGTATTGTGATTCTTCCAGTGCAATCTCTATTGCTAGGAATCCTGTGTCTCATAGCAAGATTAAGCATATTGAGATTATGTATCACTTTATTAGAGATCATGTAGAAAAAGAAGATATTTGTTTTTAGTTTGTCCCCACAGACAAACATGTGTCTCACATTTTCAATAAGCCACTAGATGAAGTCAAGTTCACCACCTTCAAAATTGAGTTTGGTATGTTAAACATAGTATAGCTTCAGTATTTTCATGCATATATGTTGCAGGAAAAAATGGACCCTTGCAGGATATCAAGAAAGACATGGACTCATCCAAGCGTCAAATGCACTGAGTCTAAGTGTTCAGGCGTCGAGTTCGCCGAGACAACATCAGGCATTGAGTGCGCTGAGATAACATCAGGCATCGAGTGCGCTGAGTCCAAGTGTCTAGGTGTCGAGAGCGTTGAGAAAACCTCATGCGTCGAGAGCGTCAAGACAATTCAACGAATTCTCCCATGGACTTCTGTTTACGGCTATCTCACTGGATTAATCCCAGCCGTTGATCTTCTCGTGATTATCTCAACAAGTACGCGCCTCTCCACATTCTCAAATAAGAGGTAAGTATAAATAAAAATACACTATTTCTAGCCCTTTCTTCCTTCTGCCTCCCTGCGACGAAAGCTCGATAAATTTACATAATTCCCAAGGATTAATGGCGCCGAAAGGAATGGATTTCCTGTTCGAAGGCTCAGAACTCGTGCGAAACGGTTTCAAAGATGCTTCAGAGGAAGTTCAGTTAGTGCTACACTTATTGCAGGCTGCTGACCTAGGTTTCGTCCTGTCAGAGTCTGTCTTGATATGGAAGAGAGAAGTCCTTGAATTATACTTTAATGCCACTGTCGACTCATCCTCAAACGAAATCAAATCCTCCATCAATGGACATAAGATCAAAATCACTCCAAAAAGATTGTGCAAAGCACTGTAACTACCCAAGGTCAAGCAATCTGATGAAGAAGACGACTTATATCAGAATGATGTGAAGTCAGCTCTAAAGTGGTGTGGGCTTTCAAAACACACCACTGGATCTGTATTAAGAAAGGAATTGAATCTAAGAAAAAACTTTCTAGCATATATAGTTGGGAAAGCTCTGTTCTGCAAGACAGGTTCTCATGACAAAATATCTAAAAAGATGTTTGAACTCCTGACCAGGATAATTCTATCTAAGAAAACAGACTGGGGGAAGGTGTTGTTTGAAAGAATAGTAGAGTGCATCCCATAACCAAACCTGGGAAGGATACTGTCCTTGTACTTGTACAACACAGTTCCAGGGATACTTAGGCTCCGTTTGGAGGGACTTATTTTCACCGGTCAAGCGGTTACGACCACATGAATCGGGACTTAATTAAGGTTCGGTTCATGCGATCGTAACCGCTTGACCGGTAAAAATAAGTTCCTCCAAACAGAGCCTTAACATGAGGCTAGGCACAAAGATCCATCACATGAGGAGGATGGACTCAAAGATGTTTGACAGATGAGACAGAGTCTTGCTCCCACATCAACAATCTTCTGCCAAGAAAAAGAAAGCCGCCAAAGTCACTGAAGAGAGCACTGCAAGCAGCTCTTCTAAGAACAGTGAGGAAGAGTCATATGATCCTCAGCTGACTGATTCTTCTGAGGAAGCAAGAAGGGATATGAGTGCTCAGGTGTCAATATCTTCCGAACCTGCAGCAAAAACCATCCAATCCAGTGGCTCTCAATCAAAGAACATTCCAGCTGAGGTAGTTGAAATGACGACTGAAGATATAATGGACAGGAACTATTCAACCATTGAGGGGGAGACTTCCCAGATGCTTGAACCTGCTGTGGAAGAGAATGTTCAATCAGTTCAAGAACAACTAGACTCCTTAATTGAAAATCTGCAGAATAGGATTGTTCAAACCCCAGAGGGTCCAGAAGTTATCCTTTTCTGTCCTCAAGCTGAGGGGGAGCAAGTCCCTGATACAATGATTGAAGATGCTCCAGACACTGTTGTTACAGAGCAGAATATTCCCTTAGGAAATGCAGAGATTGAGGGGGAGATTCCAACAGAGCTCCCTGCTCAAGAGGCAGAGAATGTTACAAACATTTCTGAAGATGGTGAACCTGCTGGTGATGAGCCAAAGAGTGATGTTGCTGATCATTCTTCTGAATACATGAGAACTGATTCTGAGATAAGGGAAGAAGCAAGAGAACAACATGAGGATGTGTATGACCAAGGGACATCTCATCTGAGTGATCAAATGTCCTCCACTTTCTTAGCTCAACTCAAAGGTCTGCTAGATGACCAGAGAAGACAAATTGAACACTTTGTTGATGATTCTATCAAGGAGTTGAGAAAGGATATATCCACTGAGATAAAGTCCATTAGACTTGAAGTAAACTTACTAAAGGCCAACACAATGTCATTTTTCATGAGAGCTGCACCAGCTGTTACCAACACTGAAAAGAAGCTTGAAGAAATCTGGAAGAAACAGCTCGACATCATGCAAAATCAGAACATAGCAACCAACAACATGAAAATGGTTCATGAAGTGCAGAAAATCCTCATGGAAGAACATAAGACAACTCTGGAGAGGAGAATGGATGCTTGCACTCAATACCTCGATAATCATCTGCTAGTGGTTAAGAATCATGTAACTAAGGGAGTTAACTTCCTAGATGAAAGACTCTCTATTGCAAAGGACTCCCTGACTGCAACTGTTGGTGAAGAAGTCATAAATGGAGAGAAGACAATGATCAAGGCCAATATTAAAAATGTTGTTTCAATTACCAATGTAATCAGAGGTTCATTGGGACTTGACCAATACTCATATGACAACAATGTTGTTGTTCCTATCCCTGATGGTTAGTATGATGAGCAATATGGTGATGATCAGCTTGGTCAAGTTGATGCTCAGTGGGCTGAACCTTCTACTGTTGCTGAAAACTCTACCTTCAGCTCCACTGCTGAACAGATAGCAAGAGACAGAGGCAAGTCAGTTGCTGAAGAAGAGGACGAGGTCAGAATCAGTAAGAAGAGGTACAAAGAAGAGATGAAAACTAGGCTAGACTTTGAGAAATGGAGTCCTCAATCAAGGACCATCATATTGTCTGCCTGGGATCAAATCAAGGACCACAAGACTGAAAGAGGAAAACTGTATAGCTCACTAGAATGGGCTAAGTTAGAAAGAAATGAAGAGGCCAAGAGAAAGTTCATAAGAGACAAAAAGACAGGTACAGTGCCACCAGATGCTATTAAGCCCAACAAATATTTTCTTAAGCCCTACAGTTATTTTGAGAGACAAAGGCTGAAAAAGACTGAAACTGATGAAAAGGCTGCAGAGAAACCCAGCAGGGGGATTTTGATCAAGGAACCTGAAACATGAAATGTTTTTTGTTTTTCCTTGAGGGCTTTAGTATTGTAAACATTATTTTAAGCACACTGTCTATTTATGACTATTGTCTTAAATGATAATCATATTTTTGTGTGTGTATCAATTTCTGTTCTTATATACTGTGAATGTTTATCTTCTGTATGCGGGAGTGTATATCATTGACTAGAGTTCTGACTTCTTCAAATAAGAGGAGATTATTGAGTCCATTAATCACAATGTCCTAGATTTGAAGAAGACTCACAAGTCAGTGATATACACATGAATGTATCTAATATATGCTCAAGTTTAGTGTATACAGGTTGTATACTGTTGTATTGATTGACAGGCAGTCCGAGGAACAATGACAGTTGGACTCAAGACAGACTGCTGAACAAGCAGAAAATTTGAGTAAGTCCAAAAGCGTTGAGTGAGCTTACTTCACTCAACTCCAGAAAAGGAAAAGTGTCAACAGAACTCTATGCAGTCAAAACCTCAAAGTTGCTGACTAGAAATCTATCTAAGGATAGAAGCATTGAGTGAAGGCAGTTCACTCAACTCCTACTCAACTGTATTTCAAGTCAAGTGTAGAAGCGTTGAGAGAAGACATGTCACTCGATGCCTCATCAAGAAGACAGTCAAAGTCCAAAAGTGTTGAATGTTGAAACTGCACTCAACGCCTTCATGCAGAGAAATTTCAACCAAGTCCAAAAGCGTTGAGTGATGAAGGTTCACTCAACGCCTTAACCGTTGACTATAAATGTCAAAAACGTTGAGTGTTAAGTGTTCACTCGTCGCCTCAAGATGCAGAATTCTGCTAAGTGTTTCTGCGTTGAGTGACAAAACTTCACTCAACGTCTATGCAGATTGTCTGGAAAGGATCAAGTCCACAAGTTCTGAGTCATGCTGACGTCATCAAGAATTCAAATATCGCGGGATTTGCTCGCTAGATGACAAAAGACGCTGCATGCCTTCAGGAGAACAATTAATGCAAAAGAGATGTTGCAGTTGCCAATTCCGGCTGGTCCATACCGCGCAAAGAGCCGTTGGACGGAGATCTATAAAAGGAGAGTTCCGAGAAATTAGAGAAAAACTTTTTTGTCCTCTTCTTCCTCAAGAAAAAACATAAGAAGTTTTCCAGGAACTTATACTTACAGAGAGTCTGTGATCCACAGACAGCAGTAACTATTGAAGAAATAAATCGCTGAAGAATATACTTATCTTCAACAGCAAGATCAGAAATTCTTTTCTGAACAAGAAGTTGCAGAGCATTCTTCTAGTTGTTGTTCTTCTTCAAGGCCACTACATCAAAGGCTTGAGGGAACAGGGTTCTGCAGATATCTTCTCAGCACAAGCAGAAACTTCCGAAAGATCTATTTTTGTTGCTGAGAAGAAGTTAGGGCTGAACTCATTCAGTCTAAAAAGAAGGCTCAGAGGACAGATTCTCTGGAGCAAATCATCAACTAAACTTCTACTCTTTCTGTAGGATCTTTATTGATCTGAGTTGTAAGCCTGAACTATAAAGGCTGAGAGATAAGATTCAGTTGTGAATCTGAGTGGGTAGGGCCTGTGTGTCTGAGGTTAGATCCGAGTCAGATCTGATGTAGGAGATAACATCTCTGAATGTAGGGCTATCAATTTAGTCTGAGTTGTAGGGATTTTTATTAGGCCTGAGGTAGGTGATCTGGAGGATCACTGAGCTGTTGGAGTAAAGTCTACTCTGAGTGTGTAGGGCTTAGGCCTGAGGTAGGACTTGATGGAAGTCAGAGAGATCTTGAGAGATCTGTGTTGTAAGCTCTTTGAGCTGAGATTTGGTGAAGATTACCTTGTCTAACACACTATTAGAAAGGTGGGAGGGAAAGTGGATGTACCCATACCTTGAGAAACCACGATAAATACTGTGTGTTGATCTCTGTTCTTGAAAGCTAAAGTAATAATCTAACTAACAACACACCAAAATCAAAAGTAGTCTTAAAGACTTGAAAAACCTATTCACCCCCATCTAGGTGTTTAGCTACTCTTGAAATAAAGACTTTCACTCCTCCGCAAGCTGGTGCATATAAATCGTAAGCACCGAGCTTGGACAAAAACTGATAGTACAATGATCTTTGTAGGGTCTTGGTGAGAATGCCAGCCGCTTGCTCGGTAGCAGGAACATGATGTAACTCCAACTTCTTCAATTGAACATTCTCCCAAATAAAGTGACAATCAACCTCAATATGTTTAGTTTGCTCGTGGAACACGCGGTTCTTAGCAATATGTATGACAGCTTGACTATCACACAATAGAGTTGCGGGTGAGGAGAGATTAACTCACAATTCATGATGAAGACCTTCTGGCCAGGTGAGTTCAGACACAACAATAGTCATTGCACGATACTCGGCCTCAGCAGACGAACGCGCAACAATCGATTGTTTTTTGCTACGACAGGTAATAAGATGTCCTCCAAAGTAAGTACATAAACCAGTTGTGAAGCGTCGATCATCCAGAGAATCAGCATAATCAACATCAGAGTAGACAATCAGAGTTAAGGATGAAGAGGAAGATGGTTTATAATGAGCCCTTGTCCAGACGCCGCCTTCAAGTATCTGAGAATGCACTCAACGGCTTGAAGATGAGAGGTCCGTGGAGCATGCATAAATCTACTGACAACTCCAACAACAAAGGAGATATCAGGTCTTGTCACAGTAAGATAAATCAACTTTCCAACAAGACGACGATAATACACTCAGGATTTGGAAGAAGCAGATCTAAATCAGAGCCTTGAATACAGAGCTTGTGGTTGACGTCCATCGGACTGTCAACAGGCTTCGAGTGAATCCAACATTCTAGACAACCTTGCTAAAATTATCAAACCATGCACAATGAGACTGTTTGAGACCGTAAATAGATTTCATCAGGTGACAAACACGAGACTGTCTGTGGTCTTAAACCCGGGAGGTTAATTCATGTAGACAGTTTCTCGAAAATCGTCATTGAGGAAAGCGTTCTTGACATCCAAATGATGTAAGGGCCATTGACAATGAACAATCGAGGAGATTAGGACCCAAACAATATTTATCTTGGCAACTAGTGAGAAAGCCTCATCATAGTCGGGGCCTTGCTGCTGAGTGAAGCCTCGAGCCACAAGCCGAGCTTTAAGACGGTTTACTGTCCCATCTGGAGCATCTTTGATGGTATAAATCCACTTACACCTGACGCAAGTCTGCCCGGGAGGAAGTGAGACATGATCTCAGGTCCAATTATCCCATAGAGCGGTCATCTCCTCATCCATACCAGCATGTCACCCCGGATGATGAAGAGTCTCCTACAAAGAGTGAGGTATCAAAATGGAGGATAGAGACAACGTCAATTTGAGAAGAGGTGGGGAGAGGAGATGCAATGATATATAGTTCGCCAAGGGATCAACCGTAGAGGAGGATGCCGGATCAGCTGGCCGCGCGAGATCATTGGTAGTGGGTAACTGCTGCAGGGCATTAGATTTGGAGGACGACGGGTGTACACACGATGTGATGGTTTGGGTTGCACTGGTGATGATGGTGGTGTTGGAAGAAGTGGAAGACGAGACGTAACGTTGGCGGTGGGGCGAGGTAAGATGGGAGGTATAAGAGGATCTGAATTAGTGGAGTGGAATGGTTGGTCCTCGAGAAAGGTGACATCTGCCAAAACCACCATTTTGCGATCGATAGGAGAGTAGCACATATAACCCTTCTGAGTACGGAGTATCCAACAAACATATATTTGGTAGCTCAAGGGGCAAACTTGTCCGTGGATGGACCAAGATTATGGACATAGCAAGTACAACCAAAGAGACGAGACACAATATAAAAAAGCTGTTTGGAAGGAAAAAAAACTAAACGGAGTTGCAAAGTTGAGAATGGAAGAGGGCATACGATTTATGAGATGACAGACAGTAGAGACTGCGAAGTTCCAGTATAGGATGAGGACCTGTATTTGAAATATGAGAGATCATGTGACGTCGAGAAGGTGACGATTTTTCCGCTCTGCCACACCGTTTTGTTGGAGTATAAACACATGACGTTTGATGGATGATTCCAAACTCAGTACGCAGATTGGAGAAGATACGACTTGTATATTCTCATGCATTATTGGTACAAAGAACTTTAATAACATTAGAGAACTGAGTACGAGTCTCAGTAATAAATGCACGAAAGATAGAGACAAGTTCAGTACGATCACGAAGTAAATATAACCAGGTCATGCGTGAGTAATTATCAATAAACGTAACAAAATAACGATAATCATAAATACTAGAAATTTTATATGGTCCCAAAATATCCAAATGTACTAAAGCAAAAGGAGTATCACTCTGTGTACAGTTAGGTAAAAAAGATACATGGTGTTGTTTGCCAAAGATACATGATTCACAAGTAAACTCTTGAAGGAAGATATTGGGAAGAGCCTTCTTGAGAATTGGGAGAGGGGCATGCCCAAGACGGCGATGCCAATCAATAGAAGTGACCGAGGAGAGAGCACTGGGAGGAACATCCAAGAGATAGAGCTCATTAGATAGCCGCTCCTTACCAATGATACTTTGCGTCTAGGTCTTGAGTAAGACGGCTAACAAAAAACAAGTTAAAAGATGATCCTGAAACATACAAAACCGAGGATAGTGTAAGGGTTGAAGTCAGTGGCAAATTAGCAACGCTAGAAATCGGGGTAGTGTCACCATTGGGCTGAGTGATGAACTCGGAATATGCAGACGACAAGTACTGAGATGGTTTCTGCGGAGTAATATGGTGTGTGACACCCGTATCCACAATCCAATGGCAGCTGTGGGAGAGACAAGATATACCTTTATGAGGGATCAACGCAATAGAGTCAGATGAGCGAGTGATCACCACTTGTAGATGCTTGTGCTGAGTGCGTAAAACACTGATGTCGTCACGAGTGGAGGAGTTAGGTCCAACTGCAACAGACGCAGTGAGATGTGGAGGCAGGCCATGCTTGTGGTAGTGTGTGGCCTCCAGGTGACCATCCCGACCACAGTGAGAACACTTAGGACGGGGTGTCCCAGCACGGCTCCGTCCCCGATTGTTGGTGCGACCCCTACGAGTTGACGGAGCAGAAGAAGCGGTCAAGGGCTACTGGAGGAGAGCCGGAGAGGGATGCCCAGGAACATCAAGTGGCAGAGTAACTAGAGCTTATGTCCTTGAGGCCTTTACTGTCTAGTCATTTATCTAACAAGAAAATATATAAAAATCACATTAATACTTCAAAACCAGACCCCTCCAAGCTTAAAATGTTAACTGCCTCTGTAGAAAAAAAGGCTTTTGCATAACAGGAGTAGAAGAACCACATATTAACCTCACATATAGAACATACCACCTAAAATTCCAAAACCAGCCCTCCCCCCATCGAATAGCTTGCTGCCTTTGCAAAATTAAACGGAAGCTTTCATGAAATGGACAGAAGAACCTTTATTCTTCATGTAGATTAAGAGAAAGAAGAGAAATCAAGCCACTGAAGCCATTTTGAAAAATTAGGGTTTTTAGCCAGCCTGCAAACATCTCTTTCAAGCCACCAATTCGAAGTAGGAAGGAAAAGGTGTGAAGATAAAAAGATTACCGTGTGTTTACGAAGAAAATCCCCCACGAAGTCAAAGTCGCCGGTGTCAAACAAGAAGCTTGCGGCGTGCGGCGGCGAGGGAGAGAGAAATGGCTTGTTCTGGAGAGGTCTCAAGAAAATGAGGATTACGATAGCATAGGGAAATATATCAGCCCTTTACCGTCATTCTCCAGTTATCTCGAGAGCACCTTCTTCAGAATCAGGCGTGTATGGAGACTTCTTACAGTCGGGGCCATCGTGAGCTAGCCTTTGCCCCGAGAGAGTGGGTGATGCAGGACGACGCGTAGGGTTAACGCGCCTGTCGGCTATTTCTAGGAAACCCTAACCGAATGCAACGAAATATGATTTTTTTAGTTTTAAAAAAAAATTGAGCGGGCGTTGCATGAAGTTTATGAAATTAAACAACATAATTTTGTAAAGCACGAAATTCACTACGTTGTTATAAAATGAAATTTCTTAAAAAATGGTTCAGTTTTAAATCCGGGAAGGAAGCTCGCAACTTTCGTTCCGTTCCCTTTGTCGTAGCAAAACGGAAATCGTGAACTCCAAATACGTTTCCGTTTGGAGTTTTCGACGTAGCGTTTGCTGACAAAATTCAGGCGAAAACCCAACAATGAGTCTAATTATCCTAATGAGAAGACTTAGACACACACAAAGTAAGGAGAAAGAAACAATTACCCACGGAAGAGACGTCTTCCGTACTTCGAAGTCGATGGCGATCACGCGAGAAATTCCTCGTCACCTTCGATATTCGATCCGAGGTCGGCCGCTATCGCATACGGGCACCAAGGAATTAAGTCACTCCCTCACACGAGGTGGTTCCACGGAATCACTCAGCAAAGTAAGGAAGGCACAAACTAACAAACCTAAAGTTCACTCGCTCCTCACACTAGAGGTGGTTCCACGAAATCTCAAACACTCGAACTAAAGTTCACTCGCTCTCAGTGGATCCACGAAGATCTCTAAGCAATTTAATTAATCTAACCTTCACTGCTCACAGTAGCAGCCTAAAACTGCACAGCAAAAGGTCTAATTCAACTACAAGGGACAATGTTCAAATAGTAAAATTAATCCTACTGTTCATCATCTTTATCACTTATCCCGGACTTTAAATGAGATTCAAAACTCACGACACTCATAATCTTCATCAGCTAAGCATATCACACTAACAGGAATTGAAATGCTAACACCTAATCTTTTCCTATTTCTAAACTCACAATAACCATTCCAGGTTTCGCACGGTTCTTCTTAACATGGAAGTCACAGCAACCCAGCCAACCTAAAGCCTAATCACCTACAGGAATTCACACAGAGCACCTCACACGCACATCAACAGGAAACACAGCAACTCCATCGGAAAAAATCCGGCAAGCACACAATTGGTTTCAATATTTCATTCTTCATCAACACCAACGAAAATATACAATACATCCCCTTTTACAGGGTTACAAACAGAGTAAAAAGGAAAAAGTAAAAGAAAAAAAGAACGGCCATGGCGGTGGAGGCGTGGAGCAGTAACTGTCGGGTATGCGTGTCGTGGCTGCTGAACGAGGTCTGCGCCGTGCGACGTGGGTGCGGCGGAAGAAGCGGCTTCATCCTGGTGTCGCGCCATTGATGGGGCTTTGTCTTGACCGAGCCCTAATCGTGCGGCTTTGCGGTTTCTGCGGCCGACGGGAAGGTGAACAGTGCGGGATGGAGAAATGCTGGGCCGGCTGGGAGGAAGTCCTGAACCGGCTATTCATGGGTTATAAATATATCTATATATGTATATATATATATATATTAATAAGTATTATATATATATATATTCATACTTAGAAACAAAAATTGCTAAGTACAAAATTGCCAAAATGACACAAAATAAAATTTTGCACGACTCAGGGCTGATAGAGGTCCGGTCGGGTGCGACGTCGAGTGTTTTTTTTTTCGTCGACCTGACCTGGGTTGGTCTCCACCAACTCTCCCCCTCTCGAAATCACTATCTTTGGTGAGTGCTCCGAGCGGTAGCGCGGGAGAAGTCAACATTCATGCCAACGAACCAAGTATCTCTGAAAACCATCATCAGTAGTGGTCATCGACCAATATGTGCTCGGGATCTGGAATAGAAGAATCTCTTGGTGCCCATGCTCAACCTGAAACTGTCAGTGAAAATAGAAGGAACTACGATAGAAGTGTCAGTAGCAGAATGAAAATCAGGGTGTCCTGAATGTGGCTCTTCACTCTCACTCACCAACCCAGAAGAATCAAATGAAGGAGAAGGCAATGGAAATTCTAAAGACTCATGCGAGTAATCGTAGAATTCAAGTCAGATCAGTTACGTTAAAAGCAGGATTTGCTCCCCAAACGGAAGGCATCTCAAGTTCATACGCATTTGCCCAAACCGATTTACTACTCGAAAGGGTCCAGTTCTACAGTAGCTAGCTTCTTTCCGGCACTAGAAGGTGATGGGAACCCATCGGATCGTGCACATGATGGGGCGGGACCCACGTTCATTTATTCCCGCCGGAAGACGTGATCGGATCGCCGATCCGACCCCGCGGTTGCGTCCGGCACGTCGCCGCGAATCAGAATTATATATTTATGTATTTTTTTTGGACACATACTTATTTTATTTAAGGGCAAACCCACCGGCCAATCATAGCCGTTGGATGGGATGCCCTCATGCTTGTTTTCTTATAAATAGGACTAGTGGCTGGTTATGGTTATGATTGCTGAAGTTGGAGAGTCTCTTCCCTACTTCCGGTGGTCTTCCGCGGTGCCGACGTCGTGGACCCTTGGTGCCGGCGCCTTGGGGTAAGTTTTCCTCTTCCTCTCCCTCACTTTTTCCTTCCCATCCAGGCCGCCAGCCCCTCCCTGCTTTCCGCCCAGCCTTGGCCGCCCGGAAACCCCCGCTGTCCCCCCCATCCAGGCCGCCAGCCCCCCCTTTCCCTCCTCCGCCCAGATCCGGCCGCCGGAACACCCCCATCTCCTCCCTACCCAGGCCGGCCGCCCCTCCCACCAACCTGCCGCCTGGAATCAGCCACCCGCCCCCTTTTTCACCTCCTACCAACCCGCCAACGCTCCGTCTCCATCCCAAATCCGTGGATCCACCCTCCCCAAGCCGGATCCGGCCATCTATTACCGGATCCGTCCACCCGAGCCCGGATCCGAACGTATTCATCCGGATCCGCCCGTTTTCGTCTCGATCCCTTCTCCCACCACCAAAACAGCCCCTCCCCGTCATTCCCACCCCCGGCTCCACCACTCGGCACCCGATATACGCCACCCGCGCCTCCCACTTCCATTGCCCGAAATCAGCCCCTAGTCTTGAGTTTTTTTTTGTGATTGTGGTGTACTATTTTCTGGATATTATTATTGGAGATCTCATATTTGTTTGGAGTTAGTTTGTGGCGTTTTGTATCGATTGATTATTAACCTGCAGGTGGATTCCTTCGCCGCACGCTTCGCTTCTGGCCCTCCGAGCGGAGGAAAGCCAACTAAGAAATTTGCCAAATATTAAAATAAACTCTTGTTGTAGTTATTTGTTTGTGGCGTTGCTATTTTCATTGCTCTATTAATCCGTTGCATGAACCAGTTACTGTGTTGCATCTAGAGCCTAAGTGGTGCACTTCATAGCCTACCCTACATCAGTTGGTATCAGAGCCCAGGTCGGGCCATTTGCATGCTCCGTAGTGGTAGGACATTTAGAAGCATGGTAGATCCACCCGTCACAAATGACCGGGCAGCGGGCTCAAATTCGAGCACCGCTACCACCGACTTTCAACGCCTTATTCTAGAGCGTTTTGACGCAATGGGTACCCAGTTCGAGAACGTGCGTCACGATATCGCCGCGGTGACTCGTCGCCTAGATCTGATAGAGCGCGCAAGAAGTACTCCCTCCCTACACGACCATGAGGCGGGTGACCCGGGCGACTCTCCCCGTCGTGGACAGCGGGTCAGAGATGATCCGCCACCTACGGACCGCTACCACCGTGAAGATCCCGTAAGAGCCCCCACCCCGCCAGCATGGCGGAACCCAGAACCACCTCGTGGCCGACCCCCACCCCCGTGGGAGGATTACCGTGTGCCACGACAGCTTGGCCCTAGGAATCGCGTGTCCCCGCTCGGTCGCCACGACCAGCGTCGCGACGAGTATTACCCGCCGGGTCGACGTGAGCGCGGACCCCCGCCCGCTCGACACGACTATGACCG
Source organism: Platanthera guangdongensis (assembly GCA_039583875.1). Lineage (NCBI taxonomy): Eukaryota > Viridiplantae > Streptophyta > Magnoliopsida > Asparagales > Orchidaceae > Platanthera > Platanthera guangdongensis. The sequence continues at coordinate 37,539,158 of CM077162.1, read as the reverse complement.
TGACGATGATCCTGATGATTATCCAAACCCGCGGAGAGGCGACCGTGGCTTTGACATCACTCGTCGCATCCGCCTCGATGCCCCTTCGTTCGATGGTCGCCTAGATCCAAAAGCCTTCAGTGATTGGCTCTTGGACATGGACCACTACTTCGAGTGGTACGACATGAGTGACGAGCGCTGCGTCCGCTTTGCAAAGATGAAATTGATCGGGCAAGCTAAGGTGTTCTGGATTAGTGTCGAGAGAGCTCTAGAGCGGGATGGTTACTACCCCATCACCAGATTGGACGAGATGAAGGAGAGACTGAAGGAGAAGTACCTCCCCGCGTCATATCGGGATCAGCTATTTGAGCAGCTACAGAACTTACGACAGGGGACACTTACTGTCGCTGAGTACATGGCTCGCTTCGATGAGCTGGTCGTCAGGAGTGATATTTCAGAGGAACCTATTGCCACTGCCGCCCGTTTCAAGGCGGGCCTTCGCTCCGATATTCGGAGAGAGTTGATTCCCCACCGCTTGGAGACGGTTGATCAGATATTCCAGCTCTCCCTCGAGTATGAGCAGTACCTTCGTTCGTCTAGCACGAGGCAGTTCACCTCTCGGACTGATTCCTCGACCTTTAGGAAGCCCGCTCCGCCCCAGACCACCACGGCCGCACCCTCGCGCATCCCCGCGGATGCGAAGGGTAAAGCCGTAGCCACTGATGGCCAGCGATCTGGGGGCATTGTATGTTTTAGATGCTCTGGCAGGGGCCACGTGGCGGCGCAGTGCCCCACGCGGACCCTGTTACTTGAGGAAGAGGAGGAACAGGGTTTAGAGGGTGAAGAGGAGGCCCCAGAGGAGGTTAGGGCTGCAGTCGAGGAAGGTTGGGAGAGTGATGCCGAGCGATCCTTAGAGGTGGGAGTGATTCGGCGCCTCCTACACACCCCACGTGTGGACGAGGACTGGCGACGCACGACCATCTTTTACACGTACTTCCCTAGTGCAGGCGGTCCCTGCAAGCTAGCCATTGATGGTGGGAGTTGCGTGAATATTGTAGCCCAGAGAGCGCTTGACCGTATGCAGGTGAAGGCAGAGCCTCACCCCCATCCGTACCGTGTCGTCTGGGTTGACAAGACGGCGATTCAGGTCACCCAGCGTTGTTTAGTCCCAATCACCATTGCGTCCTTTCAGGACAAGGTCTGGTGCGATGTTATTCCCATGGACGTCGCTCACGTGTTGCTTGGCCGCCCCTGGCTTTTTGATCGTGATGTCACGTGCTTCGGTCGCTCGAACACGTGTGTCTTTTATGATAAGGGGCGGAAGATCACGTTGACGCCCACCCAGCCCCGAGATCGACCCAAGGGTGTGGTAGAGTCATCTCCGAGCACGAGCGCCTCGCGACCACTGCATATTCTGAGGCGAGGTGAGTTTCTGCGAGATAGTGCCGAGTCCGACGTCATTTATGTAGTCGCCGCTACCCAGGTTACCGAGGACGCACCAGTCGATTTCCCACTCGTGGTGCGTCCCCTGTTAGGCGAGTTTGCGGACATTATGCCAGACGAGCTCCCCGATGAGCTGCCCCCCCCCCCCTCGGGACATTCAGCATGCCATTGATTTAGTCCCGGGAGCTTCCGTCCCGAACCTGCCTCACTACCGTATGCACCCAGATGAGCACGCTGAGCTCAAACGGCAAGTTGACGAGCTTCTTCGGAAGCAGTTCATTCGCGAGAGCATGAGTCCTTGTAACGCCCCCGAATTTTTCGGCAATTATTTAAGTCCTCGTTTGGCGTTACGTTGGCACATTCCCGGCCCGTGCCGTTGTTAGAGTACCTCGTTAGGTGTTCTTAGAGGTTACAGCCTGTTGTATGGTTTCCCCAGATAGCCGGTGTCTGTTTTGGAGGCCCGGCTGAGCCTCTTAGGGAATCCTGTACTTTGGCTCCGGGCGAGGTTTGCCCAAGTGTGTGGTCGTCGGAGGTTGTGTCCGACTTCGCCGATGTTTTCGTAGCCCGAGTGTTTAGCTACGGTGCGGATTTGTTCGGAATCCGAGAGCGTTAGTTTCCGCGCCTTTTCGACGGTCGCTAGTTAGCGAGTCGTCATTTGTGCGAGCGTATTTTTCGTGTTTGCGCATTTAGGGCATAGCGCGTGTTGTAGACATGCAAGATTTTAATAATTTGCGAGTGCGTGCCTGCGATCATGTGTTAGTGTGTATGTATAAATATATATATATGCGTGTTAGTGTGTGTGTATGAATATATATATATGTGTGTTAGGGTGTAGGTATAGGTATATATATATATTTGAGTGTTGGTGTGTGAATATAAATTTATGTGTGTAAATAATATGTATATATATATATGAAATCGGTTAGGTTTAGAAATCCCTCCCCCCTAAACCCGTCGGCTGCCTGGAACCCGAGCGGAAGAAGGAAAAACGGCGGAAGTCCCCGCAGCCCCCGATCACCCGTTCGCCGGCCCAAATCAGCCCGGATCTCCAGTTCGAGGCCGGATTCGGACTCCTCTAGGCTAGATCTGCGTTCCGAGGTAACTAATTTGGGATTTCACCATCTTCTTTTTTCGATCGGACGTTGAGAGTTCTTGTTCTTTCCTTGCTTTGATCGCCCAGTTTTTCTTGTCCAGATTTTTGTAGGTTTTGGCTGCGATCTTGTCCGGTTGGGAGGGGTGCTGTTGGCTGAATTCCTCCTAAGACCTAGGCAAGTTTTCCCTTGCCAAAGCACATTCATATCTTGTTTTGGATCGCTTGATTTTTTTTGCAAATGTTGGATGGATACACTTTTTTTTTGTTGCGTGGTTATGCTTATAAAAAAAAACCGCTGCAAGGCCTCTCCTTTTTTTTCCTTCCTTAGTTTGTTAATGTCAAGTGTTCCATTGCTAGGAGTATTGTCCCGACCGGGTATAGCGAGAGCCCTCGGTGGTAGGCTTGTCCGTTCCATGAGATATTTTCATTGGATGCGGTCTTCCTTGGGTGTAAATCATGGCTATGGTTGGTGTTAATCAGTTGCTAGATTATTCTATAGCCCGCTCTGTAGATACACCGATATCGGATTTGTATCAAAACCACCCAGATCTCATGTTTTCTTTTTTTTGTCTAGCGTCGATCCCCTGGTTTGCATTTTATGTCAAACTCCCTTGCTTAGGTGAGGTATCAAACCCTCTCAATTTAAGCGTTTATGTTTTGGCAGTAAACTAATCGTACATGTGTGGTACCAATCTACTTGTGCATGTGTAGTATTAAGCAACTTGGGTACATTTAGTGTCGTGTTACTTTCCTTTGCTTCATATCAAATTACTCGAATAAACAAGTTAGGGGTTTAGTTCGTTGGTAAACTTATAGAATTCGTAGGAGTAAGAGCTCTTGATACCGAAGTTTAGCCCAAGATAACCGCTTGTCATATAATATTTTCAAGTGTTTAATTACCTGTAATGCTCTGTGTATGCAAGTCGAATATAATTTACGAGGTTGGATGCGTGTCTAATTAACCAACGCCGTCAGCCGCTTGGCAGCTAAGTCTCCTAGGTGGGTTACTCTAGATGTTTAGGGATCAATATTGACTTCATGGTGGTTCATGGAACTACCAGTTAGGGTTCTCCCCGAGTCACGTAGTGCTGGAGTAGGATGTGTTTTTTTGAGGTGGGTCGGACCGATGCCGCCACCCTTGTTTTACTTCTTGTCTTATTAAGACAATGTGAGCTGTTTGGTTGAGTTGGACCGATGCCACCACCACAGCACCTTGAGATGTTTAGGCCTGTTAGACGTGGTTGGACCGTTGCCACCAGTCTAGGCCCTTATTTCTGATTTTTGTCCATCTCCAGTACTAGGTGACTCTTCCTGTTCTAGCTTTTTACCTGGATTTAATATTTTGCTAATCCTTGCTGCAGAGATTTGAGAGGCTTGACCTCACCCGTGCACTTGGTGCACCCCTTCTTGCTCACTCATGGCGAGTATTATTCCATCGTTTGTTTACTTTAGCTCTTACATGTTTCACTTTTTACTTGCACTATTGCTTCATTTTTCCTATTGATATATACATATTGCTTTGTTGAGGTGTTCTCTTCTTTGAATGCCTCAGGTTCAGGATTATAGCCGACTGAGCAGCTAGGGTTCTTCTGGAGTTTGCCAGTGTTATAGCTGCTGCTGAGTTTCTTTTCCTCACTCCTGGGAGGTAGTTTCTTTAGACTTGTAGTACAGATATACCTACTCACCAGTGGGTTCGTGTCAGTTGTTGGCGCCCACTGGTGGTTTCTCTTTTAGATGCTTTGTACTTTGCTTATGCTGCTAGATTTCCTGTTTTGGAGTTTATTCAACTTGCTTCTGGGACGATTTATGTTAGGTTGCTAGTTACTTTAAAACCTATAAAAGAAAATAACTATTATATCAAAAATATAGGCATCATGTTTTCCTTTATAAAAAGCCTAATCACTATTTTAAAACCACGTAAAAAGGGTATTTCATATATATATATATATAATATATAAATTAAATCTAGGGTCTGACTTAGCCTTAGGCGTCCCCTGGGGACGCTTAAGCTTTCTCTTAGGGTGTCAAAAAAAAAATGAATAAAGTATTTTCCGCTACGTATTAGTATAATTTTGAAGGGTGGACTAGTTGATCCGCGAAGCCGAGGGATACGGCCTCAGAAATATAATTGGTTTTCACATCATTAAAGTTTTGAACTTTCTTAGTCGTAGCAGTTAGTGGTTGCCTGAGCGTCGACAGTTATCCCCTGTCCGACGTGGCATCACAACGCGCGTTTTCTTCTACTCTGATACTTCTTAAATTTCGGAGAAAATGCGGGTTGTGACAGTTGGTATCAGAGGGAGGTTGCTTGACAATTTGTCGGACAACCTTTCCTTGTAGGTATTAGAAGTTTAGCATCATGTCATACACACACCGATATGTCATCGACACGTCTTGGCTGAAGCACGAACACTACACTCATAGCATAACATGAAGTATACGGGGCATATATGTAGTATGAGATGCATAATATGTGTTCGTATATGGATCCACCATAGGAGGCAACATGTGAGGGTTATGTAGTATGGGATGCATAACCTCATCACATGAATGCGACTAGCACGTTTTCTTTTTCGTTGCATGAAAATGTTATGTAGTATGGGATGCATAACATTTTCATGTGTACGCCGCTCATAACATGCATTAGGGCCTTTTTAGAATGCATAGCACAATCATGCATAGCATAACATTGCATAAGCACAACGTGCCAAGCTAAAGACTTGCAGGATGACATATGTACACGCATGGTTTTGAGTCAAAAAAAAAGAGATTATAAATTCATGCATGCTAGACTTAGGCACAAGAGTTAGTGTGATGGTGGTGAATCATCTTAGGTTATGCATGACCTTATTTCCCCTGTATAAATATATATATACATATATAAAAAAAAAACCCCAAAGCAAGTTGGCAGTGAAAGCAAGTACTTATGTAGGTTTGTCTGTACCTGTTGTTTTGTCCTAGTAGTTGAACTAGGTTCTGATGTTTGTTTGTTGATCCTTTTTAGGATGGCGCCTAAGCGTAGAGTGGCGAGATCGACTCCCCAATCTGAGGGCGGGTCTTCTGGTACTCAAAGCGGTACAGTTATGGAAAGTCTGAGGCAGAGCAATGAGGCTCTATCGAGGCAGATGGTGGACGTTCAGTCTCAGATCCAGTCCCTGTTATCTGTGGTGGCAGGACTAGCCCCGAGAGCGCAGGACCCTGCTGCGGGTTTAGCTGTTCCCGCACCTCCTGCACCCCCAGCCCCTTTGGTGCCTCCAGTGGTGGTACCCCCGGAGATGGCTTTCATCACTCAGTTCCAGCGACTGCGTCCCCCTACCTACGATGGTAAGGCGGACTTCATGATATTGGATGACTGGTTGATCACCATAGAAGAGATGTTTCACTACTCAGGAGTGTCTGATGATCAGAAGGTGATGCTGGTCGCCTATCAACTGAAGGGGTTAGCGAAGAGCTGGTGGATGAGGGAGAAGGAGGGAATGGTAGGAGGAAGCACTTGGGCTTCTTTCAAGAAGATCTTGATGCGGGAATTTCTACCGTCAGTGGAGCGAGACAGGCTGATGAATGATTTCTTACATCTGAAGCAGAGGCAGCTCTCAGTCAGCGAGTATGAGATTGAGTTCAGCAAACTCAGTCGCTTTGCCCCTAGTTTGGTGAGCTCAGAGGAGGATAGAGCAAAGCGTTTCCTCGGTGGCCTGCGGAGCGATGTACAGCAGCTAGCGGTGGCTCATGGAGCAGTGAGTTATGCTGGGGCAGTGGAGGCCGCTTTGAAGGTAGAGGCCATCGAAAACGCGAAGCATAGAGGACAGCAGGCGAGGAATGAGAAGAAGAAAGCTGCTGAAGCGAAGAGTCCCCAAGTGCCAGGTGCTCCTTCGGGGAAGAGGAGCAAGGAGCTTTGTAGTTTTTGCGGCCGGTCGGGCCATCCTGCTGAGAGATGTTTCAAGAGGGCGGCGGCGCAGAAGGTGCATGTGCATGCTATACAGGATGCTCCCAGGCAGAATGCGGTGTGTACTTTGTGCAAGAAAGAGGGGCATGATGTTGCCCGTTGCTGGTTGAAGGACAAGGTCTGCTATCAGTGCGGACAGAAAGGTCATACCAAGGCCCGATGCCCGCAGCTCCAGTCTGTGCACCGACCAGTTCCTCTTCAGGCGTTGCCACCGCCTCAGTCTATGGATAGAGGCAAAGGGAAGCTGAACGTGATATCTTCAGCGGAGGCTCAAACTTCGACGCAAGTCATTTCAGGTAAACCTTCTCGCTAGTCTTTTACTTCTTTTGCATATTAGTCTGGCTTTTGTTTTCTTTATTGACTGTGCAATTTCCCCGTTGATATTTATATAGGGAGTTTTAAGGTAAAGAACCGCTGGGCGCGCGTTCTCTTTGACTCAGGTGCTACCCACTCATTTGTGGCTAGGGCCTTTGTAGAGCGGTGCCAGCTGGTTCTTGATCGTGTCGGTGATGCCTTTTGCGTCAAATTCCCCTCGGGTGATTCCGTGATATCAGATCAGGGCATTCTGGATTGCCCTATTATGTTGGGGGATTTCCCAGCCAAGGCGGATCTGAAGGTTATAGACTTGGAAGATTTCGACGTCATCCTGGGTATGGATTGGTTGTCCAGATACGATGCAGTGATCCAGTGCAGGGGTAAGCGCTTGGATTTCAAGAAGGACAACGGTCAGCCTGGGAGTATTTATGGCGATCCGCGCCAGGCCTCTCCGGCGATTTCTGCGGTATGTGCTCAGAGGCTATTCAGTTCTGATTGTTTTGCTTGCTTAGTCTCGGTGCTGGAGACTGTTAGTAGTGTGCCGCTGTTGGATGAGATTCCTGTTGTCCGTGAGTTTTCGGATGTGTTTCCTAGCGACCTTCCCGGTCTTCCCCCTGCCAGAGATGTCGAGTTCGTGATTGATTTGGAGCCTGGTACGCGTCCTATTGCTAAGGCGCCGTACCGGATGGCACCGCGAGAGTTGGAAGAGCTGCGTACCCAGCTTGATGAGTTATTGGAGAAGGGTTTCATAAGGCAGAGCTCGTCGCCCTGGGTGCACCCGTTCTTTTTGTGAAGAAGAAAGATGGTTCGATGCGCCTTTGCATCGACTATAGGGAGTTGAACAAAGTCACCATCAAGAACAGGTACCCCCTGCCCAGAATCGACGACTTATTCGATCAGTTGCGTGGTAGCTCTGTGTTCTCCAAGATTGACCTTCGATCAGGATATCATCAGCTCAGGATCCGGGAGTCGGATATTCCGCGGACGGCTTTTCGATCGAGGCATGGACATTTCAAATTCCTAGTTATGTCTTTCGGGTTGACCAACGCGCCATCAGCATTCATGGACATGATGAACCGGGTGTTCAAGGATTTTCTGGACAAGTTTGTGGTCGTATTCATAGACGACGTTCTGATTTACTCACGGAATGCTGCGGAGCATGATCAGCACTTGCGGTTGGTGTTATCTGCCTTGAGAGATCATCAGTTGTTCGCCAAGTTGAGCAAATGTGAGTTCTGGTTGCCTCAGGTATCCTTCCTGGGTCATGTGGTGAACAAGGATGGCATTTCAGTGGACCCGGTGAAGATTTCTGCGGTGATGGATTGACATAGGCCGAGCACACCCAAGGAGATTAGGAGCTTCTTGGGGTTGGCCGGCTATTATAGAAGGTTTGTTGAGGGCTTTTCTACCTTGGCAGCGCCCTTAACTAAGCTGACGCAGAAGCATGCAGCGTTCGTCTGGAGCGAGCAGTGCGAGGAGGCCTTTCTGGAGCTAAAGAGGAGATTGTGCACTGCTCCTGTTTTGACATTGCCTATGGAGGGCAAGGACTATGATGTTTATGTGGATGCCTCACATGTTGGGCTCGGAGGCGTACTGATGCAAGAGGGGAAGGTGATCGCGTATGGGTCGCGGCAGTTGAAGACTCACGAGCGGAATTATCCTACGCATGACCTCGAGTTTGCGGCGGTGATCTTTGCGTTGAAGCTGTGGAGGCATCTGCTCTATGGGGCCCAGTGCAATATTTTCACAGATCATAAGAGCCTGAAGTACGTGTTTACTCAGAAGGAGCTGAATCTGCGCCAGCGGCGGTGGCTAGAGTTCGTGGCCGATTATGACGTGGAGATCCAGTACCATCCAGGCAAGGCCAATGTGGTGGCCGACGCCCTGAGCCGCAAGACAGGGAAGATCTTCAACCTCACGGCGGACCGTTTAGTGGAAGAGTTCTTGTTGATGGACATCTCTGTGGGAGGCTGTGATTTACAAAGCAGTTTGGCAGTGTCAGAGCCATCTTGGATTTCGCTCACCAGGTTGCACCGGAAGGATGATCCAGATTTGTTACACCTGTACCTCAGGGCTGAGAGAGGGGAGTTGCCGGATTTCTCCATCGACGATTCGGGTACCTTGAAGTACCGCGGCAGGTTTTGCATCCCCGCGGTTGGAGACATCAGGAGCATGGTATGCAAAGAGGCTCATGGATCCAGTGTTGCTTACCACCCAGGATCCACGAAGATGTATCATGATTTGAAGCAGATCGCCTGGTGGCATGGTATGAAAGGGGATATAGCTCGGTATGTATCTGAATGTTACACTTGCAAGCGGGTGAAGACCGATCATGGGAGGCCTGGTGGAAAGCTGACTCCTTTGGAAATCCCGACTTGGAAGTGGGAAAGTATCTCTATGGACTTCATCACGGGCTTACCAAGATCTCCAAGAGGATTTGACTCAGTTTGGGTGATCGTGGACCGATTGACGAAGTGTGCGCACTTCGTACCTTATAAGATCGACTACCCGATGAAGAAGATAGCAGAGCTGTATTTGAGTGAGGTCATCCGGTTGCATGGAGTTCCCGTGAGCATCATTTCAGACCGAGACTCCAGATTTACTTCCCGTTTCTGGAAGAGTTTGCAGGAGGGTTTGGGCACAGACTTGAGATATTCTACCGCTTACCACCCTCAGACAAATGGGCAGACCGAGCGGGTGAATCGGATTGTGGAGGATATGATCAGGTGCTACATTCTAGATCACGGTGGAGCATGGGACGAGCGTTTGCGGCTCATGGAGTTTGCCTACAATAACAGTTACCAAGAGAGCTTGCAAATGGCTCCCTTCGAGGCATTGTATGGGAGGCGCTGCAGAACTCCGTTGTTTTGGACTGAGGCCGGTGAGAGGCCTTTGTTGGGTCTTGATGCTCTCGAGGAAATGAAGGTTGCTGTGAAGCTCATTCGGGAAAAGCTTCGGTTAGCTCAGGAGAGATATGAGAAAAACGCCAACCGGCGTAGGTCTGATTTGGAATTTTCGGTAGAGGATTTGGTTTTCCTGAAGGTGTCTCCGATGGTTGGAGTGAAGAGGTTCAGCAAGAACCGTAAGCTGGATCCGAGGTACGTGGGCCCATTCAGAATTTTGGAGCGTATTGGTGTGGCAGCATATAGGTTGGATCTACCCGCCAACTTCCCAGGCGTGCATAATGTCTTTCACGTGAGCCAGCTGCGAAAGTGTGTGCGGAGCAGTGGGCAAGTCTTGGATGCCGTGCCCCAGTTGGAGCCCAACCTCTCGTATGATGAGGTGCCGGTCCGCATCTTGGATACTCAGGACCGGGTGCTGCGATCAAAGTCAATCCCGATGGTGAAGGTTCTTTGGAAGAATCAAGATTTGGAAAGCGCGACTTGGGAGCTAGAGTCGGCGATGAGGGAGGCTTACCCTCGCCTGTTCTCCTGATTGTTGGGTATGTTTTATTTCTAGTAACTTTTATATTGTTACTTTCCTGCTATAGTAGAGGTAGTGTACGTAAAGTTTCGGGACGAAACTTCCTTTTAGGGGGAGTGACTGTAACGCCCCCGAATTTTTCGGCAATTATTTAAGTCCTCGTTTGGCGTTACGTTGGCACATTCCCGGCCCGTGCCGTTGTTAGAGTACCTCGTTAGGTGTTCTTAGAGGTTACGGCCTGTTGTATGGTTTCCCCAGCTAGCCGGTGTCTGTTTTGGAGGCCCGGCTGAGCCTCTTAGGGAATCCCTGTACTTTGGCTCCGGGCGAGGTTTGCCCAAGTGTGTGGTCGTCGGAGGTTGTGTCCGACTTCGCCGATGTTTTCGTAGCCCGAGTGTTTAGCTACGGTGCGGATTTGTTCGGAATCCGAGAGCGTTAGTTTCCGCGCCTTTTCGACGGTCGCTAGTTAGCGAGTCGTCATTTGTGCGAGCGTATTTTTCGTGTTTGCGCATTTAGGGCATAGCGCGTGTTGTAGACATGCAAGATTTTAATAATTTGCGAGTGCGTGCCTGCGATCATGTGTTAGTGTGTATGTATAAATATATATATATGCGTGTTAGTGTGTGTGTATGAATATATATATATATGTGTGTTAGGGTGTAGGTATAGGTATATATATATATATATTTGAGTGTTGGTGTGTGAATATAAATTTATGTGTGTAAATAATATGTATATATATATATGAAATCGGTTAGGTTTAGAAATCCCTCCCCCCTAAACCCGTCGGCTGCCTGGAACCCGAGCGGAAGAAGGAAAAACAGCGGAAGTCCCCGCAGCCCCCGATCACCCGTTCGCCGGCCCAAATCAGCCCGGATCTCCAGTTCGAGGCCGGATTCGGACTCCTCTAGGCTAGATCTGCGTTCCGAGGTAACTAATTTGGGATTTCACCATCTTCTTTTTTCGATCGGACGTTGAGAGTTCTTGTTCTTTCCTTGCTTTGATCGCCCAGTTTTTCTTGTCCAGATTTTTGTAGGTTTTGGCTGCGATCTTGTCCGGTTGGGAGGGGTGCTGTTGGCCGAATTCCTCCTAAGACCTAGGCAAGTTTTCCCTTGCCAAAGCACATTCATATCTTGTTTTGGATCGCTTGATTTTTTTTGCAAATGTTGGATGGATACACTTTTTTTTTGTTGTGTGGTTATGCTTATAAAAAAAAAACCGCTGCAAGGCCTCTCCTTTTTTTTCCTTCCTTAGTTTGTTAATGTCAAGTGTTCCATTGCTAGGAGTATTGTCCCGACCGGGTATAGCGAGAGCCCTCGGTGGTAGGCTTGTCCGTTCCATGAGATATTTTCATTGGATGCGGTCTTCCTTGGGTGTAAATCATGGCTATGGTTGGTGTTAATCAGTTGCTAGATTATTCTATAGCACGCTCTGTAGATACACCGATATCGGATTTGTATCAAAACCACCCAGATCTCATGTTTTCTTTTTTTTGTCTAGCGTCGATCCCCTGGTTTGCATTTTATGTCAAACTCCCTTGCTTAGGTGACGTATCAAACCCTCTCAATTTAAGCGTTTATGTTTTGGCAGTAAACTAATCGTACATGTGTGGTACCAATCTACTTGTGCATGTGTAGTATTAAGCAACTTGGGTACATTTAGTGTCGTGTTACTTTCCTTTGCTTCATATCAAATTACTCGAATAAACAAGTTAGGGGTTTAGTTCGTTGGTAAACTTATAGAATTCGTAGGAGTAAGACCTCTTGATACCGAAGTTTAGCCCAAGATAACCGCTTGTCATATAATATTTTCAAGTGTTTAATTACCTGTAATGCTCTGTGGATGCAAGTCGAATATAATTTGCGAGGTTGGATGCGTGTCTAATTAACCAACGCCGTCAGCCGCTTGGCAGCTAAGTATCCTAGGTGGGTTACTCTAGATGTTTAGGGATCAGTATTGACTTCATGGTGGTTCATGGAACTACCAGTTAGGGTTCTCCCCGAGTCACGTAGTGCTGGAGTAGGATGTGTTTTTTTGAGGTGGGTCGGACCGATGCCGCCACCCTTGTTTTACTTCTTGTCTTATTAAGACAATTTGAGCTGTTTGGTTGAGTTGGACCGATGTCACCACCACAGCACCTTGAGATGTTTAGGCCTGTTAGACGTGGTTGGACCGTTGCCACCAGTCTAGGCCCTTATTTCTGATTTTTGTCCATCTCCAGTACTAGGTGACTCTTCCTGCTCTAGCTTTTTACCTGGATTTAATATTTTGCTAATCCTTGCTGCAGAGATTTGAGAGGCTTGACCTCACCCGTGCACTTGGTGCACCCCTTCTTGCTCACTCATGACGAGTATTATTCCATCGTTTGTTTACTTTAGCTCTTACATGTTTCACTTTTTCCTTACACTATTGCTTCATTTTTCCTATTAATATATACATATTGCTTTGCTGAGGTGTTCTCTTCTTTGAATGCCTCAGGTTCAGGATTATAGCCGACTGAGCGGCTATGGTTCTTCTGGAGTTTGGCAGTGTTATAGCTGCTGCTGAGTTTCTTTTCCTCACTCCTGGGAGGTAGTTTCTTTAGACTTGTAGTACAGATATACCTACTCACCAGTGGGTTCGTGTCAGTTGTTGGCGCCCACTGGTGGTTTCTCTTTTAGATGCTTTGTACTTTGCTTATGCTGCTAGATTTCCTGTTTTGGAGTTTATTCAACTTGCTTCTGGGACGATTTATGTTAGGTTGCTAGTTACTTTAAAACCTATAAAAGAAAATAACTATTATATCAAAAATATAGGCATTATGTTTTCCTTTCTAAAAAGCCTAATCACTATTTTAAAACCACGTAAAAAGGGTATTTCATATATATATATAATATATAAATTAAATCTAGGGTCTGACTTAGCCTTAGGCGTCCCCTGGGGACGCCTAAGCTTTCTCTTAGGGTGTCAAAAAAAAATGAATAAAGTATTTTCCGCTACGTATAAGTATAATTTTGAAGGGTGGACTAGTTGATCCGCGAAGCCGAGGGATACGGCCTCAAAAATATAATTGGTTTTCACATCATTAAAGTTTTGAACTTTCTTAGTCGTAGCAGTTAGTGGTTGCCTGAGCGTCGACAGTTATCCCCTGTCCGACGTGGCATCACAACGCGCGTTTTCTTCTACTCTAATACTTCTTAAATTTCGGAGAAAATGCGGGTTGTGACAGTCCTTGTGTGGTTCCCGCCCTTCTTACCCCTAAGAAGGACGGTAGTTGGCGTATGTGCATCGACAGCCGCGCCATCAATAAGATCACGGTCAAGTATCGCTTCCCCATCCCACGACTCGATGACTTACTGGATACTATGTCCGGTGCCCAGATCTTCTCCAAGATCGACCTCCGTAGCGGGTACCATCAGATACGAGTTCGTGAGGGAGACGAGTGGAAGACCGCATTTAAGACCAAGGACGGTCTGTATGAGTGGCTAGTCATGCCATTCGGGCTATCCAACGCCCCGAGCACATTCATGCGAGTTATGACGCAGGTGTTGCGGCCCTACATGGGCAAGTTCCTGGTGGTGTACTTTGATGACATATTAGTCTACAGCCAGACTCAGGCCGCTCACCTCGATCATTTGAGACTTCTCTTCGGCACCCTCCGTCAAGCGAAGCTGTATGTGAACCTGATGAAGTGCACCTTTCTGTCCGAGTCCGTCCACTTCCTAGGCTTTATTATTTCCTCCACGGGAGTCTCCGTGGACCCTGAGAAGGTCAAATCTATTCGAGATTGGCCTGTACCTAGGAATATCCACGAGGCTCGTAGCTTTCACGGGCTTGCCACCTTCTATAGGAGGTTTGTCCAGGGGTTCAGCACGATCATGGCCCCCTTCACGAGCTGTCTCAAGAAGGGAGAGTTTCAGTGGACCCCCGCAGCCACCAGAGCTTTCGAGGAGATTAAGGAGAGATTGACGACAGCTCCCGTCCTGAGGTTACCAGATTTCAGTTGCGCCTTTGAGGTCGCCTGCGACGCGTCCGGTATCGGCATAGGTGGCGTATTGAGCCAAGAGGGACACCCAGTTTCCTACTTTAGTGAGAAGCTGAATGACGCAAAGCAAAAGTACTCGAACTATGATCGAGAATTTTATGCTATTGTCCAGTCTCTGCGCTACTGGCGACACTATCTCCTCCCCCGAGAGTTCGTGTTGTATTCCGACCACCAGGCCCTCCGTTACCTCGATTCGCAACGCAAGCTGGGCCACCGGCATGCGAAGTGGGTTGAGTATCTGCAGGATTTTCATTACGTTCTCAAGCACCGCGCGGGTGTTGAGAACAAGCCGGCCGATGAGTTGAGTCGTCGTGTCTCTTTGCTTCAGACGATGACCGCCCGCGTCGACGGGCTTGAGCGCATGATCTTAGAGTATCCGACGTGCCCTGATTTTGGTGAGATTTACACTGCCATATCCCGAGATCCCCCCAACCCTGTTGAGGGATATCAGATCTTCGAGGGATATCTATACCATGGATCCCGCCTATGCATTCCCCGAACATCGTATAGTGATTTCCTGATTTGGGAGTTGCATGCGGGTGGAGCCGCCGGACATTTTGGGCGCGACAAGTCTATAGCCATTGTGGAGGACCGTCTCTACTGGCCCACGCTTAGGAAGGATGTGACTAGAGTCGTCCGCCATTGCCGTACCTGCCAGACGGCCAAGGGTACGAAGCAGAACACGGGCCTATATACTCCTCTACCGGTCCCACATCGGCCTTGGGAGGACCTTAGCATGGACTTCGTTCTTGGACTTCCCCGCACTCTTCGGAAGCACGATTCCATCTTCGTGGTGGTTGATCGCTTTTCGAAGATGGCTCATTTCATTGCATGCCGCAAGACGGCGGACGCGACCCACGTTGCATCCATTTTCATGAGGGACGTTTTCCGATTACACGGCCTTCCCAAGACCATCGTATCGGACCGTGACGTGAGATTTATAAGCTACTTCTGGAAGACCCTGTGGCTCAAGACTGGCACCACCCTTAAGTTCTTGACTGCCTACCACCCACAGACGGACGGCCAGACGGAGGTAGTAAATAGGAGTTTAGGGAACTTGTTGAGATGTCTAGTGGGAGAGCGAGTGAGTAGTTGGGACTTAGACCTGCCGGTCGCCGAGTTTGCATATAATAGCTCCGTCAATAGGACTACTGGCTTGAGTCCATTTCATATAGTGTCAGGTTACGACCCCAGGAAACCCCTTGACCTTATTCCGAGCCCGTTAGAGTCTCGTCCTAGTGAGTCTGCCGAGTCATTTGCACAGCATCTGCATGAGTTGCATGAGTCGGTTCGCCGACGTATTAATATGAGCAATGAAAATTATAAAACCCACGCAGATCAGCGAAGACGAGAGCGTATTTTTAATATTGGCGAACGGGTGATGGTACGAATCCGCCCGGAGAGACTCCCTTCGGGGTCTGCCAAGAAGCTAAGCGCCAGGCGAATGGGTCCTTTCTCAGTTATTAGTCGGATTGGGACAAACGCCTACAAGCTAGATATCCCGGCAACCATGGGGATTCATCCAGTTTTTAATATCGAGGATCTGACACCCTATTACGAGCCTCATGACTATGGGGACCCGAGCAGTGGAGGTGCGCCACCTTCTTCCCCCTTGCCCTCCTTCCCTACCGCCCCACCCACACCAGTTGGCCACCACAGCCCGCCCACTACTGACACCCTTTCCCCTGGGAGTTCGTCGCCGTTGGTACCACCGCCGGCATCACCACTCACACCGGATCCCACCATGAGAGACGAGAGCATCACGGAGATCAGATCCCACCAGATTGTTCCCACCACGGACGGGCCGCGCCTTCGCTACTTGGTTCATTGGCGGGGTCGTACAGACGCTGACGACGCTTGGATACTACCGGCAGAGCTTGATCGACTTGCCCCCGGACTTCGACTCCAGTACGATCGTCTCCATTCCTCGGAGATGAATGCCTTTCAGTCGGGGGGAGTTGATGGGAACCCATCGGATCGTGCACATGATGGGGCGGGACCCACGTTCATTTATTCCCGCCGGAAGACGTGATCGGATCGCCGATCCGACCCCGCGGTTGCGTCCGGCACGTCGCCGCGAATCAGAATTATATATTTATGTATTTTTTTTGGACACGTACTTATTTTATTTAAGGGCAAACCCACCGGCCAATCATAGCCGTTGGATGGGATGCCCTCATGCTTGTTTTCTTATAAATAGGACTAGTGGCTGGTTAGGGTTATGATTGCTGAAGTTGGAGAGTCTCTTCCCTACTTCCGGCGGTCTTCCGCGGTGCCGACGCCGTGGACCCTTGGTGCCGACGCCTTGGGGTAAGTTTTCCTCTTCCTCTCCCTCACTTTTTCCTTCCCATCCAGGCCGCCAGCCCCTCCCTGCTTTCCGCCCAGCCTTGGCCGCCCGGAAACCCCCGCTGTCCCCCCATCCAGGCCGCCAGCCCCCCCTTTCCCTCCTCCGCCCAGATCCGGCCGCCGGAACACCCCCATCTCCTCCCTACCCAGGCCGGCCGCCCCTCCCACCAACCCGCCGCCTGGAATCAGCCACCCACCCCCTTTTTCACCTCCTACCAGCCCGCCAACGCTCCGTCTCCATCCCAAATCCGTGGATCCACCCTCCCCAAGCCGGATCCGACCATCTATTACCGGATCCGTCCACCCGAGCCCGGATCCGAACGTATTCATCCGGATCCGCCCGTTTTCGTCTCGATCCCTTCTCCCACCACCAAAACAGCCCCTCCCCGTCATTCCCACCCCCGGCTCCACCACCCGGCACCCGATATACGCCACCCGCGCCTCCCACTTCCATTGCCCGAAATCAGCCCCTAGTCTTGAGTTTTTTTTTGTGATTGTGGTGTACTATTTTTTGGATATTATTATTGGAGATCTCATATTTGTTTGGAGTTAGTTTGTGGCGTTTTGTATCGATTGATTATTAACCTCCAGGTGGATTCCTTCGCCGCACGCTTCGCTTCTGGCCCTCCGAGCGGAGGAAAGCCAACTAAGAAATTTGTCAAATATTAAAATAAACTCTTGTTGTAGTTATTTGTTTGTGGCGTTGCTATTTTCATTGCTCTATTAATCCGTTGCATGAACCAATTACTGTGTTGCATCTAGAGCCTAAGTGGTGCACTTCATAGCCTACCCTACATCAGAAGGTAACCGTTCCGGATCTAACTGAACCATAATCTAGTCATTCATTTTAAAATTAGTAGCTCTTTTATGCTTGTTAACTTGAGTTGCATAAAAACCAAAGTACTATGCAATTTTTCGCTCAAAATTTTTTTATGCATATCATGCAAATGCAATAAATGAACTACTAATACGACTAGCGCCACAAACCGATGGTTTTAGATACTAAAAGCAACTCCTGAAAGTGGTACATGATTAGGAGGTTCAGAGGGTGGATCATAAAAGAACTCATCGCGGGGGCGATGAACACTTAAGGGCAAATCAGAGACGCCAGTGATCAGATGTATCAACATAGTATGCGAACTGTCCCTGAAAGTGTGGGTGACAAGATATAACAACAACGAATCAGTAAGTGCACCCTCAAACTCGACGGTGTCACTAAAGATGAAAACATCTCACAAGTGCGGTGAACCTATATGCGGATCATCTGGTGGTTCACCGGGAGGGGTGTAATAAAATTCGTCGCAAATGCGACGCGTGCAAACGTAGGCTCCAATAACATATGGAGTGCTCTCAGATAAATATGCACGAAAAGTGACAACCGTAATAAATGTGCTAAGGGAAAGTGAGACATCCGGAGGCTCACCAGGTGGGACATATGAAAATTCATTGTAAAGACGATGATCAACATGTGGTACGTCCCATAACTCATCTGGAGTGCGAGTCGCTAGATGGTTATACCCAAGCACTATCGACATCAAGTGAGACAATAAAGCAGATATCCATGTCTTAATATTCGCAGGTGTACTACTTAGAATAAGCTCATTCACACATGGACGTGGTGGTTCATCTGGAGGCTCTATAGGAGGGTCGTCAAATGACTCATCAGTCGAGTGATGGTCCTCCAGAAATGAACCGTCAGAAGGGGTCATACTCCCAGATATGGTAGAAGTGACTACCTCGTGATCACTATTAAGCTCTCGACTCTTGATCGTAATGTCACTCAGTGCACCATCAGGTGTGGTGATGTAGCTTGATGCGTCATCGGGTGTGGTGATGTGGCTCGATGCGTCATCGGGTGTGGTGATATGACTCGGTGCACCACCAGGTGAAGTGTGCAAGGAATCTACACTCAAATTAGAGCTAGTAGAGATCGAATCAAGGGTAGGTTCACTAAGTGGAGCAGACTCACATGGGGGTTGACTCCACACATCTTGTACTAGAACATCAGATAGAGTGGGTGACGTCTCCCTAGTGTGGGCAGTGGAATGCTCTTGTTGACCCTTAATGTCTATCATGTTTGTCCTCGGAACACTAGAAGGATCACTAAGTGAGACGTACTCTTGACGATAGTGACCTCTATGATGATCGTCCATTAGATAATCATGTCGTGCTCGTGAATGATCATGTGTCCTACGAACGTACGGTGATGTTCGCACATATGTAGTCTCAGATTCCTCATATAAAGGAGACGTGTAGTATCGATATTTAGAGGGATACTGGGCTCTATCCTCATAATATGGTGCAGGAGGACCACTGGGATCCACTCGAGTACGAGGATAATAATGATGATAGTCATCGTACTGATCGTCTCTAGCATAATGTGAACGTGTTGATGTGTCAGCACGATCTCTGGAAGTGGTATACGGTGATCGAGTATAGTCATCAAAATATCGTAACGATCTCCGTGATAGATCACTATGTTGGTGTGTAACAACCCTAAATATAATAATAAATAATAATAATAATAATAAAAAGACTATAAACACCTAAACCTACCCCCCACCCCGTTCCCTTAAAATGAACCCGAGCCACGGTTTTCCCGTAACCCAAATCCCGCAACCCGCAGGAAAAATCCCGATCTCGCCTCCTTCTCCCCCGACGATCCCGCCTCCGTCTCCCGAGCGCCCGGCGGCCCTCTCCTCCTCCTCCAGTGGCCGGCAAGTCCCTCCTCCGGGCCCGGCGCCCCTTCCTCTTGCTTCCCCGCCGTCTCCGACGCTTCCCTTGGCCGGCAACTCCCGCAGCAACCTCCTCTTGGCCGGCTGCTTCCAAGGAGGACGGACACCCCTTTTTCCCTTCCTCTTCTCCTCCTCCGGCCAGTGAGAGCAAAGGCAGAGTTCTTCTCCGACAACCCTAGCTCCTCCTCGTCCCGGCCGGTGGATTTCGTGAGAGGTCTCCTAGGGTTTTCGCTCAAAACCCCTATTCGTGGATTTTGGAGCCCCAATCTGGCCTCCTTGGGTAAGAAATTCCTTTGAAACCCCTCTTCGTGAATTTTGTTACAATAATTATCCCTCCCCAATTGATGCATTTACGTCGATCCCTCTTGGGGTTGTCGTGTACCCTTCTAACCTCGATGTTTTACTTGTTTCCCGGTGCCGCTCTTCGGGTCTAGGTGGTGGAATCACTCCAAGCCCTCTCCGAATTAGGGATTCTTGCTTCCAACGCCGCCAAAACTCCCGATCCCTCGCGGTAGACTCTTCTCCCCTCACTTTCGAGGGAGGTAAACTCCTAAACCCCTCTCCTTTTGTGTGGAGCTATTATTAAACGCATGTGCGGACATAGGAAACTTGTTAATTCAATTTGGAATGTATTTTTGACCTCGAACAGGTTTAGCTCAAGCTTTAACCTCGCTTGCGCCACTTAGCTGTCACTAGAACTTTCGAAATCACCTTAAGGCAAGTAAAGACTCTCTCTCGCTTGCAAACATGAGATTTAATTTACTTCACCTTGTTTATGAAGTAGCCTCTTATAAACCGGGAACCGTCTAATTATTTATGAATCCTTGAAATTTGCCAAATATCCTAGACGAACATTGAAAGGAGAGTGTTGGTTTGGTGTGACGCGTCGAATCAAGCGCCCGACTAACTGGTAACAGAAACCATTAGTCAACCATTGCAAGCACCGTTGTTGATAAGCCTTGCGCCAATTCAAACACTAGAATCTTGTGCACCAAATGACAACACCTTCACTCTTCAATGTTTTCCGTTTATGGTATTACAGCTAGGCTAAAACTCCGGAGTAGGCCATTAGATTGAAAGCATCTTGTTTAACATGGTTACTTGTCAGGTAGTAGATTGCTACGTGTAAAAATTGGTTCACTAAGCTCTTGTTTCCTATGCTTACTCTTGTGCAATTAAATTAATTTGAATCTTCATGTATATTCATGTTCTGAGGCACTTTCCTTTTGTTTGGATTTGCCTTAGGTTTCGTGACTGCGCCGCCCGGTTCCTGAGCTATTTCTTCTTTCAGATACAGCCTTGTTCGGAGGTTTCATTTGTTTAAATGTATCAGCAGGTTCTATGTATTTTGTTTTTTTTGCTGTTGGATTTTTCTTCCTACTCATGTACTAGTTATTATCAGACATTTTCTCTTGTATCAAGGACAACTTGTAGGGTGAAACATTGTACTACTTCATTTCACTTATGCATTTTCCACAATTGTGACTAATTGCATTCATTTTAGCATTGCTTGTGACATAGTTTTTATAAATGAAATGCATGCACAACAACTTTTAACTATTTATGTATGGCTTCCGCATCAATATCTTTTAAAAACTCTTTTCAAAAATATCTAATTTAAAAACTAGTTGTAGAATTTCTGGTTCCGCCTCAGCAGGCATGTTTCTTCTCTGCATGCCTGTGGCATCACGACCCGCCCGAAGCACACTCTGATCTTGTTGACACGGGTCGTGACATGGTGGGTGATAGTGTAGTCCTGATCCTCATATAATGGATTTATCCTAAATGTAGATCTTTCTACATAGTGATGAGGAACATCGTAAAGTGCACGGACAGAATGCTCATATCGAATTCGATGCGGCATTGACGTTTGAGGGGGTATTTCTAAACTACTCACCCTACCTCTAAGGTTTTCTAACCTTTCACGCATCTGGTATGTACTCTCAGTTAAGGTCGTCAGTTGGTGGGCAAAAGGTATAAACCACTGGGGTGGTTGTTCCCCTTCGTTCCCATGACTCGATTGACCGCGTTCAACACGATGCATCCTATCGCTACGCCGATACATGCTAACAAAAAAAAATGCAATGATGATAAAATAATCTCTTCTTTTTTTTGAAAATTTTTTAAATGATATCCGGGTTCCTATTCTACGCAGGGCGGATCCCAAAACTTAAGAAAAATTTTGGAACCTCCCTCTGATACCAATTTGATGCAGGACGACGCGTAGGGTTAACGCGCTTGTCGGATATTTCTAGGAAACCCTAACCGAATGCAATGAAATATGATTTTTTTAGTTTTAAAAAAAAATTGAGCTGGCGTTGCATGGAGTTTATGAAATTAAACAACGTAATTTTGTAAAGCACGAAATTCACTACGTTGTTATAAAATGAAATTTCTTAAAAAATGGTTCAGTTTTAAATCCGGGAAGGAAGCTTGCAACTTTCGTTCCGTTTCCTTTGTCGTAGCAAAACGGAAATCGTGAACTCCAAATATGTTTTCGTTTGGAGTTTTCGACGTAGCGTTTGCTGACAAAATTCGGGCGAAAACCCAACAATGAGTCTAATTATCCTAATGAGAAGACTTAGACACACACAAAGGAAGGAGAAAGAAACAATTGCCCACGGAAGAGACGTCTTCCGTACTTCGAAGTCGATGGCGATCACGCGAGAAACTCCTCGTCACCTTCGATATTCGCTCCGAGGTCGGCCGCTATCGCATACAGGCACCAAGGAATTAAGTCACTCCCTCACACGAGGTGGTTCCACGGAATCACTCAGCAAAGTAAGGAAGCCACAAACTAACAAACCTAAAGTTCACTCGCTCCTCACACTAGAGGTGGTTCCACGAAATCTCAAACACTCGAACTAAAGTTCACTCGCTCTCAGTGGATCCACGAAGATCTCTAAGCAATTTAATTAATCTAACCTTCACTGCTCACAGTAGCAGCCCAAAACTGCACAGCAAAAGGTCTAATTCAACTACAGGGGACAATGTTCAAATAGTAAAATTAATCATGTTGTTCATCATCTTTATCACTTATCCCGGACTTTAAATGAGATTCAAAACTCACGACACTCATAATCTTCATCAGCTAAGCATATCACACTAACAGGAATTGAAATGCTAACACCTAATCTTTTCCTATTTCTAAACTCACAATAACCATTCCAGGTTTCGCACGGTTCTTCTTAACATGGAAGTCACAGCAACCCTGCCAACCTAAAGCCTAATCACCTACAGGAATTCACATAGAGCACCTCACACGCACATCAACAAGAAGCACAGCAACTCCATCGGAAAAAATCCGGCAAGCACACAATTGGTTTCAATATTTCATTCTTCATCAACACCAACGAAAATATACAATACATCCCCTTTTATAGGGTTACAGACAGAGAAAAAAGGAAAAAGTAAAAGAAAAAAAGAACGGCCATGGCGGTAGAGGCGTGGAGCAGTAACTGTCGGGTATGCGTGCCGTGGCTGCTGAACGAGGTCTGCGCCGTGCGACGTGGGTGCGGCGGAAGAAGCGGCTTCATCCTGGTGTCGCGCCATTGATGGGGCTTTGTCTTGACCGAGCCCTAATCGTGCGGCTTTGCGGTTTCTGCGGCCGACGGGAAGGTGAACAGTGCAGGATGGAGAAATGCTGGGCCGGCTGGGAGGAAGTCCTGAACCGGCTATTCATGGGTTATAAATATATCTATATATGTATATATATATATTAATAAGTATTATATATATATATATTCATACTTAGAAACAAAAATTGCTAAGTACAAAATTGCCAAAATGACACAAAATAAAATTTTGCACGACTCAGGGCTGATAGAGGTCCGGTCGGGTGCGACGTCGGGTGTTTTTTTTTTCGTCGACCTGACCTGGGTTGGTCTCTACCAGTGGGTGTGGCTTAGATGCTGCCATTAACGTCAGAACTCGGTAGTCTGGGCCTCATATCACCAGTTGGGTCCCAAGTTCTACCGACCCTTCGAGATTATCCAACGCATTGGGGAAATTGCGTACCGCCGTCAACTCTTACCAGAAGCCTGCTTTCATGACATCTTCCACGTCTCCCATTTGAAACAGTTTTACGGTCCACCACCCACGGCTCCCTTGGTGCACCTTCCACCGCAGCTCGATGACAAGCTTAATCTCAATGGGGAGAGAGGTGTTACGGACCTGCAATGAGGCATCACCTGCCATCGTCACCGCGGGACGACACGCGCGGACTAGGGGAGGGCGCATTCCATATCAGCCATCCTTTTAACCATTTTATTTCGATAGTTTGTTGTTATTATTTTATCCGTTGTTATTATTTTCTTTTCATGCTGATTTGTCGTAACTTAGCTTGTATACTTTTATCCTTCCTACTTAGGAAGGGATGATGGACAAAATGAAATAATCAAATATTAATATCTGTTAGAAAAGTCCATGTAAAAAGGCGCATGTTTGTGGCTCATTTAGTCTTTTGTTTTCTCTCGTTATACATTAGTCTCACACCTTGTATAGGGGACTCATCTCTCTTTCTTTCTCCTATATATGTATTCACACATTGTATTTGATAACAAAGAAGTATAAACAAGGTTCTGCTTTTCTCTACATGGTATCAGAGTCATCGGTCCTACCTACGGTTTCGGGCGGACAAGCCAATTTCAAACCGCCCAGACTCTGCGGTTACTCCTTGTTATCCGCCCTTCTCTCTAACCGCCCCCTCCTCTGCGGTTACTCCGTGGTATCCGCCTCTTCCGTCTACTCTCCTCCCCTCTCGTGGAACCCCCACCCCGCTTTTGTAGTTTTCCTCCCGTGGACTCACCCCCATCCTCCCCACCCTTCTCGCACGGTTTCTCTTCTTTGTCTGCAGCGGCTTCTCTTTCCGCAGCAGCTTCCCGCCTGTTTGCTGCAGCTTCTTGCGCGGTTTCTCCCTTCTGACCGCAACAAATTTTATCCGCTTCTCGTGCAGTTTCTTCCCTCTGTCCGCCGCAGCCTCTATCCGCTCCGGTTCTAGCGGACTCTTCTTGCTGCCCCTCTTCTCGCGCGGTTTCTCCCGCAGTCCGTGCTAGCGGACAATTCTGTTCTTGCGGACTGTTCTTGTCGCAGCTCCCAAAGTTTTGTTCGCACGATTGCTCCTGGCAGTCTTCAGTATCTGATCGATGCGGTCAGTTTCTCCTTACCGCCACGACCTGCTCTTCTTCTCGTCAGGGACTTGTCTTCGCACTCTCTGCTAGTCGCCTCTATCCTGCCGACTATCTTGCCGCACGGTCTGTTCTTGTTCGCTACGGGCTGTTCTTTCCGCTGTAGGCTGTTTTTGCCGCGCTGACTGGTTCTTTCCGCGCGGTCTGTTGTTCCTCTCCACAACTGTTTGCCACTAAGCCCACTGTGACCTTGCCGCACGGTTTGTCTGGTACTCTTGACCTTGACGCCGTTCTAACCCCTATCTTGCTGACCTACCCGCTGTGACCTCATGGGGTCCTCGATTGATTCTTCAGAGCAGCCCATACCTCCTCCTCCAGCCCAATTCCTCCCTGCTTCGGAGCTGCGTGATGAGTTGAGAATCACCACCATTTCCCTCACTGGGAAGAAAAACTTCATTAAATGGGTGCATTCTGTCCGACGGGTTCTTCAGTCTAAGGGCCTTCTGCAGCATCTCACTACGGATCCTCCTCCACCCATCGATGACTGGCTTCGTCATGATGGATGTGTTCAAACATGGATCCTAAACTCCCTTGCTGATGAACCATACCGCATGACCATGTATAATGAGACGACCAAGGCGATGTAGGACGAACGTTATTCTCTATACTCTGGCAAGGAAAATCTTCAACACTTATACGACATCATCACAGATCTTCAGACTTTAGACACGAGTGGTGCTGCTGACTTGACCTCGTTTGTGGCTCAGGCCAAAACGCTGGCTGAGGCCTGGATCTGCCATCAGCCCCCTACCATGGATCTAGCTGCCCATCGTGCTCAGAAGGAAGTCGTCTATATTGCCATGATGATGGCTCGTGTCCCACCTCATCTTCACAACATTTGGGCTCAGATTCTCTCGTCAGCTGCTATCCCCTCTCTCTGATGTGTTCTCCATGCTGCTCAAAGTATCACCACCTCCTGATACTACTGGACCCCCCTCGCCGGCCCTCCTTCAGTGAACTGCATCGCCCTTACTACCTCTCCCTCCTCCTGCCTGTGGAGGGCGTTCAAGCTTTCGAGGGAGGGGTCATGGTGGTCGACCACGTCTGAAGTGTTCCTTCTTCGGAAGGGACGGACACCTTGAGGCAACCTGCTACCGTAAAAATGGTCTTCCTCCTCGTCCAGCTGCATCTGTTGCGGTCGACAGTGCCTCTGCCACCTGTGCTGACCTTGACGAAGTCCGCCTTCAACTCCAACAACTTCACGACATGATCAGTCACCCGCCTGTCTCCGTTGCTACCGTAATATGCACAATTGTGTTTATTTTTGTTTAATACTTCATTATAATCATATTATTACATGTTTAATGCAAAGTGTATAAACATATATTGTCTGTACATTTTTTACTTATTTGCAAAAAAAGTATTTATAAACATTGTTATCTTTATTTAAATATTAAAATCTGATATTGTAAAATATCCCCGATATATCCCCCGCAATCTGACATATGACATTTCAAACTCAAACCGACATGAACCCGATATCCGATATCTACAACCTTGATCTCCAATGAAGGTATCGCTTGTCTCTCCACTAGTCCACGATGGATAGTGGATTCAGGTGCTACTCGCCATATCACCTCGTTAAAGCCACCACAATACTTGGATTCTCCGCATCTCAAGTGTATCACAGTAGCCAATGGTGACACTGTTCCTGTCTCCGGCTCCGCTGATATCCTCCTCAATTCCTCTCACTCTCCGCTCGATTATTCATGTTATGGGCTTCCCGTTTTATTTACTGATTTGGATTGTTCTGCCACATTCACACATACTTATTTTTTTATGCAGGATCGACGGATTGCGGAATATCATTGGTAAAGGACGACTGCAAAATGGGCTCTACATTCTTGATGTCCCTCCTACCATCCTCTCATCCATCACCTCTGTTGATTGACATCGACGCTTTGGGCATGCCCCTCTTCCCGTACCCCAAAAGGCTCTTCCAAAGATCTCTCTACCTGTGTTTAAGTGTGATTCATGTATTTTGGGCAAACAACACCGTTCTTTGTTTCCTCCTCACTGTACTCGAAGCTCTGCTCCGTTTGTTTTGGTACATTCTGATGTTTGGGGTCTCTACAAAATTACTAGTATATTTGGTTATCGATATTTTATCACATTTATTGATGATTATTCTCACATGACATGACTCTATTTACTTCGTGATCGCTCCGAGCTTCCCCGTGTGTTCCGGGATTTCGTTCTTGAAACCTGCACACAGTTTTCCACACCAATCGAAACTCTCTGGACGGATAATGCTCGCGAGTACACAATCCATGAATTTGCCACCCTATGTTCTGAATTTGGCTTTTTTCACCAAACGTCGTGTGCATATACCCTCCAACAGAATGGTGTCGCTGAATGTAAAAATCGACATCTTCTCGACGTTGCTCGCTCCCTCATGCTTCACATGCAGGTCCCCAAGGTTTACTGGAACTTTGCGTTGTCAACGACATGTTATCTCATTAACCGTCTTCCTTCATCCGTCCTTCAAAATGCAACTCCGTTCAGTCTTCTCTTCCCCACTATCCCGCTATTTTTCCCTCACCCCTCGTATCTTTGGGTGTACCCGCTTTGTTCACCTATTTGGACCGTCTACGGACAAGTTGGATCCTCGTGCAACCAAATACATGTTCGCCGGCTATTCCTGTACTCAGAAAGGGTATGTCTGTTATTCCCCTACTACCCACAAAATAGCGGTTTCTGCAGATGTGACCTTCTGGGAGGATCACCCGTTCTTCGACACCCCAAACCCACTTATTCCACCATAATCCATCCCAAGACCTTTCATTCTCGTTACCTCTCCTCCACCACCTCCTCTCCCTAACTCGGCTCCCGTTCTCCACAGACCTCCTCTTATCCGTGTCTATACTCGTCGCCCTCCTCGCTCCGCCGCCCTGATGTAGTCGGCTTCGACCACTAACATTCTGCGACCTGCTGATCCGTCGACAGCCTCTACCGCTCATTCAATGACGAACTATGTATCATTACATCTCTTGTCCCCGCCACTTCACATCCTTGCAACTTCTTTATCCTCTATTTTTGTTCCTAACTCAGTGCAGCAGGCTCTACAACATCCGGGCTGGCAGGCGGTCATGGACGAAGAAATGACAGCCCTCTGGGCAAACCAAACATGGGGTCTGGTTCCCCTTCCTCTGGGCAACACGACTGTTGGGTGTAAATGGTTCTTCGTCATCAAGCATGTTACTAATGGTACAATAAACCGTCTTAAAGCCCGACTTGTGGCTCGTAACTTTACTCAACAACAAGGTCTCGACTATGAGGAAACATTCTCCCTAGTGGCCAAACTCAACACTGTTCGTGTTCTTTTTTCCGTGGCTGTGCATCGCAATTGGCCATTACATCAGCTGAATATCAAGAATGTGTTTCTCAATGGTGACCTGCAAGAAACGGTTTACATGCAACAACTGCCCGAGTTTGTGATCACGGAGGAGTCCCGAGTTTGTTACCTTAAGAAGTCTATTTATTCTCTCAAACAATCCCCTCGGACGTGGTTTGACAAGTTTAGTAAGGCGGTTCGGGAAGTTAGTTTTACTCGAAGCTCGACAGACTTCTCTCTATTTACTCATCATCGGACGACAAGGACAGTTCTTCTTTTGGTATATATCGATGACATTCTAATTATAAGAGACGATTCAAAGGGAATACAAGCGGTCAAACAACATCTTAGTTCTGTTTTTCAAACAAAAGATCTGGGGAACCTTCAATACTTCCTTGGTCTTGAGATCGCAAGACGTCCTGATGGACTTGTCCTTTCTCAACGGAAATATTGTCTCGATCTTCTTCAGGATGCTGACTATTTTGGATGTAAGCCGATTAACACCTCGATGGCTGTAAATCACAAACTGTGCGTGCATGCTTCTGATGCAGATTTTCTTCTTCCAAATCCGGAATACTATCGTCGAATAGTTGAAAAATTTATTTATCTAACAATCACAGGACCAGACATATCATTTGCTATTGGGGTGGTCAGCAGGTTTATGCATACTCCTCAGATGTCTCATCTACAAGCCGTCGAACGCATCTTAAGATATCGAAAATCTGCCCCTGGTCAAGGGCTAATATACAAAACTTCTTCTACTCCCACATTGGTGGCATATTCAGACGCAAATTTTGCTGGTTCCCTGGACGATCGACGGTCCACCAGTGGATTCTGTACCTACTTTGGAGGTCACCTTGTGACCTGATGTCACGACCCGTCTCAACAAGATCAGTGTGCGCTTCGGGCGGGTCGTGATGCCACAGGCATGCAGAGAAGAACCATTTCTGCTAAGGCGGAACCAGAAATTCTACAACTAGTTTTTAAATCAGCTATTTTTGAAAAGGATTTTAAAAGATTTTAAATTGGTGCGAAAGCCATACATAAATAGTTAAAAAATTGTTGTGCATGCATTTCTTTTATAAAAACTATGTCACAAGCAGTACTAAAACTAATGAATGCAACTAGTCACAAAGGTAGAAAATGCATAAGTGAAATGAACTAGTACAATTCTTCACCCTACAAGTTGTCCTCGATACAAGAGAAAATGTCTGACGATAACTAATACATGAATAAAAAATCCAACAGTAACTGAAACAAAATACATAGAACCTGCTGATACATTAAACGAACTGAAACCTCCAAGCAAAGCTGTAGCTGACAGAAGAAAAACTCAGGAACCGGACGGCGCAGTCACGACACCTAAGGCAAATCCAACAGTAGGAAAATGGCTCAGAACATGAAAACACATAAAGATTCAAGTTAATAACTTACACAAAAGTAAGCAGAGGAAACAAGAGCTCAATGAACCAGTTTTACACGTAGCAACCTACTACCAGACAAGTAACCATGTCAAACAAGATGCTTTTAATTTAATGGTCTACTCCTGAGTTTAGCCTAGCTGCAATACCATAAACGGAATACATTGAAGGGTGAAGGTGTTGTCATTTGGTGTACACGATTCTAGTGTATGAATTGACGCAAGACTTATCAATAACGGTGCTTGCAATGGTCGACTAATGGTTTCTGTTACCAGTTAGTCGGGAGCTTGATTCGACGCGTCACACCAAATCAACACTCTCCTCTCAATGTTCGCCTAAGATATTAGACAATTTCAGGGATTCATAAATAATTAGACAATTCCAGTTTATAAGGGGCTAATTCATAAACAAAAGTGAAGTAAATTAGATCTCATGTTTGCAAGCGAGAGAGTGTCTCTACTTGCCATAAGGTGATTTCGAAAATGCTAGTGACAGCTAAGTGGCGCAAGCGAAGTTAAAAGCTCTAGCTATATCTGTTCGAGATCAAAAATGCATTCCAAATTGAATTAACAAGTTTCTTATGTCAGCACATGCGTTTAATAATCGCTCCTCACAAAAGGAGAGGGGTTTAGGAATTTACCTCCCTTGAAAGTGAGGGGAGAAGAGGCTACCGCGAGGGATCGGGGATTTTGGCGGCGTTTGGAAGCAAAAATCCCTAATTCGGAGAGGTCTTGGAGTGATTCCACCACCTAGACCCGAAGAGCGGCACCGGAAAACAAGTAAAACATCGAGGTTAGAAGGGTACACGACAACCCCAAGAGGGATCGACGTAAATGCATCAATCAGAGAGGGATAATTATTGTAACAAAATTAGGGCAAAATTTAAAACAAGAAATCGATGGAATTCCTTACCCAAGGAGACCAGATTGGGGCTACGAAATCCACGAATAGGGATTTCGAGCGAAACCCTAGGAGATCTCTCACGAAATCCACCGGCCGAAACGAGGAGGAGCTAGGGTTGCCGGAGAAGAACGTTGTCTTTGCTCTCACTGGCCGGAGGAGGAGAAGAGGAATGGTGAATGATTGTCGGCCGCTCTTGGAAACAGTCGGCCAAGAGAGGAGCTGATGCGGGAGTTGGCGGCCAAGGGGAGCGCCGGAGACGACGGGGAAACAAGAGGATGAGGCGTCGGGCCTGGAGGAAGGTGTTGCCGGCCACTGGAGGCGGAGGAGAGGGTTGTCGGGCGCTCGGGAGACGGAGGCGGGGCCGACGGAGTGGGATCGGGAGTGCGGGTTGCTGGAAAATCGCTGGCTCGGGTTTGTTTTAAGGGAAGGGGGGTAGGTTTAGGTATTGGTTATTATTATTATTATTATTATTATGGGGGTGGGTTTAGGTATTGTTTTAAATTATTTATAAATGGGTTGTTACACCTGACGCAGTAAGAAACAAGTCGTGGTTGCTAGATTTTCAGCTGAAGCTGAATACCGGGCAATGACATCAGTTGTCTCTGAGCTTACGTGACTTGAAAGTCTTCTTGAGGATCTAGGAGTAAAACTCCCTTCGCCTGCTACCTTACTATGTGATACACATAGCAAAGAATCTTGTCTTTCACGAAAGAACGAAACACATTGAAGTGGACTGCCACGTTGTTAGGGAGAAAGTTCAAATGAAGAAGCTAGAATTGAAGCATGTTCCGGGCACTGAACAAGTTGCTGATCTTTTCACAAAAGCTCTACCAAGTACTCTATTCTTCTAGTTCCTATCCAAGCTGGGTGTCTGCGATTTGTACGCTCCAGCTTGCGGGGGAGTGTTAGAAAAGTCCATGTAAAAAACTCATGTTTGTGGCTCATTTAATTTTTTATTTTCTCTTTATACATTAGTCTCGCATCCTTGTATAAGGGGCTCGTCTCTCTTTCTTTCTCCTATATATGTGTATTCATACATTGTATTTGATAATAAAGAAGTATAAACAAGGTTCTACTTTTTTCTACAATATCAAATCTCTCTCTCTAGTTCTCTCATTCTCCCTATCTATCTACCCCCTTCCATTCCCGTGCCATAACCGAAGACGCCAGACTCAAGCCGCCCGAAGCCGTCTCCCGTCGGCCGGTCCTTCCCCTCCATGCACCGACCATAGGTTCAGCGGATCTAAAAAGAACTTCAATCTCCTTCTCGATTTCCATCTCTCACGGCCATGAACAAGGTCTCAATTTGAGGATCCTCTCACCATGCCGGATGCATTCCAATAAAATTCTATTGTTCTATCATGGATTCACAGTAGACACTTTGTGGACATATGCAAATCATTTTTATTGGTATGGATCTTTTTCAGCAATTTCCTCTCCAAGCAGTATCCAGCGAATACTTCACTTCAATGTGCTTTCACTTCAAATGAAAGTTACGGTTTCTGCTAAGATGACTGTTACTTCAACTGACACAATGCATAATGCATTTAGACATTTAGTTATAGGTCTAGGTGTTGCATATGATGTTTACCACTTTATTTTATCATCAGATGGAGCATTATTTACCGCAACTGAAAATAGTCAATGTTTTGATTTTTTGTATAACAAATGTGTCTATAATCTATATACGCATGATGTTGATCAATATATCTTCTGTAGTGGGCCGCAGCTGTTGAAAGTTTGGAGCATGGAGATCCGGGTTCCGATAAGAACTTTGGTATGCAGCAAAGGCCTGATGGTGACATTGAGATTGATGAAAAGTTTTGGGAGCAGGATTTTGTTATTCCTGATTGCGACCAATGTGAAGGAATGCTGAAACCTGATGTAAAATCTCATTCTAGACAAATAATATTTCTTATGACGATTTAGTAAAATGTTTGCTTTCTATCTTCGTTTAAGAAAAAAATGATAGATTACCTGCTTGAAATTTTCTTTAAGCTTGGCAGCCTTCTATTTGATAATGATTAGTCACTTCAAATTTCTTGTGATATTCCTGCTAATCATGAATTCAACAATTCCCTTTCTTTATGAACTTTTCAAGGTAGTATTTTTTGGTGACAATGTCCCGAAAGATAGAGCTGAAAAAGCAATGGAAGCTGCAAAATCATCTGATGCTTTTCTCGTGCTGGGTTCATCACTAATGACAATGTCAGCTTTCAGACTTGTAAGGTAAACCTGCTGAACTATTGTTAGTTATTATAAAATCATCTTCTTTATCATTAGCATTTGCACTTCCTTTTTTTTAGACATGTGTCATTTGTGACATTGAATTTTTGTGGCTGAGGTTCTTCGTACCATGTATGGATTTCCTAAAAAAGGAAACATCTTAGCTTAACTCTTTATGTGTAACTTCACTACAAATTTCACATATATTAAGTACTTGCGAAGCTTATTGATTCTAATTGTTACTTCATTGAACTAGTTCCTATCGTAGTATGTCTCAATTTGATGATCTCTTTTCCTTTATAAATAATTGCATGAAAAATGGAAAAAGAAGAGTAAATAAGGACTGCTCTTTGCTCAAGAGGCTTGTAGGTTTCTTGAATGCGTGCATTTATCTTTTAGAGATAATGAGGGATTTTCATATGCATCTCAAGGGAATCTTCATCGAAGCTTGCATTCAATTAGTTTTTGTTAAATTAGAAGCTTGATGAGGTCATGGTAATCTTACAATGAGGTCATCATATCCCGCAAAGTAATTCTATGGGCTAAAATGATTCTACCAAGAGATTGTATTAAACCAAGTGGTTATTAGGGGTCTTACGATGGGTCAATGTGCTTTGTCGATGGTTTCAATTGAATGCTTTCACCAGCACTTCCTCCAGTACCAAAGCTTTGCTTCGACCACAGTATCAGAGCTAGATATAATGTGAGCCGAGCTGTTTTTGCCCATATTTGTGACATCGATACCTGCACGTCGGTTTATATGCCAGAACCGGTATGTTCTTGATATTTGTTGATGTCAAATATTTTATGTATCATGGCCGCATCAAGCCCAATCTTGAGCCCCTAGCATTCTGCGAGTTTTTCCATTGGAGATGCCATCGACACACGTTGTGTTATCCACTTCATTGCTCCCTTCCGCTTCTATCTATACTCTAGCGAAGGATTACTTTGCTTGCTTTGCCCCCTCTTACTTTAGTCGTTGGATTCAAGTGATCATTGAATATCTTGTTGTGACTTTTCTTCATTCGGTCACTCGATAGCTATCTGAAGATCCTTAGGCTAATGGAGAATGAACCTCATTGTTTGGACGTTGTGTGTATAATGAATCATGATAGCTCCATGCCTCCATATCATTTCAATTCTTGAAAGGTCTGGTAATTTTGATCATTCTTATGGTGTAACTCAAATCAAAATCAATGGGAGAAACTACCTCTAATATACTCAATCCTTTCGTATTTTTATCATTCATTACTGACTCAACTCTCCTCTCATAATTGATACCTCGTATGAGGAATGAGGAAAAATATAACTATAATGAATTGTCTTCTTAACTCCATGGAACCCGACTTTTCAAAATAGTTTTGTTCTGTCGGGCGTCAAAGGAGACGCGGGATCTCATTGAGGGGAATTTATCCAAAAGAAAAACGAATCTTGCATGGGTCTATTATCCAAAAAACGAATCACTATAGTCTGATTGCTGCGCTGCATGGGACCATTCGAGATAAATTGGAGCAGTCCAAAGGTACGATGGTAATTTGGATGGACTCGAAGGAACCATGAGTCCGCGAAAAATCATTACCCGGAGGGTTCGTAAGAGTAGTGGGAGTCTGAACACTTGAATCCGAGGAGCCCATTTAGAAATGTCAAACTATAAAAAACCAAACACGTGAACGGTTCCAAAAGAGCTCGGCAAGCTCGCAGTGGGAATGTACAGTGAATCAGAGCTCGCAAGAAGCTCACCAGAAAATGAAGCTCGCACGAAGGTTTTGGCGAGGTCGGAGCTTGCACCAGAAATCGGAGCTCTCGGCGAGGCACAAAGCTCGTAGGCAAGAAGCACTAGCAGGACAGTTTGTAGAACATAGAGCTCACAAGCAGAGCTCACAAAAAATCGAGCACATATATCACATGAAGTCCGTGGAATCGGAACTTGTAGCATGCACGTACAACAATGGAGTGTGCAAAAATCAGATCTCACAACGCTCAGAAGACGCTCGTAAAACTCGCGAGAGATGGAGTTTGCATAGAAATCAATGGAAAAGGCTCTCCAAAAGCACCGGAAGAAGCTTGCAGCACTTACGAAATCGCTGGAAGTAACTTGTAGGAATCACGAAAATCACTGAGAGTTGCGGGAAGAAGTGATGCAGGACAGGCGCCACACCTGTCTGCTTTGGTGCGACGCCAATGTGGGCTCCCTAGTGGAACTCCAGGGTGGTAGGAAGGTGTGATGCATGTCCTGCATCATAAAAATGCCACCCTGGAGTTCCACCAGGGGGCCCACCTTGGCGTCACACCAATGAGACTTTATCAGGCCCGCGGGCCATACACCCCCAACTTGTCTCCAGTCCCACCACGGGAAGCCGAAAGACTGTTGAGGCCAAGATTCGATCTCGTGACCTCCTTGATTAAGAGCTCTCAGTCGAGCTCTCATCACCAACTGATTCGCGACTCAGTTGGTTATGAGAGCTCGCCTGAGAGTTCTTTATCAAGGTCTTGAGATCGAATCTTGGCCTCAACAATCTTTCGCCTTCCTGTGGTGAGACCGGAGACAGGTTGGGGTGTACGGCCCGCGGGCCCGATAAAGATGCCTTGGTGCGACGCCAAGGTGGGACTCCTGGGTTGAAGGCAAGTGTGATGCATATCCTGCATCAAGAAGAAGCTCATGGTTGTTCAAATTCGCAGGACTCACGATTGTTGGAAGCCTCATGGCTCGCAATCACAGGCAAAGCTCGTAGAGGAACATGGGAGCTCACAAGCAGAGCTCGCAGAGGATCCCAAACAAAGCTCGTGATTACATGCAGAGCTTGCAGTGCTTGAAGGAGGCAGAGCTCGCAGGCAGACTTCAACGGGAGTCGCAGGTCTCGTGAGTCACAATTTGAGATGAGCTCGCAAGTAGGAGTCCATAGTTGTCGGAATAAGTAGATCTCGTGAGTACCAAGTCCAGCGAGAAGACGTCGAGGATCACGGAACAAGTAGCAAGTCTCGCGAGAAGATGTTCCGATGCGGAAAGCTCGTAAAAAACGTTTTTGACGAAAAAGCTATAAAACCAGAGAGGGGCGGAAGCTTGCCGAGGGGAAAAATTATTTTCAATCTAGAAATTAACTATTACGTGACACATCTATATATATACAAAGGAGGAAAACTCAAACCAAGATTAGAGGTGTGGGACTAAAGCAATGAATATGAATATTGGCCTTCAGAATGGGCCTGCACAATGGACCTTTATAATGGGCCTTTGCAATAGACTTTAGTTAATTTTTCTAATTCAACTCTATCACCTTACAATAATTGCAAAAGATTTTTTTTCTTCCGGTAAAAAGAAGCTGTTGGTGATTTGGTCGTTGTACTTTTAAATTAATTTTATTCTCGTCTTATTTCTTAACATATGTTTTTTTATTAGAAAAATTTATGTCACGGCAAATCAATATAGCTCTCGCATAATACTTCAATTTTCCATCAGGTACCCATCATAAATCTTCCTATAGCTTATGCTTAATAATAAGTTGCCTCATATAATTATCTTGCATTTGTATGCATACAGAATAAATGTTGATGGCCTCTTCCCTAAATTAAATTTTCAGTATTCTAGTCTAAGTTGAGAAGCATAAACAAATTTGTGTTACTTTAAAGTATAAGTAACAATCAATTTATCCTATATGTTACTTTCCATGTTTCATTTTGTTTATAACCCTCTCAACTTTGTAACAGTTTAATCTTTCTAAATACACTTCACCACCATCTAGCAAATCCTCGCCCCATTTCTTATTGCAATTGAGATAGGTCATGACATACTGTTTTTGAGGAAGGATCCATCACTAGAAAAACTCAAATGACATTCATTTCATGATGATTATTATTATTGTGTAAATTCACAAACGACAATGTTTTCATTTGGATTTGATTATGATAATGGTTATTTTAGAAGTTAAATGAAGATGAGTAAATATATCCAAACTATTTCATATCACCCCTGCAAAAACATTTCATCGACCTAGTGATACAGGATAGGCGTCACACTTTCCTGTCACCCTGACATCGCACCAGGGGTCCATTTTGGCGTCACGTCAAGATGGTTTTATCAGGACTTCAGCCTGTACATCTCAACCCGTATCTGTCCCCACCACAGGGCGCGACGAGTTGTTGAGGTTGGGGATCGAACACCCGACCACCTTGATAAAGAGTCTTCAGGTAGACTCTCATCACCAATTGAGCTGCAGATTAGTTGATGATGAGAGCCTACCTGAATACTCTTTATCAAGGAGGCCGAGTGTTTGATCCCCGACTTCAGCAACCCACAATGCCCTGTGGTGGGGCCAGAGACGGGTTGAGGTGTACGGGTTGCAGCCTTGATAAAGCCGCTCGGGTGGACTCCCGGGTAGGCCTCCTAGTGGGACTCCAGGGTGGCAGGCAGTTGTGACGCATGTCCTGCATCACCTAGATAGGCTTAAAAACCTTGAATTTGACAAGTGTTTTATCCATGTTTATACTCTTTGAAGCTAAAGCAATTGCTGAATGTATTTCCATAGAGCTGCTCATGAAGCCAAAGCTGATGTGGCAATTGTCAACATTGGTGGAACTCGAGCTGATGATTTTGCTCCTTTAAAAATTAGTGCTCGAGTCGGGGAGGTAAGTTGCCGATACCGAATATTAATCTTTATTTTATTATTTTATATAGGGTAAAGTACTCTAAATTTTGTTTACTTTTTCTTAGTTTACAATTCATCCACTAACATTTAAGTAGAAACTGACAGAAAAATTTACCACGTTTCAATTTTAATGATATGTTCATGAAAAATATCAATATATGATGGTAGAATATGCCACATTTAATATTTATGATTAGTCAAAGAATAAATGAATAATAAGTCATTAATTCATACAATTATTGTTGTACTCATGATTTGCATGTCACTTGACGTACTCTATTCATAATCTGATGTTAGTTTTATTAGTTTAATGACTATATATATAATTATAATACGGCATGTTGTGTCATCATATTTCTGATATATTTGATAAGAAGTGATCTAGGTGTCATCAAAATTAAAACATAATGGTTTTTTTCTTTAAATATTAATGGCTAACGTGTACAGAGTTGAGAAATGAAATAAATATTATTTTCAATCTAAAAATATAAGCATTACACGACACCTCTATATATACACACACACGAAGGGAGGAGAACCTAAACCAATATTAAAGGTGTGAGACTAAGGCTATATTTGGTTCGGCGGTGGAGGGTTCATCCGGTGGGTCGAAACGCCAGTTTGAAACCGGAGGGGGAGAGGTGGTGGTCGAAATGGAGCGGATCGGGGCCGTTTTCTCCTTGCTGCAGATGCAAACGGAGCAAATGCTGTCAGTGGTTGTTTGTTTACCCGCCGTCCGGCGGCGTTTGCTCCGAACGGAGGCGGCGAAACGCCGAACCAAACGAAGCCTAAAAAAAGAAAATGGACATTCATAGCGGGCCTTTGCAATGGGCTATAAGCCTATAATACAACTTTTTTTCAACTCTCCCCCTCATGATGAGAGTATGTCGATCATTCTCAACTTAGAGATATTATCAGTGAAGGTGTCACAACTTAGGCTCTTGATAAATATATTTGTCAGTTTATTTTGAGATTGAGCGAATGGTGTGAAGATATTACTTTCTCCAGCCGATCCTTGATGAAATATGTATCAATTTCAACATGTTTTGTTTGTTCATGTTGAACGAGGTAATGCTGAACAAAATTATGTGCAATGTTGATAGTTGCTTTATTGTCGTAATGTAGACAAGGGTTTTCTATCTTGTAGCCCCAGATCCTGCATTATCGACTGATTCCATAATCCATGTCATATCCCTTGTGACTGTAACGACTCATCTTGACCGCCTCAATTAAAACTGTTATAGAATATTAGAGAAACACATGTAAAAGCCCAATTGTGAGGCGCGTTTATTGGCCCACATGGTCCCTTTGTTTAGTCTCACATCCTTTGTATAGGATTCTTTCTCTCTCTCCTCTCCTATATAGTTGTACTCATACTTGTATTTCATTATTCAAGAAGTATATGCAAGGTTTCCACCAATCTTCTACATGGTATCAGAGCTAATCGGTCTCTCCTTGCGGCTAGCATTTTTCTAACCGCCCGATTTTCTCTTCTCGCACAGGGCGCAGTCTGTTTTCTTTCTAACGGCTCCTTGCGGCTAGAAATCTCCTAACTGCCTCTACCTCCTCCTCGAAATCTTGTGGCCTCCACCTCTTATCCCTCCCTGCCCTGCCCTTTTTATATACTCTCTGCTCTCCTGTGGGTCTTGCGGGTTGCTGTCCTAGCCGCTGTTGTGATCTCGCAGCCGTTAGTCGTGTGGTTTCTTTTCTTTCTGCCGCGGTTTGCTATCTGGCTGTCCGGTCTTCTTCGTTGTTCGCGAGTTCTTCTTCTCCTCTTGCCGCTGTGCGTGCTCTTTCGCAGCTTGCTGCTTAGCCGATGCTTTTGTCGCGATGTTTCTCTTATTGCACGGGGCTCTCTGTTGTCCACGCGGTCTACTCGGGTTCTTTTGTTGTTGTTCGCTCTAGCCGCTACGGCCTTGTTCTCCCTAACTGCTTATCTGAAGCTTGTTCTCTACCCGCTGGCCCACTGTCCATTTCTCTAACCGCCGCTTTGCTTGTCGGACGCTTCTCTCTTCAGTCCTACTTCTGTCCACTGCGGTTGTCTCTTGTCACTGCAGTTTTCTTCGGGTTTTCTATGGTTCTTTATCCGAACCGGTCTTCTCTAACCGCAACGATCTTGTCTCGCTATCCGCTCCTCTTTTCATCCCACGGCTTCTCCCCGGCTAATCTATCTTGGGATATCCGCTCTATGGATCTCGACATTGCTTCCACTCTGCCAGCCCGTGCGGCTACTTCCGCGCTTGAACTTCGTGATGAACTCCGGATTACCACCATCTCCCTTAGCAGGAAGCGGAAGTTTGTGGAGTGAGTGCAATCTGTTCGTCGGGTCTTACAGACGAAAGACCTTCTTCAGCATTTGACTTGTGTTCCTCCTACTGAACCTACCGACGAGTGGCTTCGTGATGATGTTCGGGTATAGTCATGACTTCTCAACTCAATGGACACCAAGCCATACATGATGGCTATATATCATGCAGCGACAAAGACAATATGGGATGAACTCCACTCCTTTTCTGGGCGGAACAACCTTTAACAATTGCTCGACATCATCTCGGATCTTCAAAATCTTGATCTCGGGCACCAGGTAATATGATCTCTTTTGTTGTCAAAGCTAAGACCCTTGTTGAGGCCTGGATACAACACCAGCCTCCTACCATAGATTTGGTTACCTAACGGGCCCAAAAAGAAGCAGTCGGGATTGCAATGATGATGACTCGTGTTCCTTCTCATTTGCACATCGTTCAGGCTCAGATTCTCTCATCATCTATCACTCATTTATCAGATGTTTGCTCTATGCTTCTGAAAGTGACCCCGCCCCTGGATGCTCCTGTGACTCTCTCTCCGGCTCTTCTTCAGCAACCTACACATGTTCCTTCAGCTTGGGGTTCGTCAGCTCAAGGGGGTCGTCACACGTCTCGGGGACGGGAACGTACTGGAAGGGCTTTCTTGAAATGTACATATTGCGGTCGGGATGGTCACCTTAAGGCCACCTTCTATCGTAAACATGGTTTGCCTCCACATCTAGCTGCCCCTGCTACTGCTGAAACCCCCACTTCTTCTGCACAAGATTCTGCCTCTTCCACTCGTGATGACATCAATGCTCTATGCACCCAACTCCAACATCTCCAATGGGTCATTACTCGCTCGTCTGGATCCGTTGCATCCATTTCTAATGAAGGTATATCCTGTCTCTCCTAGAGCTCTCACTGGATTGTGGATTCAGGCGCCATACATCATATTACTTCGCAGTGACCTTCTCAATACTTACTCACTGGCCATCCCAAGTTCATCGTTGAGACCAATGGTGATACCACCCCGGTGTTTGGCACTGTTGATATATCTCTCACATCTACTCTCTCTGACTTCGGTCCTTCATGTTCCATTTTCACCCTTTAATCTGCTCTCTGTTAGCCACCTTACATAGGATTTGAATTGTTGTGTTACTTTCTCACCTTCTATCTTTGTTGTGCAGGGTCAGCAAACGCAGAATATCATTGGTAAAGGTCGGCTGTCTTAACAGGCTCTACCTCCTGGATGTCCCACCTTCCGGTCTTTCTGTCATTTCCTCTGTCGACTGGCATCGCCGTTTTGGGCATGCTCCCCTCCAGACTCTCAAAAAAGCTCTTCCGGATGTCTCCCTGCATGAGTTTACTTGTGAGTCTTGTATCTTTAGCAAACAACATCATACTTCTTTTCATCCTACTTGTACTCGGAGTACTACTCCTTTATCTTTGGTACATTCTGATATTTGGGGTCCATATAAAACTACTAGTATTTTTGGTTATTTCTACTTTGTCACCTTTATTGATGATTTCTTTGGGTTGACCTGGTTGTACTTACTTCACGATCGTGCTGAATTGACCACTATATTTTGCACATTTTTTACGGAAACACGTACCCAGTTCTCCTCACCCGTGAAAATCATTCACACTGATAACGCCCGGAATACACTAGTCGGACATTCACTAATTTATGCACTGAGTTTGGCATCTTTCATCAAATATTGTGTGCATATACACCTCAACAGAATAGAGTGACCGAGCAAAAGAATCGTCATGTTCTTGATGTCGCTCGGTCACTCATTATTCAAATGCAGGTACCCACGCTATACTGGTAACTTCGCTGTGTACACATCATGTCACCTCATCAATCGCATGCCCTCTTCCATGCTTGATTTGTCACTCCGTTTAGTCTCTTTTTTCCTTCACAATCCCCGTTTACCCGCACGCTTCATGTGTTTGGATGTACTTGTTACGTGCACAATCTTGGTACACCCTCCGATAAGTTTGCCCCCCGTGTCAGCAAGTGTATGTTTGTGGGATACTCTCGGACTCAAAAAGGCTTTGTGTGTTACTTTCCCACTACCGACAAAGTAATCGTCTCTGCCGATGTCACCTTTCTTGAAGACCAACCATTTCATGTTTCACCTTCAGGTCCTCCTCCCTTCCTGCCCATATCTCGTCCTACTGTTCCCGTCACGTCTTCTCTACCGCTCCTCCTTCCCACTCCGCTCCCAACACCAGTTCTATCTAAACCACCTCTTTGTGTATATACTCGTCATAAACCAACATCTGGATCCCTACAACAGCTACCTTCTACCGGTGCTATCTCGCGGCCTGACAATCTAGCATCAACGTCTACCAGTCATCCACTAGCAAACTATATATCTCTGCATCAACTCTCTCCACCACTCCTCAAGTTTGCCCTCTCTTTATCCTTCGTCTTTATACCTTACTCTATGCAGGAGGCTCTTCTTCACCCAGGGTGGCGTGCGGCTATGGATGAGAAAATGACAGTCATTTGGTCCAACCATACTTGGGATCTGGTCCCTCTTCCTCCAGGACAATCCTGTGTCAACTGTAAGTGGGTTTTTGCAGTCAAACATGCTCCGGACGGGACAGTTGAACATCTCAAAGCATGGCTTATGGCTAGGGGGTTCACATAACAACAAGGTCTTGATTATGATGAAACCTTGTCCCCCGTCGCCAAGTTAAACTTTGTTCGGGTCCTGATATCCTTAGTTGTTCATCGCAACTGACTTCTCCATCAGCTGGATATCAAAAATGCGTTTATGAACGGCGATCTTCTCGAGACGGTCTACATGAACCAACCTTCGAAGTTTGAGACCATGGGGGGTCTCGTGTGTGTCATCTCCGAAAATCTATCTATGATCTCAAACAGTCTCCCAGAGCTTGGTTTGACAAATTTAGTAAGTCCGTTCGCGAAATTGGATTCAAGAAGAGCTCGACTGACTTCTCTCTTTTCACTTGTCATTAATCAACTGAGACGGTCATTCTCCTGGTCTATGTGGATGATATTTTGATTACTGGTGATGACTCCACAGGGATATAATACATTAAACAATACTTAAAATCCGTTTTCCAAACAAAAGATCTGGGGACTCTCTGATACTTCCTTGGACTTGAGGTTGCAAGAAGATCTGATGGTCTTGTCCTTTCACAACGGAAATACTGTGTTGACCTCCTTCAGAATGCAGGCTACTCAGGGTGCAAACCCATGGAAACCCCAGTGGATGTCAATAACAAGTTATGTGCTCATGAGTTTGACTCAGATTATTTGCTTATGAATCCTGAGTACTATCGGCGTCTTGTAAGAAAACTGATATATCTGACAGTTACAAGTCTTCATATCTCTTTTGTTGTTGGAGTGGTCGGCCGGTTTATGCATGCTCCCCGGGTCTCTCATCTTCAAGCAGTTGAACGCATCCTCAGATTTTTGAAGACAGCTCCTAGACAAGGGCTTGTGTATAAGTCATTCTCCTCTTTCTCTTATTGCATATTCAGATGTGGACTACGCGGGCTCCCTTGATGATCGACGTTCTACTACAGGGTTCTGTACCTACTTTGGAGGGAACCTTATCACCTGACGTAGCAAGAATCAATCTGTGGTTGCTTGCTCGCCTGCTGAAGCTGAGTACCGTGCAATGACAGTCGTTGTATCAGAACTTACCTGGCTTGAGAGTCTTCTGGGTAATTTGGGGGTCACTCTATCATCACCAGCAACTTTGTTTTGCGTCAGTCAGGCTGCGATTCATATTGCAAAAAATCCTGTGTTCCATGAGCGGACCGAAACACATTGAAGTTGACTGTCACTTCGTTCGGGAAAATGTTCAATTGAAGAAGTTAGAGCTAGAGCATGTTCCTGCTTCTGGGCAAGTTGCTGACGTTCTCACCAAGGCATTACCACGACAAATGTACTATCAATTCCTGTCCAAGCTTGGTGCCTACGACTTGTACGCACCAGCTTGCGAGGGAGTGTTAGAGAATATTAGAGAAACACATGTAAAAGCCCAATTGTGAGGCCCGTTTATTGGCCCACTTGGCCCCTTTGTTTAGTCTCACATCCTTTGTATGAAATTATTTCTCTCTCTCCTCTCCTATATATTTGTACTCATACTTGTATTTCATTATTCAAGAAGTATATGCAAGGTTTCCACCAATTTTCTACAAAAACAAACATTTAAGATCTTAATTAACATTAGTTTTGTTTGTAAAGAGACATAAACTGACAATATCATATCTCAAAAAGGGTATGTATACACCATCATGCAATCATCTAATCAAACATGTCCTCAACTAGACAATACAAAACAAGCCATCTCATCATAGTCTTAGCTTCTGTATAAATCAAACTAGACTACTCCCGCCTCTCACCTCTACGACCCTGAACTGAAAATTTAGTCCTGTGACTAAGGATCTTCATTTCCTTTGTTGCGCTGGTCCATCCTCTCTAGTACTCCGCGATGACCTGGACCCAAAGAGGGTACTTTTCCT
Organism: Platanthera guangdongensis; assembly: GCA_039583875.1. Classification (NCBI taxonomy): domain Eukaryota; kingdom Viridiplantae; phylum Streptophyta; class Magnoliopsida; order Asparagales; family Orchidaceae; genus Platanthera; species Platanthera guangdongensis. The sequence continues at coordinate 37,495,353 of CM077162.1, read as the reverse complement.
CCATCATTTGTTGACGTCCTTTTTTGACAACTTACCGGTAATTTCCTCATCCTTTTCCTTTTCCTAAATATGTTAAAATATAAAAAGTTAACCAAAGAAATTACTACATGAGATTTTACCTCTTTAATACCGTTGCAAAAAGAAATAAACGTTATAATTATAAATAACAAGATAACAAATAAAAATCTACGTAAGAGAAAGTCATGTAATAATCACTAATAAAAAGAAAACATGATCGAACATTTGCAACAAGTCTACTTTATAATCTACTTACTACACATCTTTCTTCTAATTATTTAGCTTTCTTTTCCTATATTCATTTTTCATTTTTCATTTTCTTTTTACATTTCATTCATTCATATGGCAAGGTTAATGATAGCTTTGTCTTCCTCTTTCATCATCATATCATGTGGACATACTTTTGGTTTAGGGCTATCAACAAGCGTAGAGTTCCTGTGGGATACTTGAACCTAAAATTCATCATCATCTCGATTAAAGGCTATCAACAATAATAGAGTCCCCATGGGACACCTAAATCGATCTCTTCCTTAGCAGGTCAATTCACACCCTCGTGCAAGGGTTAACCCTTAACACTGTCCTATTCTTATGTATCTTTGCACTTCTTTTCATTTGAATTTTCTTCTTTTATTGGTGTTCATCAATTGGACCTGAGATATAATTGTCAATATGATATTGGACGGAGCTCAGCTTGGTCTTAAGGTGTATGAGATGGCAATGGACCAAGGAAGAGGAGGATGGGCCTCCCGACAATAGGAGGGTAGGAAGTGATATGAGTAGAAGTTGTGGTTTGAATAATAGGTAGGGGTATACACGACCATAATGAGAAGGGGAATCTTGCAATCATCATCATCAACATCAACATCCCTCTCCCCTTGATGAGAGCCAAAGAACTGTTCTCCCTCTTGGAAAGTAACATCCATGGTACAAGAATACATCAAGAGGAAGGGTGGTAGCAACGATACTCCTTTGTAGTGGATGAGCATCCAATGGAGATAGATTTTAGGGAATGTGCATTCAGTTTATCACGATTGGGTTGGTGAACATGGACAAAATAAATACATCCAGAAACATGAGGGGCGTGAGATGTGTAAACGACACATTTGGTGGACAAACGAGAGAGGGGAGACATATTACAGAGTACTGGATTGGAGACGGTTAATGAGATAAGGCGCAGTGAGGACAACTTCACCCCAATAATATTTGGGAAGATTCATGATAATAAGAACACACCTTGTGATCTTGAGGAGGTGTTTGTTCTTGCGATCAGTGACACCATTTGAGTGGAGGTAATCACACTTACTATGATGGAGAATGTGTGGAGGTAAACACACATAGTGGCACCACTTGGGTCATCAGCAAGGTATGACCCAAACACGTCGCTGATGTCGTAGTCCCCCCATTGTCACATCGAAGTTCACGAATAATACCGCCAAATTGTGTGACCGCCATTTTATGAAAGAGTTTAAAGCAATCAAGAACTTCATTTATATGTTTTAATAAGTAAACTCAAGTAGTGCGAGAGAAACAATCAATAAACACCACAAACCAACTGTGACTAGATAAAGAGATTAAAAAGTTCTTCAAACATTCGTATGAATAACATAAAAGAAAGCATACTAGAAGTGGGTAAATGAGTCTGATAATGTCACACATCTTTAGAAAGATCACAAATATCACAAATAAAAGTGCTCATAGAGCTGGAAAACATAAGAAACATCCTGAGATGATAATTGACGGAGGGGTAGCCGAGGCCGTGAGGCGTTGATGCCACTGTTGCACATCTACAGAAGATGGAGTAGAAGTACCGGTGAGAGCTTGATGATCCAAGATGTACAGGTCGCCACAATTCCTATTACTGCCAATACACTGTTTCGTTGCTACATCCTAAAAAAACAACCATTAGGGAGAAGTGTTTCAAAGCAGTTTAAGGACATGGTCAAGTGACTAATAAGTAGTAAATTCTAAGGAAATGTAGGGACATGTAAAATAGAGGTAAGAAGCGCATGACAACAGAACATAAGATTGTTCCCTTGCCAATGATTGAAGAAAAGATCCATTGACGGTGATAACTTTATCACGACCCAAGAGTGAGGTGTAGGAGATAAAACCTGATGATACCCCGGTCATTTGATCAGTCGCACTAGAATCGATAATCCACTCAGATTGGATGGCGGAAGTAGATTGCGCGCTTGGAGTACTTGCCCAGAGAATATAGTAGACATCATAGTGCATCAAGGTCTTTAATGGAAAAGGCGTTGGAGGGAAGACGACCAATATTGGTTTCAGTCACATGAGTAGTAGGATGATTGGACTAACAAGGACTATCACAGTCTCAGCTTCGATTATCTCTCCTCGAAGGTGCAAGGTGAGGATAAGGCGAAAACAAGAGTTTCATACATGACCATGTTTTCCACAATGACCTCACATCCGAAGAAGTGGATCGGAGGATTGAAGGCCGCGACCAAAGACGCTTTAATATTTGTTAGAGCGTCGACGATCTTCGCGACCCAAGCCCATACTGAAGGCTTCTCAAATAGAGGGAAGTGTTTGGCGGCTCAAGACATCCGTGCGAACCGTGTTAAATTCCATAGTAAGGCTCATAAGGAAGACATGAAGATGATATTAATCCTTCCTGTTTTTAATGCACTGGCATCGGCTGTGCATGTTGGACTGAAGTACTCAAAGTAGTCTAATTCTTGATAAAGGCGTTCGAACTTAGATAAATGGGCGACAATGCTAGAGGAGCCTTGCTTTAGTTCAAGAAGGTGCCGAGTGAGCTACCCATTTGAGAATAAGCCTTGCGAGCTCGAGTCCATATCTCAATGGCAGAGTCTATAAGCATGTAGATGCGATAGACCAAGGTGGCCTTGAGTGGAGTAGCCATGAGACCACCAGAGAATTGTCGGCATCCCACTTACGTCACGAAGGACCAGTACAGAGAGGTTGAACTGTTAGATGACATAGGAAAGATTGTTGTAAAGGCCCAATTATAAGCACATTTCCTTCTTCTCCTTTAGTCTCACATCTCTTGTATAAGATTATTCTCCTTCTCTTCTCCTATATATTTGTATTCTCTCTTGTATTTTACATATGAAGAAGTATATGCAAGGTTTGCTCATTCCTTTCTACATGGTATCAGAGGGACTCGGCCTCTTCTTGCGGCTAGCACTCTACTAACCGCCCGGTCTCTCCCTGCGGCTAGCCTCTGCTAACCGCCCGAACTTTCCTTCCCGCGCCAGGCGCGGCCTGTTTGTTTTCTACCCGCTACCTGCGGCTAGAACTTTCCACCCGCTTCTCTTCCCCTCCATTCTCGTGGCCTGCACCACTGCTTCCTTCTTCCTTTTATAAGATTCTCTTTGGCAAGTGGAGCCTTCTCCCACTTCCTTCTACCCGCACGGCTTCTTCTCTAACCGCTGCGGGCTCTACCCTCTCTTTCTCCTACCCGCTGTGAACTCTGCCCGCTGCGATTTTTTCCTACTCGCGGTCGAGCCTTCTCACGGCCTCTCCTAGCCGCTGCCTAGTCTGGCCTCTCGAGTTCTCGTCCTCGCGGCTTAGTCTTCTCCTTTTGTCTTCCCGCGCAGTCTCTCCTTCACCGTTGCGACCTCTCCCCTTTCTCTGTTCGTGCCGACCTCTCTTGTCGCTCCTTCTCTGGCCGCTAGTGTGTTCACTGTGACCACGCGGTCTGTTTCTCCGCACTTGGGCCGCGGCCTCCCTATCTCTCTCTTGCTCTCCGCTGCTCTTGTCGCTTTGACTACCCACTGCGGCCTCTCGTGTAACCGCACGGGCTTGTCGTGCAAGAGTGCTCTCCCGCAACAACCTCTTCTACCCGCGGCGACTTCTTCTCTGCCCTCTCGCTACTTTACTCCCTGCTCGCCGCGTCTTCACCTAGTCGCCGCGACTTCTCTTCGTCATCGCGACTTCTCTTCTCCTCTTCTCGTCGCGGATTGTTCTTTAACCGCTGCGATCCCCGCATCTGGGTCGCGACATCTTCTCTTGTCGCTGGTGTGATCACCGTGACCGTGTGGACTTCTCGCACGGCTTCTTCTCTGGCTAGTCGATGTGCCTTGTCTCAGTGCGTGCGGCCTGTTCTCACCACTGTCTCTTTTTACGCGGCTGCCTCTTCACGCACGGCTTGTTCTCGACGCTGCGGCCTGTTCTCGCTGTTATCCGTGCTTCCATCGTTCTAGTCGCTGGATCGGTCCGTCTAACCGCTGCCTTCTTGCCGCCCAGTTTTCGTGCCTCGCTGCCGATCAGGTTTATGGCATCCGACTCGCTCATTGCTGATGAGGTTGCTGCGTTGTGTACTCAACTACATCAACTTCAAGGGGTGGTTAGTCGCTCATTTGGCTCTGTTGCCTCGATTTTCATGGAAGGTATATCGTGCCTCTCACACAGCTCTCACTGGATTGTGGACTCAGGTGCTACACATCATCTCTCTTCGCAACAGCCGCCCAAATATTTAGATACTGCTTACCCCAAGCACATAACTGTGGTCAATGGTGACACGCTCCCAGTTTCTGGCGCTGCTAATCTGTCTCTTACTCCTCTTTCCTTATCCTCAGTTTTTCATGTTTCGGGCTCTCCTTTTAACCTTCTTTCTGTTAGTCGTCTTACACACGACCTTGATTTATGTGTTACTTTCTCACGCTCTTCCTTTGTGGTGTAGGATCGACTGACGCAGACTATACTTGGTAGAGGGCGACTGTCTAATGGGCTATATCTTATCGACGTTCCTCCCACTGCTCTCACCTCTGATCTCATCTTTGTCTCCACCACTGATTGTCATCGTCGTCTTGGGCATGCCCCTCTCCCAATTCTTAAGAAAGTTCTTCCTACTGTCTCTCTCCAAGAGTTCTTTTGTGAATCATGTATCTTCGGTAAACAACACCGTGTCTCTTTTTCTCCTTCATGTACTCGGAGCGATTCTCCTTTATCCCTAGTACATTCTGATATATGGGGCTCTATAAGGTCCCTAGTGTCTTGGGGAATCGGTACTTTGTTACCTTTATAGATGATTACTCGCTGGTTACCTGGTTGTATTTTCGTGATCGTAACGAACTCACGACTATGTTCCGTGCGTTTCTTACGGAAACACGCACTCAGTTTTCTACCTGTGTCAAAACTCTTCGTACAGACAATGCTCGAGAATATACTGGTCGCACATTCTCCAACCTGTGCGCTGAGTTCGGTATTATACATCAGACTTCCTGTGCTTATACGTCTCGACAGAATGGGGTAGCGGAACGAAAAAATCGCCACCTCCTTGATGTGGCTCGATCTCTCATGATCCAAATGCAGGTTCTTCCCCTCTACTGGAACTTTGTCGTCTCTACTGCTTGTCATCTCATCAATCGCATGCCTTCGTCTGTCCTCAACTTTGTGGCGCCCATTACTCTCCTTTATCCATCCATAACTCTCTTCTCTCTCACACCTCGTGTGTGTGGGTGTACCTGTTATGTCCACCACCTTGGTCCTTCCAATGACAAACTAGCCCTTCGTTCTACCAAAGCTATGTTTGTTGGGTACTCACGCACTCAGAAGGGGTATGTCTATTTTTCTCCTACCACTGGTAAGGTGGTTGTGTCTGCTGTTGTATCCTTTCATGAAGACCAATCATATCACACCAGTTCTTCTGATCCCCCTCTTCCTCCTCCGCTACCTCGGCCCATCATACCCGTGACGTCTTGACTTCCACCACTTCTCCCTACTCCTCTGCGTCGGATTCCCACACCACCACCAGTTCCTTCCAAACCTCCTATCATACAGGTTTACGCTCGTCGTCCTCCACGTCCAGATGCCCTACAGCAGCTTCCCCCTACCGGTGTGCTCTCGCGGCCTGTTGATCCGGTAATCTCCTCAACAGCACATCCAATGGCCAATTATGTCTCTCTACATCGGCTCTCTCCGCCCCTTCTTAACTTTGCTCTCTCTCTCCTCTATCTCTATACCTAACTCTGTGCAGGAAGCCCTCCAACATCTACGGTGGCGTGCCGCCATGGACGAAGAAATGCATGCTTTATGAGGTAATCACACATGGGATCTTGTATCTCTTCCTTCTGGTCACAGCTGTGTTAGCTGCAAGTGGATCTTTACTATCAAACATGTTGCAGATGGGACGGTGGATCGCTTAAAGGCTCGGCTGGTGGCTCGGGGCTTTACCCAACAGTATGACCTTGATTATAAGGAAACTTTTTCTCCAGTTGCAAAATTGAATTTCGTTCGGTTCTGCTCTCCTTAGTTTTTCACCCCGATGGACTATTCATCAGCTTGATGTCAAGAATGCTTTCTTGAATGACGATCTTCTTGAGACCGTTTACATGCATCAACCGCCCGGGTTTGAGAACACGGGGGAGTCTCGTGTATGCTTACTTCGCAAATCTATCTATGATCTCAAACAGTCTCCCCGGGCATGGTTTGGGAAATTCAGCAAGGTCGTTCGTCAGGTGGGCTTCAAACAGAGCTCTGCAGATTCCTCTCTCTTCACTCATCACCGGTCAACTGGGACCATAATACTTCTGGTTTATGTAGACGATATTATGATCACTGGTGATGACTCAACCGAGATACAACATGTTAAGCAACATCTAAACTCTATCTTCCAAATGAAAGACCTGGGAAATCTTCGATACTTTCTTGGTTTGGAGGTAGCTTGACGACCTGATGATCTAGTCTTATCTCAGCGTAAGTATTGCGTTGACCTTCTGCAAGATGCCGGTCTCTCGGTGTGTAAATCGCAGATACCCCGATGGAAGTCAACCACATGCTGTGTGCTCAGGGATCTGAGGACTCTCTCCTTCCAAATCCAGATAACTATCGCCGTCTTGTGGGTAAATTGATCTACCTAATCGTCACAAGAGCAGATATATCATTTGTGGTTGGTGTGGTAAGTCGGTTTATGCATACCCCACGGGTCTCTCACCTCCAGGCTGTGGAGCGCATTCTCAGGTATCTGAAGACTTCTCCTGGGCAAGGACTTGTGTACAAGACATCCTCTTCTCTGTCTCTTATTGCATACTCAGATGCGGATTACGCGGGCTCGTTGGATGATCGACGGTCTACAACTGGGTTCTGTACTTTGGAGGAAATCTTATCACATGGCGGAGTAAGAAACAGACAGTTGTTGCTCGCTCGTCTGCTGAGGCTGAATACCGTGCAAGGAAAGATTGTTGTAAAGGCCCAATTATAGGTCCATTTCCTTCTTCTCCTTTAGTCCCACATCTCTTGTATAGGATTGTTCTCCTTCTCTTCTCCTATGTACTTGTATTCTCTCTTGTATTTTACACATGAAGAAGTATATGCAAGGTTTGTCTATTCCTTTCTACATGAACAATGGACCCATCAATGTTCCCATACAGTTGATGACTGTGAATGACATGTTATGCCTCCTGGGACCACTCGAGATAATTGGAGACGTTCAAAGATACGGTGGTAATATGGAAGGACTCAAAGGAACCATGGGTTCGCGGATAATCCACGATGTCTACGATAACAAGTTCGGGTACTAGGATTCGCGAAGAGGAGCAGCGAAAAAATCACCTTGATTTGATACCAAGTTGAGAAATGGAATATATATTATTTCCAATCTAAAAATATAGACATTGCATGATACCTCTATATATACCCAAAGGGAGGAGAGTCCAAACCAATATTAGAGATGTGGGATTAAAAACAATAAAATGAACATGGGCCTTTATAGTCTTTACCATGGGCTATAATACAACTCTTATTCAACTTACAGTGAATTTCTATGATCTTTAAACTCTTTGATATAACTTCCATTTGGCCAATGATTGTCTCTCTTTGAATTTTACAGATACTTCCCAGATTACTTCAGATTGGTTGCCTTAATATTCCCTGCATAAGTTGAAAAACAGCAAAACTTTCTTCTAGTCTTTCAATAATGTGTAAACTGTATTCCAATTATGCAAACCTAAGAGGTGCATAAAGATTTGTGCCGACCTATTAGCAAGAGAAAGAAATGTCAGGTATTTTTTTATTTTTACTTTTTTAATTTTCAACACAACAACATTGTCAATAATTTTTGAAGAATTTAAATGAGCTATATCTCCTCATTTCCAAACTGCCTTCGTCCTTGCTGGGTCAAGTTTGGCAAGTTTTACGAGTTTGACAATTTGCATTGTATGATCTTTTGTTTACCTCATCAAATTTTAATTTTTTTACTAATACCTAGATCATTCAGTTGAACATCAATTAGTAGCAGTAATTCAGTTAATTGATGTGGTTCATTTGTCAAAGCAGTTCAGTTAGTTGTTTAATTAATTTATTGAATGATTAATTCTTAGTTTATCTTATTAGTTATTAGTGTTGAGAATTTAGCACTAATGTAGTCCATATTAAACTGAACAATGCAATTTTTAACCTTTCGAGGTGGTGTTTGAGAATTTCTTAATATGTCACCCATCTTGGTTGAGTTAGCGCACTTAACTAAACTCCACCTACTTTTCTTAAAATGTTCCTCACATACTTGGGTCTAAAGAATTGCATGTATATCCTATCAAATGATTCTCGGTTTTTGATGTACAGTTTAATTCATTTATGACCCATTTTTCTAATAGCATACAACAACACTCAAGCCTTTATCTCACTATAGTGGGGTCGGCTATATGGATCCTTATGTCGTCATTGTGCCCTATCTTTTGTCATAATCTCACTAATGCCTAAGTACATCATGTCTTTCCTTATAGTTTCATTCCAAGTCTTTATTGGTCTACCCCGCCCTTGTTTAACTTGCCTAGTGACTAGACTTTCACAACGCCTAACAGGTGCCTCTAATGGTCTCCTTTGTACGTGTCCAAACCATCTTAGTCGAGCTTCTCGCATCTTCTCTGCAATTGTTGTTACTCCCGTCTTCTCTGCAATTGGTCTCCTTTGTACGCGTCCATACCATTTTTCTCATAGCATGTCATCTTAAAATCCCACACTGTCTCGACTTCTTTTGGCTCACTACTCGTGTAACACTTTGATGCGAGCACTCTTTAGTCTCACACCCAACTATTCCCGCTCTACTTTTGCGACTACAATCACCGCCCATGACTAATTCTAATACTATACATCTGCGACTACAGCTCCAAACCAAGACTGTTGCCACACCACCAGCAAGCACTCCGCAACTGCGTAACAATCAAATAGGTAGGATCCCTAGGAGAAAGCTAAGGGAAGGGTCTTAGCGAGAGAATTGAGAGAAGAAGAACAAGGAATATGGAATTACTCATTCATTTTTATCATTGCAGTTCGGTGTCCATTTACAAACATTTACACAATACAACTATTACAAACTGCATCCAACATGATCTCCTCGACTGCTACAGAAGTCACAATAAATTGGTGCTCTCATACTCAGCAGTGAATACTCGCCCATGTACAGTTACTAATTATTACTGTTGGAATAGTATTGTTGTAACAAATATTGTAATTACATTTATACCATTGTAAATAGTTTTATAATATATATGCATTCCTTGGGCATAGAGGATCGAACTTTCATACTTTTGTCTTTCTCTACTCCTTTGCTGGAGCTAATTCGCTTGCTTGAAAAGTGATCTCATCAACTACTTCAACTTGCCGCCCATCTTACTTGCCATAGCAGATGAAAGTCTATTCCACAATCTAAAGGCCGCCATCATCTCCCTCCTGGAAACTGAAGACTCCAAAATGATAATATCGTTGCCATCACTGCCTCCAACATCACCAACAACTTCAACATTAATCTGGAACCTTTTCTTCACCTCATTACTCATCCTTCCATCCACAATGTCCAAAACAATCTTTGTTGCCTCAACCATTTCAAGGCCAGGCATACCCCAACAGCCTGAGACTCATCATTCCTCCATTCCAGTTACTCATACACCTACCTTAAATTCGGCACCAACATAGACACATTGCTCGATCTCCCCATCCTTTGCATGGGCAATAAACCCCTTAACCACCCACAATATCACCACCACACCTTAAGGCACGTTCAATCCACCTAAATTTTCAAAATCGACAGGTTTGAAATGGGATCTTTAAGGTCGCCGAATAATTCGACTATCATCGCATCCACACCGAAGAACACATAACCATCACTTCCTTTTATATGGAAGGATCTTCACTCTCATTGTTCGTGTTAGAGAATACAAAGAAAAATGATGTATTAGCTCATTAATATGGCCCATGTAGGATTTAGTGTTTAGTCCCACATTGTTTGTATAGCCGAGTCTTCTCTCCTCTCTCCTATATAATTGTACTCATACTTGTATTTTTGTATTCAAGAAGTATATACAAGGTTTGAATCACTTTTCTACATGGTATCAGAGGGAACGGTCCGGCCAGTTTTTTTCTAATCACCCAGTCTTCCGGTTAAACCGGGCGGCCTGTGGTTCTGCTTAACCGCACTGCTTCTGCTGCTTCGTTCCTCCCAACCACATCTTTTCTCTCTCTCGTGGATCCACCTCCTCTCTCTTCTACGCTCCTCTTATAAGCCTTCCTCTCTCTGGCAAGGGGACTCCACTCTCGTGCGGTTAGATTTTTTTAACCGCGCTGGGCTGCCTCCTCTCTGCGGCTTTCCTTCTTCCTGCGGCTAGATCTATCTATATGGCAGCCTGTTTTCTGGCGACCTGCCCCTATCCGCTGCGACCAGTTTTTGATCGTTGCGACCTGGACCTTTTTCGTGGCGACCAACTCTTCTCAGCCTTATCACTGCAGTAGTCTTTCCCGCTGCGGTCTAGCTTCTTGCCGCGCGGTACCCTTGTCACACGAACTCTTTCCCGCTGCGGCCTCGTGTCTTGCCGCGCGGTCTCCTTGTCGTGTAGACTTCTTCTGCGGGGTCTCCTCTTGTTGTCTGTCTTGCCGCTTAGTGCTTCACTGCTCGACGTGGTTGTTCGCGCGGACTGCCTGCAACTTCTCGTGAACTCTACTGCTCTTGTTGCAGTCTGATTTTAACTGCGTGGTCTAGGACCTGTTCACTGTCCTATGCTCCTGGTTGCCGCCCGGCTAGGTTTCTTGCCTTTGTTCCTCTATCCGCTGCGGACCTCTTCTACTCGCTGCGATCTTTGGCGTACGGAAATTCTAATGCATCCTCTATTCTACCCGATCGTGTTGCGGCTCCAGTCTCCGAGCCTCGCGATGAACTCCGGATTACTACTATCTCTCTCAATGGGAAACAAAATTTTGTGTAATGGGTACACTCGGTTCGTCGCGTCCTACAGATGAAAGGCCTTCTTCATCACCTGACTCGGGCCACTCTGACCGCTCCCACCGATGAGTGACTTCGGGATGATGGCCGAGTCCAATCTTGGCTCCTCAACTCCATGGACACTGAGCCCTATCGAATGGCTATGTATCCGTTACAGACCGAGAAATGTGTAGAGAGGAGTGGATCCTAGAATGGGGAAGAAGATAGAAGAACTAGAGAGAGAAGCTAGAGAGAGAATAGAACTTTCGTTACTTTTTGTTTAATGGTTACATGACCCCCAAAGGCCCATATATAGGCACCGATGGTAACGACTCGATACAACGACTCGATACAACGACTCGACTCATAATAATAATAATAAACCAACTACCTGACTCGATGCAATGAATCGACTCATAATAATAATAATAAACTAATAATAATATAAGATAACCAATGGAGGACCCGTAACACTCCATCCGCCCTTCAAAGCGAGTTTGCCCTCAAGCTCGTGCTCCTTGCGGGTGGCCGGACTGTAACACCCCTTCCCAGTATTACAGAAATCAGCCGTCCGGCCGGGTCAGCGATATAAAGAAAACTAGGAAGCAGTATTAAAACTAGTAGCAACAGGTAATAGAAGTCCAAACTAAACAGATTTAATACTTACAGCAAAAGTTAAAAAAAAGGTAAACTAAGGTTAACCACATACCTGATGTCTGGATTCACAGAGCCACTAAACAATAATAGAATTGTAATAACTGAAAATTTGAACTATCATAATAAGTTTGATGCAAGATATATAAAATATTAATGAGTTACACTGTCCACAACTACAAGTACATGCTGAAATGGAGTAAACTGAATGGTAAAAGTACTACAAACTGACACCATCATGACGCTCATCCTAAACGTAGTTTCCCACCTGGATCACCTGAAAAACATTGTCCACGAAGGGTCAGAGTAAAGAAAAACAATTCCCCTTAGTGACACTAAAACAGATTTACATATGAATGCATGCATGTCTTTAAAACTAGTATCGTGCACTGAAAACATTTTATGTTATATGTTATGCATGTTTTTCCTATACTTCCTGGTGAACACACTATAGTTCTATATTCATGACTTTTCGTTCATTTACCCAAGCTCTGACGTTCACTAACTAGTGTACTGTCTCACGTCAAGTATGTACTTGAGTTCTAGGTGGCTTCTAGCCTACACGTTTATTGGGAAGGCTCTAGGCAGAGTAGCTCCTAACGCGCAACGGAAACTGACGACCCGAGACCATCTGACGAACTCAATTGTTCTAGTGCCACGCGGACACGGTCTCGAATCTACTAACTGTCTCAAAGGGGAGTCAACTCTCAAGACTGTAACTCATAGGATACCATATGCCCTATGAGGAAGGTAGTGCGCCTCTACCAAACACGAAAAGACTGGTGTGCTACTGACATTTTTGGTCTGACGCTACTCTGCATGGGATATCTTTTCTGGTGTACTAATGGGCGACCCTTGACTTTCTCGTAGTCGACTTGAAGGGACCTTCGCATCCTTGGTTGGACAATCTCCAAACTTACATGCACGTGTGAAGTTTCGTACTTAACTAACTGTTCACGACTTTACTAACGTGGTTATGGAACAAGGCGTTATCATACGCGTTTCCACAATTATTTTTCTACTGCCACACCTTTTCTATGCATGGTTATGATGCTTGTACGAAACCTACTCATGCGTATAAAATATAATTACTTGATATGTCTAACTAAAAGAAATTAGGATTTCCTTACAGAGGTGCTGCGACGCTCGTATACTCGGCGCGGCGACATTTTCTCTTCCAAAAGTAATCCTATTGCTGGGGACCTTCAAAAAGCTGTCCCGACCCCGCCAAAGTCCTGCAATTTACCGTATCCCTAATTTCAGAATTTTCCCCTCTACGATATTCTCATGGAAAAAATTTATATATAATTAGGGTTACAAAATTCATGCGTTAAACTTCAGATATTACCTTTAAGTATAGCGTTTGAGGCTCCCAATGCGTTCCACACAAAATCCGTGGTAAACTACGAACACCAAAACCTAAAATAGGGCAATAAAAATGAAAACCTAGGTTAAGCTAGTTTCCAAAACGAAGGAAATCCAAGCAGAAATCTAGAAAAGGAAGAGATCTACTCACCGGAAACGAACAAATTCCAAACTCCTTCGGTTAGGGTTAGACCCGGTTCTCCCACGGCTAAGGAAGGATGAGGAAGGCTCACCTATGCCTGCAGAGGAGGGAGGAGACGTCGGAGATGGTTTCCGAAGGGGGACAAGCCGTCGGCTATGGCAGCAGGGGATCGTCGGCCTGGCGTCGGCGCTGCGTGCGGGAGACGGAGCGGAAAGGAGAAATGTCGGGCTGCTGCGGTTTTCGGCTTATTCCCGTGAGAAATGGGGGTGTGCGGGATTTAAAAGATAGGTTATACGTTTGATAACCGTATGAAGTGAGGGGGGGGGAATTGAAACCAGCTATTGGCACCCCAAAATAGAAATTCTCATTTACTCCTATTCAACACACATTAATTTGTCGCGCCTTCGTCACTAACATAAAATGTGTTACACTATCATTATGACTAGCACACTTCTCCAATTAACGGACGCGAAATATACGTATAATATCATTGTACCTTGACGACGCGCTGCCTCGATCAAAATCTGTCGCGACTTGCCCCTACAAATTTTAAATAATTTCGCGTCAGATTTATGGATGTTACAAATCTCCCCTCCTAACAAAAATTTTCGTCCTCGAAAATTGTAACCATACCTGAATCGAAGAGAAAAGAATAGTCTGCATTGCTCTTAAGTTCATACTCTCGCTCCCAAGTATACTCTGGCCTGCCACAGTTCATCCAAAGGACTTTGACCATGCGAATCCCTCTATTTCTGAGCTTATGTATGCTTGAATCCACTATTCTGACTGGTCTAACCTCAATACTAAGATCTGTCTCAATTTGTGCTTCCTCGGTACTGATGATCTGACTAGGATCTCTGACTGCTCTCCTCAGATAGGAGACGTGCAATACATCATGTACACCACTCATTTTCTTAGGTAAGGCCAACCTGTAGGCAACCTCACCAACTCTTTCCAGCACCTCAAAAGGACCAACGAATCTGGGGCTCAGCTTTTTCATCCGCTTTATTCTAGAGACTCCTCTGACTGGTTTGACCTTCAGATAAACATGGTCTCCAACACTGAACTCTACTGACCTGTGCTTCTGATCATGATACTTGGTCTGGCGATCCTGAGCTGTATTCATACGCTCCTGAATAAGTTTGATCCTATCAGTGGTCTTATCAATCCATGACTCCCTGATTGTGGATCTCTCTTCACTTTCAGCCCAACATAACGGTGTCCGACAACGTCTGCCATAGAGGGCCTCGAACGGTGTCATCCCAATACTCGTCTGAAAACTATTGTTGTAGGAGAACTCCACTAGTGTAATATATTTCTCCCACTTTCCTCCAAAGTCTAAAATGCACATCCGCAGCAGATCCTCCAAAGTCCTATTTGTGCGCTCAGTCTGTCCATCTGTCTGGTGATGGAAAGCGGTGCTGAAATGTAACCTGGTACCCAACCGCTCCTGTACGTAACGCCACTCCCTGGAGGTAAACCTGTCATCTCGGTCTGAAACTATAGTCTTGGGAACACCGTGAAGTCGAACTATCTCGTCCACATATAACTGAGCTAAACTGGGACCCTGATCTGTCTTCTTAAGAGGAATAAAATGAGCGACCTTAGAAAGCCAATCAACTATAACCCATAAGGAGTCATTCCCACTCTGTGATCTCGGCAAACCATGAACGAAATCCATGGATATATGTTCGAATGTCCACTCAGGAATGGGAAGTGGCTGCAACTTGCCTCCAGGCCTTTGGCACTCGGCCTTAACCAACTTGCACGTCTCGCACTTCCCTACATAAACTGCAACTTCACTCTTCAAGCCTGGCCACCAGACTAACTTCTTGAGATCTGCATACATGTTCGTGCTACCCGGATGTATAGAATATCTGGAATTGTGTGCCTCAAATAAAATATCCTCGCGAAGGTGACTAACATCGGGGATACACACCCTGCCATCAAACAACAATAAATCATCCTGAATAGTGAATCCCTCCTTCTGAGCTGTCTGCACTGAGCTCCAAATCTCTGTCATCTTTGGATCCAACGGTAGAGCTGTCCTGATTCTATCCTTGATATCGCAGGTAATCTCCATCCAACTCAACCTTGCAGAACCAAAACTACTGTGTGGCACAACGGTAAAGTCCAGTCTCTCCAGCTCTCGCACTAACTCCTTCTGCTGAGTGAGGAGAAAGAAACATGAACCTCTACGGCTAAGGACATCAGCTACAACGTTCGCCTTTCCTGGATGGTACTGAATGTCTACGTCGTAGTCTGATAGAAACTCTAACCATCTGCGCTGCCTCAAATTGAGCTCTCGCTGATCAAAGATATACTTGAGGCTCTTATGATCAGTGAATATCTCACAACGCACTCCATAGAGATAGTGCCTCCAAATCTTTAGGGCATGTATGACTGCTGCAAGCTCCAAGTCATGCACTGGATAGTTCCTCTCATAACCTTTAATTGTCTCGAGGCATAGGCTACGACCTTTCCATGCTGCATGAGAACACATCCCAAACCCTGACCTGATGCATCGATGTAGATCTGAAACCCGTCAGGCCCTGAAGGTAAACTCAAAATCGGTGCGGTCATCAACCTGCCCTTCAAGTCCTCAAACGCCAACTCACACTCCACCGTCCAATCCAAACCCTTACCCTTCCTAGTGAGAGAAGTCAGTGGTAAGGCTATCTTTGAAAAATCTCTGATGAATCTCTTGTAGTAGCCAGCAAGACCCAAAAAGCTGCGAACCTCTGAAACTGTCGTCGGCCTTGGCCAACCCTAAATGGCCTCTATCTTCTTCGGATCAACACTAACCACTTTCTGACTGATGATGTGGCCTAAGAATGCAATCTCTGAAAGCCAAAAATCACACTTTGAAAACTTGGCAAACAACTGATTCTTCCTGAGTGTGCTCAAAACAATACTGAGGTGTGCTGCATGATCTTCTGCACTCTTAGAGAACACCAAGATGTCATCTATAAAGACGATGACAAAACGATCCGAGTACTCCCGAAATACACTGTTCATCAGGTCCATAAATACTGAAGGGGCATTGGTCAGCCCGAACGGCATGACCACGAACTCAAAGTGTCCATATCTGGTGCTGAAAGCCGTCTTCTGAATATCCATGTCGCGAATCTTTAACTGGTGATAGCCTGACCTCAGATCTAACTTGGAGAAAGTGTTCGATCCCACCAACTGGTCAAACAAATCATCAATCCTGGGAATCGGGTATTTATTCTTTACTGTCAGTTTGTTCAACTCACGGTAGTCTATGCACAGTCTCAGACTATCATCCTTCACAAAAAGCACTGGAGCACTCCATGGTGAAGTACTGGGGCGTATAAAACCCAAATCAAGCAACTCCTGCAACTGACTCTTCAACTCTGCTAGTTCCCTTGGAGCCATCCGATAGGGAGATTTGGTTACCGGTGTAGCCCCAGGCTACAAGTCTATCGGGAACTCAATCTCTCTATCTGGAGGGGCACCGGGGAGCTCTTCCGGGAAAATATCGGGGAACTCCTGCACCACTGGTACCTCTGACAAGTCAGCCTTAGTCTTTGCCTTCATCAGTACTACGAAGGTTTCACAACCCTTACTGATGGACCTTCTCGCTTGGACTGCAGATATGATCATCTTCACTACTCCCTTCAAGCCCTGAAAAGAAAATGAAGTCTGATTGGGGCCATCAAACTGTATCTGCTTCGCCCTACAGTCAATCCTTGCGTTGACTGCCGAAAGCCAGTCCATTCCAAAAATCAGATCGAATCCTGCAATAGGTAGCTGCAAAGCTTCCACAACAATCTCGGTGTCAACAAACTGCACCCGTACCCTGCACCTATCTCTGGTCTGCAGAAGGGATCCATTCGGCATCATAACATCCAGCGCTACAATCTCTGAGAAGACTTTTAAATTCAACTTACGCACTAGAGATTCTGCGATAAACGAGTGCGAGACACCCGTATCAAACAGAATCTTAGAGGGTAAATTACGAATCATAAGGATGCCTACATGAATGATTTTCAAAAATAAAAAGAGTGTCACTACGGAGGATTAAATAAACTTATCAGGCAAAGTAAAGACTTACCTGTCACTACATCCTCCTGCTCCTTAGCCTCCTGCTGACCAAGCCCATAAGCTCTGGGCTGCACCAAATCTCGACCCTGCTGTGGTCTTCCATCAGTAATCATCAACGCTTTGCCCTTGTCTGCTCTGCTAGGGCCACCAACCTCATACTGCGACTGCAGGAACAAAGTACATTTGTCATCTACCGAAAATTTATAAATGTACAAAATACAACAAGGTTGATTACCTGATTCGATCCACCTTCCTGACAGAAACGAGCTATGTGTCCAGGTTGACGACACTTGTAACACACGCCCGCGCTGGCCAAACACTCTCCTGGATGGCGACGCTGACACTTGGGACAAAGGGGGTAGTCCCTGCTCCTGTCACCAGATTGACCATACTTCCTCGCCTCAGGCTTCTGCTTCTTGTTCCAGTTCTTCCCCTGATCATTCCTGCTCTGCTGCGATTGATGTGAATCTTGAGATCGCTTTGCACGTAAATTACTTCGCTTTTGAACCTTCTGCTGGTCAGCCTCCAGCCTGCGAGCCGTATCCACTAAGCTCCTGTAATCAGCATTGACCATAGTCATCAGCGGCTGTCTCAACGAGTCACGTAAACCATCCACAAAACGGCTGCACTTCTCAGTCTGGTCTCCCTGCATCACGCCCGCATATCGAGCCAGATGGGTAAGCTCTCGCTCGTACTCAGCAGCAGTCCTGTCCCCCTAGAAAAGCCTAAGATATCTCTCCTGTAGACCTCGTCGTGCGGAAGGAGGCACGAACCAACTCGCAAGAGCTCTAGAAAATTCGCCCTACGTAAACATGTCTGGCGTACGACCTGGCAAAAAAAACATGGTCATATTATCTAAAAAGAACGTATCACTTTCAAAAGATAAAAGAAATTTCATAACCATATACCTGCGGGGTCATCTGTCCGGTACTTGTCCCACCAGACCTTTGTCTCACCTCGGAGGAGGAAAACTGCCAGAGGAACCTTCTTGTTCTCTGGGCACTCCAAAACATCCAGCAGGTCTCTGGTGTTTGCCACCCAATCATCTGTGTCCATCGGGGTCTCGTCCCCACTGTAGTTTGAAGGCTGAAGTTCTCTAAAGTTCCTCAAGTAACGCTCCAGGGTCATCTCCACAGGTGCTGGGGCAGGAGCTGGTGCAGGGGCTGGTACTTGTACTGGAACTGGAAACCCTGCAGCCAATCCTCTCTGAAACTCCATCAAGGCAACAGTAACCACCTTGTCAATCTGAGACGCTATGTCAGTACCCTCTGTATCTGCTGGAACTTATGGTACCTGCGGCACAGCAGCATCTCTCATAGTCGCGTTAGGAACAGGGTCCTGACGTGAAGATTCACCCGGTTCACTTACTCGAGTTGCCTGATAGAACATATAAAAGAAATCTGATTATTTATCAAGCATCTGCAAAATCTGGCCTCGCAACTTTATTTCGTACTCTTGCGAAACTAAGGCTTGAGCGCAACTTAAAATACTCTACTAACAAGAGTTTACTCTTACACAATCTTATGGCTCTGTGAAAACCTTCTAGGGTTCAGGGATCCCTAACCTCGCCTCTGATACCAATTTGTAACACCTCTTCCCAGTATTACAGAAATCAGCCGTCCGGCCGGGTCAGCGATATAAAGAAAACTAGGAAGCAGTATTAAAACTAGTAGCAGCAGATAATAAAAGTCCAAACTAAACAGATTTAATACTTACAGCGGAAGTTAAAAAAAAGGTAAACTAAGGTTACCCACATACCTGATGTCTGGATTCACAGAGCCACTAAACAAGAATAGAATTGTAATAACTGAAAATCTGAACTATCATAATAAGTCTGATGCAAGATATATAAAATATTAATGAGTTACACTGTCCACAACTACAAGTACATGCTGAAATGGAGTAAACTGAATGGTAAAAGTACTACAAACTGACACCATCATGACGCTCATCCTAAACGTAGTTTTCCACCTGGATCACCTGAAAAACATTGCCCACGAAGGGTCAGAGTAAAGAAAAACAATTCCCCTTAGTGACACTAAAACAGATTTACATATGAATGCATGCATGTCTTTAAAACTAGTATCGTGCACTGAAAACATTTTATGCTATATGTTATGCATGCTTTTCCTATACTTCCTGGTGAACACACTATAGTTCTATATTCATGACTTTCCGTTCATTTACCCAAGCCCTGACGTTCACTAACTAGTGTACTGTCTCACGTCAAGTCTGTACTTGAGTTCTAGGTGGCTTCTAGCCTACACGTTTATTGGGAAGGCTTTAGGCAGAGTAGCTCCTAACGCGCAACTGAAACTGACGACCCGAGACCATCTGACGAACTCAATTGTTCTAGTTCCACGCGGACACGGTCTCGAATCTACTAACTGTCTCAAAGGGGAGTCAACTCTCAAGACTGTAACTCATAGGATACCATATGCCCTATGAGGAAGGTAGTGCGCCTCTACCAAGCACGAAAAGACTGGTGTGCTACTGACCTTTTTGGTCTGACGCTACTCTGCATGAGATATCTTTTCTGGTGTACTACTGGGCGACCCTTGACTTTCTCGTAGTCGACTTGAAGGGACCTTCGCATCCTTGGTTGGACAATCTCCAAACTTACGTGCACGTGTGAAGTTTCGTACTTAACTAACTGTTCACGACTTTACTAACGTGGTTATGGAACAAGGCGTTATCATACGCGTTTCCACAATTATTTTTCTACTGCCACACCTTTTCTATGCATGGTTATGATGCTTGTACGAAACCTACTCATGCGTATAAAATATAATTACTTGATATGTCTAACTAAAAGAAATTAGGATTCCCTAATTTCAGAATTTTCCCCTCTACGATATTCTCATGGAAAAAATTTATATATAATTAGGGTTACAAAATTCATGCGTTAAACTTCAGATATTACCTTTAAGTGCACGATACTAGTTTTAAAAACATGCATGCACCCCAAAATGGGGGTGTGCGGGATTTAAAAGATAGGTTATACGTTTGATACCCGTATGAAGTGGGGGGGGGGGAATTGAAACCAGCTATTGGCACCCCAAAATAGAAATTCTCATTTACTCCTATTCAACACACATTAATTTGTCGCGCCTTCGTCACTAACATAAAATGTGTTACACTATCATTATGACTAACACACTTCTCCAATTAACGGACGCGAAATATACGTATAATATCATTGTACCTTGACGACGCGCTGCCTCGATCAAAATCCGTCGCGACTTGCCCCTACAAATTTTAAATAATTTCGCGTCAGATTTATGGATGTTACACGGACCATCTGGTACCTTGATCTCCCTCCAGAACAAGGCGCGGTAATGTGTAGCGCTGCAGGGGCGTTGGCGAGGAGTGGGGACGTCATCAGTAAAACGGGCGGCAGATGGAATGTCATTGTCTGGCTTGTTGGAGGGGCTGATAGCAACAGCCACGCGGAAGCCGGAGGGCTGACATGCGGCGGCAGGAATGGATCCGTCGAGGTCGGTGGAGCAAGTGCCAAGGGTCGAGGCGGCGAAGCGGCCGGTGGGATTGGCATGGCAGGGGCCAACGGAGCAAGAGCCGACGATGTGTCCGGAAGTGGAGGTGGAAGCGCGGCCTGTGGAGCTGACGGAGTAATAACCGACTGAAGAGGCGGCGCGGTGGTCGGGGCCAGTAACTGCGGAAGGATGGCCACAAAAGTAGAGGGTGGTGGTGGTGACTGCTCGAGAGGAGTTGGTGGGGGTGGAGGTGGAGGTTGCGTCGAAAGGTTGACGACAGAGCCCCGAAGTGAGGATGGCGGCGAATTCGGGGAAAGAGGGTACCCGAAAAGTCGAGCGAGATCCTCCAGAAAACGTGCGGTGTTGGCGGCGAGGGTCGCCTCAAGTTTCGCAAGAGACGCACGAGCGGAGGCCGCCTCGGCAACGCCGAGTGGTACATCCATACCAGTAAATATAATATGATTGTATATTAACCCAATACTTAATTAAATAGGTAAGGTGTGCTGGAAAAGGGGAGAGATATTGTGGGGCAGGGGTATTGGGATGGATGGTAGGGAAAAAATATAATAAAAAGAAGATAAGATGGGTGTTGGAAGAGACCCTTACGAAGCTCGAGGAATATTGTGCGGCTCGATATGGCAGCGGAAGGGGAGGGAGGGAATAGACAGAGCGGAGATGGGCTGCGCAAGGTTGAAGCAGCACTGGGTTGGCGTGGACGTCGATGCGGGAAAAGCTTCTGGAATCGGGAGGGAGCTGCCTCGGAACAGTGGGGGCGGCGACCAACGGGAACAACGACCGGATGGGGTCGCCAGAGGCGCGGCAGTTGTGGGAAAAAAGAACGCGGTGGGGCACTGTTGATGTGCTACGGCGGGAAGAAACTGAGCGGCCGGAGGGGAGGATGGCTCTGCTGCGGTAATGGCGGAAGCAGAGTAGCAGGATGGATCTGTTGCGGGCTGCCCTAGGAGAGGAGGAGGAAAGTCTTCTGATACTAAGTTGTTACGGACCGAGAAATGTGTAGAGAGGAGTGGATACAAGGGGGTAAACCCTAGAATGGGGGAGAAGATAGAAGAACTAGAGAGAGAGAAGCTAGAGAGAGAATAAAACTTTCGTTACTTTTTGCCTAATGGTTACATGACCACCCCCAAAGGCCCATATATAGGCACCGATGGCAACGACTCGATACAGCGACTCGATACAACGACTCGACTCATAATAATAATAAACCAACTACCTGACTCGATACAACAACTCGACTCATAATAATAATAATAACCTAATAATAATATAAGATAACCAATGGAGGACCCATAACAGTATCATGACACGGCAAAGATCATGTGGGAAGAGCTCCACTCGTTTTACTCTGAGCAGAATAGTTTGCAACACTTATTCGACATTATCTTAGATCTTCAGAATCTTGATCCTGGGGCTCCTGGTGATATGATCTCCTTTGTTGCTAAAGTCAAGACCCTGATCGATGCCGGGATCTAGCATCAGCCTCCCACTACAGATCTGACCACTCAACGGGCCCAGAAAGAAGTGGTCGGGATTGCGATGATGATGTCCCGGGTTCCCTCTCACCTTCACACTGTTCGGGCCCAGATTCTTTCATCTAATACCACCCCATCTTTGTCTGATGTGTGTTTTATGCTTCTGAAGTTCACCCCGCCCTAGGATGTTCCTGTTACTCTCTCCCCGGCTCTCCTCCAGCACTCTACACCTGCTCCGCCTGCTCAGGGTTCCTCAGCTCGTGGGGGCCGCTACACATCTCGGGGACGTGGTCGGTCTGGAAAATCTCTGTTTAAGTGCACCTATTGTCGACGGGATGACCATCTTGAGGCCACCTGCTATCGCAAACATGGCTTGCCTCCCCATCTTGATGTTCCTGCTATGGCTAATCCTCCTGCTGCTCGTGCCCAGGATTCTGCTGCCTCTGCTCGGGCAGACATTGATGATCTACGCACTCAGCTCCAGCACCTGCAAGGGGTGATCTCTCGCTCGTCTGGCTTCGTCACATCTATTTCCAACGAAGGTATATCTTGTCTCTCACAGGTCTCTCACTGGATTGTGGACTTGGGTGTCACACATCATATTACGTCGCAACGACCTCCGCACTATTCGGTGACTGCTCACCCCCAATTCATCGCTGTGGCAAATGGTGATACCACCCCCCGTTTCTGGTGCTGCTGATATAGCCCACACCTACGCTCTCTCTAACTTCTGCTCTTCAAGTTCCCGGTTCCCCCATTTAACTTGCTCTTTGTTAGCCTCCTCACACATGACCTAAATTGCTTTATTACTTTCTCACCTTCTACCTTTGTTGTGCGGGATCGGCAAATGCAGAATATCATTGGTAAGGGACGACTGTCAAATGGGCTCTACCTCTTCGATGTACCTCTTTCTGCTCTCTCCGTTGTCTCCACTACTGATTGACCTCGCCATCTTGGGCATGCTCCTCTCCAGATTCTCAAGAAGGCTCTTCCGGATATCTTCTTGCATGAGTTTTCTTGTGAATCGTGTATCTTTGACAAACATCGTGTTTCTTTTCATCCTACTTGTACTCGGAGTGATACTCCATTATCATTAGTACATTCTGATATTTGGGATCCTTATAACACCCCTAGTATGCTTGACTATCGTTATTTTGTCACATTTATTGATGACTATTCACGTTTAACCCGGTTATACTTACTTCGGGGTCGTACTGAATTAACCACTACATTTTGCACCTTCCTTAGCGAATTACGTACACAGTTCCCCTCTCCTCTAAAGGTTATTTGCACAGATAATGTCAGGAATACACTAGCCGGACATTTGCGAACTTATGCACTGAAAGTAGTATTATACATCAAACCTCGTGTGCATATACGCCTCAACAAAATGGTGTGCACTCAGCTCCAGCACCTGCAAGGGGTGATCTCTCGCTCGTCTGGCTTCGTCACATCTATTTTCAACGAAGGTATATCTTGTCTCTCACATGGCTCTCACTGGATTGTGGACTCGGGTGCCACACATCATATTACGTCGCAACGACCTCCGCACTATTCGGTGACTGCTCACCCCCAATTCATCGCTGTGGCAAATGGTGATACCACCCCCCGTTTCTGGTGCTGCTGATATACCCCACACCTACGCTCTCTCTAACTTCTGCTCTTCAAGTTCCCGGTTCCCCCATTTACCTTGCTCTTTGTTAGCTGCCTCACACATGACCTAAATTGCTTTATTACTTTCTCACCTTCTACATTTGTTGTGCGGGATCGGCAAACACAAAATATCATTGGTAAGGGACGACTGTCAAATGGGCTCTACCTCCTCGATGTACCTCCTTTTGCTCTCTCTGTTGTCTCCACTACTGATTGACATCGCCGTCTTGGGCATGCTCCTCTCCAGATTCTCAAGAAGGCTCTTCCGGATATCTTCTTGCATGAGTTTTCTTGTGAATCGTGTATCTTTGACAAACATCATCGTGTTTCTTTTCATCCTACTTGTACTCGGAGTGATACTCCATTATCATTAGTATATTCTGATATTTGGGATCCTTATAACACCCCTAGTATGTTTGGCTGTCGTTATTTTATCACATTTATTGATGACTGTTCACGTTTAACCCGGTTATACTTACTTCGGGGTCGTACTGAATTAACCACTACATTTTGCACCTTCCTTAGCGAATTACGTACACAATTCCCCTCTCCTCTAAAGGTTATTTGCACAGATAATGTCAGGAATACACTAGCCGGACATTTGCGAACTTATGCACTGAAAGTAGTATTATACATCAAACCTCGTGTGCATATACACATCAACAAAATGGTGTGGCAAAGCGAAAGAATCGCCATCTTCTTGATGTTACGCGGTCTCTCATGCTTCAAATGTAGGTTCCTACACGTTTTTGGAACTTTGCTGTCTCTGTGGCATGTCACCTCATCAATCGTATGTCTTCTTCTGTGCTCAACTATGTCACTCTGTTTAGTCTTCTCTTTCTATCCCAATCCCCGTTTACTCTCACGTCTTGTGTCTTTGGTTGTACTTGCTATGTTCACAATCTTGGTCCGATCAAGGATAAGTTTGCTCCTCAGGCCAGCAAATGTATGTTTCTCGGGTACTCTTGGACCCAGAAAGGCTATGTATGTTATTCTCCAACTACTGACAAGGTTGTTCTCTCTGCTGAAGTCACCTTTCGGGAGGATCAACCATTCTACGACTCATCCTCTGCCACCGCTCCTCCCTCCCCTTCCATTCCTCGTACGGCTGTTCCTGTCACGTCTTCTCTACCACCTCTTATCCCTATTCCTCTTTTGGCACCTGCTCCAACTTTACGACCCAAACCACCTCTTCGTCGTGTCTACACTCGTCGTACCCCGGTCTCTAGAGCTCTACAGCAGCCTTCCTTCACCAATGCTATCCTGGGGAGTGACGATCCTGCATCAGTATCTACTGCTCACCCCATAGACAATTATGCTTCTCTGCATCGCCTTTCGCCACCTCTATTCAAGTTTGCTCTCTCCCTCTCCTCCATTTCTATTCCCAACTCAGTGCAGGAGGCTCTTCTACATCCAGGGTAGCACGCGGTCATGGACGAGGAAATGACTGCTCTTTGGTCTAACCAGACTTGGGATCAAGTGTCTCTTCCTCCCAGACATTCGTGTGTCAGTTGCAAGTGGGTGTTTGCTATAAAACATGCTCCAGATGGGACAGTCGACCGGCAAACCACCAAAGTCCAAAATACACATATGAAATATATTCTCCATAGTTATGTCGGTGTACTCTATTTGTCCATCTTTGGGGGGGGGGGGGGGGGTGAAATGTTGTTCTAAACTTTAACTTAGCACTCAATCTCACATGAATATATTTTCAATCCTCTGAAGTAAATTTGTCATCCCTCTAAAAAATGATAGACTTCAGAACACCGTGGAATCATATTATCTCATCTATATATAATTGAGTTAGTCTTGGACCCTGATTAGTTATCTTATTTGGAATGGACCCTGATTAGTAAGACGATCCACAATGACACAGAGAATCATTCCCACTTCAAGACCTTAGATGACTGCACAAAATTCATCGATATGTCTTCAAAATTTCATTCAGAGATAGGAAACAGCTGCAACTTGTCCACTGGTCTTTGTCATTCATTTTTAACTAACTTGCAAGTCTCACACTTAACATACTCTGCAACGTCACCCTTCATTCCTGATCACTAAACAAACCTCTTAAGATTTGCATATCATCGTACTACCAGAATTTATAGAGTATCCAGAATTATAAGCCTCAATGAATATGTCCTCGTGAAGGTGTCTGACATTTGAAATGCAAACTCTTCCATTATATAGCAGTAAGCCCTCCTGAATTATAAAATTTTCTTTCTAACCTGCCCAAGTCAACTCTCAAATTTTTGTCATCTTCAGATCTAAAGGTAAAGCATGTTTGATTCTATCTTTTATATCACATGTGATTTCTATCCAGCTTAAAGTTGTAAAACTCCTACTGGCACGTGATATCACACTGATCTCCAATCTCTTCAGTGCTTGCACCAAATCCTCCTGATGAGTAATGAGAGAATAACTCGAATTTCTTCTACTAAGAGCTTCTACTACCACATTTGCTTTATCATGGTGTCACTGAATATTCGTATCGTAATCAGACAAAAACTCCAACTATCTACGTCGTCTCATATTGAGTTCTCACTAATCAAAGATATACTTGACTCTTATGATCTGTAAAAACATCACAACACACTCCATAATGATAATGTATCTAGATCTTCAGTGCATGAGTGACGGTTGCTAGCTCCAAATCGTGTACAAGATCATTCTTCTCGTGATTTTTTAATTGTCTGGAGGTGAAGACTATCATGTTTCCATGATGTATAAGCACACAACCCAAACCTTGGCCCAAAACATTGCTATAGATATGATAGCATTCTACACCCGAAGGTAAACATGATACTGGTGTAGTCATTATCCTGGTCTTCAGTTCCTCAAAAGCAAACACATTCAACTGTCTATCTAAAGACTTTCTTTTCTGGTAAGTATAGTTATTGGTACAAATATTTTCCAGAAGTTCTTAATAAATCTCTTGTAATAACCTGGTAAGTCAAGAAACTATGAACTTCAGTAACTTCCTTCGGCCTTGGCCAATCTCTGATTGTTTCTATTTTCTTCGGATCCACTGTGAGACCTCTCTGACTAATGACATGTCTCAAAAAGGCAACTTCTGAGAGCCAGAACTTACATATAGAAAAATTTGCAGATAACTTGTTCTCTTGGAGAGTACCAAAAATTGTCCCGAGGTGTGCATCATTCTCTTCTTTACTCTTTAAATAAATCTAGATATCGTCAATGAAGACGATAACGAAACAATCCAGAAATTCTCGAAACACTATTTTCATTGGGTCCATAAAGACAAACTGGGCATCAAACCGAACGACATGACTACAAACTCGTAGTGCTTGTATCTCGTACTGAGTGCTATCTTCTAAACTTCTCCATCATAGATCCTCAACTTGTGATATCCCGATCTTAAGTCTAATTTAGAAAATGTGTAAGATCCTTCGAGTTGATCAAACGAATTATCTATCCTTGGTAGAGGATGTTTATTCTTAATAATTAGTTTGTTCAACTACGATAATCAATGCACAACCTAAAGTTGTCATCTTTCTTCTTTACAGAGAGAACCAGTAGCACTCCATGACGATGTGCTTAGTGTGATAAACCCCAAATCGAGAAATTTCTACCACTAGATCTTTAATTCGGCTAATCTATGAGAGCATGAGGTAAGGAACCTTGCCTACTGGTGTAGCTCATATGAGAGCCTACTGGTGTAGATCCAGGTATAAGTTCAATTTGAAAATCAAACTCTCTAGTAAAGAGGCACCATGTAGCTCATATGGAAGACATTAGAAAACTCACGAACTACCGGTACTTCTTGCAAACTATTTTTGGCTTCTTGCATGCATCAACGCTAGAAATGCATCACAACTCTTATTGATGTTTCTAACAGCCTTGACCAAAGAGATATTTAGCTTGGAAACTCCTTTCATGCCATGTAAGAAGTTGATGGATTGGTCAGGTCCTTCTAACTATATCTCTTTGCTTATGCGTTTTGTTTTTGCATTTATATCCAATAGTCAGTCCATACCCCAAATTAATTTGAACTTAGCAATAGGAAAGAGAGATGCTTTTATGATAATTTTAGATTCTCCAAACAACACAGAGACTGTACATTTACGGTTAGTTTGCATAAACGAACCATTATGCATCATGACCTCTAATGGTGTTGTGTTTGACAAGACCTCTAAGGCCAACCTATGCGCACTGCTATGAACGAGTACGAAACACCCGTGTCAAAGAGAATCTTGGAGAGTATATTTTGAATCAAGAATACATACATGCATGACTGCAACATGAGTAATGAAGTGCCACTAGTGAGGAAAGGTAATAACTAAATATAGCATATCCTTGGAACCATATCCTCTTACTCCTTGGACTCTTGCTGGTCAAGTCCATATGCTTTGGGCTGCAACAAATCTCGTCCTAGGGCTAACTTTGCATCAGTGTCCATCAACGCCTTTTCCTTGTTGACCCTATTAGGAACACCCACCTCAAATTTCGGCTACAAGATAGGTCACATTAATGTGTATTAGACTATGAAGGAAAGAATTAATTCTATGCGAAACACAGAACTTAAGATTGATTACCTGATTATTAGGAGGTCCTTGGCAATAGTGAGCTATGTGTCCCGGTTGCTGGCATTTGTAACATACAGCTGAAGTAGCCAAACACTCACCTTGATAGTGACGGTTGCACTTAGGGCAGAGGGAAAAATCCTTGATTATGGACCAGGCTGATTTCCTTGCTTGTCGCCCATCTTCTGCTTCTTGTTCCAATGTTTCCCTCGATGATTTTGTTATATATGTGTCGCGTCGCCTCTTGCGTTTTCTTATTCCTGTAGTTGGTGTGCCTCTGCACCCTCTCCTGGTTCGCCTCCAGCTTCCATGCAGCATTCACCAACCTTCTGTAACCAGCAGTGTTCATAGCCAACAAAGGCTATCTCAGGGAGTCACAGAGGCCTTCCCTGAAACGATATCACTTGCTCACTTTATATCAGTAAACTCACATAGTGAGACAAATGTGTAAACTTCTGCTCGTAAGTCGTGATCGTCTTATCTCATTGTATCAGTCTGAGGTACTTCTCCTGGAGGATACGACGCTCTGAAGGAGGCCCGAACTAATTTGATAGTTCTGTGGAAAATTCATCCCATATAAACATGTCCACGGTATGCCTTAAAATAAGGAAGGACCCCATCATGACATCAGAGAAGGAATTGTATTTAAACGAATTGATTGACTTCTCCCTCATGAAGGAAAGCTACTAGAGGCACCTTCTTGTTCTTTGGGCATTGTATCATATTCAACAAGTCTCCGGTCTTAAACAACCAATCTTTTATCTCTATAGAATTTTAATTCTCCACGAAAGTTGAAGGGGCGGAGTTCTCTAAAGTTTTTCAGGTAACAATCCATTCCAATCTCCATGACAGTAGTTGCAAGAGCTGTAACTAGAACCACGACAAGTTATTATGGAACTCCATTAGAGCTAAAGTTATCACCCTAGCAATTTCAGCTGCGATCCCCAAAGGCGTCGGTTTTGCCAGTGTATCAACGTCTTCCATAACAATCTCAGGCATTATGTTTTGCTGTGAAGGTTTGCTTGTATCACTAATACGGGGTGCCTGTAAGATGTTATGAGAAATCTTCATCACTGAAAATTTCATAGTGTAAGAAATAAGTATGAAAGATATATAACGGGCACATGCAGATCTCAAGGACAAAGTTAAACTTATTGATGCTAATATAGAAGTGATTCAGATGAAATTCTAAGGCTCTGTGAATTTTTTGATTTTCAAAGGATCCTAAACTTATCTTTGATACCTATTGTAATACCCCTACCTAGTTTAACAATAATTGAAAAGCCCGACCGACACTTGTGATATGGAGTAAACTAAGCAACAATAGTCAAATTGGTATATAACAAGAAATATGTAGAGTACACAACGAAAAATTAAATATTTGAGTTACGACTAAAGAAGTACCTCAATTTTTGATTCACAGGGCCAACTAGAAATGTAAAGTACAAGAGTTTGATCAACTAAAAATATTAAAAGAGTCTGATACATTTGAGTTCATACAAAAACGATATATCAAACTGAAATGAAAGAAAACAACCAAAAAGTAAAAATCCTCGGAAGCTTATCCTAGGCGAATCTCCACGACAGTAGTTGCAGGAGCAGGAACTGGAACCACGACAGGTAAGCTATTACGGAATTCCAATAGAGCTAAAGTTATCGCCCTGACAATTTCAATTGTGATCCCCGGAGGTGTCGATTCTGCCGGCATATCAACGACTTCCATAACAATCTCAGCTGTTTTGTTTTGCTGCGAAGATTCGTATGTATCACTACTATGGGGTGCCTGTAAGATGTAAGGAGAAATCTTCATCACTAAAAATTTCATAGTGTAAGAAATAACTATGAAAGATATGTAACGTGCATATGCAGATTCTAAGGACAAAGTTAAACTTATTCACTCTAATATAGAAGTGATTCAGATGAAATCCTAAGGCTCTGTGATTTTTTTTTTTTTTTTTGGGGGGGGGGGGGGGTTCAAAGGATCCTAAACTTATCTCTGATACCAATTGTAACACTCATACCTAGTTTAACAACAATTGAGAAGCCCGACCGACACTTGTGATATGGAGTAAACAAAGCAACAATAGTCAAATTAATACATAACAAGAAATATCTAGAGTAAACAACGAAAAATTTAATATTAGAGTTATGATCAAAGAAATACCTAAAATTTTGATTCACAAAGCTAACTAGAATTGTAAAGTACAAGAGTCTGATCAACTAAAAATCTGAGTCTGATACATTTGAGTTCAGACATAAATGATATATCAAACTGAAATGAAAGAAATGAACTAAAAAGTAAAAATCCTCGGAAGCTTATCACAGGCGAATATCCTGACCTGTGACCTCTTCATGTACTACCAATGCGATTCAACTGCAGAAAAAAAGATGAACGTTACCACATTCGTCTTCCTAATGGGTTTGAACATGAAGTCAGATATGGTTTGGACTCACATCCTCCACCGCTCACTTCCCTTCTCTCCGGGAAACATTCAATGGATTCAAGGGGACGAAGACCATCAAAAATCTCTCAGCACAAGTATACCAACTAATCGTTTTACCTTGGCTAGTTTTGGTAGGGGCAACATTAGCACTTTTGTCCCTACATGTGATTACTGCGGATGCAAAGACCATGTTAGGAAGGCTTGCTTCAAACTTCATCCTTCTCTTGCTCCTCTTGGTCATGGTTGCCTCTTGATCGTGGTTGCCTCTTGGTCGTGGTTGTGAACATGGTCGTGCTTTAAACCAAGGAGGTTCTTGCCCAGTGGATTTGAGGCCTCATGATGTTGCTTATTTTACAAAGGTGTATGAAGAGCCTCCTATATATGCCCATTCGTCGAACCCTCTAATACTTGCCCTTCCACGACCTTCACAATGAGTGAATTTGATGTTCTCGGACAACTACTCTGCTCTTAGACTAACATGACTTCTGGTGTCTTTACCTCCTTTGCCACAACAACTATACCCAATGTGCATGTTGCTACCACCACACCATCTGAGTGGATCATCGATACAAGGGCCAAAGATCATATTATCTAGTCTTCCTCATGTTTTGTTTCCTACACTTTGTTGTCTGGTAAGGACAAGGTCATCTCTGTCAATAGTACCTTGTCCTCCATTGCCGACAAAGGACACATCTCATTCTCTCCGTCTATTTCCCTCTCCTCTTTTCTTCATGTTCTTTCTTTCCCTGTGTACTTTACTTTTTATTAGCAATATTACTCGATCTTTTAATTGCTCCGTGACATTCTTTCCTGACTCTTATGTTTTTCAGGAATTTGGTACGAGGCGGAACATTGTCAGTGGTAGGAACTATAGTGGGCTTGTACTTCCTGAACCAACAGCTATTGTCTCAGGACCTCTCCTCTATTACTGGTTGCACCACTACTGCTGTGGATATTCGAAGATGCAATCGACGTCTTGGACATCCTTTCACGTTTTATCTTCAAAAACTTTTTCCCTTGACCTTCATCTACTTGGTCTTGTGTCGATCATAACGGGTCTCGCGGCGGTGAATGTGATGGCCGTAGTCGTCCCAAGGGATAAAGCACTTGCCTGCCCGCCCCATATAGTCGGGCCAATCGCACTGACTATACCTGTTATCGGAAACATGGTTCACACAGTCGCTACCTCCCCGAGTTTCTCCAGTAGTGGATGTTTCCAACATGTCAAACACTAATATTGCCTCCTTGCAGGAAGAACTCCATCAACATCAGGAGCTAGTTACTCATCACTTTGACTCTGTTGCCTGCTCCAATGAAGGTCTATCTTGTTTCTCTCATAGCTCCTCCTAGATTGTGGACTCCTGGGCCAAAAATCACATCACTTTGTAGAAACTCACTCGGTACATGAATACTGCTACTCCCAAATTTTATCGTTGTTGCAAATGGCACTACCACCCCCGTTTGCGGATCGCGAGATGTTCCTCTAACCACATTCATTTCTCTACGTTCTGCACTTCATGTCTTTGGCTCACAATTTAATTTTCTCTTTGTCAGTCGACTTAATCATAATCTTGACTGCTCCATCACTATACCTCTTTTTCTTTTGTCGCGCAAGATCGACAATCGCAGAGTATCATTGGTATAGGCCGACAGTCAAATAGGCTCTACACTTTGGACATTCCCACATTCGTGTTATCCTCTGTCACTTCTATTGATTGGCGTCCGCACCTTGGCTATGCTTCTTTTCATATACTTCGGAAGGCTCTACCTGATTTTCCATTTTTTTTAATTTACATGTGAATCTTGTATTTACGGGAAACAATGTCGTTCTATCCTCTTTCCTAGTTGTACTAGGAGCTCCGCTCTATTTTATTTAGTCCACTTGGACATTTCGGGCCTGTATAAAACTACAAGTTTGTTTGACTATTGTTATTTTTTTATTTTTATTGATGATTATTATAGCGTAGCGTGAATGTATTTACTATATGATTGCTTTGAATTACTATGTTTTCGCTCCTTCATCATTGAAACTCGCACTCAATTTTTGAGCTCTATTAAAATTCTTTAAACTGAAGTCAAAGAGGATGTTATACCAATGAAGAGAAAGTATCTTGGTATGTTTGTATAAGAACAAAGGAGATATACAAAATTGTGTTAATTATAGAAGAATTAAATTAATGAGTCATACCATGAAACTATGAGAACGAGTAATAAAAAGAAGAATAAGACAAAAGACTAACATCTCAGAGAGTCAATTTGGATTCATGAAAGGACGGTGAACCATGGAAGCTATACATCTCTTGAGGAGACTCATTGACAACTATCGAGAAAGAAAACAAGATTTACATATGTTGTTTATCGATCCTGAGAAGGCTTATGATAGAGTTTCAAGAGAGATCTTATGAAGAGTCTTAGAAAAGAAAGATGAAAATGTATCATACAATGACATAATCAAAGATATATTTACAAATTCAGTGACAAGGGTGAAGGACATCTGGAGGATTAACTCAGGAATTCCCTATCACGGTTGGCTTACATCAGGGTTCAACTTTAAGCCCTTATCTATTTACCCTTATCTTAGATAAGCTCACCGGACATATTCAACAAGCAATACCTTGGTGTTTATTATTTGTGGTTGATATCATTTTGGTTGATGAGATGCGCGAGGGTGTAAACGCAAAACTTGAATCTTGGCAAGATACTTTAGAAAAGAAAGGTTTTATGTTGAGCAGTGCAAAGACGAAGTATATGAAGCTTAAATTTAGCAGTGCAAAAAGGACGGATGACTTCGTTATTAAGTTGGGTGACCAAAATATTTCTCGTAGTGAGTGTTTTAAATATCTTGGATTGATAGTTCAAAAATATGGAGGTATTGATAAAGATGTGACACATAAAATCCAAGCGGGTTGGTTGAAGTGGGAGGTGCATCAGGGATCTTATGTGATCGTAAAGTACCATTAAAACTTAAAGGCAAGTTTTATCGTACTGCAATTACGCCAGTGATGCTCTATGGTTCTAAGTGTTGGGCAGTGATGTGTGGATACATTAGACTTGATAAAATTAGGACCTAATGTATCATGGATAAGACAGGAGTAACATCAATTGTAGAGAAGATGTGTGAAGCTCGACTAAGATGGTTTGGACACGTACAAGGGAGACCATTAGAGGCGTTGTGAGATTTTAGTTACTAGGCTTGTTAAACGAGGGAGGGGTGGACCAATAAAGACTTGGAATGAAACTATAGGGAAAGACATGATATACTTAGGCATTAGTGAGATTATGACTAATGAAATGGAATAATGGCAACGGAGGATCCATATAGTCGGGCCCACTATAGTGCGATAAAGGCTTGATTGTTGTTGTATTAAAATTCTTCAAACTGATAATGCTCGTGAATATACCAGTCATGAATTTTAGAACACCTTCAATACCTTGGGTATTATCCACCAAACGTCATGTGTCTATACCCCACAACAAAATGGTGTGGCCGAGAGGAAGAATTGTCACCTTCTTGAGGTTGTCCCTCCTTTATTTTCAATGTAGGTTCCCAAGAATCATTGACACTTTGCCATTACCATTGCGCATTATTTAATCAATCGCATGTCGTCGGCCATACTCAAATTTACTACTCCCTTCTTCATCATGTTCCCCTCCACACCTCCCTTCCCCCTACTTCCTCGTGTTTTTGGGTGTGTCCCCTTTGTCCATCATTTTGGCCCTGTGGACAAGTTGGCTCATCTTACTACAAAATATATCTTTATTGAGCACTCGCACATGCAAAAGGGCTATATGTGTTACTCTCCCACTAATCGAAAAATAATCACATTCGTTGATGTCACCTTCCCTGAGGATCAACCATTCTACTCTTCGACTCATCACGATACCCCGCCATCTGCTCTCCCACGTCCTCACGTGCTTGTGCACCACACAACTCCTACCCTACTCCCTACACCACATCTCGTGCTCCTATCACCACCACCTCCTCCTCTACGTGGTACACTTGTCGTCATCCTTGGTTTGACTCCTTGAGACAGTTGCCCATACTAATGATGTTCTACGACCAGCTGGCCCAACTACGGCTTCCCCCCAGGATGCATTCCCTTCTACCACTCACCCTCTCTCTCATTATGGCTCCTTTCACCGCTTATCTCCCGACCTTCATAAGTTTACAACTTCCTTGCCTTCCATTTCAACCCCCCTTCTAGGCTTAACACCTACAATATGTTTGGTCTAGCTTGCAAAAGAGCGTAGAAGAATTGAATAAGCCCATGTAAAGGCCTTCTTTTCTCATTTATAGTTTAGTCCCACATATTGGTTTGGAGTTGAGTTTTGACTCCTCCATCCTATATATGTGTACAAATTCTTGTATTATGTTTGGATATATGAAGAAATAAAACAATTATTCTGCTTTGCATTTCATCATTCTACAAAGGCCATCCTCAATAACTACATCATCTCCTCGGAATTAAATTTAGAATCCACAACTAGAGGTGCAAATAAAGCCCGGGCCCGGTTGCCCTACCCGTGTCTGCCCAAGTCTGAGTCCGGTTAGACCGGGGCTAGGCTAGGCTAGGCCTAAAGGGCCTCACAAGACCTACTTTTTAGTTGCAAGCCCGTTCTGCAGCCCGACCTAGGCATAGGCCCAGGCACAAGGTGGCCTGGTGCCCAACTTGGGCAAGGGCTGGCCCAGCTTTGGCAGCCAGGCGGGCGCCTGACGCTCATCTTATAAATTTTTTTATATATAAAGGCTGACAATGATAGCCTTGATAAGGTTTTAAGCCTATAGAGTACATCCACAAATGCTCCCTGCTGCTGTTGCAGCAGGCAGCTGGGCCTATCACCCAGGCCATGTTTTATTACAAAACAAGGCCCGACTAACTTTGTTTTGTTTCATATATAAAGCCCCGGGCCCGGTTGTCGGGCCCTTCAAGACCCCCCTCTCAAAGAGTGTTTGGGTCCTTGCCTGAGCCCAACAACAATAAAGCTTTGGCCCGCCGGGCTTTATTTGCATGGCTATCGCACCAACCATCAAAGTTGATGCATACATGCTAGTCTATTATTAGTTTACTCATACCCGTGGCACACGGTTTTTTTTATCCTCTACTATATAAAGGGGAGTAGGGCTAGTTATCTTGCATCTTTGGAGTCTTGGTGTAGGATCTCTCTTAGAAGTATGATCTTTCTTATGTGATATAGGATATTATCAAGTCGTGTTTTATGTTGTATATGTGTAATGCCGATATGGGTAATTTGGTCATATGAGATCTTTTCCTCCACTCATATAAATGTATGAGTAGGAGCCTCTGTAATCAAGATAAGCTAATAATATTTTGTGCTCTTTTCATTCTACTACTACGACCTCAAGCTTTTTTCTTACATGCCAAACACTTGCGTAATCACATGAAATGTTCACAATTATCAAGACCATCCTCAATAACTACACTATCGAGTAAAATTGAATTCAGTATCCGCACCAACCATCAAAGTTGATACATAAATGCTAGTAGATTATTAGTTAACTGGTTCTTGGGCATATGATATCTTGTACCCCCTACTATATAAAAGGGAAGTAGGACTAGTTATCTTGCATTTTTGGAGTCATGGGCTAGGATCTATTTTGGGAGGTGACTTTTCGAGGGAACCAACCCTCAAGAGTTTGGCGCGAGTATACCTCGCAAGTGTATCACTCTTAACATTTTCTTGTATTTCAATTTGGTGGATATCAACTTGGTCTGACCTGCTTCTTCCCTCCGCCCAATCTTAGGTCACAAGAAGTTTTTGATCCAGTCATCTTCTCCTCACTAGAAGCCATTATCCCGTGTTTTCTGCTAGCCTGAGAAGCCGTTTGATCCAACACGCTTCCATAAAGTTATCCATCGTTGGTCTGGAAGCAGTTTGTTACTAAAGTATGATGTCGACTTTCTGATTGCGATTGCATACATCGCCTCGCTCCTTCCGCTCGCATACAACTGTTACTAATCACGCCCTAGTCCCTTCCGCTCATGTACAATGTGAATGCTCGTGAGACTCCCTCGACTTTTTGCACGGTCTGTTTATGCTCACTCTTGCACACGACTCTCCTATCCATCGTTCGTGATCAAGTCGCAGAGGCTATTGCAGTGTCTCCTCCAGCTCAGCCATGCCCTCCCTTCCTTCCAGTTTCAACCCAGTACACAGACATCCCTCGCATCGCTTTGATGCTCTCTGTCGTGATCATCTTCCCTATTGCCTAGCTGAAGATTCGTACTCCTACCGTTGGCTGGCCGATACCTTCGCAGGTTGCTTCCTTTGTCGCAGTGTACTTCTTCTCGGAGGCCCTTGCCCTCTTCATCGTCACTGTTGTCTTTCGTTGTTGCAATCCACAACCAATGTGTCCACGTGGGTGAATGTCATTCACGTGCGCCATGGACAATCGTATCGACGAGTTGGATCATTACTTGGGAAATGTTTCCTCACGTATGGGTGTCATGGAATCTTCCTTAGCTGACATCCTCCTGATTTTCTGTCAAGACCACTCCACCATGCACAAAGCTTCCTCATTCATGACCCCAAATTCCCTGATCGTTGATCTGACAAGCCTAGACAACTCGACCGACCCTTATATTGGAGCTCCCCCGCCGTCGATGCCCCCGCACATGGCACCCTGCCGAGATAGAGATGATCCTATTTGACGGTTCAAACCCGCTCATCTGGATTGCCCGCGTGGAGCAATCGTCTTGAATTACAACTCACTCCAGAGGCCAACAATGTTACCCTCACGATGTTCATTAAGTCGACTCGGTAGAGGCTTTCGTCAATGATTTTCTGGAGCTGACACATCATATTTCGGGCATATCCATGGCTTATTAGCTTTGGTACTTCATGCATGATTTGCAGTCGCACATCCACACTCTCATGCGCACTCTAAACGTGTCCATGCTCATTATGGCCATACAATAGGCCCGCTTTGTGTACGCGGACTTTAGCACAACACCGGAGGTGCTCCAGTCACTACAACATTTCGTACTCCTAATTGCGGTCGCACACCGGCCCACTCAAACATGCACATGTTCTCTCTCTGCCACCATATAAAGCTCTTCCTCCACAGGCTTGACTTACACCCCCTCTCCAGCATCCGCCTTTAGTCCTGCCACCAAAGCCGAATCCTCCAACATATTGTCTCTCTCATTTGGATTACATGGACCTCCGCAGTCAAATACTTTGTTTCACTGCAAAAAGTCTTACTCTCCTGATCACAAACGCCCCCCATAAAGAACTATGATGGGTGCTCACATCCGAAGACAACGGGATTATAGTTGCATATTTTGAAGCCCAAGAGCTCGAGTATGACATCACCGCTATTCGACCTTGAGAACAAGGTCGATTATGAAGAGCAACATGTTGATACGTACAT
The DNA here is from genome assembly GCA_039583875.1 of Platanthera guangdongensis. Taxonomy (NCBI): domain Eukaryota; kingdom Viridiplantae; phylum Streptophyta; class Magnoliopsida; order Asparagales; family Orchidaceae; genus Platanthera; species Platanthera guangdongensis. The sequence goes on along the minus strand of CM077162.1, from coordinate 37,456,912 downwards.
GCTAGTCTATTATTAGTTAAGATGTGTTTGCAGCGCAAGATATCTTGTGCCCCTAAGGGGAGTAGGGCTAATTATTTTGCATCATTGGAGTCTTGATCTCGGATCTCTCTTAGGAGAGGACTCTTTGAGGGAACCATCCCTCAAGAGCATGGCACGAGTATACCTTGCGAGTGCGGCCCACTTACATTTTATTGTATTCCAACTTGGTGCGTATCAAAAGCCTTCAGCATCTCCTACAACAAACTATCCAAACCCTAGAACAACATTATTGGCTACACAAACTATTGTTACTGCATCACCTACAAATATGATCGTGACAAAGGTATGCCTCCTTATTTTATTGCTCCAGAAAAGTATACCCTCATATTGCTCCAAAAAGGCAAATTTTATTTAGTAAACAATCTAAATAAAAGGCAAATTTTATTGCTCCAAAAAGATAAATAATACAAAGACATGTCCCCTTATTTATAGAAAAAGAGGGAGAGAATAAAATACAACAGACGATGTGGGACTAAATATAAGTCACGCGACCTATGCGGTTTGTCTGAGACAAACCGCAACAGTACAAGGAAGAACAGCTAAGGAAGACCACCCGGCGGTAACAGAGTAAAGCAGGAAAACTACCACCATAGGTCGTCAGACTACAATAGCGGGTTGTCATCAGACCGCTGCTGCGAACAACCACCAGACCGCTGCTGCGGATAACCACCTAGCCACTACTGCGGGCTCTAACCAAACCGCTAGGACAGCTACCAGGCAGGTCGCTGGTCCAAACCGCCAGACCGCTGAACAGAAAGGACGCGACGACTAAAATGCAGACCGCCCGGTCTCCACAGGTAGACCGCTGCGACTAGAATACAGACCGCCCGGTCTCCTCAGGTTTCAACACTCTCCCTCAAGCTGGAGCATATATGTCAATCATATCCAGCTTGCTACAAACTTCCGAGAACAGAGTAACTGGCTTGGCGAAGAAACCAGCTAGCTCTTTATCAGAGGTAACAAATGGAGTACAGATTTGATTCTTCAATATCTCTTCTCTGATAAAATGACAATTCACTTCAATATGCATAGTTCTCTCATGAAAGACTGGATTTCTCGAAATGTATATGACAGCCTTATTATCACAGAACATTGGTAGGGGTGATCATAAACCTCTCTCAGATCCAGCAAGAGTGTATGTAACCACTTTAGCTCGCAAGCAGTCAGAGTTATGCTTCTATACTCAGCTTCTGCACTTGACCTGGAAGCCACATCATGTTTCTTGCTCTTCCAGCTGACTAAATTACCTTCAACGAAGGTACAAAAACCAGACGTAGACTTCCTATCTTTCTTATCATCTACGTAACTAGCATCAGAATATGCCTCAACCTTCAAATATCCCATTTTCTGAAACAAAAGCTCTTTTCCTGGTGCACCTTTTACATACTCTAGAATCTTTAGAGCTGACTGTAGATGACATTCCCTTTAGGCTTGCATAAATTGGCTCACTCTTCCTATTGCATAACAAATATCCGGTCTTGTGACTGTCAGATAAATGAGTTTACCCACAAGCCGTCTATATCTGGTGACATTTTCAAGAAGAGGAGAATTCTCACTCCAGCACTTGTCATCTCCAACAGTCATTGGAGATCGAGCAGGTTTAGCCCCAAGAATACATGTCTCTTTCAAGAGATCTAAGGCATACTTGCGTTGTGAAAGAATAATAGAACCAGATTTCCGGGATATCTCCATCCCCAGAAAGTATTTAGGAGACCCCATATCCTTGGTAACAAAATGCTGAAGTAGATGCTTCTTTGTCATGTAAATACCCATTTTATCATCTCCTATAAGAACAGTGTCATCCACATATACTGCAAGAACAACAAGATCAGCCAAGGTTTTCCGAATGAACAAAGAATGATATGTACCACTCCGAACAAACTCAATAACAGAAATAATTTCGTTAAACTTTTCAAACCAGACCCTCGGGCTTTGTTTAAGATCATAGATAGCCTTCCTCATCTTACACACCTGAGACTCTCCATGAGCAACATACGCAGAAGGTTGCTCCATATAGACTGCCCCATGCAAATCATCATAGAGAAAAACATTTTTTACATCCAACTGAGACATCTCCCAATCTCGGTTGACTGCCACAGAGAAAAGAACGCTGATTGTAGTAATCCGAGCAACATGAGAGAATGCGTCAAAAAAATCCACACCATAGGTTTGCGTAAACTCTTTGGCAACAAGCCGAGCTTTGTAATGATCAATAGTACCATCAGGGAGAAATTTGATCACAAAGACCCAGCGACAGTCAACCACATCATCTCCTGGAGTGGTAGGAACAAGAGTTCAAGTACCCCGTTCAGTAAAAGTTTTCATCTCTTCATCCATAGCAGCTTTCCAATGAAGAACAACAAGAGCGTCTTGATAGGAGGCTGAAAGAACATTTGCCGAGAGAGCAAGATAAAAACTCTTAGACATAGGAGATAACTGCGCATAAGAGACTCCATCCCTAAGAGGATGTTTAGTGCATGATCGAACACCTTTCCGAAGAGCAATCGGAAGATCAAGATTTGTCCTGTCTACTATATCAGTTCCATCCGAAAGAGAGACTACTAGTGCAGGAGCTGTTGATAGCGGCTCAGTAGAAGAATCTGGGACAGGAGGAGAAGCAAAATCTGTAGGGGAAGAAAGAAGTGTCGGCTCTGGAAGAGGAGCCGACACAATAGGAAAAGAAGAGGAATCATCAGAAGAATGAAAAACATATGGAGGACAAAATAATGGAGCATACTCAAAGAAAGTGACATCTGCAGAAACATACTGTTTCCGGAGAACGGGATCATAACACTGATATCCTTTCTGTGTCGGACAATAGCCCAGAAAAATGTACTTTACAGAACGATGAGAGAGTTTGTCACGACCAGAAGAATGAGTGTGGACAAACGTTGTGCATCCAAAGATATGAGGAGGTAAAGGAAACGGTGTCCCATCAGGATATAGGATAGAAAATGGGGTCTTACCATTGAGAACCGAAGACGGAACTCGATTAATGAGAAAACAGAAAAGAAGAACCGCATGACCCCAGTAAGAGTGAGGAACGCTCATATGAGTGAGAAGGCTACGAGCCGCATCCAGAAGATGACGATTCTTACGTTCAGTAACGTCATTCTGTTGAGGTGTAAGAACAAGTAGTTTGATAGATAATGTCATAATGTAAACTATTAGAAAAGCCCATGTAAAAGGCCCATTTGGTGGCCCATTTTTCCTCTCCTTCTTTAGTCCCACATCATGTATAGGATTTATTCTTCTCTCTTCTCTCCTATATATTTGTATTCTCTCCTTGTATTTACATACTGAAATAATACATACAAGCTTTGGGCTCTTCCAATATGGTATCAGAGGCAGGTTCCATCTAACCGCGGACTGCCCTTTCTCTGTCCGCCCGGTCTCCTTGCTTCTGTCCGCCCGGTCTCCTGCGGACTGCCCCTTGCTTCTGTCCGCCCGGCTACCCTGCGGACTGCATTCCTGTCCGCTCCGGTCTCGCGCGGACTGCCTTCCTGCATCCGCTCCTGTCTAGTGTGGACTGCCCTTCTGATTCCGCTTCCCTTCTCTCCCTCCGTGGTTCCACCCTCCTCAGGCTTCTTATAGTCATCTTCTGCTCTGGCTCGTGGGGCCCACCTCTCTATCCGCTCCGGAAGATCATTCCTGTCTGCTGCGGGCTCTGCCTGTATCCGCTCGAGCCTCTTTGCTCGCGGGCTGCTCCCTCTAGCTTCTCTCTCTCTCTCGCTGCGGGCTCTGCTTGTATCCGCTCGAGCCTCTTTGCTCGCGGACTGCTCCCTCTAGCTTCTCTCCCTCTCGCTGCGGGCTCTGCTTGTATCCGCTTGAGCATCTTTGCTCGCGGACTGCTCCCTCTAGCTCGCTCTTTTTCTGTCCGCTCGAGCCTCTGCTCGCGGACTCCTCTCTCTCCGCCTTCTCTTGCGGACTGCTCCTGTCCGCTGCGGGCTCTGCTTGTATCCACTGCTCCTCTTCCAGCGACCTGCCCACAGTTCGCCGCGACCTCTGTCGCGACCTCTACCGCGACCTGCCCCAGCTCGCTGCGACCTCTTGCGGACTGCTCCTGTCCGCTGCCGCGACCTGCCCCCAGTTCGCCGCGGCCTCTGTCGCGAACTACAGCTCTGCTCTCACCAGCTGCGATCTGCTCCACTGAACTGCGACCTCTTCCAACTCGCCGCGACCTCCAGACCGCCGCGACCTCCAGACCGTCGCGACCTCCAGACCGCTGCGGGCCCTCCTCTCTCTCCGAGCCCTGCTCTCTGCTGCTCTTCAGTCGTCATGTCCTCCAGCGACTCCACTACCGCTCAACCCTCTGCCGACCACATGGCTCCTCTCGAACTTCGAGATGAGTTTCGGATTACTACTATTTCTCTCTCTGGCAAGGCCAACTTCATCCCCTGGGTCCACTCTGTCCGCCGGGTCTTACAGGCCAAGGGCCTTGCCCGTCACCTTACCCAGGGCCCACCAACTCCTTCTACTGATGATTGGCTCCGCAATGACGGTCGTGTCCAGACCTGGATCCTGAACTCGGTCGAGGGTGAGCCGTATCAGATGATCATGTATCATGAGACTGCTAAAGCCATGTGGGATGAACTTCATTCGTTGTACTCCGGGAAGGACAGCCTTCAACACCTTTTTGACATCCTCACTGATCTTCAAGCCTTGGATGTTGGCAAAGCTCTGGACATGACCTCCTTCGTGGCCCGTGCTAAAACTCTCACGGAAGCCTGGATTCAGCACCAGCCCGCGACGACTGATCTCGCTGCCCAACGCGCCCAGAAGGAGGCTGTTTGTATTGCTATGATTATGGCTCGCGTCCCGCCACACCTACACAGTATTCGGGCCCAGGTTCTGGCTTCACCCACTACCCCTTCTTTCTCTGATGTCTGCTCAATGCCACTTCGCGTACCACCTCCACCGGAGGCTCCTGCACCACCCTCGCCGGCCCTTCTTCAGCAGGCCTTTCCTCCTTTACTCCCACAACCCTCCTTTCCTCGGGGTGGCCGTACGGGCTCCCGTGGGCGGGGCCGTGGTGGTCGCGGACGACCCAAGTGCACCTACTGCGGCCGGGATGGCCATACTGAAGCCGTTTGTCACAAGAAACATGGCTACCCCCCTCGCCCGCCTACTGCTGCTCTTACAGATAGCTCTCCTCCGACTGGTACGGATCTTGAGGCTCTTCGCCTTCAGCTGCAACAACTCCAGGGGCTCCTCAACCCCCCTTCTGCTTCCCATGCCTCCACCTCTCATGCAGGTATTGTCTCCACCTCCGCTGCAGGTACTGCCTGTCTCTCTTCCAGCTCTCGCTGGATCCTGGACTCGGGAGCCACCCACCACATCACTTGCATACGGCCGCCCCAGTTCTCTGCTGCTGCTCACCCCCCCTCTATTACTGTGGCCAATGGTGCGCTTGTTCCGGTCTCCGGCTGCGCGGATCTCCTCCTTCCTCCATCTCTCTCTCTTCGCTCCGTTCTTTATGTGTCAGCCTCACCTTTTAATTTACTCTCTGTTGGTCGTCTTACTACTGATATGAATTGCTTTATCACCTTCACCTCTTCTGGTTTTTTGATACAGGATCGGCAGACGCGGATTACCATTGGTAGGGGTCGGCTGCAGAACGGGCTTTACCTCCTCGATGTCTCTCCCACATCCCTTTCCTCCGTTTCCTCGTCTGATTGGCATTGTCGGCTTGGGCATGCCCCTCTACCTATCCTGCAGAAGGCGCTTCCCGACCTTTCTCTGTCTGGTTTTAAATGTGATTCTTGTATTATTGGCAAACAGCCTCGCTCTTCTTATCCAGCTCATTGTACTAGGAGCTCTGCTCCATTTGATTTAATACATTCTGATATTTGGGGACCCTATAAAGTTTCTAGCATTTCTGGTTATCGCTATTTTCTAACATTTATTGATGATTACTCTCGTACTACTTGGTTGTATCTCCTGCATGATCGCTCTGAGCTTCCTCGTGTATTTCAGGCGTTTGTGTTAGAGACTCGTACGCAATTCTCTACCACCATTAAAACTTTCCGCTCTGATAATGCACGGGAATATACTAGCCACGAGTTTGCCACTCTCTGCGCAAACTTCGGTATTGTTCACCAGACCTCTTGTCCCTACACCCCTCAACAAAACGGGGTCGCCGAACGCAAGAACCGCCACTTGCTCGATGTGGCTCGCTCTCTCATGCTTCACATGCACGTTCCCAAAGTCTTCTGGAACTTTGCGGTGTCCACAGCATGTTTTCTTATCAACCGTCTCCCCTCTCCCGTTCTCCAGAACGATACCCCCTTCAGCCTTCTTTTTCCCTCCACCCCCGCCTTCCCCCTCACCCCCCGGGTTTTTGGATGTACATGTTTTGTCCATAACCTGGGCCCCACTCTTGACAAACTGGATCCCCGTGCGGCCAAACACATTTTTGTCGGCTACTCCCGTACCCAAAAGGGCTATGTTTGCTACTCTCCGGTCACCCGGAAGGTCTCTGTTTCGGCTGATGTTACTTTCCGGGAGGATCAACCCTTCTTCCCTCCTCCTTTGCCACCACTTCTACCACCACCTCCTACAACACCCTCCCTTCCCCGGCCAGTGATCCACGTCCACTCTCCTACCACCATCCCAAAGCCTCCTCCCACTGTTGACCCTCCTCGACCCCCAGTTATTCGGGTCTATACTCGTCGCCCTCTTCCTCCCGTTGCTCCTCTGCAGTCGGCTTCGACCTCGGCTTCTCCGTGTTCTGCTGCTCCGGTGTCGGCCTCTACCGCTCATCCAATGGCGGATTATGTTTCTCTCCATCGCCTCTCTCCCCCTCTTCAGGCCTTGGCTACTTCGCTCTCCTCGGTCTCTCTTCCTACTTCTGTCCAGGACGCTCTACAACATCCTGGGTGGCGTGCGGCCATGGAAGAAGAGATGGCTGCTCTTTGGGCCAACCAGACCTGGACCCTGGTGCCCCTTCCTCCCGGCCAGAAACCCGTTGGGTGCAAATGGGTTTTCGTCATTAAACATGCTCCTGATGGGACCATTGATCGCCTCAAAGCTCGGTTGGTTGCTCGTGGCTTCACCCAGCAACCGGGGCTGGACTATGACGAGACCTTCTCTCCGGTCGCTAAGCTCAACACGGTCCGCATTCTCCTCTCTGTGGCTGTCCATCGCCAGTGGCCCTTGTTTCAACTCGACGTCAAGAACGCTTTCCTGAACGGCGACCTTCAGGAAACGGTTTACATGCAACAACCTCCCGGGTTTGAGACCACGGGGGAGTCACAGGTTTGTCATCTTCTCAAATCTCTATATGGTCTCAAACAATCCCCTCGGGCATGGTTCGACAAGTTCAGCAAAGCTCTCCGGGACATTGGCTTCACTCGCAGCTCGACTGACTTCTCATTGTTTACTCGTCACCAAGCCACTGGTACGGTTCTCCTGTTGGTATATGTCGACGACATCATTATTACTGGCAGTGACTTGGCCGGCATACAAACAGTTAAGCTACATCTGAGCTCCGTCTTCCAAACTAAAGATCTGGGTCCTCTTCGGTACTTCCTCGGTCTGGAAGTGGCCAGACGGTCAGATGGGTTGGTTCTCTCTCAGCGCAAATATTGCATGGATCTTCTTCATGATGCAGGCTACTCTGGTTGCAAACCTATTAACACTCCCATGGATGCAAATCACAAAATATGTGCTCAGGGCTCAGATTCTGATTCGCTTCTACCAAATCCAGAATATTACCGTCGTCTCGTTGGGAAGCTTATCTACCTAACAGTTACAAGACCTGATATATCTTTCGCTGTGGGACTTGTGAGTCGCTATATGCACTCTCCTCGAAGCTCTCATCTCCAGGCTGTGGAACGCATTCTCAGATATCTTAAGACAGCTCCTGGCCAAAGACTTGTATACAAAACCTCATCTTCCATTCCTACACTAGTGGCATACTCTGATGCCGACTACGCTGGCTCCCTCGACGATCGACGATCTACTAGCGGTTTTTGCACTTATTTTGGAGGACATCTGATTACTTGGCGAAGCAAGAAACAAGCGGTGGTTGCTCGATCCTCAGCAGAAGCAGAATATCGGGCAATGGCTGTTGTGGTCTCTGAACTCACATGGATTGAGAGTCTCCTTACCGACCTTGGAGTTAAACTACCTTCACCAGCTCTCCTCCTTTGTGACAGTCAAGCCGCCATACATATTGCCAAAAACCCGGTCTTCCATGAAAGAACGAAGCATATTGAGGTAGATTGTCATTTCATCAGAGAGAAAGTCCACATGAAGAAGATCGAGCTCAAGCATGTTCCGGGTACTGAACAGGTTGCTGACATCCTCACCAAGGCTCTACCTAGTACCCTCTTCTATCAGTGCCTATCCAAGCTTGGCGCATACGACTTGTACGCTCCAGCTTGCGGGGGAGTATTAGAAAAGCCCATGTAAAAGGCCCATTTGGTGGCCCATTTTTCCTCTCCTTCTTTAGTCCCACATCATGTATAGGATTTATTCTTCTCTCTTCTCTCCTATATATTTGTATTCTCTCCTTGTATTTACATACTGAAATAATACATACAAGCTTTGGGCTCTTCCAATATAAACAAAACAATGTGAATTGATGACTAAGATACTTATTAGCATTGTTAGTGCGAAGAATTTTAATATGAGTATTAAACTGTGTACAAATTTCATTATAGAATGCAGTAAAAACAGAAAAAAAAATTCAGAGCGTTCTTGTAGAAAATACAACCATGTACACCGAGAGAAATCATCAATAAAGATCACAAAATACAAGCTACCCCTACCAATAGTTTTAAGGGGAGCAGGACCTCAAACATCCGAATGAACAAGATCAAAAGAACGAGAACTGCCTCCACGTTTAGCAGAAAAAGTAGATCGATGATGTTTGCCAAATTGACAAGCCAGTAAGAGAAGAATCTGCTCGAGGTAAATCAGGCAGAAACTGATAAATAATCTGAGGAGGAGGATGTCCAAGTCGAAGATGTCACTGAAGTAAAGAATATGAGGCCGAAAAGGCAGAAGCATTATCAAAGTAGAACAAGCCGCTGCTTTCAGTCCCAGTAGCAATCGTCTCCTTGGAGTGAGGAATCTAAAAAGCACAAATAGACACAACAAAAATAGCTTCACAATTCAATTGTTTGCAAAGAACAGTGACAAAAAGAAGGTTGCACAAAAAATTCGGGACATAAAGAGTGTACTGCAGCTGAAAAGAATGAGTAATATGCACCGCGTCAGACCCACAAACCGGAGACTGAGAACCATCAGCAGTAAGAACCGGAGGTAACCAGTTACTCTTGTCAAGGTAAGAGAAAAGACGAGAATTCCTTGCCATATGATTAGTAGCACCATAATCAATAAGTCACCTACCCGTAGTAGCCAACTGAGCAGCAGCAGAAGTAGCATGAGAAGAAATAGTCTTCTTGGAGGAATCAGCTGAAGCAGGACGAATGTAAGGATGTTTGACCCAACAACGATCAAGCAAATGACCAACTTTAACACAATGAGAGCAAAGATACTTAGAGTAACCACGGCCTTCAGTACGGCCACCCCGACCACCAGAGTTGTCATGATGAGCTGGATGTGCAACACTATCAGGAGATGGAGAGGGAAGCAAAGGATGCTGAAAAAGAGTCATAACAACGGAAATGCGAGCAAAAGTAGCATCCAGAGTCTGAGTATCCGTCTTTCCAAGAATTTGTTGTCGAATCATATCATAAGAGTCAGGTAGGCGAGGTAAGTAGCAAACAACAAGAAACTCCTGAAATTGTTTATGTTGCTCAGCGAGATCAGCAGAAAATGGTCTATGCTGTAGAAGTTCGGTACTAAGAGTTTGGACTTCCTGATAGACAGCAGCAGGAGTCATAACCAGTCGAGCAAAAAGATCGGCATAGAAAGTATAAATGCATGAAGTTTGTTCTCCCTTGGAGTACAAGGCAGCAAGACGATTCCAGGCAGCCTTGATCGTCGGATCATGTCAAATGATAGGAAGACACTCATCAGACAAACTGTTGCCTAACCAAGTACGCACCAAGACATCACTAGTATCTTTATCATCAAAAAAAGCAGAGCCGGAAGGAGGGGGATCATCAGTCAAATGACGACGCTTACGCTGAGAGCGCAACAAAAAATAAAGAACACACTCCAGTCAGGGTAATTTGGGCCCGTAAGCTTGGAAGCAGTACCCAAATTTCCGAATGCAAAAATAGAAGAAGAGGAAAGAGAGAGAGGAGCAGATAAAGTGGAAGAAGAAGAGAGAGATGGAGTGTCCATAGAAAATAACAGCAAACCGCACAGTTTAACTGTTGGTGCAACCATAGTGATCTGGAAGTTATCAAGCATGTAGTCTCACTGCCAACTTAGTATGAGCCTATCAGGGTCGCACATAAGATTGTGGAGAAATTGGGAGTTTGGATCTGTATGGTGTTGTTCATATGATGAGCAAAAAGGACTGAAATTTTCTAAGACAAAAGGCGTTGAAAGCGTAGAGTTAACTCAACGCCTTGGCATACTCGTCGAACTCACTTCGACGAATTGGCCTTTGACGCTGATTCGCCAAATTCCGTTCGACGAATTGGCCTTTGGCACTTACTCGTCGAACTCCATTCGACGAATTTGTCCTTTAGCGTTGATTCGTCGAACGCCGCAGGAGGCGTTGACAGCATTGAGTCCATTCAACGCCTTCGTCGATTCAAGTGTTGATTCGGTTGGAGGTTGGCGTTGAGTTTGTCGTATATGTGTTATAAGATACTCAACGATTTGACGAGTATAAATTGATACTCGACGATTCGTCGTATATCTTGTAGATATTCGACGAGTCGTCTAGACAAGCTGTTGTCTGGCCGAAGATTTGTTTTGTTTAAGTCCTGGGTCTGCGATTAGCGACGGACTGCTTTGTTTATTCCCTTTGGGTATAAATAAGAAGTTTTAGGGTTTGACTATTATGCGATCATTCTTCTGTCTTACCACACGAGTCGTACTGTGCGAAAAAGACTGATAACCCTAAAAGCCCGACGGAAACTGTTCCGTCTTCGCCTTTCGCTGATCCCAATCCCGATCCCGGCGAGTGTCGCTGTCGCCTCTCCTACAACAGATCTAGCAGTCTGTGGAGACGTTGTGTGTCCTCTCCCGACCCAGAACTTGTGCGACAAGTTGCTGCAGGTTCTCCCAATCGTGTGGATTACTATATAGGCGCAGATATACTTTCTGCGCTCAAGACTCTAGTCGTTGAGTGACCGGCTCGATTCTTCTGGAGCATCTAGGTTGAGCTGAGACCCAATCCCTCAAAGATAATTTTTATTACAGCATGTTTTACTTGTTGATTCATGAATATTGTCATATCCGAACTCGTTTGGGTTTTTTTTATTCTTATTTCTATTGCGTGCACAAGTGTTGTGTCATCCCCCAAAATCCAACAGTGGTATCAGAGGCATGTTACCAGCAATATTCATTGTTTCAGAAGTTGTTAACTTCATGGTGTGTAGATGGGGAGATTTAGAAGTGTTCTAAATGCCCAAATCTAATCTTGGATCTTCCCAAGAACGCATGCGTTTTCTTTGAAGTTTACTCCTTAACAGTAACCGTCACTTTGTTGGTTTGTGAAACTAAGCATGTGTTAGATTTTGTATCTCACATGAAGTGACGAGCTTTTTTACTGTGTAAGTGAAGTTGATGTTGCTCATGTCCAGTGCATATAGGCCTGAAGATTTAAACATGTTCTAGATGTTCGGACTTAGCCCAGTTCATCAAGTGTTGATGATTCTTGTGCACATCTGGGATGCATTTGGATTATGCTTGTTGAATTTTATTTTGCTTGATGTGCACATTGGTTAAGTGTTAACCATGATTAAAGAGTTAATCAGCTGTCTAAAATCCCTTAAGCAATATTAAGTATTCGGATACCTTCTGATGGATGACACTCTTCCTGCCTCGATCGATGAAGTGTGGGCTTGTCAAAGTAAGGTGCATTAATCTATCTTGGTCTGCGAGCGGATAATTGTGATATCTCATTGTCGACATCGGTCCTAGCTTAACTAGGTGACCTCAAAGGTTGAGTGCCCGGAGGAATGAGGTTGGCATGCACCATATGATGGATGCGAATAAAGAGTTATTCATCAGTCATACAAGAATTGCATAGTGATGCAATTGACAAGCGTTGTCTACCTAAATAACTGCATTGTGAGAGAAAAGTCAAAGCCGACTCATAGTGTCAGTGAAATATGGATCTTGTCCACTAAGAGAGTTACTCGTCAAACTCTTCAAATTGATATTGAGGGTTATCAGTTTGATAAAAATAGTAGGAGTTTTTGATTAAAGTCCTAATTAAAAGATAAATTGTATTTTGAAATATGGTACTAATTTTGCTTTGCTTATATTCTTGTATAATTTTCATGACAAGTGGTTCACACTCCACCCTGTCTCTCAGAGCAATCCTTGAGAAGGAAAAGCTAAGTGGTACAAATTATTTGGACTGGTACAGGAACCTGAGAATTTTTCTCAGGTAAGAGCGCAAGCTCTATGTTTTGGAAGAGCATTCCCCTGATGAGCTTGCCTGGAATGCACCCCGTGCTGATAAAGATGCTTATAAGAAGTATCTCGACGACTACTTAGACGTCGAATGTCTCATGTTAGCGACCATGAACTCTGAGCTTCATAAGCAACATGAGAACATGGGTTGCAAGGACATTGACGAGCATCTCAAGAAAATGTTTCCAGGGCAAGCTCGTCAAGAGAGATTTGACGTCACTAAGGCGTTGTTCCAGTGTAAGATGGGAGCTCGGGACCTAGTAGTGACTCACGTACTCAAGATGATTGGGTATATAGAGAACCTTGAAAGACTAGGGTTCCCTCTGGGCCAAGAGTTGGCTACAGACCTGATACTGCAATCGTTGTCGGACAGTTATGAGCAGTTCGTCTTGAACTATAACATGAATGAAATAGACAAGACACTGCCCGAGCTCCTAGGCATGTTGCGAACTGGCGAGATAAACATGAAGAAGGTCAAGTCTGCTAGCCCCATATTGATGGTGCATAAAGGTAAGGGCAAGGCCAAGAGCTTCAAGAAGACGAAGGTGAGACCTAAGTCTGGACTGGAGCCCAAGTCTTCTACACTGAAAAAGAAAGGCTTGGGGAAAGAAGCAAAGTGTCACCACTGTGACAAGACTGATCATTAGAGGAGGAATTGACATTCGTACATTAAGGGTCTACAAAAGATAAGAGGAGGTATGACCTTCACTTCAGGTATATATGTTATAGAGGTAAACCTTTCTGCTCTTTCATCCTGGGTATTGGATACCGGATGTGGTTCTCACATTTGTATAAATGTGCAGGAACTGGGAAGGAGAAGAATGTTGAGTAAAGGAGACGTGGACCTGCGCGTTGGCAATGGAGCAAGAGTTGATGTTGTTGTCGTGAGGGTTTATCGTCTTGCTTTGCCCAGTGAGCTTGTAATAGAACTAGATAATTGTTATTTTGTTTCTTCCATAACTAGAAACATTATATTCATTTCATGTTTGGATATGGTGATTTTTCTTTTATTATTAAGAACAATTGTTGTTCAATATTTAAGACTAATATTTGTTATAGTGTAGCCCAAATGTTTAATGGTTTGTATGTTTTGAACTTAGACCATCTGATCTATAATATTGAAAATACCAAAAGACTAAGAACAAATGACTCGAACCCTACGTATCTTTGGCATTGTTGTTTGGGTCATATAAATGAGAAACGTATATCCAAGCTCCATAGAGATGGACTGTTGGACTCATTTGATTATGAATCATTTGAGAGATGTGAATCTTATTTGTTAGGCAAGATGACTAAAGTCCCTTTCATTGGATTCAATGAGAGGGCTGATGATCTCTTGGGTATAGTACATAGTGATGTATGTGGACCCATGAGTTCTATGGCTAGAGGTGGGTTCTTCTACTTTGTTACATTTACTGATGATTTCAGTAGATACGGATATGTGTATCTTATGAAGTGCAAATCTGAAACCTTTGAAAAATTCGAAGTGTTTAAAAACGAAGTAGAAAACCAGCTAGGTAAGAAGGTTAAAGCGCTCTGATCTGATCGAGGTGGCGAATACCTAAGTCGTGAGTTTTGTAATCATCTGATGGAGTGTGGTAGTGTATCACAGCTAACTTCACCTAGAACACCACAACATAATTGTGTCTGAGAGGAGGAATCATACTTTGTTAGACATGGTACGGTTGATGATGAGTCATGCAGATCTGTCTGTTTCCTTTTGGGTCTTTGCTCCTGCTGCTTTAACATTAAATCATGCTCCAACGAAAACGGTTCTAAAGACACCATATGAGGTATGAACTGGGAAGCGTCCCACTATGTCGTTCATTAAGGTTTGAGGCTGCGAGACATACGTAAGACGTCAAATGTCCGATAAGCTGGAACCCAAATCAGATAAGTGTTATCTTGTGGTGTACCCTAGGGAAACTAAAGGGTACTTACTACTTCTACCTACCGTCCAAGGGCAAAGTATTTGTCGCAAGGACTGATGTCTTTCTTGAGAAAGAGTTATTAAGTAGAAAGACAGTCAGAGTAGAACTTGAAGAAGTTCAGGAACCACAAACTATGAATGAACTGGAATTGGGACCTGATTCAGCACTATAAGTAGTTGTAGCTGGAGAACCTGCTCAGGAAACACAAGTTCCAAGTAGATCTGGTCCAGCCTGAGAGATATGGATTTCTCATGTCTCAAATAGGTAATGTGTTGCTTATGGATCATTGTGATGAGCCTGCAACCTACCATAAGGCTATGTGTGGACCGGACTCCGAGAAGTGGCTTGAGGGCATGAAATCTGAGATGGACTTCATGTATGAAAACTAAGTATGGACTTTGGTGGAACCACCTGAAGGGGTAAGACCCATAGGGTGCAAGTGGGTCTTCAAGAAGAAGATCGACATGGATGGGAATGTACAGACATTCAAAGGGTGACTTGTGGCTAAAGGTTTCAAGCAAATTCATGGTGTTGACTATGATGAGACTTTTTCCCCTGTTGACATGGTTAAGTCCATCAGAAATTCTGCTTGTTATTGTTGCGTATTATGACTATGAGATCTGGCAGATGGATGTCAAAACGGCTTTCCTTAATGGGAACCTCCTCGAGAAAGTGTATATGATACAACCTGAGGGTTTTGTATCTCCAGGTGAAGCCACTAAAATATGCAAGTTGCAGAGATCCATTTATGAATTGAAACAAGCTTCTCGAAGTTGGAATCTTCGTTTTGATGAAAAGATCAAAGAGTTTGGTTTTATCAAAAATGAGGATGAACCTTATGTTTATAAGAGGATTAATGAGAGCATTGTAGTCTTCCTGATATTGTATGTAGATGACATACTGTTGATCGGGAATGACAAACCAACCCTGCAAGTTATTAAGAACAACCTAGGGGACTGTTTTTCGATGAAGGACTTAGGGGAAGTGACTTATATACTCGGTATTAAGATCTATAGAGATAGATCGAAGAAGTTGCTGGGTTTGACCCAAAGTACCTATATTGACAAGGTGTTGAATCGGTTCAACATGCTTGAGTCCAAGAAATGATTCTTGTCCATGTCTCATGGTGTGAGTCTCTCTAAGGATCAGTGTCTTATGTCTTGTGAAGATAAGAACCGCATGAAGTTGGTCTATATGCTTCGGCAATTGGGTCAATCATGTATGTAATGTTATATACTAGACCCGATGTCTCTTATACTTTGAGCATGACTAGCAGGTATCAGTCTGATCCCGGTAAAGGTCACTGGATAGCCGTCAAGAATATCCTCAAGTACTTGCGAAAGACTAAGGATATGTTCTTGGTAGTCGGCGGAGAGGAAGAACTCGTTGTAAGTGGTTACGCTGATGCTAGCTTCCAAACTGATAGGGACGATTCAAAGTCTCAGTCAGGGTTTGTGTTTTGCCTGAATGGAGGTGCTGTTAGCTAGAAGAGTTCCAAGAAAGATACAGTTGTCGATTCTACTACTGAGGCTGAGTATATCGTCGCTGCAAACGCAGCGAAGGAGGCTGTATGGATTAGTATATTCATCGGCGAGTTAGATGTAGTTCCTAGCATTGTTCGTCCCGTAAATCTCTACTGTGACAACAACGGTGCAATTGCACTTGCTTTGGAACCTAGATCTCATCAGCGCTCCAAGCACATACTCCGGCGGTTTCATCTAATTCTAGTGATTGTCGATCAAGTAGATGCGAGCATATGCAGAGTGCCGACTGAAGAAAACATTGCGGATCCACTGACAAAGCCTCTCGCATAGAGAAAGCATGATGGTCATGTTATATCTATGGGTATTTGATACATAAATGATCAACTCTAGTTTGAGCTTTGTTGATTATATGTTTGTTGGCTGTAAAATATTTCATTTGATGAATAAAAGTACTATATGCATTCCATTTATATATTTTGGCAAGTTCTTTTATTGTGTTATTATTTTTATTGTGATAGAATAGTAAACTAAAATAAATGTCCTCAGAGTGTTTGCTTTCGTAGGTCAAGTAGTGACTTGATGTGAGAACCTATGATCCCAAAAGCTTCATTCTTAAAGGTCGCTGGTCGTTGTATCATCTTAGAAGCTAAGGGCGATGATGATACCTTTAATACTAGCATATGCGTTGATTGATGATCGGTCCTCACAGGTTATGATATTGTGATATCAAGTCATCACATGGGTACTTATTATGAACAAGTTGTACTGGACAGACCCACCGTGAGAATACTTTGTGGATAGTTATATAAACGTGTCACAAGTATGACTCAAATGACAATGGTGTTTGTGGTCCTTTGACCTAAAGTTACAGCTTTTATTGAGTGAGGAAGAGCGAGTTTTGATGCCATCAAAAGTCCAGTCTTGAGAAAGTTGGATGATAAAGGTGGTTATTGGGTACGTTACGAATCATTTGGGTGTTTGCGTGTGAGCAGAGATGAGATTTGTCCTCCTATAGGACAGGAGTTGCATCTATGGGCCCCTTGATGGAATGAGACTGAAAAATACATGGTCATGCTTGGTTGAGTCAATATATGATATTGGGCTCACCAAATTTTGAAAGTGCATTCTAGATCAAGAAATTGAGATTGAACAATTATAAGGGTGACACAGTCTATACCTCTAGTTTTATCCGGCTGTAAGAGACGAAGGGACATGACAACACTGTAACATTGGTCACAATGGTTTTTGAGTTTATAAACTCGTACTGTTTGGGAAGCAATGATGTATTGCTAGATGCCGCTCATTGTTTGTGAAGCTTTTGTTTGATACTTTCTAGATCAATTGGGAGACTGTTAGTGCAACCATAGTGATCTGGAAGTGATCAAACATGTAGCCTCACTGCCAACTCAATATGAGTCTATAAGGGTCGCATATAAGATTGTGGAGAAATTGGGAGTTTGGATCTGTATGGTGTGTTCATATGATGAGCAAAAGGAACTGAAATTTTCTAAGGCAAAAAACGTTGAAAGCGTAGAGTTAACTCAACGCCTTGGCATACTCGTCGAACTCCGTTCGACGAATTGGCCTTTGGCGCAGGTTCGTCGAACTCCGTTCGACGAATTGGTCTTTGGCGCTGATTCATCGAACTCCGTTCGACGAATTGGCCTTTGGCGCTTACTCGTCGAACTCCGTTTGACGAATTTGGCCTTTGGCGTTGATTCGTCAAACGCCGCAGGAGGCGTTGACAGCGTTGAGTCCGTTCAACGCCTTCGTCGATTCAAGTGTTGATTCGGCTGGAGGTTGGCGTTAAGTTCGTCGTATATGTGCTATAAGATGCTCAACGATTCGACGAGTATAAATTGATACTCAACGATTCGTCGTATATCCTGTAGATATTCGACGATTCGTCTAGACAAACTGTTGTCTGGCCGAAGGTCTGTTTTGTCTAAGTCTCGGGTCTGCGATTAGCGGCTGGCTGCTTTGTTTATTCCCTTTGTGTATAAATAGGAAGTTTTAGGGTTTGACTATTATGCGATCATTCTTCTGTCTTAGCACACGAGTCGTACTGTGCGAAAAGACCGATAACCCTAAAAGCCCGACGGAAATTGTTACGTATTCGCCTTTCGCCGATCCCAATCCCGATCCCGGCGAGTGTCGCCGCCGCCTCTCCTACAATAGATCTAGCAGTCTGTGGAGACGATGTGTGTCCTCTCCCGACCTTGAACTTGTGCGACAAGTTGCTACGGGGTCTCTCGATCGTGTGGATTACTGTAGAGGCGCGGATATACTTTCTGCGCTCAAGACTCTAGTCGCTGAGTGACCAACCCAATTCTTTTGGAGTATCTAGGTTGAGCTGAGACTCAATCCCTCAAAGGTAATTTTTATTACAACATGCTTTACTTGTTGATTCATGAATATTGTCATATCCGAACTCGTTTGGGTTTTTCTTGTTTTTATTTTCACTGCATGCACAAGTGTTGTGTCATCCCCCAAAACCCAACATTAACAGAACAAACCGCGCGAACAAAAAAGGGCCAAGAACAGGCGACCAAGAAAAGAAGACCGGCAAGAACAAGCCGCAGAAGAGACCGCACGACCAGAAAAAACAACCCGTGTGAACACAACAGCCCACAGGAGCACAAGAGGGGAAAGAAGAAGTCGCAAGAGATGTGACTAGCCAAGGGAGGGCGGAGGGAAACCGCACGCGGTTAGAAAAAAGAGACCGCGAGGAAACCGGAGCAAATGACCGATTGCCTCTGATACCAACAAATCTCAATAAAACGCAAATTTTATTGCTCCAAAAAGGTAAATAATACAAATTTATGCCCTCTTATTTATAGAAAAAATTTGTGAGAGAATAAAATACAACAGGCGGTGTGGGACTAAATATAAGTCGCGCAGCCTATGCGGTTTGTCTGAGACAAACCGCAACAGTACAAGGAAGAACGGTTAAGGAAGACCACCCGGCTGTAACAGAGTAAAGCAGGAAGACCGCCACCATAGGTCGCCAGACTGCAATAGCGGGTTGTCATCAGACCGCTGCTGCGGACAGCCACCAGACCGCTGTTGCGGATAACCACCAGGCCACTGTTGCGGGCTCTAACCAAACTGATAGGACAGCTACCAGACATGCCGCTAGTCCAAACCGCCAGACCACTAAACAGAAAGGCCGCTGCGACTAGAATGCAGACCGCTCGATCTCCATAGGTAGACCGCTGCGACTAGAATATAGACCGTCCGGTCTCCTCAGGTTTCAACATCCTACAACAAACTATCCAAACCCTAGAACAACATTATTGGCTACACAAACTACTGTTACTGCATCACCTACAAATATGATCGTGACTACCTCGTCACAATTACAATTTCTTAGCTCCTGACTACCAGCATGTACCCAACTCGCCACACATTCCATGGGCAACTTCCAACTTATTCAAAAAAATAGCTCTACCAAAAGTGCCGACCTCTTATGCCAAAAGGTTTTGACAACATACTAGCGACTACTCCAATGACCAATACACCAATGACATCATCTATTGATGAGGCTTCCTTCTGTTAAGTGTCAAGCTAACATATGCTCACCGGGTGGTAACCATAACCAAGAGAATGGCTGATTGTATTAAAGGTTTGGCCGGCTTATTTTCAGAAGAGGTTGAATGTGACAAAAACCCTAATGTACGTCTGTGCTCTCTCAATCAACACGGTATCAGAGCAGTGGAATCCTCCATCTACGTCGGCCGAAAGGTTCGACTTCCGCTTCGTAGCTATTTTTTGCCTCGATCGGGAGTTCCGTGTGGAATCTCATCGCCGCTCCTGCGCCCGGTCCGTTGCCTGTCGGCGCAACTTTCTCTGTTTTTCCCTCTGTCGTCGTGTTCTGCTGTGCCGTGCGGGTTCGTGTCGGCTCTTGGTGGTCACTGCTGCTTCGTGTGGGTTCTTCTCGGTCGTTGCTTGTCCGTATTTCTTTGTTCTTCTTCTCGGCTTCTCTGTTTTCTCAGTTTTCCTATTCTTCTCTCTCGGGATTTCTCTTGTTGTGTTTGAAACAAGCTTATGCAGTCCTGAGTCCCTCAGAGCATAAGGTGCTTGCCTCTGTCAGTTTTTGATATGACCCGTAGCCGTTTCGGCACGATTTATCATCGACACAAGCAAGGTTGTCAGGATCGAGATTCTAGATGACATTATTTTGAGGTAGGATCGGATTGGATAGTATGGTCGGATCGGGGATCGCTTTACAAAATCAAGATCAATTTTTAAAATCTGGATCATAAGATTCTAGGATCCGGATCGCGATCCTGACATCCATGGGCACGCGGCAAAGAACCACGAGACTGAACCATCTGGTTCAGTCCCCCCACTCTCTTAATCGAACTGGGTGGGCCCAGCCGGTCCAAAATGTGGCTGGGTATATGGGGGGAGTCGGGAGGACTCCCTTGGGCATCGAAGATCATCAGGTATGTCCGTTCTTTTCGCATAGGAGTAGTTGTAACCTAACATTTGGTATCAGAGGAGTTCTCCTCCATCTCCGGTCATGGCAACCCACGGAACGCGTCTCATGACTCTGGAAGAAGTCCAACAAGGTCTTTGGGATCTCCTGGAAGCACTGAAGGACTAGTTGTCGCTGAAAATTAGCGCGGGGGAGGAGCGTTCTCGTGCGGACTTCCTGGAAGCGACGTTGTCCATCGCGGAACAGCTCGGACGTCTCGAACGAGCGTCGGATCGCAGCAAAGAACCGGCAATGGAGGCGGTGATCGATCTCAGTGGCTCTGGGAAGCCTTTGTCCGACGGGAATAAGACGGGAGTTCCGCCGCTCGCACCTGACAACAATGGCTTCTGCGGGGCTCAGGGCCCCTTCGGCTCCGGCCAGCGACCCCAGGGGCACCCGCCGCGAGGTAATGGTGGACTCGGTGAGGGGTCTGCAAGCTTTGGAGGCCCCGCCCGTGAACCGTGAGCCTTCCCCCAGTTACGGCAGCCACCGATAGGGTGGCGGGAGGAGTTCAGGAACCAGCGGGGCGCCGAGATGGCCCGGGGAGGTGGTCAGTTCTTGCGGCAGCCTCATACAAGTTAGGGGGAAGGAGAAGGCAGCAATGGTATCGGCCTCGGAGGACGCGGGGGCGTTCGAACACCACACAGAGGGGAAGGAGAGCCATGGGCGGAGGATCGCAGGGGTCGGGGGCCCATCATGCAAGGTAGAGGAAGACACTGCCCTCCTGATGTAATGGAGAATGGGGGGCCGTGGAATCATGGTTGGGGACAACATCCAGACTTTCCAGAAGGGAGACCACCACAGCAACACCGCCCCCCAGTGCAACCCCGACTGACGAGGATTTAGTTTTTGAAGTACAAAAATGGTGACCCATTGGAGTGGATCGAGTGGGCCGAGATGTTTTTCGTGTACCGGAAGCTTCCCAGGCATCAGTGGGTGCACATCGCCTCTTTTCACCTTGAAGGGGATACCTATCGGTGGTTGAGCTGGTGGAGGAAGCAGCATCCCACGTGGGAGTAATTCTGCGAGGGGCTCATCGCGAGGTTTGGGCCGACTGAGTACGAGGCCTTCGACGTGATGCTGAACAAGTTGAGGCAGACGGGGACCGTCAACGAGTATCAGAAGGAGTTCGAACGGTTGGCGAATCTGGTGCAGTGGACTGAGAAGGCACTTCTGGGATGTTTTATGGCTGGAATCAAGTAGAAAATTAGCGATGAGGTGCAGACATTTCAGCCCAGGAGCATAGCACAAGCCATCGGGATGGCCCGGTTACAGGAGGAGAAATTAGAGAGACGCAAGGCAACCAAAACATACTGTTGGGGCAGCAAAGGAGAACAGGGAACGACCAAGGGAGCGGCCAAGGAAATCAACGGCCCATATTTCCGAAAAGAGGCCGCGGTGAAGCGATTGTCATGGGAAGCAATGCAGGATCGGCGGGCCAAGGGACTGTGCTACACTTGTGACGAGAAATTTGTCCCCGATCACAAGTGTAAGGAAATTCAGGTTTACATGTCGCAAGAGGAGGAGCTGGAGGCCGAGGAGGATGGCTGATCCGAGGAGCCTGAGGTCCTCGAATTGGAGGAAATTGAGGTCTCCGTGCATGCTTTAGAAGGAGGAGGGCAACCTTCCACGATGAGTTTGACAGGGAAGGTGTCCGACCAGAGGGTGTCTATATTGGTTGACAGTGGGTGTACCCACAACTTCATCAACACTGAAGTGGCCAAGAAGTTAGCCATCATACCAACAGAGGATAAAGTGTTCAAGGTGTTGGTGGCGGATGAAAATTTTTTGCAGTGCACGGGGGCCGTGAAGAGGGTGCCTCTCACAATATAGGGATTCAGATGCTTGGTGGACCTATACATACTTCCGGTTCGAGGATCTGACGTAGTGTTGGGGGTGCAGTGACAGCTTGGTCTAGTCATAAATGATTGGGAAAAAATGACCATGCATTTCTCACATGGTGGGAAGACACACCAGCTACAGAGTAACATGGGTCCGATAGTGAAGGAAACAACCATCTTGTTCTTGCAGAAATGGGTCGAGCGGGACTACCTCGTGGCTTGGGTCCTGTCCGACGGAGGATCGGGGGAGCAAAAGGAAGGTATTCCAGAGAAGTTGCATGCGGTCATGGAAGGGTTTGAGGTCTTCGAGACACTGAGGGGGTTGCCCCCACCACGGGCATGCGATCACCGGATTCCGATCAAGGAGGGCACGGAGCCCACCGGTGTGCTGCCTTACAGGTACCCTCACATACAGAAGGGGGAGATTGAGAGATGTGTCCAGAAAATGTTGCGTGAAGGGACCATCTGCCATAGCACAAGTCCTTTTTCCTCTTCGGTCCTATTGGTGAAAAAAAGGACGAAACTTGGAGATTCTTCATAAACTACAGAGCCCTCAATAGTGCCACCATTAAAGACAAATTCCCAATCTCGGTCATCGACGAACTTTTGGATGAGTTGCACGGAGCTCAATATTTCACGAAGCTGGATTTGCGGGCGGGGTACCATCAGATCGCATGTAGGAGGGAGACGTGGAAAAGACGGCATTCCAAACACACGAGGGGCACTACGATTCCTAGTGATGCCTTTCGGGTTGACGAATGCGTCGTCGACCTTTCAAGCCGTTATGAACGAAACTTTCAGGAAATGGTTGCGAAAGTTTGTGTTGGTCTTCTTCGATGACATCCTCATCTACAGTCCGAGTCTGGAGGCGCACGAGCAACACTTGCGGATTGTGTTGCAGATCCTCAAGGAGCAGAAATGGCATGTCAAGAGATCGAAATGCTCTTTCGGGCGACAAGAGGTGGAATATTTAGACCACTTGGTGAATAGAGACAGGGTGCGACCAGACCCGCAAAATATCCAGAGCATGATGGAGTGGCCTGCGCCCACCAATATCAAAATGTTGAGAGGATTCCTGGGGCTAACTGGCTATTACCGAAAGTTCGTTAAGGACTATGGGAAGATCGCTAAGCCGCTCACCACATTACTACAGAAGGGAAAGTTTGTTTGGGGACAGGATGCGGCTTTGGCGCTTCAGATGCTGAAGGAGGTGATGACCCCGGTGTTAGCACTACCCAATTTTTCCAAGTTGTTCATAGTGGAAACGGATGCGTCGGGAGCCGGCTTGGGGTGGTATTGATGCAGGAGGGGAGGCCGCGAGTGTATTACAGCAAGGCAATACAGGGGAAGGCTTTGAGACTATCAGTTTATGAGGAGATGTTGGCAATCCTGCATGCAGTAGGGAAATGACGGTCGTATCTCATCGGGAGGCATTTCAAAATACGGACCGACCATCAAAGCTTAAAGTATTTCTTGGAGCAGTGTGTCTCGTCACTCGAGCAGCAAAAGTGGGTGACCAAGATGTTGGGATATGACTACGATATTGAGTACAGGAAAGGGAGGGAGAACAAGGCCGCTGACGCGCTCTCGCGCTTGCCTACTACGAGTTCCATCTTTGCTATTTCGGCGCCGATCTTGAGCATAGTGGAGGATGTTCATCAGGAGGTGTTTGCCGATACGGAGCTGTGGCAGATGTTGACGAATATTGCTGAGGGTAGGCCGGTTGAAGCGGTCTACCACGTCATGACCACTTGTACTACAAGGGACGCTTGGTGGTGGCACCAGGATCCCCATTACAGAAGCGGCTACTCCATGAGTTTCACGACACGCCCAGCGGCGAGCACTCAGGCATACTGCGGACTTATCAGCATATCAAACAAAATGTGTACTGGAAGGGGTTGAAGGCAGATGTAGCACATGTGAAGAACTGTTCGGAATGCCAAAGGCAGAAGTATGACACCACCGCTCCAGCGGGGTTATTGGTGTCGCTTGACATTCCATAGCTTACATGGGAGAGTATTGCGTTGGATTTAATTGAAGGGCTACCCAAATCTCAGGGCAAGTCGGTCATTCTTATGGTGGTGGACCACCTTTCTAAGTATGGGCACTTTATCGCACTAGCGCCCCTTGCACCGCCGAAGCCGTGGCAGAGGCCCTCGTCAGGGAAGTGGTTAGACTGCATGGGATACAGACTTCCATCATTTTTGATCGCGACACCGTGTTCACTAGCAAGTTTTGGAAGGAGCTCTTCCGCCTCACAGGGACGTCCTTGCGTATGAGTACAACTTTCCACCCCCAGGCAGACGGGCAGACGGAGTCCCTCAATCGAAGTGTGGAGACATATCTGTGGTGCTTCATTGCCGGTAAATCCCACCAGTGGAATAAGTGGCTCCCTTTGGATGAGTACTGGTACAACACGGCCTACCAAACAGACGCAAGGATGACGCCATTTGAGAGTTTGTATGGCTGTGCACCGTCGACACTACGAAGTTACGAGAAAGGGTCGTCGGTAGTGCCGGAAGTGGAGTCCGCATTTCAAAAATGGGACGACACCTTGAAACAGCTAAAGGAGAATCTTTGGAGGGCACAACACTGCATGAAAACACAAGCAGAAAAGCACTGGCGAGAGCAAAACTTCGAGGAGGGCGAGTGGGTGTACCTCAAGCTCCAACCTTATCGGCAGCTGTCAGTAGCGGGAGTGAAAAACCAGAAGTTAGCATCCCGATACCATGGGCCCTTTCATATCTTGAGTAGTGTTGGGGTCGTAGCTTACACTTTGGAACATCCGGCGGACTCGCAGATCCATCCCACCTTTCATGTGTCGCTGCTCAAGAGTGCGGCACCGGGGGACCCTCCACCAGTTAGCCCCTTGCCCGAAGTGACGGAGCTCGGCGGATTTCGGCCACAACCGGACCGAGTTCTGGAAGCAAGGGTCAAGACGGCGCAAGGAAAACCCATCGTACGACTGTTAATTCTTTGAAAGGGCATAGCTGAATCCGATCGAACTTTGGGTGGATTATGATGAGCTCAAAGAGACATATCCAGAGTTTCCGCTTGGGGACAAGCAATTTTTTGAAAACGGCGGGAATGATACGACTCGGAGTCGTTTCAGCACGGTTTATCATCGGCATGGGGCAAAGAACCGCAGGACTGACCATCCGGTTCAGTCCCGCCACTCTCTTAATCGAACCGGGCGGGCCCAGCTGGTCCAAAATGCAGCTGGGTATATGGGGGGAGTCGGGCGGACTCCCTAGGGCATCGAAGATCATCAGGTCGTTATTTTCGCATAGGAGTAGCCGTAACCTAACAGTTTTTTTCGGCCCTATTATTTGGGTCCACTGCTGCCCTAGCCGGTGTGGGATCTCTTCTTCTTATGTGCTCTTATGGAGGACAAATTGAAGGGTGTTAATACCTCCGAAGGGGTCGTTGATCAACCTAAATTTTATGGTGGAGGAAGGTCTAACATGAACTTCAATCAAGGTGTTGCATCAAATTTAATGGGAGAAATTACCTCCTATAGGTTCAGTCTATGCGGATTTTCATTGGGAGTCGTCAGAGACTTGGCTTTCTCACCGGTTCCAAACTGGCACCAAGCAAGACTAATCCCTTGTATGAGGAATGAGAAGGTGAGAATCTTACTGTGATCATTTGGCTTGTCAATTCTATAGAACCCAAGATTGCAAGTCACTTTTTATTCTGCAAAACTGCGAAAGAGATGTGGCAGCTGATCGAACGAAATTACTCAAAAAAGGACTTGACTAGATATATCAACTCCAAACTGAGCAAATCCACATGACAGGGATGAGCGATTTCGAGAAATATTATAGCAAATTGACTCATAAGTGAGCAGAAATTGATCAATATTCCGCTATCCAGAGTATAGAGGACTACAAGACTGAACTTTTGCAATGGAGGGTATTCAAAATGCTCTCTGGTCTTCCTCCTGAGCTTGAATTCCAGAGAGTTCAGATGTTGGTAAGAGATTATGTGTTTGATCTAGAGACGATGGCCCTCTATATTCGGGGAAAGGCAAGTCGTATAAACTCCCTTCGTTTAGATATTCATGTTGGCAAGAAATATGAGACAAGAAGACAAAAGTAAAATGAAGTGCCCTCACTGTGGAAAGAAAGGTCATGAGAAAGAGAAATGTTGGGATCTTCATTCTCACTTGGTTCCTTCAGGTTGGACTTGTGGTTATGATGGAAAATATGTGAGATCTCAATCTACTATGTATGACCATCTTGAGAATACTGGGTATCTTCAGGCAAAAAATGAGAGTTTGACTAGAGAACTCAAAGCTCTGAAAGCCAATACCGCTGGTCGATCTCTTACTGGTGACTTGGCTGGTACAACTACTCATGTTCATTCTACTTATGTGTGCTCCAAAGGACCATCCACCCCTTGGATTATTGACTCGAGAGCTTTTGATCACATGATTGGATCTTTCATGAGAGTTTCTTCTATTTCTTCTGCATCTGGCAATGTGAAACTTGTTGATGGATCATCGGCCTCCTTAATATTAAAACAACTACTTTTGATTGTCAGTCTTGTGAATTGGCTAAGCATTGTAGAACCAACTATGCTTCTAATCTGAGTCGAAGTTTGAAATGTTTTAATTTGATACATTCTGATGACTGGACATCTTCTATTTGCTCTGTGAATGGTTTTCAATATTTTGTTTCATTTATTGATGATCACTCACGCTTTACTTGAGTATAAAGAAGAATGAGGTTTCAAAAATATTTCAGCTGTTTTATCACCATGTACAGACCCAATTTGGAAGTAAAATTAAAATTCTTAGGAGTTATAACGGAGGCAAATACACTTGCAATGATCATCAGAGTTTCTTGGGAGACCATGATATCATTTTCCAAACTTCTTGTCAGGGACTCCTCAGTAGAATGAGGTTGCCGAAAGGAAGAATCGTCATATCTTGGAGACCACTCGTTGCATGTTGCAAGAGATGCACGCCCCTAAGGGATTATGGGATGAAGGTGTCCTTACCTCCGTCTATTTGATCAATCGAATGGCTACTGGTGCATTGGAGGGAAAGTACCCTCTAAAGCTTCTGTGTCCAAATATGCGTCTATTCAATCTTCCCCCTAAGATATTTGGATGTGTTGTTTTTGTTCATATTGTGGAGTCTCATAAGGATAAATTAGACCCGTAAGCGATAAAATGTGTCTTTGTGGGATATGTTGCCAACCAAAAAGGGCATAAGTGTTATTCTCCTACTCTTCGGAGAAGGTTTATATCAAAAGATATTACCTCTTTTGAAAACACTCTATATTACTCTGATGAAGGGAAAATTGTCACATTTCAGGAGGAAAACAAAGGAGAGAGTGACATGTTGCCACCCCTAACTATTCTGTTTGATGTGCTTGCTCCAGGAAGTGTGAATATTCCTTTTAGGAAGGAAATTCCAACCAAAGATCTTCGTGTGTACAGAAGAAGGAAGGATCTTCAAGTCTGCCAGAGAAGGCAAAACAAAACTATTGGAGAAAAATGTCACACTCATGTTCCACCACCACTCCGCCAGATCCAAGCAACAACACCACTCAGGAGCCACTTCTGCGCTCCACATTCATAGTGGTCGGACTAGATATCTTATTGATAAGTATGTTGGGTATCACGCTATATCTCACTCATTACAAGCATATCTTGTATCTGTTTTCTCTATTTTTATTTTTAACAGTTTTTCAGAAGTCAGCTCGAATCCCCATTGGATAAAGGCTATGGAGGAGGAGATGGATGCTCATCAACATCAAAAGACTTGGGAAATTGTTCCTATCCCACATGGGCGTCACCCTGTCGGATGCAAATGGATATATACTACTAAATTTTGTAAAGGTGGAACTCTTGATAAGATATAAAGCAAGATTTGTTGTTAAAGGTTTCACTCAGGTTGATGGAGTTGATTTACACTAGTCATTTGCTTCGGTCGCTAAACTGAACTCAGTCAGAATCTTATTGTCTATTGCTACTCATAAGACTTGGACTTTGCATCAGCTCGATGTTAAAAATGTCTTCCTCCATGGTGAATTGGAGGAAGAAAGCTATATGACTCCTGGTATAGATGTTCTTAAAGGACATGGGTGTCGCCTTAAGAAAACCTTATATGGTCTCAAACAGTTATCTCGTGCCTAGTTTGTCAAGCTAAGCGACAAACTTATTCTTCTAAATTTCACTTGTTGTACTTCAAATCACTCAGTTTTTGTTTACAAAAGGGAGGAATGTACCACTATTCTCATTTTCTATGTGGATGATATCATCATTACTGGAACGGATGACCACCACATTACTCTGGTTAAAGAGGAATTTGATTCTGCCTTTGAAATCAAGGATTTGGGTCTTCTTCAATACTTGGAATTGAAATTGCTCGATCTCCAGGAAAGATTATGATCTCTCAACGTAAATATGTTTTGGACCTTCTCAGTGATGTTGGATATTTGGGAGTCAAACCTGTGGATAGTCCTGTGGACCCTAAGTATGATATTCATAAAAAGACTTCTCCTGATCTTGAGAGGAAGTCTGAATTTCAACGAATCGTGTGGAAGTTGATTTATCTGACAATTACCAGACCTGGTATCTCCTTCGTCGTTGGCCTAGTGATTCATGCACAATCCTAAAGTACATCATATCAAGTTGTCCTGCGGATTCTCAAATACTTAAAAAAGGACCCCGGAAAGGGCATTATCTATCAAGATCATGGCCACCTGAAGGTCCACGGGTACTATGATGCTGACTGGGCGGGTTCTTCCCTGGACAGAAGATCTACGAGTGGATATACTATCTTTGTTGGTGACAACCTTATTTCCTGGAGAAGTAAGAAACAAAATATTGTTGCACGTTCCTCCACTGAAGCAGAGTATCGTGTCATTGCTGTCACAACTTGTGAACTCATCTGGGTTAAATCTATCTTGAGGAATATGAGCTTTCCTGTTCTTGAGGCTATGTATCTTTATTGTGATAATCAAGCTGCCATTCATATATCCAACAATCATGTCTTTCATGAAAGAACAAAGCACATTGAAATCGATTGCCACTTTATGCGGGAAAAAATTCAGGATCAAATTGTTGCTATGGTGTTTGTGACATCTGAAGATCAACTCGCTGACATGCTCACTAAAGTTGTTTCTGGTAAATCTCTTCATTCTTGCTCCCTCAAGCTCGGGATGCTGGATGCTTATGGTGTTAGATTGAGGGGGGGTGTTAAGTGTCAAACTAACATATGCTTACCGGGTGATGACCATAACCAAGAGAGTGGTTGATTGCATTAAAGGTTTGGCCGGCTTATTTACAAAGGAGGTTGAATGTGACGGAAACCCTAAGATACGCCCGTGCTCTCTCAATTAACACCTTCACACCCTCCAATGTATTTGCACTACTTTTTCATGGTAAAAAAAATATGCTACAAGATTCTTCGATGTATAGCTGAATGCTTGGTATGTCGAGTTAAAACAACTTGCACATGCCCTATTGGCTTTCTACAACCACTCGCACCCAATCGATGAATGCTTAATGCTCCAACAAGTGTGCATCCCATGTTGTCCTCATACAACCAGTTTCCATTCTGGATCTTCTTTAGGAAGACATCTTCATGGACTTTATGAAAGCCGCCATCTTTATCATTATCGTATGTCCAAATATACTCACTTCATACCACTTCCTCGCAAATATTACCGACCCTTCATCATTGGGAGCTTTGCTCGTGATATCCTCAAATTACATTACTTGCCCCAAGTATCTTTAGCAACTATGATAGAAAATGGTCTTCCCTCCTTATGGCTACATGTCTTTAAACTCCAATGCACAACCCTCAAAACCAACTCTGCTTTCACCCCCAAACTGATAAGTAACAAACATTGTCAACAGTTTTCTCAAACAGTACCTTTGTTTCTTTTGCCTGGATAAATCAAGCCCTGGGCATTGCCTCCTCTGATGCGCTGAATATTGCTACAATTTCACATGCACTTCTACCGCTTGCATGATCCTCTTTAAATACTTCACTGACATGAAGAACCTGCCATCCCAAATTATATTCAGAACTTTTCAACATTTATCCCTCTCCTTCATGTTAGATTTCAATCCGCCTTACAATGCATCCCACACAAGTAGGCACCATGGTAGTTGTTTGTTCGGCCTGATTGAATGAGTATTCGTCCTACTTTTCCCATAAACTAAGTTGCAGCGCTTCTTGACCGCATGAACCCGGCCACATAAGTTTGTCACCCAAATTTTACATCACCACTTCTATGTATCCCTTCCCAAACTCTACAACTGTTCATTATCTCCTCTGATCTCGGCCAAACTTCCTAACCGTATGGACAAGGTCGATTCTAATGGGAAGGGAATGACGCGAGTACTTCTTGCTCACACCCAACTACTCACACTACTACAATTAGAGGTCACTCATCCTAAGCCTACCCTAATCAAAGCACGCTTAACTGTGAAGTTTCAAACACAACACCACTTGCTTCAAAAATGTGTCTGATATTTGGGTCTCCAAATTATAACTTAAGCTCAGTTTTTTCCCTTCAATTTTGATTTAAGATTCAGTTCATTCATGCAAACTTCCCATCCTTATGGACAAGGTCGATTCTAAAGGGGATGGGAATGATGTGAGTACTCCTTGCTTGCACCGAACCACTCACACTACTTCAATTAGAGGTCACTCATCCCAAAGCTACTACAATAAGAGCATACTTAACTGTGAAGTTTCAAATGCAACACCACTTGCTCCAAAAAGGTGTCTCTAATATTTGGGTGTCCAAATATAACCTAAGCTCTGTAAATTTCCCTCCAATTTTGATTTAAGATTTTGTTCATTTATGCAAGTTTTTTCACATAAAAGTTTGTCATCCTAGAAGTCTGCTAGAAGCTATCTTTGGCTTCACAGCCCCAATGACACTCCCTGACATTATCGGATTCTGGAATATTATAGGCTTACGAGCTTTTGTTTAGTTCATACCCAACTATACATCATATTGATGGAGGTTTGACTCTAATCCCATTTGTAACGATCAAGGTTGTAGATATCAAATTTTGGGGATACATCGGTTTATTTTTTGTAGGAAATGAGCTAGGAAATTCTTTCCCGGTGGTTCTATATTCTTGGGAGAGCGGGCTTGTTTGTTTGATATGTGCATTGAAATTGCTTTTCTATGTAGGTTGCTTTGTGAGTTACTTAGGCGAATTGTCGTGCCTTACACGATTATGAGTTTATCATTTTGCGTAGGTTTCGGAAGTCGGCGCTTGATCCTTGAGCTCGCTACTTGGCTTTGTTCTCAGAGGGATGATGATCCTTATGTCGATATTGGGTGATCCCTGCGATTGATTGTATACGGATCACTTTTGCTTGGGTGTGGCGTAGAGGGTTTTTGTTCGCCCTTATCAAGGGTTGGTGAACTTGTCGCTCAGGATTGGCTCCAGTGGTCTCCGCTCGGTGTTGGCACGGAGGTAGACGCTCGGATGGCAATGAGGGAACTTCGTCCGTGCTTGTCGGGGGTTGTCGATCTTGTCTCTTAAGGTTAGTTCTGGTGGTCGCCGTTCGGTGTTAGCGCCAAAGGTAGATGCATGGATGGCATTGAGGGACCTTCGTCCGCCAGACCGTCCTTGCAAGAGGTGGGCAAACTTTTCGCTTAAGGTTAGTTCTGGAGGTCATTGCTTAGCGTTAGTGTCGGAGGTAGACGCTCGGATGGCTTAGAGGGATCTTTGTCCGCTCTTACTGGGGGTTGGGGAGCTTGTTGCTCTGAATTGGTTTTGGAGGTCGTCGCTATGCTTTAGTGTCGGAGGTGGATGCTCGGATGTGGTGTAGAGAGACTCTTGTCCGCCCTTACCCGGGGTTGGTGAGCTTGTTGCTCGGGATTAGTTTTGGAGGTTGTCGCTCGGCGTTAGTGTCGAAGGTGGACACTCAGATGTGGCATAGAGGGACTCTTGTCTGCCCTTACCAGTTGATTAACTTTTATTTTGGCTACGGAGGTCGTCGTTCAGCATTAGTACCGGAGGTGGACGCTCGAATGTGGCGTAGAGGGACTCTTGTCCATCCTTATCGGTTGGTTAACTTGTTGTTTGGATCCTAAGATTGTCGTTCAGCGTTAGTGTCAGAGGTGGATGCTCGGATGTGGCATAGATGGATCTTTGTCCTCCCTTACTATAGGTTGGCAAGCTTGTTGCTTTGGATTGGTTCCGGAGGTCGGCAATCGACATTAGTTCCGAAGGTAGACGCTCGGATATAGCGTAGAGGGACCTTTGTCCGCCCTTACCGGTTATGAGCTTTCCACTTAGTGTCGGCACCAGAGGGTCGTCGCTCAGGTAAGCTTCCTACTCGGCGTGAGGGGGTGCTCGAGATCGTCACTCAATTAGGGTGTAGAGGGCCTTTGTCCACCTTACCAGTTATGAGCTTTCCACTTAGTCTTGGTACCAGAGGGTCGTCGCTTGGGTGTGCATCCTGCTCGGTGCGAGGAGGCACCAGAGATTGTCGCTCAATTAGTACGTAGAGGGACCTTTATCCCCCTTGTCAGTTGTGAGCTTTCCACTTAGTGTCAACACCAGAGGATCGTTGCTCGGGTGAGCTTCATGTTCGGCATGAGGGGAGCCGAAGATTGTTACTCAATTAGGGCATGTAGGAACCTTTGTCTTTCCACTTAGTGTCGACCTCAGAGGGTCATCGCTCGGTTGAGCTTCCTGCTCGGTGCGAGGGAGCGCCAGAGATCGTCACTCAATTAGGGTGAAGAGGGATCTTTGTCCCCCTTACCAGTTGTGAGCTTTTCATTTGTTGTCGACACCAGAGGGTCATCACTTGGGTGAGTTTCCTGCTCGGCGCGGGGGAGGCGTCGGAGATCATCACTCAATTAGGACATAGATGAATCTTTGCCCCCTTACCAGTTATGAGCTTTCCACGCGGTGTCGACACCTAAGGTTCGTCGCTCAGGTGAGCATCCTGCTCGACATGAGGGGGGGGGGGGCAAAGATTGTCACTCAATTAGGGCCAAGAGGGACCTTTGTCCCCCTTACCATTTGTGAGTTGTTCACTTGGTGTTGGCACCAGAGGGTCATTGCTCGGATGAGCTTCCTGCTCGGCGCAAGGGAGCGCCGAATATCGTCACTCAATTAGAGTGTAGAGGAACCTTTTTTTCCCCTCACCAGTCATGAGTTTTCCACTTGGTGTCGGCACCAGAGGGCGTCGCACGGGTGAGCTTCCTGCTCTGCGCAAGGGGGTGTCAGAGATCGTCACTCAATTAGAGCATAAAGGGACCTTTGTCCCCCTCAACAGTTTTCGTCTTCAGAGGCATGTACTGCATATGAAATTAGAAATCTGTTGCAATATTGTAGCAAAGCAAAACATACATGTGCGCACAAGTTCAGTCTTGCGGCTTATTATTTTTTACAAAAAACGGGAGGGGGACATGCTGCCAGGCGGGTGGGCCTCCTTGCTTTGCATCCTTGGCCTTCTTGGGTCTCCCCTCTGCGAGGCTCTTTGCTGGGTTGTTACTGGGGGGTGGGGGTGGGGAGGGGGGGTAGCTGCGAGCATTGACTAGGAATGCATTTAGCAGTGGACGTTGGAGTGCGACGCTCTAGGCGGAGTCAGATTCTATGACCTCAAACTGAACGTTATGCGTGACTTGCTTCAGAAATTCGCCAAGGGTGACCGGGAGAGTGATCGTCCCGTGCACTGGGACGAGTTTGTTGTCGATGTTATACGCCGGTCCTACGGCCGGCTTGAGATGCTCTTTTGCGATCTTCATGCCGCGCATGGTGGGCATAAACAGGACATCTACTGAGCATCCATTGTCGATCAATATCCTCTTGACATTAAAGCAGGGGTCACCGATCCCGATGCTGATGATGAGGGGGTCTTGGTGTGGCGGATGTAGTTCCTCCAAGTCTTCATCCCCGAAGCTGATAGTGGCTTTCTTCCGTGCCTTATGCTCTTTGGATCCCTTCTTGGGTTAGACAATATAGTAAACTCTCTTCCTTCAGCTTGGTGTAGTCCTTCGTGCTATGGCCATGCCCCCGATGATAGCCGCAGTACTACACCTGGTCACCTCGATTTCGGAGCAGCGGCTTGGGTTAACGAAGCGCATCGTTGTCGCGGATTGCCATGTGCATGTTTGTTCAGGGTGTATTCACTATTCAGGAGAGTGTAATCCTGGTGATGGAGAGATTCTTAATCTTTGCAGTGGTCATCACGACGCTCGTTGTTCCTCCTGGGTGTCGGTGCCGGTGCCGGCGACTGTTCTTGCACCTCATTCTCTTCAGGTCGCCCTTGAAGTGATGACGGTGCGCCTCAATTGCTTTGTCAGTTGCGATCTAAACCTCAACCCGGTGAATTAGGTTGGGATAGTTGGGCACGGTCTCCCACATCAGCGTGGAATAGAAGCTACTGGGGAGGAGCCCTCCAAGAAACACTCCCTGCAGAAGTTTGGGGTCGACCCCAGGATTTGTCTCGCCTCAATAATGAAGCGGTGGAAGAAATCCTTAAGTTTCTCTCCCTCGTTCTGGCGGATCCAGAGAGGTGAAAGAGGTCCTGGATAATTCGGCGGTTATCAATAGACTGGTCTGCGAACATCTGAACCAACTCCGCGAAGCTATTAATCTCTCATTCCTTTAGAAAATGGAACCGGGTACAAGCATGCCCCTTCTGAGTTGCAGGAAACACCTGACACAACAGCTGCTCAGGGGCATTGTAGATCCGCGTGATGGTGGTGAAGTGGTTAACATGCTCTGGCGCATCGTCGGCCCTTTCGAATGTCTTGATGTTCAGGAGTTTGAATCCATGCGGGATCAGATGCTCCAGGACTTGGGGTGTCAGCAAGGAGCCGCGGTGGAGAGGGCGGCAGGTGAGTGTGCCTCATCGCCCGGCTTGATCGTACTCTTCTGTGATTATGTTGTGTATCTCTTTGTGAGTGAGTCTCCCGACAACGTTTTTGAAGCCTGCTGCTCCTCGACGGGGATGATGATGATTTCCCTCGAGGCCCCTCGCCGGCAAAACTGGGTTTGTTGAGCTGGCTGCGTCAGAGAACTCTTAGGTGGCATTGTTCTCGCGAGCAACGTCCTTAGAGGTGGCACGGTTTTGAGTGGGCGGAAGCTGGTTGGCCGACACGGGACTAGATTAGGAGGTCAAGCACCCCCTATATTCCTCAGAAGAGCGAGCATCTCAGCTTGACGCTCTTCTATTTGGTGTATGCCCTTCCAAGGCCGTTACTGGTGCAATTGCGACCTCTTCAGCGAGTGTTGATGAGTGACTCAGAGTGTCTGATCAGCATGCCCCTCGAGAACTAAGTCGTCAATAGTGCAGGTACCCTTTCTTGTCATCACTATTAGTCTCGAGTACCGCCTCAAAGTAGGTACTGTATTCGGAGAGCTTGGGAACACCTTCCCATAGACGGCGCCAAACTATTGCGGGTCGCTTAGCGCTCTCCCGGTCCGAAAGAATCGAATTGTCTTTGCTCGAGAGTTAGTCAAACACTCAAATAGTTAAAAGTGAACCAACACTAGGGACGATAAGACTTTTTATGTGGAAAACCCCCGAGAAGGAAAAACCACAGGGTTGGTTCGCTGCCGACCAAGTTCACTAATTTGTTTGAGGTTACAAGTGTTAGAATCCTTGAGAGAGTGACAGGTCACCGCTTCGCTTACAAGTACTTGAAAGGAAAAAAAAACAAAGTCTTCCTTGGTGTTTGCCGAAATGGCTTCTGGAGCTGTCGCTGGAGAATGCATCGTAGAGCGCGGGATGAACACTTGATCAGGAGAGCATGTAGAGTTCCAAGTCTTTGCCGGAAATCTTCAAAGTTCTCTCTTCTCTTCTTGGTTGCTTTAAGAGAAGCGCAGTGGAGCGCTCTAGGGAGCCGTTTGGAAGGATGAACGCAGTGACATGGCTTTAGGCTCGAGGCGCGGACACCAAGGGAAATATTCGAGCCGTCTTCGAAGGTGAACTTGAGAACTGAAGGAATCTTCCAAACTCCGAAGAGGATCTTTCAGCCGCTCTTGAAGGAGGACCTTAGAACCGAAGGAGGTCTTCAAAGGAGATTTTCAAGCTGCTTTTGAAGGACTTGAGAACTGAAGGGGGTCTTCAAACTCTGAAGGAGATCTTCAAGCCGCTCTTGAAGGAGGACTTGAGAATCGAACGAGATCTTCAAACTCCGAACGAGATCTTCAAGCCGTTCTTGAAGGAGGTTGAGAATGCACGACTCTGATCATCTGGATCACCAATTTTATGAAAATGACATCCATGCCCTGGGTTGTCTGGGCAAACAAGGCGCCCGGGGAGGTTTGTCGGCGAGGACAGAGGTGATGGAAGAGGTTGACAATGATGGATGGCAGCAACAACAGGATGTCGTGGCGCACCGCCGGCTCGCAGGGGCGCTAGCAGCGCGCCGCGCATTTGCGCGTGTGCGCGAGGGGGCACTCTGCGGCGTGTTGGGCGCTCGCTCATGAGCATGTGTGTCGGGGTGCGTTCTGCGCCTGGGCACGGGGTGTATCACCCCCAACCGTCACATGGGATATAACAGAAGGTCCGGTCGGGGCCCCACTTCATATACCACGGACAGCTAGTGGAGTTACGTATTAATACCAAGTTACCGCCAAAGGAATCACGCGTCCTAACTCGAAGCATTCTAGCGGAAGTTTTTTAAAACAATTATAAGAACTCAAACCAAAACATGAATGTCCACTAAAACCCAAAGTAGGAATGACAGTACAAATACACCAAAAAGTTGGCATTATGTCCTTACAAGAGTTTGCTTAAACAATAAATGTCTTCCATACATCGGCACGCAGGTCGGACACACATGAGCATAAAGAGCAAACATTCGCTTTGGTCTTCAAGGGCCGGCTCAACAACAAGGGCTTCAGGCCGCTACTTGCCACTAGGCTCCGCAGCACCTGCAATCAACATTCCACCGCAGCGGTGGCAAACAAAAGCAACGGTCGGCTAAAGATGACCAAATTATAATGACTCCGCCCCTTAATCGGGGCGGCGGTGCTCCTTCCCTGCATTTCATTTGTATAATCAATCATAATAGTGAACGTACAATTTAAGCACACTTCACCACAGGCATAGGCACGCACGACCACACACCCGTGCTCTCAGGGCACATTCTAGGTGAACTCGGTCCACCACCGCCCCCAGGACGGCAACATCGTGAGCATTATGGTCTTTCCGGCCGAAGCCTAAGACCTGCCCTTTATGCCATCGGTAGGCCTCTTAAACCGAACCACATAGAGCGGGTATGGTTCCACTCAACTCGTTGTTCACATCGCCATGTCAATTTAAGTCATCGGCGCGGGTCAAGCTTCCCCGAATCCCGAGTATCGATCACACAATTTTACATAACTCAGTTATGTACAAGTTGGCTCACAGGCCACCAAAATGGCAGAACCACGCATCTGCCCAGTTTTTCGGGTGCACCTTAGGGTTAGTCCCCAAGGCTCCCCGTTGCAATCTACCACGTAGAAAAATCCGAAAACAAACGGCACTGAGTCTTCTTCGGCAGTACAAGCATCATGAAAACATCACCGATCCAGACCAATATGTCCGGGTAGGCTTCACACACTATGCCTATGTCCGTACTTCGATTCCGGACTCTAAATGCAAAACTACGGGGATAAACCATATATACTCGGAGGAATACCCCACACTCACCGCCCACTCGCGGGAGAGGGTTTCCTATGCAAAAAGGAAGAGGACTTCACATGTCCAAGAAGAGAATCGTTACCCTATAGGTTCGCTTTGGCTCCATGGAAAACTAGCCGGATGAAAAGCATCGCAACGGCCTCGCCTCCACGGATCTGGACTCGGCTCGCGATTTGGGGCTCCGAAGCTCCACCGACGGCCGGATTCCTCTTTCTCCTTCTTCCTTGCTCTCCCCACTCTCTAACTCTTTAGAAATAGAATGACCTAAGAGAAATGAGGGTTTAACCCTCAACTCCCGGCCTTATAACAGCAGGGAAATCTCTGTGTCGTTGGATCCTATTAGAAGGAAATGAACGGCCACGAATCACCCTGAAAATCATTTTTCTGGGCCGAACACGGCCTGTGACACGCCCGTGTCACAGGCCGTGTCTCACGATCTGAAAACGATCGTCGAACACAGAACAGGACACGGGCCCAGACATGCCTGTGTTACTCTTAACACGCCCGTGTCAGCCTCCGACACGACCGTGTCACAGTGCGTGTTCCTCAAGTGACACAGGAAACCGTCGCGCCCCGACCAGGACACGACCATGAGACACGCTCGTGTCAGCCTCTGACACGCCCGTCTCAGCCTCTGACACGCCCGTGTCACAGGGCGTGTTCATCAGTCGACACAGACCGGTCAAACGCAGAGGACACGGCCCTGGACACGCTCGTGTCCCAGGCCGTGTGCCCGACCTGGCTTGACTCCGAGGATCGTCGAATGCATTTTGTCGACCTCACGAAAATTCGCCGAACTCATAGCATGACACGGCCCGGGACACGCCCGTGTCACAGGCCGTGTGCCTCACTCGACACCGGCAGAGCAGGACACGGCCCTCGACACGCCCGTGTCACAGGCCGTGAGAACCTATTCAGGCACCAAACTGGCCTTAAAACACTATTCGTTCCTTTTTGAGTTTTGGGGCGTTACAATTTTCCCTACCCCCCCCCCCCCCCTTAAATGAATTTCGTCCCGAAATTATAGAATGGAAAGGTACAAAAATTAAATGGTACCTGAGCGGAATAGCTCGGGATACTCCTCAAGCATGATCTGCTCTCGCTCCCACAAAAGCTCTTCCCGACCGCAGTTGTCCCAACGGACCTTGACCATCCTGATGTCTTTGTTACGAAGTCGCTTGACTCTAAAGTCCTCAATACGAACGGGCTTGACCTTCGTCGTCAACCCATTATTAACAGGTACCTGATCGACCGCAATCACTTGCGAAGGCTCTTGCACCGCCTTCCGCAACACCGATATATGGAATACGTCGTGTACACCACTCAATTCCACTGATAACTTCAGTCGATAAGCCGCTTCACCAATTCGCTCTAATATCTCAAACGGTGCAAGGTACCTCGGTCTCAGCTTCTTCAAGCGTCGTACCTATGAGACACTCTTGAACGGCTTAATTTTCAAATATACCCAGTCACCAACAGCGAACTCAACGTTCCTATGTTTGGCATTATAGTATTTAGTCTGTCTATCCTGAGCGATCAACAATCGTTCTTGTATTGTTTGTACCAACGAAGTGGCGTCTTCCACTTCTTGTTGTTTGTACAACTTCGACTCACCCGACTCCAACCATGACAACGGCGTGCGACATTTTTACCGTATAGGGCCTCGAAGGGCGTCATTTGATACTTGCTTGGTAGTTGTTGTTGTAAGCAAACTCCACCATGCACAGGTGATCTTCCCACCACTTTCTGAAATCCAAGACGCACATGCGAAGCATGTCCTCCATGGTCTTGTTGACCCTCTCGGTCTGACCATCCGTCTGCGGATGAAAGGCCGTGCTGAAACTCAGCTTGGTTCCCAACAATTGATGCACTAACCTCTAGTCGTTGGACGTGAAGCGCTCCTCTCGGTCACTCACGATGTTGCGGGGCACGCCGTGCAGTCGAACAATGTTATCTACATAGGGTTTTGTCAGTTTATCCACCGAATCATCCTTCCTATTCGGAATGAAGTGCGGCACTTTCGTCAATCTATATACGATCACCCAGATGGCGTCGTTTCCCTTCTGCGACCTTGGCAACCCATGCACGAATTCCATTGAAATATCGTCGAACTTGCACTCCGGGATAGGTAAGGACTTCAAGAAACCTTCAGGCTTCTGGCACTCCGCCTTCACCAAGGCGCACGTTTGACACTTCGCCACATAAAGTGCTACGTCCTTTTTAAGTCATGGCCACCCGAACAACTTTTTCATATCTCTAAACATTTTTGTGCTCCCCGGGTGAATCGAGTACTTAGTATGATGAGCTTCGTACATCAATTCCTCTCGTAGATTACCCACACTTGGGACGCACAGACGACAGTCCCTCCATAACAGTCCATCCTTAACAATAAATTGGGAATTTGACTCATCCAAAGCCTCATTCATGATCTGCTTCATGTTGTTATCCCCATCGAGAGCTTGCTGAATCCTATCAGCAAGGTCATACTGCACCTCAGTTCAGTTCAATTGCGCTTCGGCACTAGTCTGCTTGTCAACACAAGAGATCTCTAGTGCCTCCAAATCACGAACTAAACGCTCATCACGTATCGACGACCAGTTGGCCTGTGCGGGAGCCCTGCGACTCAACGCATCCGCAACCGCATTGTCTTTCCCAGGCACATAATGTATCTTGAAGGTGTAGTCACACAGGAACTCCATCCACCTCCGTTGTCGCATGTTTAGGTCTTTTTGATCCAACAAGTACTTCGGGCTTTTGTGATCGGTATAGATATCGACCTTCACACCGTACAGGTAATGCCTCCACAGCTTCAGGGCAAATATCACGGTCGCTAACTCCAAGTCATGGACCGGATAATTCCTCTCATGTACCTTCAGCTGACGCGAGTCATATGCTATTACACTCACATGTTGCAGTAGAACGCAACCTAAGCCACTGCCCGAAGCATCACTGTAAATCTCAAACCCTTTGGTCCCACTCGGCGAACATAGAATAGGTGTCGTGGTCAACCGACTTTTCAGTTCTTCGAAAGCTTGCGCACACTCCAGCAACCACACAAACTTTTGATCTTTCCGCTTCAAAGTCGTGATGGGTAACGCTATCCGCGAGAAGTTCTCTACGAAGCGCTTGTAGTAGCCGGAAAGTCCAAGGAAACTCCGGACTTCTGCCACTGTAGATAACGCAGGCCACTCCCGTATCGCAACTATCTTCGCCGGATCTACCGCAATCCCTTCTCCACTAACTATATGGCCAAGGAATGCTACCGAGGATAACCAGAATTCGCATTTGGAGAATTTGGCATAAAGTTGATTCCTCCTCAATGTCTCCAACACCATATGCAGATGCTTGAAATGATCCTTCTCGCACTGCGAGTACACCAATATATCGTCGATAAAGACTATCACGAAGTGGTCCAGGTACTCTCTGAACGTTCTGTTCATCAAATCCATAAACACGGATGGCGCATTAGTCAGCCCAAACAGCATAACGGTGAACTTATAATGCTCATACCGTGTGCTGAAAGCTGTCTTGGGGATGTCACTTTCCCTTATCCGCAGCTGATAGTATCCGAATTTCAGATCCAACTTTGAGTACACCGTCGACCCCACCAGCTGGTCGAACAGATCATCAATTCTTGGGATCGGATACTTATTTTTCTCTGTTAGCTTATTCAATTCCCGGTAATCGATACAAAGTCGTAAGCTTCCGTCCTTCTTCTTAACAAAGAGGACCGGCGCACTCCAAGGCGACGAACTTGGACGCACATAACTCTTTTCCAACAGTTCTTGAAGTTGCACTTTCAGTTCCGCCATCTCCTTAGGCGCTAACCGATACGGAGAGCGTGACACAGGTTTGGCACCTGGCACTAGCTCAGTGGTGAAGTCAATCTCTCGCTGAGGCGGGGCTCCAGGGAGATCGTCAGGGAACACGTCAGGATACTCAGATACAATAGGGATACTGTCCATACTAGGCTTAGGCTTCAAAGTCTCCACTAAAGTAAAAAACAGCTCTGCACCAGCACGATCTGCCTTAACCACCTGGAGAGCAGACATCAAAGTCTTGCTCGACCCTTTCATGCCCGCAAAAGTCGTCTCACGATCAATTCCCAATTTGACCTCTTTGCGGTTGCAATCAATGTATGTCCGCTGCTCCGAGAGTCAGTCCATCCCAAAGATCACGTCGAACTCCACTAACGGCAGTAGCGACGCTTGCAAGTCAAACTCTTGACTCCCAATCTGTATCTTTACGCAACAAACTCTATCTGCGTGCATTGCACACATATTAGGCAACAACACATCCAACTTGTCCCTTGTCATCGAAGAAGGTACTCTGATACGCGATACAAATCCTCCGGACAA
This sequence comes from Platanthera guangdongensis, assembly GCA_039583875.1. Taxonomy (NCBI): domain Eukaryota; kingdom Viridiplantae; phylum Streptophyta; class Magnoliopsida; order Asparagales; family Orchidaceae; genus Platanthera; species Platanthera guangdongensis. The sequence continues at coordinate 37,414,629 of CM077162.1, read as the reverse complement.
AAAAGAATGCGAAGCTCCCGTATCGAACAGTGCTCTCGCCGGATAATCGAAAATCAAAACAAAGCCTAGCACAAACAGTCATAAGCTAACGCGCAAAAGGTAACAAATATATAAACCTAATCTGCTTTTAATTAACTCATATTTGTCACCACGTCAGTCTGCTTTATGGCCTCCTGAAAGCCAAGATTGTACACTCTAGGTTGAGCTGGAGCATAATGGGATGCGGTTGACTCCACCGCCTTCCCCTTTTCCTCGTATGTTGCTTCAGGCTTCCTCTCGGACTTTGGACGTCCGCTCCGGCACTCTCGAGCAAAATGCCCCGGCTTCCCACAGTTATAGCATGCCCCCGAGGTTCGGGCTGTAGTTGCCCCAGATGCACCAGAAGAAGGGGCTGGACCTTAAGTCCTAGCCTTCTTATTCCACCTACGGAAACCAGACTTTGAGGAGGTCGGTACCTTGAACTCCATCTTCTTCGTACTAGAGTCCTTCTCTTGGACTCTCTTCAGATCCTTCTCCAAAGATCGGGCCGTATTCACCATGGTTGGAAAACCCTGCGTCATAGGCCCGAGAGTAGTAGCCTTAGGTCATCACGCAGACGCTCGTAGAACCGGTTGGTCTTACTCTCCTCATCCGCCAAAGTAGAGCTAGCATAACGACCCAACCGCATAAACTCGTGGAGGTACTCATCCACGCTACTATCTCCCTGCGTCAGTCTCTGGAACTCATTCTCCAAAGCGATCCTCTGTGTCGAGGGGAGGTATATTGCCAAGAATAACCTCGAGAACTCCTCCATCGAGACATTCGTGAGTTGCCTTCCAACCAAGTGATGCAGCTCCAACCCTTCCCACCACAACCTTGCCTCTCCATCCAACAGGAAGGTGGCTATGGTAGTCTTCTGTCATTCCTCTGTTTCCGTGGCTTTCAAGACTCTCTTCACCCGAGAGAGTCAATCTTCAGCCTGGGTTGGAGTTCTAGTTCCCGAAAACACCGGAGGGTTAAAGCCCATTACATGTTTGAGCTGCTTCTCTGTCGCTCTTTTAGGTATCAACGGCTCTACCACCACTTGTTCCACCCTTTTGGGTTCTGCTTCTCAAAGCGGTACCTGCTGTACTGTAGGGGCAGGGTGCTGCACTTGCGTTCCTTACTGGGCGTTTATCATCGCAAACACCGTCTCCGCTACAAGTCTTATAGTTTCTGCTGAAGGAGGGGTTGCAGGCACGTCATTAGGTGCACTGCTTGCCTCAGAAAGCGGGTGTTCTGCATGTTCTGCACCACTCATGGTCACATATAGTCGTGCAACACACCATTAAGTGACCAAACAAAATTGCAAAAAGCATATATAGGAACACGCAGGTTTCTCAAACATGTGTATTTTCATTCCTAAGTGGACATTCATGGGTTCTTTTCATGTTATAACGATGACACACATACATGTACTCACCACTCCTTATTTGAATTCGCCCACGAATTGAAATAAGCAAGACCGATGTCATTGTCTGATACCAAATTGTAACACCCTCATCTGTCACATGGGATATAACAGAAGGTCCGGTCGGGGCCCCACGCCATATACCACGGACAGCTAGTGGAGTTACGTATTAATACCAAATTACCGCCAAAGGAATCACGCGTCCTAACTCAGAGCATTCTAGCGGAAGTTTTTTAAAACAGTTATAAGAACTCAAAGCAAAGCATGAATGTTCACTAAAACCCAAAGTAGAAATGACAGTACAAATACACCAAAAAGTTGGTCTTATGGCCTTACAAACGTTTGCTTAAACAATAAATGTCTTTCATACATCGGCACGCAGGCCAGACACACATGAGCATAAAAAGCAAACATTCGCTTTGGCCTTCAAGGGCCGGCTCAGCAACAAGGGCTTCAGCCCGCTACTTGTCACTAGGCTCCGCAGCACCTGCAATCAACATTCCACCGCAGCGGTGGCAAACAAAAGCAAATGTCCGCTAAAGCTGACCAAATTATAACGACCCCGCCCCTTAATCTGGGTGGCGGTGCTCTTCCCTGCATTTCATTAGTATAATCAAACATAATAGTGAACGTACAATTTAAGCACACTTCACCACAGGCGTAGGCACGCACGGCCGCACACCCCGTGCTCTCGGTGCATATTCTCGGTGAACTCGGTCCACCACCGCCCCCAGGACGGCAACATCGTGAGCATTATAGTCTTTTCGGCCGAAGCCTAAGACCCGCCCTTTATGCCATCGGTAGGCCTCTTAAACCGAACCACATAGAGCGGGTACGGTTCCACTCAACCCGTTGCTCACATCGTCGTGTCAATTTAAGTCATCGGCGCGAGTCAAGTTTCCCCAAATCCCGAGTATCGATCACACAATTTTACATAACCCAGTTATGTACAAGTTGGCTCCCAGATCACCAAGATGGCAGAACCACGCATCTGCCCAGTTTTTCGGGTGCACCTTGGGGTTAGTCCCCAAGGCTCCCTGTTGCAATCTACCACGTAGAAAACCCCGAAAACAAACGGCACAGAGTCTTCTCCAGCAATACAAGCATCATGAAAACATCACCGATGCAGACCAACATGTCTGGGTAGGCTTCACACACTATGTCTATGTCCGTACTTCGATTCCGGACTCTAAATGCAAAACTACGGGGATAAACCATATCTACCCGGAGGAATACCCCACACTCACCGTCCACTTGCGGGAGAGGATTTCCTATGCAAAAAGGAAGAGGACTTCACGTGTCCAAGAAGAGAATCGTTACCCTAGAGGTTCGCTTTGGCGTCATGGAAAACTAGCAAGATGAAAAGCACCGCAACGGCCTCGCCTCCACGGATCTGGACTCGGCTCGCGATTTGGGGCTCTGAAGCTCCACCGGCGGTCGGATTCCTCCTTCTCCTTCTTCCTTGCTTTCCCCACTCTCTAACTCTTTAGAAAGAGAATGACCTAAGAGAAATGAGGGTTTAACCCTCAACTCCCGGCCTTATAACAGCAGGGAGATCTCTGGGCCGTTGGATCCTATTAGAAGGAAATGAACGGTCACGAATCGCCTTGAAAATCACTTTCCTGGGCCGAGCACGGCCTGTGACACGCCCGTGTCACAGGCCGTGTCTCACGATCTGAAAACGATCGTCGAACACAGAACAGGACACGGGCTCAGACACGCCCATATTACTCTTGACACGCCCGTGTCAGCCTCCGACACGACCGTGTCACAGGGCGTGTTCCTCAAGCGACACAGGAAACCGTCGCGCCCGACCAGGACACGGCCATGAGACACGCCCGTGTTACGCTTGAGATGCCCGTGTCAGCCTCTGACACGCCCGTGTCACAGGGCGTGTTCATCAGTTGACACAGACCGGTCAAACGCAGAGAAGGACACGGCCCTGGACACGCCCGTGTCCCAGGCCGTGTGCCTGACCTGGCTTGACTCCGAGGATCGTCGAATGCATTTCGTCGACCTCACGAAAATTCGCCGAACTCATAGCATGACACAGTCCTGGACACGCCTTTGTCACGGGCCGTATGCCTCACTCGACACCGACAGAGCAGGACACGGCCCTGGACACGCCCGTGTCACAGGCCGTGAGAACTTATTCAGGCACCAAACTGGCCTTAAAACGCTATCCGTTCCTTTTTGAGTTTTGGGGCGTTACACGGGGCTCTTGCGCACTGTGCTCGTGGCGAACGCGCGTTGTGCATGCGTGATTGTCGTGTACTGGCACGTGATCCCTCGAACGAGCTCGTCACCCGTGCAACTCCATAGCGTTCTCACTTGGTCGAGACGATCCATTTCAGCGATCCATCTCAGCGATCCATTTCGGCGATCCATTCGGGGCCATGATTTCGACAAGGACAGCCTGATTCAGAACGATTTCAGGGAACCCCATCAATATTACCTAAAGTTTTTTTACCACTTCCATTTTCTTTTGGATGTGTAAATAATCAGTTGGCCGTTAATGTTTAATCGTGCCATTCTTAAACGTTTATTTCCTCCTTAAAGAAGTGTGGTGTGTTGAAGTTATGATAGACCCCATGGGTGAACTGCGATGTAGTTGGTTCATTTATGAAATTAGTTACACTATTTTTACGTGTAGCGCCATTCAAGGCACGCAATTCCATAACGAAAGAGGATGCGCCCGACAACAAAGTTTGCGAAGAGAAAAATACATGATTCAGCGTGTGAATGGGGGTCACAGGTCGCTTAAACCTTTTTTATGACCGATCTCAATGCGAAAGCGCCTTCTACGGCTAATGATCTTGTCGCTCTTCAACATCCCTCTTTCTGCCCTCCACCTTTCTACGCTTGCAATGCTTGCTGATGGCACCATGATGTTCTTGTGATTGCTCATCTACCTTCAGGAAGTCTCTATTCCATCTATGCCATTCGTTACAAGGTTATATTATCAGTTATGTATGTTATTATACTTATACATACCCCATTCCCACCACATAGCAAATTCATGTTTCCATTGCATTTATTTTCTTATTTACCATATTGAGGTATGTTGTTGAACTTTAAGCTCACCCCATTTGATAAACTATTTTTCAGGAAAAGAAGAATACTTAAAATGCAAGGATTCATTTGTTTTAGTAAAACTTTAAAGTTGTATTTTAGTAATCCTTCAAATCCATATTTTGGGGGATAAAATGGCTAGTTTGTGTAACATTAAGTGAGTGTAAAGTTTATGGTAATGTAATTGAGTATGCTATGTCAATTAAGCACAACTAGGTTTATGGTGTAATGTATTATCAGTATGTTGTTGGACATATAATTGAAAAACATTATTCTTATAGTTTGGTGCATTCTCATGTTTTTGAGTGGGAATTATTTTTGATGATTATAGTTCTTACTGTTTTTTTACATATGAAAGGATGTTCGTGTGATGATACCCTATAATTATGAAATATTAGAAATACTATTGTGTGTGTGTGTGTGTGTGCGCGCGCCTGTAAACTTTTCATAGATCATTTGGGAAGACTAGTGCTCCGTTTGGGGGGACTTATTTTCACCGGTCAAGCGGTCATGACCGCATGAACCGGGACTTAATTAAGGTCCGGTTCATGCGGTCATGACCGCTTGACCGGTGAAAATAAGTCCCCCCAAACGGAGCCTAGGACTCTATAAACCACTTCTGTGGACAATCTCACTCACCTAAATGTCATTTTCTTTCTTCCAACTAGATCAAACTTATTACTCTTAGCCCTTGATAGATGCATTCGTATTTAATTCAGTTACATTATGGTTGTTGTGATGGTTAAAAGATCACTCGAAAATTGAACCGTCTTGGAATTAACTCAAAATTAAAGATTAATATTGGTTGGCATTAGCTAGCGTATAACAACCATTGTTTACATCTAATGCTCTTGCGGGATATTCATCGGCACATTGTGCAATCTAATTCCTCAATTGACCCTACATAAATCAATCATCCGAGTTTTTGAGTATTCCTCGAGTTAGCTTTGTGCTACGGTGTTTTGATTGTGTTAACAGTCCATTGTTTTGTAGTTTTTCCTTGTTAGCTCTTTATTTTCACTTGTGCAAGGTTTCCCGTTGATGACAATTCGACAATTTATATTTTTTCAGTGGTAGTCGCCCGTTTCCCGTTGATGACAATTCGACAATTTATATTTTTTCAATGATAGTGGCCCGTTAGATATTGCAAGAGATTCGACAGTCAAATTGACGAACTGTCACCACCAACAATCTCAGAATAGAGAAGGAGCATCTCCAAAATTTGGGGATGATCCAACGATTTTTTTTATAACAATAACGGTATGACAGAAATTTGTCAGAGATCCCGGCTATCGGATTAAAAATCGTCATCACCAGCTGTCTTTGAATGATGAGGATAAGCTTATTTTGTAAGTTGGCCCAAAAACTTTATGTTATCAGCGATAGCCTTCCAAGATTTGAAGATTGGATTGCTGAATTGCCATCACTAACATATTAATAAGGCTATAAGAAATAAACAAGATCACCGTGGAATTATATGATTTTGGCAGAATGTAACACAAATTTTTAAATTTGACAGAATGTATCCCAAATTTTTAAATTTTGCAGAATACACACTCCAATTACATTTAGTCTTACACTTGCACCCTAGGCTAAAAAAACAAGGGTAATATGGTCTTCTCTAGTTAAATTTTAATATAAATGGTCGCATTCTATTTACAAGAAGGGAAATTTTTTGAACGCGGATTCTATACATATGTGTGTATAGAAAAAAGTTATACACACCCTTTTTGACGGTTGAGATCTACAATACACTCTTTTCAGTGGTTTTGATCTAAACTAATTATGCACACTCATTTATATATACATCTTATAAATATATATGGTGATATACATTTGATAAATATATATGGTGGATTTAGAGTGGATCCGCCATGTGTCAGAAAAATGTGTGTATAGAAAAATTATACACAGGTGTGTATAGAAATTCTATTCAAATTTTTTGGGTTTGGGTCCCATCTCCAGATTTAGAGACGGGCTGCTTTGATGACATCACGTGGTTCTCCCTTCTCATTTGAAATAGACCTTATTTAAAAAGGTGATGTGACATTTTCTTTTTTTCTTCTAAAAAAATGTTTTTTAAAAATGATCTCCAAAAGATCTTTTGCGATCTCTAGAAGATGATTTGTGATCTCCAGACGATCGTTTATGATCTCAATGATATAAAAAATTGATATCCCGACAAGCATATTATGTGTATTTTGCGATCATTTTTGTATGCATTGGGATTATATAAATGTCTCCGGGAGATCATTTATGATCTCCAGAATATCATTTATAATCTCAAAGATATCAAATATATACATAATATACAAAAAATACACAACATAAAAAATATGATTGTAAAATTCATATAATATAATCGCAAACAAATAAGGAAATTAAAATTGGATCTTCAATTTCAAGGTGTCAAATATATCCCAAGGAATTGACCTTAACGATTTTTTCCAAATGAATAAAGTTAAATGCACAAATAATGAAATAGATATAGTTTTGACGGATGATGTGATTATTAAAAAGCGATGAAAAAAAATATTTTTATTAATTTTATAATGAAATAAAAGATAATGAACTGAATTGAGAAGAGTTAAGTAAATTAGAGGAGAATATGAACATAACATTTTATCATAAAATTCAATAATTTGAGGTAAATGATGTTCTATAGAAGATAAAAAAATTAAAAGGTGATTGGGTCAGACGATATACCTATCGAAGTATAAAAATATCTAGGAAAAGAAGGAAATTATGACTTGCATGTTTCATCAATAAGATACTGAAGTCAAAGAAGATATCAGACAAATGGTGAGAAATTATCTTGGTACTTTTGTAGAAGAGCAAAGGGGATATAAAAAAAATTTTGTTAATTATAGAGGAATTAAATTAATGAGTCATGTCATGAAACTATGAGAACAAGTAATGGAAATAAGAGTAAGATGAGAATCAATTTGGTTTCATGCTAGGGCAGTCAACCATCGAAGAATATATCTCTTGAGGAGACTCATTGACAACTATTGAGAAAGAAAATAATATATGCATGTGTTATTTATCGATCTTGAGAAGGCTTATGATAGAGTTCCAAGAGAGATCTTATGGAGTCTTAGAAAAGAAAGGTGTAAATGTATCATACATTGATATGTCCACAAATTCAATGATGAGGGTAAGGACATCTAGAGCATTAGAACATGAATTTCCTTTCACTATTGTCTTACATCATGGTTCAACTTTAAGCTCTTATCTCTTAACTGAATCTTAGATGAGCTCATCGGAAAAATCCAACACGCAATATTTTGGTGTTTATTTTTTCTGGATGATATCGTTTTGATCGATGAGACGCGTGAGAATGTAAACGCGAAACTTGAATATTGGCGAGAAACTTTAGAAAATAAAGGTTTTAGGTTGAGCGGGGCAAAAATTGAGTATATGAAACTTAAATTTAGTAGTGCAAGAATGATGGATGACTACGTTATTAAGTTGGGCGATCAAGATATTTCATGTAGTGAGTGCTTTAAATATCTTGGATCGATGGTGCAAAGAGATGAAGGTGTTGATAAATGTTACATAGAATCCAAGCAGGTTGGTTGAAGTGAAGAGGCGTGGCAGGGATCTTTTATGATCATAAAGTACTATTAAAACTTAAAAGCAATTTTATCGTATTGCAAGTAGACCATCGATGCTCTACGGTTCTGAGCGTTGGGCAGTGAATTGTGTACATGAGCTAAAAATGGGAGTTGCATGGATGAGAATGCCTTAGGTGGATGTGTTGACGCACGAGGCTGGATAAAATTTAGAATGAATGTATTTGGGATAAGATAATAGTGGCACTAATTGTAGAGGATGCGATAAGCCGACTAAGATGGTTCAGACACACACAAAGGAGACCATTAGAGACACCTATTAGGCGTTGTGAGAGTTTAGTCACTAAGTATGTTAAACGATGGAGGGGTATATCAATAAAGACTTGGAATGAAACTAAGGAAATACATGATGCACTTGGACATTAGTGAGATTATGACTAAAGATAGGGCACAATGGCAACAAAAGATCTATATAGCCAACCCTGCTATAATGGGATAAAGGCTTTGAGTGTTGTTGTTGTTTGAAATGATCATAAGAAATTAGAATTAGCTCGCCTCTTTTTTCTCATCTCGATGGCACACTTTTCAAGCTCCTTAAAACAAGATGCTCCCATCAATTTTTTGAGAAATGACTCTAGATATTATAATTTTTTCCTTAACCAAAGTTAAGCAAAATTTGGATTTCAGTCCCCATAATTTTTGCTTTAAAATATCAATCCTCAAACTTAGTCACCTTTAAGAAATCGGTCCCTAAAATTATTTCAGTCATTTTTTACGTGATTGTTAACCGCAACTTATTATTGGCTAGTCGCACCCCAAAATCTTCTAATTTTTCGTGCATTTTCGAAATACGCCTTGTACGTGCAATTTCTCGTGTTGAACATTTTTCCTGAAATTGCACATACAAGACGTATTTCTGAAAGGCGCAAAACTTGTGCATATTTCCAAAGTACGCTTTGTACATGCATTTTTAGGAAAAGTGATCAACACTAAAGTTGTAGATCTCATCGAGATCTACAACTTTCGTGTTGAGTATTTTTTCTGAAATTGCATGTACAAGGCGTATTTCGAAAAGGCGTGAAAAGTTATGAAATTTTCGGGTGCGACTAGCCAATAACGGGTTGTGGTTAACAATCGCCATTTTTTAAAGGAAAATGACAAATTCCTTATCGGGGTGGCAAAACAATGATGATAAGGTGAGTCTTTTTCTTAAAATTTAGCACCCTTCTTAAATTTTTTATCTAATTAAATTTTTTTTCAACAACCTAAATTTCTTCACTTCTCAACGAAAATACTCGCTAGGGCACGGCTGGACGAAGATGGGATTGCATGAGGTTGTCGAGGAATGCGGTCGTAACCGTTTGACCGGTGAACATAAATCTCCCCAAACGGAGCGTAAGGCCCTGTTTGGCTCGGTGGTGGCGGTCATTATCATGAGGGTTAAATTGTCATTCGTTAACGCCTATCTGAGGAACTTCATCCACTTTTACGTTCAAACAGATGATTTTTATTAGGTAATCCTTAACAAATGACAGTTTAACCCATGCTTTTACAACCTCCACCACCATGCCAAACGGATCCTAAATAACCTTATGTTGATAATTTACAATTTTATTGTCCAACGGATTCTTATTCGGTTGAAAATTGGAATTGAACTCAATTCCTCCATCTACTTCCAATTCCGTCCAATCAAACAGACCCTAAACACAATTCAGTTGAAGACATAGGCAGCAGATTTAACTGCATTACATAGCAATTAAAAGAGTGTTAATCAGTCACACAGATATTTCTAGCTCAATCATCCCCAAATGTTTCTTACTATTCTCATGTTGCAGCAAAAAAAAAAGCTAATATTAAGTTTTTTTAATCTTTTTCCACATCACTCAGCTACAGCCAGGTTATTTATTTCCATGCAAGTTGGGCTGGATGGGCTGCACGCGAAATGTCATCGGCATCGGCGGCGGTGCGTACTCTCGATCTTTCTGATGATAGCCGATATCTAGTTCTCTCATACCCCCCTCCATTGCCAGTTGCTGATGATGCTGCGATATTTCAAACATCAATGAATACAGTAAATCGGAACAAAAATGTGCCAAGAGCTGATAAAGCATCAGTTGCAGAGAAGATCAAACTTAGACATTGATGATGAATGCAAGACATGCTTTTAATCAAATGCTGGTCTATTTCGACCATTCGTCGATCGCTCTGAAAGAGCGAATGCATCAGAGAGCTCCTGACACTTTTTTTGAAGAACATAATGGAGTCAAAAGCTAGAGGGAAAAAATAACCAACAACACTCAAGCCTTTATCTCACTATAGTGGGGTCGGCTATATGAATCCTTTGTCAACATTGTGCCCTATTTTTTGTCATAATCTCACTAATGCCTAAGTACATCATGTCTTTCCTTACAGTTTCATTCCAAGTCTTTATTGGTCTACCCCTCCCTCGTTTAACATACCTAGTGACTAGATTCTCACAACGTCTAACAGGTGCCACTAATGGTCTCCTTTGTACGTGTCCAAACCATCTTAGACGAGCTTCTCGCATCTTCTTTGCAATTGGTGCTACCAATGAAGTATCCCTGATACTTTCATTCCTAATTTTTTCCAAGCTTGTGCTGGAAGAAAATGCCTGTCACTTAAGAATAACTGCTTTTACTATCATTTTTATTTGTTTTATTCAAGCTTTTTTGTTTGGGAGAGTGGTGGTGATTATTAACACAATTATGAAAAATGTGGATGTGTTTGAGTAAGTACTGTCACGAATGCTATTTTCCCAAAAAAACGATGTCTTGGGCCAAAACACCATCACAGTCATACAGATGTGATCAGGTGTTATCTGTTGGGAATGCTCAGACCACAGAACAGGAAATGTGGCTCGAAAAATGTGTCATGAAAATTCCAAACAAAGCTAAATTGTCACAGCTTTGTTTATTACCACAATCTCATACCCCTTGTTGAAAGGGGGACCCGGCCCATCTTGGTAACCCGGGATGACAGCTCACAGCCTGACTGCAGTCGGTGCACTCCAACCAACTCTCCGGGAAGGCTCCAAATTATACGAGAATATTCCACGGTAGGTTGTTGAGGCCATGGCTAGATCCCGGGACCTCCTTTATCAGGTAACTATCTCAATTCCCAAGTCCCGATACCCAACTGAGCTGCTCAGTTGGGTATCAGGGCTTGAGATAGTTACCTGATAAAGGAGGTCCGGGGATCTAGCCCTGGCCTCAACAACCTTCCCGGTATTTCCCCAAGCAGTGGGCCCCGGGAGATTTGGTTGGAGTGCACCTACTGCAGTCAAGTTGTGGGCTGCCATCCTGGGTTACCCAAGATGGGTCGGGCCCCACTTTCAACAACCCCTACCGCTCAAATGTCATAATTGTCCCAAAGAGACTTTAGATCCTATTTTGGATAGTTCTGGCGTCTGAGTGGTGGTGGTGTGTAGTAAATGCAGTGAGTTTACCTGTGTTGGAACTTTCATGGCAGCTTTTTTTACCCAAATTACATTTTCTTGAGTGTGGGAGTCCATGACCGCTAAAGTTTGACCATCCTGCATGACTGTGACAACATTTTGGCATTTTTAAAAAAATAAGAGGAAACCATGGCTGCCTAGACGAGGTATGTTGAGGGAGAGAGAGCTACCACATGGACAAAAGGAGACTCAGCTCATGCTTACTCATCCATGACCTGGGGTCTTTGAGTAATTTACTAATGACACTTGCAAAGAGGACTTGCTAACACTTAAAAATCATACATAAACTCTAAATATAAAAAGCACTCCTAAAATATAACTTAAAAAGACATGATCAACAACATGGCTCGACTGACTCGTTGCGTAAGGCACTAACGACTCATGGACATAATACGATACATGAAATAGAAGGGTGACTAGCCTATGCCGACAACACACCATCCATCGTTTTCTTCGAGCTCGTCTTCAAGCTTATAATTGTAAAAAATGGCTTCAAACCTTGTATATACTTCTTCAATAATGAATTACAAGTATGAATACACTTATATAGGAAGAGAGGAAGCAGAGAAAATCTCAATCCAAGATGTGGGACAAATACAAAGAGAGAGAAAAGAGAGAAAAATGGGCCCTTACTAAGGCTTTTCTAACACTCCCCCGCAAGCTGGAGCGTACAAATCGCAGGCACCAAGCTTGGATAAAAATTGGTAGTATAGCGGCCGGGAGAGAGCTTTAGTCAGGATGTCAGCAACTTGGTTTGTAGCAGAGACATGCTCCAAATCTATCTTCTTTGACTGTACTTTTTCCCGAATAAAGTGGCAGTCAACTTCAATATGCTGTGTGCGTTCGTGAAAGACCGGGTTCTTGGCAATATGTATTGTTGCTTGACTATCACAAAATAGGGTCATCGGTGATGAGAGACGAACACCCAAGTCTCCCAGAAGGCTCTCAAGCCAAGTTAACTCGGAAACAACAGCAGCCATGGCCCGGTACTTGGCTTCAGCAGAAGAGCGAGCAACCACAGTCTGTTTCTTGCTACGCCAGGTTATGAGATGTCCACCGAAGTAAGTACAGAAACCAGATGTAGAACGTCTATCATCAATGGACTCTGCATAGTCAGCGTCCGAGTATGCAATAAGAGATAAAGATGTGGATGGCTTGTACATAAGCCCTTGTCCTGGAGCGTTCTTGAGATACCGAAGAATGAGCTCGACAACTTGAAGATGAGATGTCCGAGGAGCATGAATAAATAGACTCACGACTCCCACGGCAAAAGAGATGTCTGGTCGAGTAACCGTAAGATAGATCAGTTTCCTAACCAAGCGTCTGTAGTATTCCAGATTCGTAAGCAGCTTATCGGAGTCAGAGTCGTGGGCCGAGAGCTTGTGATTAGCGTCCATAGGAGTTTGTAGGTTTGCATCCAGAATAGTCGGCATCATGAAGGAGGTCAAGACCATCAGAGCGTCGTGCAACATCAAGCCCGAGAAAATACCGTAGGTTACCAAGATCTTTGGTCTGAAAGGCGGAGTTCAACTGTTGCTTGGTATGTTGTATCCCTGTAGTATTGTCGCCAGTAATGAGGATATCGTCAACATAGACAAGTATGATCACAGTTCGGGTTGACCGGTGTCGGGTGAAGAGAGAAAAATCGGTCGAGCTTCGAATGAAGCCAATATCGCAGACTACCTTGCTGAATTTTTCAAACCAAGCGCGCGGGGACTGTTTGAGACCATAAATAAATTTCTGAAGATGACAAATCTGAGACTCCCCCGTGGTCTCAAACCCGGGAGGTTGGTGCATATAAACAGTCTCCTGTAGATCGTCATTGAGGAAGACGTTCTTAACATCCAGCTGGTACAGAGGCCAATGACGATGAACAGCCAAGGAGAGAAGAACGCCGACCGTGTTCAATTTGGCCACTGGAGAGAAGGTTTCCTCATAATCAAGGTCATGTTGTTGAGTAAAACCCCGGGCCACGAGGCGGGCCTTTAGACGCTCAACGGTGTCATCCGATGCATGTTTAACAACAAAGACACACTTGCAGCTAACACAGTGTTTGTCTGCAGGAAGAGGAACCAGATCTCAAGTCTGGTTAGCCCAGAGAGCCCTCATTTCATCGTCCATGGCCGCCCGCCACCCCGGATGTTGAAGCACCTCCTGCACAGTGTTAGGATTAGAAATAGAGGAAAGCGAAGTAGCAAAGGCGTAGAGAGGTGGAGTGAGCCGATGGAGAGAAACGTAGTTGACCAAGGGATGGGCCGTAGCAGCAGGAGTCGGATCCGCCGTTGTCGGGGTGTCACTGGGAGCAGGGAGCTGGGGCAGGGAACCATCCTTGGAGCCGCGACGAGTATAGACACGGATAACGGGCGGAGGAACCTTGGGGCAGGAATAGAGGAGGAGGGAGATGGCAGAAAGGAGGGTGTGATAGGTACGATAGGCCGGGGAAGAGCAGGATAGGAAGACAGGGTTGGGAAGGTAAGTGAAAGGGCCGGTCTTCGCAGAAGGCGACATCCGTGGAGACGACCAGCTTTCCATCCGAAGGAGAGTAGCAACCATACCTCTTTTGAGTACGGGAGTAGCCAACAAACATAAATTTGGTCGTCCGAAGAGCAAGTTTGTCGGAGGGAGGTCCAAGAAGATGAACATAACAAACACACCCAAAGACACGCGGGGTGAGAGAGGTTGGGTTGGTAGTAGGATAGAGGAGTTGGATAGGGACGGCAAAGTCAAGAACAGAAGAAGGTAGGCAGTTAATGAGATGACAGGTTGTGGAGACGACAAAATTCCAATATTCGATCGGAACCTTCATTTGAAACATGAGGGACCGAGCAACATCGAGTAAATGACGATTCTTCCGTTCGGCCACCCCGTTTTGCTGAGAGGTATACGCACACGAAGTTTGATGGATGACGCCAAATTTGGTGCAGAGATTGGAGAAGGTGTGCCCCGTATACTCACGAGCATTATCAGTGCGAATGATTTTGAGGGGGGTGGCGAACTGCGAATGCATCTCAGTTAAGAAGGCACGAAACACCGATGTAAGTTCAGTACGATCATGCATTAAATATAACCATGTAGTACGCGAGTATTCATCAATAAAAGTTACAAAATAGCGAAAGTCATAGATACTAGGGACTTTATAAGGTCCTCATACATCAGAATAAACTAAGGATAAAGGAGTACTACTCCTGGGACACGCAGGGGGGAAGGTAGAACGATGTTGTTTGTCGTAGATACAAGATTCACAAGAGAACTCCCGTAAAGAAACATCAGGATGAGCCCGCTTGAGAATCGGAAGAGGAGCATGCCCAAGGCGGCGATGCCAATCAACAGTGGAGATGACAGAGAGAAGAGTTGGTGGGATATCCAAGATGTAGAGCTCATTCAACAGTTGCCCCCTACCAATGATACTCTGAGTGCGACGATCCTGCATAAGAAAAAAAGAGGGAGAAAAAGTTATGCAACAATCAAGATCGTGCGTCAGGCGACTAACAGAAAGTAAATTGAAAGGAGATCCCGGAACGTGAAGAACCGAGGAAAGAGAAAGGGTCGGGGTTATCTGAAGAGCAGCGGTGCCAGAGACCGGTAGGGTGTCACCATTGGCCACAGTGATACACGGGGGATGAGCCGTTGGAGATACTGGGAGGGCTTCCGGGAGGTAATATGGTGAGTAGCACCGGAATCGACGATCCAGTGGGGGCAAGGAGAGAAACAGGTTATACCTCCGCAGAAAAAGACGCAACTGAGTCAGAGGAGCGGCTGAGGGCACTCTGTAGCTGATGGAGTTGGGTGCGGAGCTCATCGATATCGTGGCGGGTAGTGGATGCCGGATCCTGGGCAGAAGCCCCATTGGGAACAGGAGCAGTAGAGGAAGTAGCAGCGAGGTGGGGAGGGAACCCATGCTTGCTGTAACATGTAGCCTCAAGATTGTCACCCCGGCCACAATATGTGCATTTTATAGATGAACGTCCACCACGTCCGCGTCCACGAGACGAAGGTCGGCCCCCTCGAGTGGAAGATCTACGAGCAGGATGGGGGTCGGAAGGAGAGGCTGTTGAAGAAGAGCAGGAGCAAAGCTGGGAGGAGCCTCAGTAGGAGGCGTAACCCGAAGCAGCATGGAGCAGACATCAGGCAGTGAAGGAGTTGTCGTGAAAGAAAGGAACTGGGCCCGAACACTATGCAAGTGGGGCGGAACACGGGACATCATCATCGCAATGGTGACAGCCTCTTTCTGGGCCCGTTGAGTAGCTAGATCCGTAGTGGGAGACTGATGTTGAATCCAAGCCTCGATCAGTGTCTTTGCCTGGGCAACAAAAGAGATCATATCGCCAGGAGCACCAGGAGCAAGGTTTTGAAGATCGGAGATAATATCATATAAGTGTTGAAGACTGTTGTGCCCAGAGTAAAAAGAGTGGAGCTCCTCCCACATTGCCTTGTCCGTGTCATGATACATGGTCATCCTGTAGAGCTCGGTGTCCATAGATTTGAGGAGCCAGGACTGGACCCGACCATCATCGTGAAGCCAGTCATCGGAGGGAGCAACGGGGGTAGCACGAGTCAAGTGGTGGAGAAGACCCTTCGTCTGCAGAACACGACGAACAGAGTGAACCCATTCGACGAAATTGCGTTTCCAAGTCAGAGAGATGGTAGTAATCTGTAGCTCATCACGGAGTTCAGAAGCCGTAGTAGCCGCACGGGCTGGCGGAGCAGAAGTAGCGGCGGATGCATCGGAAGCCATGCGGCTAACAGGGAAGGCCGGGCTTTTAAAAAAGAAACCGGACAGCTAGCAGAAAAGGTCGGGCGGTCAACATGGTTTGGACCTGGCGGCAAGCAGGAGAAGCCGGGCGGCTTGGCAAAGAAGGTCGGGCGGCTTGGTAGAGAAGACGGCAAAGGGAGTAGTCGCACGGTCAGGGCGGACACACCAGCGACAAGGAAAGTCGCAACCAGGATGCGACGAAGAGAATAGGAGAGGCCGCTAGCGACAAGACAGGTCGCAGCGACTAGCAGGAATCGGGTAGAGGAGAAGTCTGCACGATCAAGGTAAATCTACCAGCGACAAGGAAAGTCGCGACCAAGATGCGGCTAAGGGAAGAGGAGAGACCGCTAGCGACAGGACAGGTCGCAGCGACTAGTGGGGAGGAGGGTAGAAGAGGAGTCTGCACGGTCAAGGTGAGTCCAACAGCGGCAAGGAGAGATGTCGCGACCAAGATGCGGACTGAAACGAGAAAGAGAGAAGAGGAGGAACCCACAGCGACTTGAAAGAGATCGCGCCAAGCGGGAAGGTCGAGGCCGCGCGGATAGCAAGATAGAGAGGCCGCGCGGATAGCAAGGGAGTCCGGACGGGCAGGGAAAGAAGCAAGAGAAGGTGAACCCCACGTGTGAGAAAAGTTTATAAAAGAGAGGGTGGAGGAGGAGGAGGCAAGGAGGCCGCAACAGAAGTAGAGATAAGGGGGCAGTGGCTAGAGAAAGACAGGCCGCTCGATACTGCGGCTAAGCAAGAGAAGGGACAGGCCGCGCGGTCAGCCGGGAGACCAGGCGGTCTGCAAACAGACAGGCCGGCTAACCGAGCTCGGATGGTTAGGAAAGATGCGACCGCGAGTAGCCGCGAACAGAAAACCGAACAGCCTCCTCTGATACCCTGTAAAAAATGGCCTCAAACCTTGTATATACTTCTTGAATAATGAATTACAAGTATTAATACACTTATATAGGAAGAGAGGAAGAAGAGAAAATCTCAATCCAAGATGTGGAACAAATACAAAGAGAGAGAAAAGAGAGAAAAATGGGCCCTTAAATGGGCCCTTACTAAGGCTTTTCTAACAATAATCATGGTATAAAGTTTGGACTCGGAGGCTTGACTAATCATCTGATTCCTTAATCTCACGCCAAAACAAGGGCGAGCAACATTGCCCTGTTGAAAGAATGTTACCATGGTACCAATAGAAGGATAATGCATAATCTGCAGCAGGAAGCCATCGTCCTTAGTGGGTGTTCCGGGTGACTGCACCTAGTAATACCAATCTCATCGTCCTTAGTGGGTGTTCCGGGTGACAGCGCCTAGTAATACCTATCTTCGTAAGTGTTAGAGCCGTGTGGAAGTAAACATCATCGTCCTTGACGCATGAGTTATGGCAATGAGGTGTCCTGCTGAATGAGAACAGCAGATGGCTATCCTTGGGTGACAATTGGACTGACCAAAATATAAACGACATGTACTTGCCCACGTTTGATCTCTGAACAAGGGATAGTGGTAGTGTATGTTAAAGATCGTGTGATAGTGGCAGTATATGTTGTCGTGGGGCTACAAGGACATCGAGTGTAGTGATGGACGTGGAGTAAAATAATTGTGATGGCGTGTGAACGACTGTCATTGTCAAGTGGTGTTAGGGAAAGGTGTCAGTGCCATTGTCAAACCCCGGTCTGCTACCACAACACCATATGTATGGTGATGCAAGGATAAACCTAGGTGCATGTATCAGAAAAAGATTGGGTAAGGAAACAA
Source organism: Platanthera guangdongensis (assembly GCA_039583875.1). Classification (NCBI taxonomy): domain Eukaryota; kingdom Viridiplantae; phylum Streptophyta; class Magnoliopsida; order Asparagales; family Orchidaceae; genus Platanthera; species Platanthera guangdongensis. The sequence continues at coordinate 37,396,579 of CM077162.1, read as the reverse complement.
TCTTTCTCATGGGGGGAAGTTCTCTTTAGCACTGACATGCAAAACTTTTCCCAGACACCACCCGACAACCCAGTGGAAGGTGCAGGTTGCACCACACTCAGACAATTTAAGCTCCACTGTAAAAAAGTGGCTTGGTTCCTACTTGCTTATATATAGCTTAGCTTGAAACTAACGGATGTATCAATATCCTTAGTATCAATATCAATCACTCTTTTGACCCTTCTTTACTCTTTTGACAAGGTCTTGGGTATGTGATGAGACCTCCAGTGATCTCCGACAGCCTGCGCTGTTCTCAGCCACCATAAAGTCAGGTCATCCCAGTTATGGACATTTCAGGATCCAACAGCCATGTTAGCCGTAGCTTATGCCACCTCAGTGGATGTCATGGTAAAAAAAATATAATTAATTAATTATTCTCATTTTCTATAATAAAATTAATTAATCAATTGATTATGTAATGATCAATCAAATGACTGATTCTGCATAATGTACCATTCTGCATAATGTACCAGCTTGCGGGGGAGTGTTAGAGAATACTAGGGAGAAATAATGTATTGGCCCATTAACTTGGCCCATGTAGAATTTTTTGTGTTTAGTCCCACATTGTTTGTATAGCTAGAACTTACTCTCGTCTCACCTATATATTTGTACTCATACTTGTTTTTTTGAATTAAAGAAGTATATACAAGATTTGGACCTTTCACTACAACCTCTTTAAAAGCGAAGACTATTAGGTGAAGACCCAACCTACTTTGGGTAATGTTGATATATGTTTGTAATTATTGGAAAAGCCCATGTAAAAGGCCCATTTAATGGCCCTCTTTCTTTGTTTTCTTTCGCCTCCTTCTTTAGTCCCACATCATGTATAGGATTTATTCTTCTCTCATCTCTCCTATATATTTGTATTCTCTCCGTACAATTAGATACTTGAGTAATACATACAAGCTTTGGGCACTCTCAACATGGTATCAGAGTCAGGTTCCCTCTAGCTGCGGCTTTCCTGCGGACTGCCTTTTTTGTCCGTTCCGCTCTCCTGCGGACTGCCTCTCTGTCCGCTCCGGTCTCCTGCGGACTGCCCCCCTGCACCCGCTTCTCTGCGGACTGCTTTTTTTGTCCGCCTTCCCTGCGGACTGCCGTTTTTTTTCTGTCCGCTCGACTCTCTACTCGCGGACTGCTCTCTATCTCTCCCTCTCCCTTCCCTTATCCGCGTGGCTTCTGCGGACTGCCTCTCTGCCTCCGCCTCTCTTCTCTCTCTCCGTGGTTCCACCCTCCTCAGGCTTCTTATAGCCATCTTCTGCTCTGACTCGTGGGGCCCACCCCTTCTCTCCGCTCCGGACGTTCCTTCCTGTCCGCTGCGCGCTCTGCTTGTGTCCGCTCGAGCCTCTTTGCTCGCGGACTGCTCCTCTCTAGCCCGCTCTGCTTCTGTCCGCTCGAGCCTCTTTGCTCGCGGACTCCCTATCCGCAGTCTCTTGCGGACTGCTCCTGTCCGCTGCGGGCTCTCCTCTTGTCCGTTGCGCGCTCCTCTTCTCTCTTGCTGCGTGGCTTCTTCATTCTCGCGGTCTCTTCTTCAGTCCGCCACGGGTTTTCAGCGGCCTGCCTCAGTCCGCTGCGATCTGACCCAAACCGCTGCGACCCCTGCCGTGGACTGCTCCAGTTCGCCGCGACCTCATCCAGTTCGCCGCGACCTCCTCTAGCCCGCTGCTTGCCGCTGCTTGTCGCGCGGCTTGTACCCGCCGCGCCCTGCTGTCTGCTCATCCTCAGTCTGCTGGTTCTGCCCGCCTCTTCTCCTCCATCCAGTTCGCGGACTGCTCCTAGTCGCCATGTCCTCCAGCGACTCCACTACCGCTCACCCCCCGGCCGCCCACGTGGCTCCTCCTCTCGAACTCCGCGATGAGCTTCGGATTACTACTATTTCCCTCTCTGGCAAGTCCAACTTCATCCCCTGGGTAAACTCCGTCCGTCGGGTCTTACAAGCCAAGGATCTTGCGCGTCACCTTACCCAGGGCTCACCGACTCCTCCTACGGATGATTGGCTCCGCAATGACGGTTGCGTCCAGACCTGGATCCTGAACTCGGTGGAGGGTGAGTCATACCAGATGATCATGTATCATGAGACCGCCAAAGCCATGTGGGATGAACTTCATTCGTTGTACTCGGGCAAGGACAGCCTTCAGCACCTTTTTGACATCCTCACTGATCTTCAAGCTTTGGATGTTGGCAAAGCTCTGGACATGACCTCCTTCGTGGCCCGGGCTAAAACTCTAACGGAGGCCTGGATTCAGCACCAGCCCGCGACTGCTGATCTCGCTGCTCAACGCGCCCAGAAGGAGGCTGTTTGTATTGCTATGATTATGGCTCGCGTCCCGCCACACCTTCACAGTATCCGGGCCCGGGTTCTGGCTTCCCCCACTACCCCTTCCTTCTCCGATGTCTGCTCGATGTTACTTCGCGTGCCCCCTCCACCAGAGGCACTTGCACCACCCTCGCCGGCCCTTCTTCAGCAGGCCCTTCCTCCTTTACTTCCCCCACCCTCTTTTACTCGGGGTGGACGTACGGGCTCCCGTGGGCGGGGCCGTGGTGGCCGCGGACGGCCTAAGTGCACCTACTGCGGCCGGGATGGACATACTGAAGCGGTCTGTCACAAGAAACATGGCTACCCTCCTCGCCCGCCTACTGCTGCTGTTACCGATAGCTCTCCTTCGACTGGTACGGATCTTGAGGCTCTTCGCCTTCAGCTGCAACAACTTCAGGGGCTCCTCCACCCTCCATCTGCTTCCATTGCCTCCACCTCCCATGCAGGTATTGTCTCCACCTCCACTGCAGGTACTGCCTGTCTTTCCTCCGGCTCTCGCTGGATCCTGGACTCGGGCGCCACCCACCACATCACTTTCATGCAACCGTCCCGGTTCTCTGATGCTCCTCATCCCCAGTCTATTACTGTGGCCAATGGTGCGCTTGTTCCGGTCTCCGGATGTGCTGATCTCTTCCTCCATCCCTCTCTCTCTCTCTTCGTTCCGTTATTTATGTGTCGGCCTCACCATTTAATTTACTCTCTGTTGGTCGTCTTACTACTGATATGAATTGTTATATCACCTTCACCTCTTCTGGTTTTTTGATACAGGATCGGCAGACGCAGATTACCATTGGTAGGGGTCAACTGCAGAACGGGCTCTACCTCCTCGATGTCTCTCCCACATCACTTTTCTCTGTTTCCTCTACTGATTGACATTGCCGGCTTGGGCATGCCCCTCTACCTATCCTCCAGAAGGCGCTTCCTGACATTTCTCTTCTTGTTTTTAAATGTGATTCTTGTATTCTTGGCAAACAGCCTCGTGCTTCTTATCCTGCACATTGTACTCGGAGCTCTGCTCCTTTTGATCTAATACATTCTGATATTTGGGGACCGTATAAAGTTTCTAGCATCTCTGGTTATCGTTATTTTATAACATTTATTGATGATTACTCTCGCACCACCTGGTTGTATCTACTACATGATCGCTCTGAGCTTTCTCGTGTTTTTCAGGGTTTTGTGTTAGAAACTCATACGCAATTCTCTACCAGTATTAAACTTTCCGCTCTGATAATGCTCGGGAATACACTAGCAATGAGTTTGTCACTCTCTGCGCCAACTTCGGTATTGTTCATCAGACCTCTTGTCCCTACACCCCGCAGCAAAACGGGGTCGCCGAACGCAAGAACCGCCACTTGCTTGATGTTGTTCGCTCCCTCATGCTCCACATGCACGTTCCCAAAGTATTCTGGAACTTTGTGGTTTCCACCGCGTGTTTTCTTATCAACTGTCTCCCATCACCGGTTCTCCAGAACGCTACCCCCTTCAGCCTTCTTTTTCCCTCCACACCCGCCTTCCCTCTCACACCCCGGGTTTTTGGCTGTACTTGCTTTGTCCATAACCTGGGCCCCACTCTTGACAAACTGGATCCCCGTGCGGCCAAACATATTTTCGTCGGCTACTCCCGCACCCAAAAGGGTTATGTTTGCTACTCCCCGGTCACCCGGAAGGTCTCTGTCTCTACTGATGTTACTTTCCGGGAGGATCAACCCTTCTTCCCTCCTCCTTTGCCACCTCTTCTACCACCACCTTCTCCACCACCCTCCATCCCACGGCCGGTGATCCCCGTCCACTCCCCTCCAACCATCCCTCCGCTTCCTCCCACCATTGACCCTCCTCGACCGCCCGTTATTCGGGTCTATACTCGTCGCCCTCTTCCTCTCGTTGCTCCTATGCAGTCGGCTTCGACCTCGGCTTCTCCGTGTTCTGTTGCTCCGGTACCGGCCTCTACAGCTCATCCGATGGCGAACTATGTTTCTCTCCATCGCCTCTCTCCACCTCTTCAGACCTTGGCTACTTCCCTATCCTCGGTCTGTATTCCTACTTCTGTCCAGGACGCTCTTCAACATCCTGGGTGGCGTGCTGCCATGGAAGAAGAGATGGCTGCTCTGTGGGCGAACCAGACTTGGACCTTGGTGCCCCTTCCTCCTTGCCAGAAACCTGTTGGGTGTAAATGGGTCTTCATCATCAAACATGCCCCCGATGGGACCATTGATCGACTCAAAGCTCGTTTGGTTGCTCGTGGCTTCACCCAGCAGCAGGGGCTCGACTATGACGAGACTTTCTCTCCGGTCGCTAAGCTCAACACGGTCCGCATTCTCATTTTTGTTGTTGTCCATCGTCAATGGCCCTTATTTCAACTCGACGTCAAGAACGCTTTCCTGAATGGCGACCTTCAGGAAACTGTTTACATGCAACAACCTCCCGGGTTTGAGACCACGGGGGAGTCACGGGTTTGTCACCTTCTCAAATCCCTATATGGTCTCAAACAATCCCCTCGGACATGGTTCGACAAGTTCAGCAAAGCTCTCCGGGCAATTGGCTTCACTCGAAGCTCGGCTGGCTTCTCATTGTTTACTCGTCACCGGGCAACGGGTACGGTTATCCTATTGGTATATGTCGACGATATCATTATTACTGGAAATGACATGGACAGCATACAGGCCGTTAAGCTACATCTGAGCTCCGTATTCCAAACTAAAGATCTGGAACATCTTCGGTACTTCCTTGGTCTGGAAGTGGCCAGACGGTCAGATGGTCTGGTTCTCTCTCAGCGAAAATACTGTCTGGATCTTTTTCATGATGCGGGCTACTCTGGCTGCAAACCTATTAACACTCTCATGGATGCAAATCACAAACTATGTGCTCAGGGCTCCGATTCTGATTCTCTTCTACAAAATCCAGAATATTACCGTCGTCTAGTTGGGAAACTTATCTACCTAACAGTTACAAGACCTGATATATCCTTCGCTGTGGGACTCGTTAGTCGCTATATGCACTCTCCTCGAAGCTCTCATCTCCAGGCTGTGGAACGCATTCTCAGATATCTTAAGACAGCTCCTGGACAAGGACTTGTATACAAAACCTCATCTTCCATTCCTACACTAGTGGCATACTCTGATGCCGACTACGCTGGCTCTCTTGATGATCGACGATCCACTAGCGGGTTTTGCACATATTTTGGAGGACATCTGATTACCTGGCGAAGCAAGAAACAAGCAGTGGTTGCTCGATCCTCAGCAGAAGCAGAATATCGGGCAATGGCTGATGTGGTCTCTGAACTTACATGGATTGAGAGTCTACTTACCGACCTTGGAGTTAAACTATCTTCACCAGCTCTCCTCCTATGTGACAGTCAAGCTGCCATACATATTGCCAAGAACCCAGTCTTTCACGAAATAACGAAGCATATTGAGGTAGATTGTCACTTCATCCGAGAGAAAGTCCACATGAAGAAGATCGAGCTCAAGCATGTTCCGGGTACTGAACAGGTTGCTGACATCCTCACCAAAGCTCTACCTAGTACCCTCTTCTATCAGTGCCTATCCAAGCTTGGCGCATACGACTTGTACGCTCCAGCTTGCGGGGGAGTATTGGAAAGGCCCATGTAAAAGGCCCATTTAATGGCCCTCTTTCTTTGTTTTCTTTCTCCTCCTTCTTTAGTCCCACATCATGTATAGGATTTATTCTTCTCTCATCTCTCCTATATATTTGTATTCTCTCCGTACAATTAGATACTTGAGTAATACATACAAGCTTTGGGCACTCTCAACAGTAATAAAGAATTATTACATTATTCACTAGCAAAAGTGTTATGTGAGTAATAATGGATATAATCATCTTTAAAATGGTATCAGAGCGTACTTTGTCTTTGGATTGCTACCAGACTACATGTATTACAGATGCTGTAACAGTGAGTCAAATCATGGTCTTAAAGTCTTAATATTTTTGTAGGATTAATGGTATCCCCAAATAGATAACATTAGTACAATTAGGTTCATCATTGATAGCTTAGTAGAAAAATGTACTGACTTACAAATTAGCTGGAAATATATATACACCTTAACACTATGATAAGGAAGAAAAAATAACATATAAACTCTAATATGATACCGGGTATAAATCAAAAAAAAAATTCTCCGAAAAAGTAATGCTCAAAAACCTTATCTCAATAAAGATAAGCACGCAGGAAAATATGATAGAAGACGAAATTACCATAAGACTTTAGCATGCATTACACATGGCTCCACAGACCATTTAGCGAAGATCGTATTTCTTTGTACTAATGACTTAGTCACTAGTACAAAGAAAGCTCAGCTTTAGAAAGAATATTAGTTTTTAGGAGTAGAACTAGGAAAGGGAGAGATCAAGCTTCAAGAGCATATTAGTAAAAAAGTACTAGAATTCCCACTAATTAAAACGACGAAACAACTCCCGTAATTCTTTGGTCTCGTTAACTATGTGCGACCTTTTATTAAAATTTTCGGAAAACAAACAGGACTCTTGTACAATAAAATTAAGGGAACACGGAAAGATTTCAACCATGAAGATATTAAACAAATAAATTGGATTAAAGATCATGTTAAATCGCTCTCAGATCTTAGATTATCCTAAAGCCGATTAAACAAATAAATTGAAACATTCATGATTTTATCAATGAAAAACAATTACAAAATTGTGATCTCTATAATGATAAAAATCGAGGAGGCGTGTAGAAAAATACTTCTGGTTTTCTATACTGACTTTCCCCTAAAGCCGATTAGCCTTATCCTATCTCTATAGAAAGACCTCAAGCCGCCCCTTAGACTTAATCCCTAAATCTAGTCGCCTAATACACAAGGCGAATTTCTTCCTAAGTAGCACACATACCTGATCGCCACCAAACGGGTGAATTCCTCTATCGTCATAAAAAGCGTTAAAAAATCAAAGTGATTACAAGAGAATAATAAAATGAACTTTCTGTAATGAAAAACTCCTTATGGGAACTCTGAAAACAATGACGAAGACACGAAAGAGATTGTCGTTGTTTAGCTTTCGCGCTTCCCGTAGAATGATCTTTAATGTAATTCGCATTCAAGTTCTCCTTTGGATGTTCGAGATATTTGTAAGAATGACTCTGGAAGTCTGGGACAAGGTTCCACAAAGGTATGTTCAGAGTTTTTTTATTTTGAGAAAGAGCGAACGACTCTTTATATAGAGTTTGGCTATTACCGCCAGAGGTAGGTCCTACTGCCTCGCAACATCATTTCGGAAACCAATTTCCTGCTTCTAGTTGCCTGAAATGGATGCCTTGCTTTCGTATTTTATGCAGCATCCACCGTGTCGTGGTAAGCCTATCGTGATGCGTTAGTGACAAATTCGATCTCGCCAGATTTTGATATTTCGTTCAAATATCTTCTGTCAATTGTCCCATTGTAACGAACGCTACCACCAACGGTAAAGTCTATGGTCGCGCGGTAGTACTCAGTTCAGAGCACGTCATCCATCTTTTTGTCCCAATCATTGTATCTTCTTTAGTTTGATATTATATCGGTATGACCTCCACACTCTAAACACAAACCAAGCTTGATCAAATACATATTTGGATTTTTTATTCTCAAACTAAGATATAATGAATACATAATCCAACAACCCCTTTTTGATAATAACAAATTCTATAATGAGGAATCAGTCATTTGGAACAACAGTTTTATTTATTGGGTTGTGTAGTAAGTGAAAATCGTGAAACAGGTTTGTAGAACGACTACGTTCATACCAAAGTGTATGCACTCCCTACATATGTGCTCGCCCTACACAAAGTGGTTTTCTAATTTACTCCCCCTAAATTTCTACTCCACTATATTTCTCAATTTATTCTCCTCCTTTTGGTATTATCAAAAGAGGGTAGAGGTGAGTTTAATCATGAAATCTATTCTCCCCCATTGTTTATAAAATAACAAACCACTTGTGTTAAAATAATCATGATAGTGCATTCTCCTAAGTCCATGCCTCTACATTGACGGCCGATGTTAGCTCCCCTCTTTCATGTTGGCCGACGATCCCTCGAGAGCACTTCTTATCTGTCTGGAGGTGTTATCAGGAGAGAGTCTGGAGTCTTCTCTCAACCTGACGAGAGGCCGATCATTTTTCTTTAGTGATAGGGTCTTCAGATCTAAAGGCAATGTCGGATTCAAACACCTAAATAAAATAAAACGCGGAAGCATCATAATTAAATTCATTCTTATTTTGCAGTGAACGCCAATGCGCTCAACTTTTTTTTGAGTGTCAAGTAACAAGATGAGAAACCTCGAACCAGGGCCAGGGAGCTAAGCCTCGGGACTACACGTCCCAATAAAACCGCATCTCTATGAGGTAGGCCGAGATCATCTCCCCTCCCGTATGTTGGCCTGGTGACCCCCCGATAGCCACCCCCTCCTCTGACGTCTTTCGAACCAGGGACAAGGAGCTAGGCCTTGAGACTGCACGCCCCAATAAGACCACATATCTACAAGGTAGGACGAGATTAGCTCCCCTCCCATAAGTTGGTTTGGTGACCCCCCCCCCCCCCCAATAGCCATCCCCTCCCCTGGCGTCTTTCGAACCAGGGGCAGGAGCTATGTCTTGGGATTGTGCGTCCCAATAAAACCACAACTCTAAGAAGTAGGCCGAGATCATCTCCCCTCCCGTATGTCGGCCTGGGAACCCCCGATAGCCATCCCCTCCCCTGACGTCTTTCGAACCAGGGCCAGAAAGCTAAGCCTCGGAACTGCGCGTGCCAATAAGAACACACCTCTACGAGGTAGGCCGAGATCAGCTCCACTCCCGTATGTTGGCCTAGTGACCCCGCGATAGCTATCTCCTCCCTTGACGTCTTTCGAACCAAGGCCAGGGAGCTAGGCCTCGGGACGACGTGTCCCAATAAGACCACACCTCTACGAGATAGGCCGAGATTAGCTCCTCTCTTATATGTTGACCTGATGACCCCCCGATAGCCATCCCCTCCCGTGATGTCTTTCAAACCACAACATCTCCAAATTGCGTGAAACTTAAGAGCCTAGCGAGCATCTCCAAATCGCGCAAAGCCTAAGATCCTAGCGAACATCTCCAAATCGTGCGAATCCTAAGAGCCTAGTAAGCATCTCCAAATAGCGCGAAGCCTAAGAGCCTGGCGAGTATCTCCAAATAGCGCGAAGCCTAAGAGCCTAGCGAGCATCTCCAAATCGTGCAAAGCCTAAGAGCCTAGCGAGCATCTCCAAAGCATGTGAAGTCTAGGAGTCTAGCGAGCATCTCCAAATCGCGTGAAACCTAAGAGCCTAGCGTGCATCTCCAAATTGCGAGAAGCCTAACAGCCTAGCAAGCATCTCCAAAACGCGCGAAGCCTAAGAGCCTAGCAAGCATCTCCAAATCGCGCGAAGCCTAAGAGCCTAGCGAGCATCTCCAAATCGCGCAAAGCCTAAGAGCCTAGCGAGCATCTCCAAATTGCGTGAAGCCTAAGAGACTCGGGTATCTACTCGCATGGGTTGAGAGATCGAGTGAAAGCAGCAAGCAAAGACAAAATCATAAAAAAATTATCTTTACTTTATCTAGTGATGAGTGATGACGAAATATTACAGAAAAAATTGGCGACAAGTCGCCCTATCCATTTTGATGAATCTTTACAACAAAAAAGAAAATAAGATCACTCATTTCAGACGAATAGTCCGAGGAAGCGGAGGAATCAGAGAGGTCATCATCATCGGGGGCGAACACCTCGGGCAACAGATCCACCATCTTCGGATTTTCGTCGTCCTTGGTAAGGAAGCCTCCGATTTTCAGTTTGGCAAGACCCGTCGTGCCTGCGATCTGGTGGCACATCTCGATCAACTCCAGATGGGATATTTGAATCATTTTGCCACCATTAAAGGAACCGGCCTCGAGAGTCGTCGCTCCGAAGCTCAAGATTCAAGATCAGCAATAGGGACATGGGCGGCCTCCAGCACTGATAGACTATCATCTAAGTCCTCTAACTTAGAGACCTTATCAATAAGGATTAGTTCGGCTTCCTGCGAGTAAGAATGTCGCTTGGGTTAATATGGCAGTTAAAAAAACCATGTGCGACTATGGAGAAGTTATAAAATTTCTACCAAAGTCGCCTCATATCCTTTGGACTCCGCGACTTTAGTATCAGCATCGTCGCCCACTTTTCAGATGCGGCGACAGACCTCTCAAGCTGCAGCATGAGCTTCTCGAGCATCTTGTTTTTGCTCATCTCTGTGAGGAGTTTCCTCGACGTCTAGTGGGCGAGCTCCAAAGAGTGGATCTGCGCACGAGATCCTTGGCCAGCGAGATGGCGGGGAGAGGCATCTCTAAAGACCTTCGCATCGTCGCGCTCATACAACGTGAATGAGAAGATGAAGGCGTCATCATTCGGCTCACAATCCTCTGACTAGGATGGGAAACACGAGCTGAGCCGAACCTCATGCTTCTTGTCGTTCCAGGCGATCAAAGGATGACCAAATAGATCGGCACTCCTACTCCCATGCAAAAAGTTGGGGGCGTAGAGGGAGTCTTCACGTTATTGTTGCCCCTTCCCTCCTGGCTTGACTTGCGAGCCACGACTTGTCATGCGAGATCTTCCTCTTCTTCATGGAGGGCTCGGCCACGTCCGGGTGCGCTACCTCCTAAAGGATCTCAGCTAGAACGCCAAGGTTGGTGACCTCCTCCACCCTGGCGGGGGACTCCTCGACATAACTGTTGGAAGAACCCACAACATTATGCCGAGGCCGATTGTCGCTTGAACCCACGGAAGGTGTAGCCTCGACAGCTAAGGGAAGGATGGATTGGAGGAGGGCGCGAGTTCCTGCAAAGTCTCCAAAACATTAGTACCAAGACAAGGCCAAAGTCAAAAGCGTCAAAAAATTCACGCAAGTACCTTCGCCAGGCGAGAGATAGGAAAGTTCGTGCACGCGCCGACACCAAAAGATGGCATCAACTTGTTGCCTTAGCGCTTATTGAAGTTGTAGGCGCGAGGAAGACCTCATTCGCGGGATGCTATGGTCGGATGGGAAGGGTCTCGAACTCGTTGGTGACAAAATCGAAGCACTCATTCCACTGGTGGAGCTTGTTGGACGTGTCGGTGAGCGAGCAAGTATGGCTACCGAAGTAGATGACTCCATCCTTCGTCGCGCCCAACATTATTGTGGATATCCTCCGACATGGCCGACATGTCGGCCGACATAAAGCAAAACGACACGTTTTCGATATTTTTTTGCGAAATATCCTTTTTGAATATATCATATGATATGTCTGTTATTGATCGATATATTCGTCGATATATCAGTCTTCTATATCCCGACATTTTATTGACTGATTTTTTTCAATTTATTTTAATTAGTATATATGGTCCAATAGATAATAGACCAATATTGTTTCATTGTTTATGTTGTTTTATCCCTTCCTCTGAAATTTTCCTTGCTCAAGTCCGTCATCAACTTCAATTATGCATGATCTATAAATTATGGACTAAAGGTTCCTTATCTTTCATTGTCATCTACAACGTCGCGACATTCTGTTTGCTCCTGTTTTATTTCGCGCGTTATACCGTTGTTATTTGTGTAACACAAAATGTTTATATTAGTTTGATAAATTTAGAAGTTCAATAAATATCAAATTATTAATACATTAATATATATAAATTAAAAATAGATTAAATTTACAAATAATTACACAAATAATAAAATATTAAAACTCGATATATGAAATATCCCTGATATATCCCCCGACATATTAAAACCGACAAGAAAAACCAAAAACGACGTGTCTCCGATATCTGAGATCCACAACCTTGGAGCCCAAGTAGAAGATCTTTCAGAAGACAGCCTTGTCGACAGAAATCTTTTCCTCACGCAGGAAAGACAAATACTCAACGATAATCACAATATCGTTGGGATTTATCTGCGCGGGAACCAAGTCATAATAGCAGAGGATCTAACAGATCTTCAGTCATAGGGGAAGGCGCAACCCTACTTCAAAATGTTGAAACGGAATGCGAGATGACCCGGGATGAAAGAGTTGACGCGCTCATCCTTCAAAGGCAACCTTGTTTGGTAGCCTGACGGAAGGAAGCGGTTGACGAAGACCTCGAGCTCCTCCTCGCGCATACTTCTTGAACTTTGCGACAGAGAAGTTTTATGTGTAGTTCAATCGGCGAGCTGCAACATCATCTAGCGGCGCAATAAAAATGAGAGATAGTTGTTACCGAAGAAATTCGCGAGAAGTTACTCGAAAAAAAAACGATGATCGCAAAAAACAAGTACTTTCCAGACCCCCTACCCTATTTATAAACAAAACGGGGGGGGGGGGGGGGGGGGGTATCATCACAAGTCACTATACGAGGAAACCTAGTTACTAGTAGAAAGCCTACGCTGAATGATCCTCGGAAATGGAAGTCTTCGGCTGAGAAAACAAGCAACTCGCACTACGCAGGATACAAATAAAAGAAAAAAAGAAAGACATACTCGCATCAAATATGAATCGTGCATACTCGCAATTGTCATCTAGATGAGAAAGGCATCGAAAGGAAATTGAACAATTCTATAAAAATAGTCAAGGAATTTATACAATACATCGATCAAAAGCAAAGAGAAAAAAGAATTTAGATGCCTATCGGAGGTTTGTATATGGCGACCGATCCAACCCAACTCGCGTGCCATTTGAAGCTCTTCACTCACTTTATTCATATACTCCTCACCCGTACTTGTGTGAACCCCACAGAGATCCGCTTGCAGCAGGTCCTGCCTATGTTCGAGATCGGTGGTGTCTTTCCAGCTAATTGATGGCGTAATACTTCGCCTCGACACCCTGAGTCAGTACTTGAATTCCACCGCCTTTGATACTCACACCTCTAGCGTCGCGAAGCAACGATTTGGGTAGCAAGCCGTCGACCTTGGTCTGGTAGTCGCAGTACTCGCTCAGCGGCGTGTCAATGGCATCTATGAGGGAGGCAACTAGATACACGACGCGACCTGATCAAAATGCGATTAGTAAGCAGAAATTCCCACCCAGAGAAAATCACGGGGTAAAAAAGGTGTCGGAGCGAGTTGTCTCTAGCCTCTGATCGCGCTGAGGCAAATTGCGCCGAGGTGGTGGAGATCGGCGAGGTCGAGGAGATGGCGGGGATCGATGAGGCGAGGAAGGCCGCCAAGATGGAGAAGGCCGGCGAGGTGGTGATGTCCGGTGATCAGGCGATTGATAGGGCGAGCCCCGACGACCCCGGACCGACCCCCACGAGGAATCTGATCTCGCACATGAGTCCGTTGGTGCGAGATCTCTAACCGCTGGGAAGAAGCATCCACAGGAGGATCCACTGGAGCCTTACCGCGATCAAGAAATCCTTGAGGTTATTCGCCCGCGCGGGGAGCGAACAAAGTAGATCGTGTGACCCCTCTCGAGGAAGAAGTCACTGGGGGAGGAGGATCTAAAGTGGTCGCCAAGGAAGAGAGAACGTTAGAGAAATCGAAGGTGGCGGAAGCTACAACTGATATCCAGTCGAGTTCGGGCGATTAGGGCTCGGCTCAAAATCGAAATTTTTGAGTCAAACTCGTCTTGAAATCGATTTTGAAATGACGCGACTTGACTCGAAATGGCTCGATTTCGAGCCGGCTCGAAATTGACTCGAGCCAACTCGAAATTGAGCAATTTTTCTCTTTATTCAGAGTTGGCACGAAATTAAAGAGGGCACCCTCTAAATTTAGCAAATAAAACCTTAAAGGCTCCACTCTTTTTAGTTAGGTTTAAATTTTAGCGTTTTTATTTCAAAAATAATAATATAATAATAAATATATAATATTTTCAATCAATTCGAGTAGATTCAAATCATATTTTAAGCGATTTATGGCTGGCTAGAAATCGACCCAAAATCAGATTCGAGTCAAATTGAATAGACTCAAATTGAGTAGAATCAATTATAACTGATTCCGATTTGGCTCAATATTCGAGCGATTTTCGAGCGACTTTAGAGTGACTTTCGAGTTTCAAATAATATGATCATCCCTAGCGAAGGCAGTAATGATGCGGCGAGATAGGAAGATCCACCACAAGCAGTCGTCAGCGAAAAACCAGTCCTCTTCGACTTCGAGGAACCCGCGCCAGAGCAACCCTTCCCACCACCTACGAAAGTCTACACTAGGCGAGCTCCTTCCTCGCTTAATGCGGGCAAAGCTGTCACCACCTCGGTTGATTGCAGGGGGATAACAACTAATGACGCTTCAGCCGAAGGCGAGGGCAAGTCCGGCTGGACTAGATTGACATCCAGACTACGCAAAAGGAGAAAAGTCGGAGCGAGTAAGACGATTTATAGTGCCATTTGGGTCATTTCTGCAAGTATTTGCTCGCCCCCTTCTCGGGGTTCGTCTTCTTCAAAAACTCTTGACATCTCAGCTGAAGTCTTCGCCTTCTTTTGTCTACGGGTTTTATCTCCGGAGCGATGATGCCCTGTTGGGCCCTTCTTCAGCAAACTCTTGAGGCAAGCAGCCTGGTTAGCGATTAACTCTTGTGTGATCGTCAACTCATACAAGCTCAGGAAAAGACATCTCAACGAAGGGACCCCTCCCCCCTTCTATTTATAGACATTGTCGAAACTCATGAGGTTGCTCCAAGCGATAATACTTGCTCTATGAAACAGCTCGCCGAATTAGGGTTGAATGGTTCTTTTCAAGCTCTCTAAGAACTCGAAAAGAGCGGGGATTGTGTACAACCCTTATTCGTCGATGGTGGAGCTGCTCAAACCACGTCAGCAGAAGTTAAAGTCAACTAGCAGAGACGATCATCACCCTAGTAGGCGAGAAAGTATCTCAAGTCTCCTAGTAGGCGAGAAAGCCAAAAGGTGGGGCCGCTCTGGGGTAGTGCCCCCGCAACTCCTTTGGAGGACTACCAAAAGGTTCTCTGCGAGGTTCCGCGGCTCTCTGTCGAACAATACTGTGTGCACGCCACTGCCTAGAGAGTATCCGCGAGAACCTTTGAGCAATCGCTCAGCTACTTTGTCCGCGGCGTCGTCTGATGTTGTCTTTCATCGTATGATTTGGGTTAACATAATTCTCGCACTTTTTGAGGCTACGCGAGCTCCGAAAAAGTATGTTGGTAACCACAAAGACTACGACTCAAATTTCGTGCCTATAGAAATCTATAAATAACGCATACGTGCCCACCTTTTCCAACCACCCCCCCCCCCCCCCCCGCCCCACCCCTCCCTGAATACCCGCTATGTGACCTACGCACAGAAATGGCTGGTTTGAATTAAATGTCTTGGCGAAGCTTAGGTTGGCAAAGGTTAGCGAACATTCCTATTGGAAAAGCCCATGTAAAAGGCCCATTTAATGGCCCACTTTATTTATTTTCTTTCTCCTCCTTCTTTAGTCCCACATCATGTATAGGATTTATTCTTCTCTCTTCTCTCCTATATATTTGTATTCTCTCCTTGTATTTACATACTTGAATAATACATACAAACTTTGGGCACTACCAACATGGTATCAGAGCCAGGTTCCTTCTAGCTGCGACCTGCTTTTTTTCTGTCCGTCCGGTCTCCTGCGGACTGCCCTTCTGCATCCGCCTTTCTGCGGACTGACTTTCTTGTCCGCCTTCCCTGCGGACTGCCCCTCTGCATCTGTCCGCTCGGCTACCCTGCGGACTGCCTTCCGGACCGCTCCGGTCTCGTGCGGACTGCCCTTCTGCTTCCGCCTCTCTTCTCTCTCTCTGTGGTTCCACCCTCCTCAGGCTTCTTATAGCCATCTTCTGCTCTGACTCGTGGGGCCCACCTCTCCTATCCGCTCCGGACGATCCTTCCTGTCTGCTGCACTCTCTGTTTGTGTCCGCTCGAGCCTCTTTGCTCGCGGACTGCTCCCTCTAGCCCGCTCTGTTTCTGTCCGCTCGAGCCTCTGTGCTCGCGGACTCCCTATCCGCAGTCTCTTGCGGACTGCTCCTGTCCGCTGCGGGCTCTCCTCGTGTCCGTTGTGCGCTCTCCTCTTGCTGCGTGGCTTCTTCCTCGCGGTCTCTTCTTCAGTCCGCCACGGTGTTTTTCAGCGGACTGCCCCAGTCCGCTGCGATCTGCTCCACTGCTGCGACCTCTGCCGCGGACTGCCCCCAGTTCGCCGCGAGCTCCTCCAAGCTCTGCTCCAAACCGCTGCGACCTCTGTCGCGGACTGCTCCAGCTCTGCTCTAAACCGCTGCGACCTCTTCCAATTCGCTGCGACCTCCTTTCGCGGACTGCTCCTGTTCGCCGCGACCTCACCCAGTTCGCCGCAACCTCCTCCAGTCCGCCGCGACCTCCTTTCACCCGCTGCTTGCCGCGCGGTTTGTTCTCTCCGTGCCCTGCTGTCTGCTCCTCCTCAGTCGCTATGTCCTCCAGCGACTCCACTACCGCTCAACCCCCGGCCGACCACGTGGCTCCTCTCGAACTCCGCGATGAGCTTCAGATTACCACTATTTCCCTCTCTGGCAAGTCCAACTTCATCCCCTGGGTCCACTCCGTCCGCCGGGTCTTACAGGCCAAGGGTCTTGCACGTCACCTTACCCAGGGCTCACCAACTCCTCCTACTGATGATTGGCTCCGCAATGACGGTCGCGTCCAGACCTGGATCCTGAACTCGGTGGAGGGTGAGCCGTACCAGATGATCATGTATCATGAGACCGCCAAAGCCATGTGGGATGAACTTCATTCATTGTACTCAGGGAAGGACAGCCTTCAGCACCTTTTTGACATCATCACTGATCTTCAAGCCTTGGATGTTGGCAAAGCTCTGGACATGACCTCCTTCGTGGCCCGTGCTAAAACTCTCACGGAGGCCTGGATTCAGCACCAGCCGCGACTACTGATCTCGCTGCCCAACGCGCCCAGAAGGAGGTTGTTTGTATTGCTATGATTATGGCTCGCGTCCCGCCACACCTGCACAGTATCCGGGCCCAGGTTCTGGCTTCACCCACTACCCCTTCCTTCTCCGATGTCTGCTCGATGTTACTTCGCGTACCACCTCCACCGGAGGCTCCTGCACCACCCTCGCCGGCCCTTCTTCAGCAGGCCCTTCCTCCTTTACTTCCACAACCCTCTTTTACTCGGGGTGGACGTACGGGCTCCCGTGGGCGGGGCCGTGGTGGCCGCGGACGGCCCAAGTGCACCTACTGCGGCCGGGATGGCCATACTGAAGCAGTCTGTCACAAGAAACATGGCTACCCTCCGCGCCCGCCTACTGTCGCTGTTGCCGATAGCTCTCCTCCGACTGGTACGGATCTTGAGGCTCTTCGCCTTCAGCTGCAACAACTCCATGGGCTCCTCAACCCTCCATCTGCTTCCATTGCCTTCACCTCCCATGCAGGTATTATCTCCTCCTCCACTACAGGTTCTGCCTGTCTTTCCTCCGGATCTCGCTGGATCCTGGACTCGGGAGCCACCCACCACGTCACTTCCATGCGGCCGCCCCAGTTCTCTGCTGCTGCTCATCCCCCGTCTATTACTGTGGCCAATGGTGCGCTTGTCCCGGTCTCCGGCTGCGCTGATCTCTTCCTCCCTCCCTCTCTCTCTCTTCGTTCCGTTCTTTATGTGCCAGCTTCACCTTTTAATTTACTCTCTGTTGGTCGTCTTACTACTGATATGAATTGCTTTATCACCTTCACCTCTTCTGGTTTTTTGATACAGGATCGGCAGACGCGGATTACCATTGGTAGGGGTCGACTGCAGAACGGGCTCTACCTCCTCGATGTCTCTCCCACATCCCTTTCCTCTGTTTCCTCGTCTGATTGGCATTGTCGGCTTGGGCATGCCCCTCTACCTATCCTCCAGAAGGCGCTTCCCGATCTTTCTCTTCCTGCTTTTAAATGTGATTCTTGTATTATTGGCAAACAGCCTCGCTCTTCTTATCCCGCACATTGTACTAGGAGTTCTGCTCCGTTTGATTTAATACATTCTGATATTTGGGGACCGTATAAAGTTTCTAGCATTTCTGGTTATCGTTATTTTCTAACATTTATTGATGATTACTCTCGCACTACCTGGTTGTATCTCCTACATGATCGCTCTGAGCTTCCTCGTGTCTTTCAGGCGTTTGTGTTAGAGACTCGTACGCAATTCTCTACCACCATTAAAACTTTCCGCTCTGATAATGCCCGGGAATACACTAGCCACGAGTTTGTCACTCTCTGCGCCAACTTCGGTATTGTTCACCAGACCTCTTGTCCCTACACCCCTCAACAAAACGGGGTCGCCGAACGAAAGAACCGCCACTTGCTTGATGTTGCTCGCTCCCTCATGCTTCACATGCACGTTCCCAAAGTATTCTGGAACTTTGCGGTGTCCACTGCATGTTTTCTTATCAACCGTCTCCCCTCTCCGGTTCTCCAGAACGCTACCCCCTTCAGCCTTCTTTTTCCCTCCACACCTACCTTCCCCCTCACCCCCCGGGTTTTTGGATGTACCTGCTTTGTCCATAACCTGGGCCCCACTCTTGACAAACTGGATCCCCGTGCGGCCAAACACATTTTCGTCGGCTACTCCCGCACCCAAAAGGGCTATGTTTGCTACTCTCCGCTCACCCGGAAGGTCTCTGTATCGGCTGATGTTACTTTCCGGGAGGATCAACCCTTCTTCCCTCCTCCTTTGCCACCACTTCTACCACCACCTCCTACAACACCCTCCCTCCCACGGCCGGTGATCCCTGTCCCCTCACTTCCCACCATCCCTCCACCTCCTCCCACCCTTAACCCTCCTCGACCCCCCGTCATTCGGGTCTATACTCGTCACCCTCTTCCTCCCATTGCTCCTCTGCAGTCGGCTTCGACCTCGGCTTCTCCGTGTGCTGCTGCTCCGGTGTCGGCCTCTACCGCTCATCCAATGGCGGACTATGTTTCTCTCCATCGCCTCTCTCCACCTCTTCAGACCTTGGCTACTTCGCTATCCTCGGTCTCTATTCCTACTTCTGTCCAGGACGCTCTTCAACATCCTGGGTGGCGTGCGGCCATGGAAGACGAGATGGCTGCTCTTTGGGCCAACCAGACTTGGACCTTGGTGCCCCTTCCTCCCGGCCAGAAACCTGTTGGGTGCAAATGGGTCTTCGTCATTAAACATGCTCCTGATGGGACCATTGATCGCCTCAAAGCTCGTTTGGTTGCTCGTGGTTTCACCCAGCAACAGGGGCTGGACTATGACGAGACTTTCTCTCTGGTCGCTAAGCTCAACACGGTCCGCATTCTCATTTCTGTTGCTGTCCATCGCCAATGGCCCTTATTTCAACTCGACGTCAAGAACGCTTTCCTAAATGGCGACCTTCAGGAAACGGTTTACATGCAACAACCTCCCGGGTTTGAGACCACGGGGGAGTCACGGGTTTGTCATCTTCTCAAATCGCTATATGGTCTCAAACAATCCCCTCGAGCATGGTTTGACAAGTTCAGCAAAGCTCTCCGGGAAATTGGCTTCACTCGCAGCTCGGCTGACTTCTCATTGTTTACTCGCCACCAGGCCACTGGTACGGTTCTCCTATTGGTATATGTCGACGACATCATTATTACTGGCAGTGACTTGGACAGCATACAGGCCGATAAGCTACATCTGAGCTCCGTCTTCCAAACTAAAGATCTGGGACATCTTCGGTACTTCCTCGGTCTGGAAGTGGCCAGAAGGTCAGATGGGTTGGTTCTCTCTCAGCGCAAATATTGTCTGGATCTTCTTCATGATGCAGGCTACTCTGGCTGCAAACCTATTAACACTCTCATGGATGCAAATCACAAAATATGTGCTCAGGGCTCGGATTCTGATTCGCTTCTACCAAATCCAGAATATTACCGTCGTCTAGTTGGGAAGCTTATCTACCTAACAGTTACAAGACCTGATATATCTTTCGTTGTGGGACTTGTGAGTCGCTATATGCACTCTAATCGAAGCTCTCATCTCCAGGCTGTGGAACGCATTCTCAGATATCTTAAGACAGCTCCTGGCCAAGGACTTGTATACAAAACCTCGTCTTCCATTCCTACACTAGTGGCATACTCTGATGCCGACTACGCTGGCTCCCTCGACGATCGACGATCTACTAGCGGGTTTTGTACCTATTTTGGAGGACATCTGATTACTTGGCGAAGCAAGAAACAAGCAGTGGTTGCTCGATCCTCAGCAGAAGCAGAATATCGGGCAATGGCTGCTGTGGTCTCTGAACTCACATGGATTGAGAGTCTCCTTACCGACCTTGGAGTTAAACTACCTTCACCAGCTCTCCTCCTATGTGACAGTCAAGCTGCCATACATATTGCTAAGAACCTGGTCTTTCATGAAAGAACGAAGCATATTGAGGTAGATTGTCATTTCATCCGAGAGAAAGTCCACATGAAGAAGATCGAGCTCAAGCATGTTCCGGGTACTGAACAGGTTGTTGACATCCTCACCAAAGCTCTACCTAGTACCCTCTTCTATCAGTGCCTATCCAAGCTTGGCGCATACGACTTGTACGCTCCAGCTTGCGGGGGAGTATTGGAAAAGCCCATGTAAAAGGCCCATTTAATGGCCCACTTTATTTATTTTCTTTCTCCTCCTTCTTTAGTCCCACATCATGTATAGGATTTATTCTTCTCTCTTCTCTCCTATATATTTGTATTCTCTCCTTGTATTTACATACTTGAATAATACATACAAACTTTGGGCACTACCAACAATTCCAAAAGTCTGACTGGATCTTTATTATCGCGACCCCCTGCCGGGCTGTGCTCGGTGAAGAGTGCCCGCAAGGAAGATTGTAAAAAATCATTACCAAGAGAGCCTGCACCGTCAGGATGCGGGCAAACGTTGAGGGAACTGCTTCGAAGGCTATCGCAGTCGTAGAAACGCTCCGAGTCGAGATAGACCCGCTGAGATGGCCAATTATCTGTAACGCTATTGGGGAGGAAATAGTGACGAGGATATCGTCGTCCCGGCGGACGGTCGAGGATGCTTCAAGTGATGGGAATGCGTCGGCGGCTGAGAGGTCGAAGCTAATACCCGCGCTCGCCGTTTCCAAAAGAGTGGTTGCTTGCGAGATGTCGGGGGCAAACCGTCGTCGAAGGGATGAAACCTGCGGACGCTTCTGGCGATAAAGGTAAGGGAGGCAGCCAGTATATCGGGGAAATGTCGTCCCGACGAAGGGCCTTGAGGAGACCTTGGATCAAATGGGCAACTTCGTGGGAGTCCTGGGAGGCGAACACGAGGATGCATCTGCCCACCCGCCAAAGACCCAAGTGAAGTTTGATTCACTCCCCCGCCGAGAATTGGTCATTATCCCGCCTGTCGTCGACGGGACACCGGGGGGGGGGGGGGGGGGGGGGGGGGGTCGCGAGCTCACGCACAGTTACAGGCCGACCGCAATCGAGGGGAGGCTTCGCCTAGAACATTCCTTAAGCGGATGGATACTGAGATGGCCAAGTGCCCATTATTTGGGCCTGCACGGGTACCAGTTACCTCGCGGATTGATTTTAGCACCTTCGGTTCCCTCAGGGGTGGCGATCCTGCAGTTGGTGCGGATGTTTTGGCGACCGCGTTGTTAGGCGTCTTTGGATACGGTGATCCGAAACCTGAGAAGGCGCCGACATCCGTGGCGAGGGGTGCGTTCCTTCCCCTGTACAGTACCTTAGTCAAATTTATTATTATCAAGAACTTACCTTTTGTTGGTCGGCTTGTGATGCAGAGTCCTCTCAGGAAGAGCGCATGTTCAAGATGGTTTTGGGTACCATGCAGGAAGCGGTAATGCGGATACAGGGGCAAATTTCCTGATTGGAGGCGGAGCTTGTCGAGCTGAGGACAGCGATCGGGCATCCCGGCGGGCAATCGTAACCGCGCATACTTCTTTTATGTCGAAGAGTCTTGTTTTTACTGTGATTCTTATTGTAACCATTAGATGTGCGCATTAAGAATGAGTTTCTTGTTCTGATGCTATTATTTTTCGCAGGTCCTTGTATGAGAATGTTTAGTCGCGCGGTTAAGAACCCCTTGGGGGTGCGATTATGAGCGGGCGCTCCCCAGAAAGGGTGTGCGTTGCCGCTGTTTAGCTTTCTTAGTCAATGTTATAAATAGAGGACCCCACCTGAGCCCTTATGCAAATGAAAAAATGTGGTGGCCTACCCCCAAGGATCACGCGAACTCCCGTTTCACTTTGATCTGAGTGTGTGATTGCCTTTTTGAGTGACAAGCCGCCCCACCTTGTGGTGGACCGCGCGGGATTGGCCGACCTGCTATTGAAATACCCACTCGGCGGCACCTTTCCGGGCGTCTTCCAGAAAGGGAAGAGAGAGTTAACACTGTATTCGAGGGCGAACTCGTGATTCCTTTTGAACACTTTAAGGCGGGGTGGACTCTACCCGTCTTCCCGGAGGCAGCAAAGGTACTGATTTTTTATGAAGTGGTACCCACACAATTGTCGCCGGACTCAGTCGCTATCATCATGTGTTATGTGGCCAGTGGCTTACAAGCGGATGCAGCGAATCACCTTTTACCTGTAAGTATTTCGCTTCTTATTCAGGACACGGGCTCTTGCGCAGGAAGCTGAACTTCGGCTTAGATAAGGTGGGCATCCTGAACCTTGCGTGCAACATCGCAGACTGGCGGTCACACTTCACTTTCTTCAAAGGCGACCTGGGCGGACTCAACACCATTCCTGCCTCCTGATCTGTCCACGATTGGTTCGCGGATTGTGCTCTACTTGGAGGAGAGATTGGACACTCGATAATATGTCCGCTGCGTAAAGGAGGCACAGAATGTGCCTATTGCGGAATGTAAGTTTTTGGAAGTTATATTTAATGTTTGTGTGTGCATGGTCTTAAACTCTCAATTTGCAGTTGTTCTGATGGTGCCCGACTCCAAACCGTACACTCTGTCTTGGGACATTAAGACCACCGCCGAGAAGCGACGCGCCCGGTGGAAACAAAAGGTTGATGTTAACACGCCAGCCCAACCATCCCCGGAAGCGGATTCGCTTGATGAGGTGGTTACTCCACTAATCAACCGGGGGCCTAAGCCGTGACACTTAGCACCCGACTTTTTCCTGGAAGGAGTCTTCGCAAATTCCTCCACACTCTCTGGCGGTTGCAGCGACGACTTATGGCTCAGCAAATCGTATGGAGATAGAGACGATTCCCGCGGAAGATATTTCCGCGAGGGCTGCTGTGGCGACCCTGCGGGCGCTTTCCTATAACAACGCAGGATGGAGCCTTCTGGACGATGGGCTAACGGCGAACGCTCATCTACGAGAAAAATTAAAGGTATGAGTCAACCATCTGTAATACCTCTCTTCTTATCTGGAAAGTCATGCGCGCTCGCGGGACCTTGTTGGTGCAGGCGAAGAGAGCGGTGGATGATTCGAGATTCCGCAAGGAGTTGCTCCTGCTCGACAGGCGTTCGGCGGAGACGGCGATCTGCCTCTTGAAGGAAAATGATGTCTTGAAGCCGGAGTACGCGGACGTGGATTACGCGACTATTCGCGGGCCATAAGGATGCGGCGATATCGAGTTCGGAGGCGGACTCTGCAGAGGACTGACCGCCCCCCCCCCCCCCCCCCCCCCGCCTAGCTCGAGATTTCATTGGTCGCACTGCTTCACCGGTCACATTTGCTTTCTTCCAATTTTCCTTAGATTCCTGTATTGGACGTGGGGACAACGTTTATATGTTAAAATGATTCATTTTGATACCTTTTTTTGCGTCCTGCAGATTCTACCCAGTTTGTATTTATGCGTAAATGTATCCGCAGTATTGTTATGCCCATTTATTGGTAGAGTATCCAACCGCGCGGACACACTCTCGCTACCATTCGCATAGTAGGACGCTATGCGCGGGTTCCATACGAGCATTCACATATCTGAGTGATCGTCAGAAAGAAGCGAGATGATATCATATGTTGCGGTTGAACGTGCGGGTGCTTGTCGGTAAGTAAATGAGAAAGTTACAAACGGCCCCCTTCTGGGTCCCGCCCATTTTGAGTGAAAGCCTACATAGAGTGCGCAAACGACCATGCGGTCATTCATCAATTAGACAACAAGATAACCGCGGGTGACCTCATTCTGAGTGTTCGCCCATTTTGAATGAAAATCAAGAGAGAGCGCGGGAATGATCATGTGGTCACTCGCCGGGAAAGTCGAGGAAATGTGCGAGTTACCCAACGGGAACAAGACGAGAAAGCCGAGGCAGAGTGTACGAATTATCAAGCGGACACTCGCCGAGAAAACGGAGGCATACTGGTGAATTATCAAGCGAGCACTCGCCGAGAAAATTGAGGCAGAGTGCGAATTACCAAGCGGGCAATTGTCGAGAAAACCAAGACAGTGTGAATTATCAAGCAGACACTCTCTGAGAAAGACAAGGCAGAGCGTGCAAATTATCAAGCGAAGTGTGTGAATTATTAAGCGGGAACTCGCCGAGAAAACCGAGATAGGATGTGCGAGACCAAGTGGGCACTGGCCGAGAAAACTGAGGCATAGTGTGCAAATTACTAAGCGGGCACTCGCCGAGAAAGCCGAGGAAGAGTGTGCAAACTATCAAGCGGGCACTCGCCGAGAAAACCGAGGCAGAGTGTGTGAATTGTCAAAGGGGCACTCTCCGAGAAAACCGAGGCTGAGTGTGTGAATTGTCAAGTGGGCACTCGCCTACTCGCACTTAGGGGTCCATCGCCAGAGGTTATGGTCGCCAGTCGGGCAAAGGCATCCGCAGAATTTTCATTAGCAAGCAGCGCTAAAGAACGTCGTGGGGGTATAGAGCACATGTTGTTCGGAGTTTGTCCTTGGAAAAAGAACGATAAGGATAGCAGCGCCCCAGTCGATGCGCGGCCGGCTATCACGTCCAGACCTGCCACATATGCTCATTGGGAGTGTCTCCACGAGGACAACTGTAGTGGTCTTAGGGTGGGGGAAGTAGCTCAGACCGGCAAGAGGGTCGGAAGCTCGATGACCTCCGCAAGCGACGTCCGGATACGTCTGAGGGTATCCGAGCAGGCTCCAGTAATCACATAAAGGGAGTAAAAAAGAGCATCCATTTAGGACATTATCATACCACTCGGGGGTTGAGTATTGTTAGCCCAAAAATTCGCCTTAAGCAGCGAAACTTAGGAACTTGCCCACTAAGAGGAAGGCGTTAATGTCTCGGTCAAAAAATAATATGATATAACTATATAAGAGAAGCTTTGAAATAAGCAAATACGAAAGACAAAATTCAGTAGTAGGATGAAGAAACATGGCACTATAAATACTTCTCGTTTGCTTAGCCGAGTGTCAAGAGGAGGGGTCGGACTTGCTGCTACTCCCAACTCGAGGTGGGAAGTATTCGTCGACCGAGTTTAAAGACCAAATGTAACATTTTTGCGCGGCTCGAGAATCGCTTCAGACCCTAAACTGTTTACTGCCCAGCATGAACTTTATCACCTGATGATAGGTAGATGCGATGACCTGAAAGTCATCAAAGAGGGGCCTCCTAAAGATTGCATTGTAGCTGCTAGGCGCATATATCACTAAGAACGACTCCTGTCGAGCTACTCCGCACAAAACGACTGTGAGTTCCACACCTCCCTCTACATCCTTCTTCTCTCCAGCGAAGCCATACAACGGGTCGTCGCAGGCCTTCAGCGGCCTCTCGGTCTTCATCGCTACATATGCAAACCTAAACAGGACATTTACGGAGATACATGTATCAATAAGAATACGGGCCACGATGTAATCCCCGAGAATTGCCTTTATGATCACCGCGTCATGGAACAGATTTATGGTCTGAGGGAGATCCTCCTCCTGCAATGTTACTATTTCTCGGAGGGGTTGCACCAGTGATGAGGAGGCGACCTCCCTCCCTTGCAGGCGCTTCAAACTTCCCTTCCTAGAGGATTCTCTCTCCACTCCGCCATGTATATAGTATATATACCCTAACGGGCCAACTCTTTCTACCTCTGCACATTCTTCTTCAGTGCCTTGACCGGCAATGCCGCTCTGCTCGATGTTGTTACATCTGGGGGTGCTAGGTCATGTTGCTACCTTCTCCTTCCCCTTCAGTGACAAGGCTTCTTCGGTTTTCTCTGCTAGCAGGTATTGCAACTTGCCTTCTCTTAACAGCTTCTCCACCGGGTCGCGGAGGACCCGACAATTCTCGGTATCATGCCCCACGTCATGATGGAACTTGCAGGAAATGTTGGTGTTTCTGCTCCTGAATCCCCCCCCCCTCACGGGCCAAGGGGGCTTAAAACCCGGTTGTTGCTGGAGAATCTCGATGAAATCCTCTATCGAAGCTCTTATATCAGTGTATTCATGCACCTCGCTTTCCCGCTGCTCTAGGGAGGCTGCCAATAAGAGAGGGGGATTGCTATTATTACCTGGCTGTTGTTGCTGCTGGGGGTGTCCTGGACTCATTTGTTGGAAGGACCGCGGACCTCGCTGATGAAAATTTCATCCACGAGAATTTTGAGGCCGGAATTCCTATCAGACGTGATTGTTTCTTAGGGTAAAATAGGAGGGCAGTTGGAAGCATTCTGTGGGCGCTTCGCTCCCAAGTAGGAAAGGTTCACAATGAACTCTTCATTATTGAGCTCACCCTCTATGAACTAATGGGCAATTGGGCACACTCTATCAGCTCACTGTAGGATTCCGGCTTCCAATCGCTTATTGAAAACTTGAATAGCTCGGGCCTCAGGCCATTGGTAAACATGATTCAGTAGACCTGGGGGTCCACGTCCGGGACCTCCATGATCAAACTCTGGAAGTGATCCATGTATTGCCCCAAAGTTTCATTCGGCCCTTGTCGAATCGAGAACAAAGAGTCGGCATCCGCCTTCTGCCGCTTGGATGTTGCGAACCTCTGTAAAAATTCCTTCCTTAGCTCTCTGAAAGATCAAAATGATCCGGGTGAAAGGCCATAAAACCATTCTCTTGCCTTTCCATCAAGGGTGGTCGAAAGTAACTTGCAGCACAACCCCTCTGATAGGGGCTGCGGGGAAACGGTGGTGTCAAATGTTTGTAGGTGGTAAGCAGGGTCTTCCTTACCCGAGAACCGAGGAAGTCGCGGCTCCCTAAAGCCATGCGGGGCGATTTCTCCAGCGATAATGAGGGCGAAGGGCGAATAACTGTCTGCCTCCTCGTCGAGGTCCTGCTCCTCAAAGTCTAGAGCTCTTCCTTGGTATGTTGTGGCGGTCTCCCGAAAGAATTGTTGGCGGGACCGTGCGTCCTCGTCGTGCGGTTGCAGTGGTGGGGGATTTAGCAGTGGCAACGGAAGCTTGTTAGGGGTCGCGGGTTCTCAAGGGGGCTCGGCGACTTGAGCGTGTTGCGCTTGATTGATCAGTTGGTTGACGAGACCAAGCAGATGATCTAACTCTACGCAGGTAATGGGTTGTTGCTCATGGTCTTGTGGTTGTGGTGACCGCCCACTTGCCATCGGACGATTTCACCGGTGGCTAGATGACTAAATCTAAAGGTTGCATGTTCGAACTGTTGACGCAAAATTTGTCGCATAGTTCTTCCACCCTCAACAACCAATTGAGGAGTTCGGTGAAGAGACCGGAGACTGCAACCACCGGTTACTTTGCCCTGCGGGGGTTCAACGGGTAGAAAAAAACACAGAAAAAGGGGGTGTCGTTGGCAGCGGCGAACACCGGACTAACCCGTCGTGGTGAATGCCTCTATTGCGGCGGACTTTTCTATTGCTCCAAGAAAAAAAATACAAAGGAGGGTGCGAGTACCCTAGGGGTATGCGCGAATACCAAAGTGGCAAAGAGAAAAAAGCTGATAGACTTAGTGTGCGTACCTACAACGGCGTAGATTCTGGGTTAAGTCTGTTGTCCCCCTTCGAGCACCCCTGATCTCTATTTATAGTTGAAAATAGGTTGTTCGGTCGGTTAACGAAGAGTTAGACATTCAGTGCTTCATTAAATGTGGCATTAAATGCATTGCCGCCCGAGGTACTCGAAGAGTTGGGCGGCGGG
This sequence comes from Platanthera guangdongensis, assembly GCA_039583875.1. Classification (NCBI taxonomy): domain Eukaryota; kingdom Viridiplantae; phylum Streptophyta; class Magnoliopsida; order Asparagales; family Orchidaceae; genus Platanthera; species Platanthera guangdongensis. The sequence goes on along the minus strand of CM077162.1, from coordinate 37,368,319 downwards.
GGTTGAGAGAAAAGATCGCACGTAACCGTGTGTGACCGCATGTGTTGATGTCAAGGAGGTGAACCCGCGCTGGCTCTAGGTTAGTGCCCGCCGCGACTCCTTTGGCGGATTGCCGAAGGGTTCTCTGCAAGGTCACGCGACCCTCTGTCGAACATTGTTGTACATGCGCCACAACCTAGAGAGTATCCTCGAGTACCTAGAGTAACCGCCCGACTACTTTGTCCCCAACGCCATCTGATGTGGTCTCCCATTGCAGATTTTGGGTTAACAATGCTCATATCCAAAATAGGTGTGCTCGTACAATGCTCTTTTTAAACCTCAAATAACCTAGCTATCTCTATCAAATATTTTACTGTTCTTTTTATTAATAAAGATTTGGAAGTTGGCCACATGAGGATACTAAGGGCAATTAGTATATTAACTTGTTTTACGATAATTTCGCTTTTCATCTATGTTCAGCTATAATTTCAATTATTTATAAAGCTTAACTACTTCCTCAGAAAATTCCCTCTCCAAGGGCTATCCTCTTACTCATTGTTCTACTATCAGTTATAATTTCAATTATTTATAAATCTTAACTACTTCCTCAGAAAATTCTCTCTCCAAGGGCTACCTCTTACTCATTGTTCAACCTATAAACTTCTCTACCCACCTGCTGTCTACCTATGCCGAGAAAGAAGAAAAATAAAAGGAAAAGAGAAGTTCAAGAAGAAGAAGGAAAAGAAAGTTATAAATTTGATTTACTAATTTCCACTAACTCTTATTCTCTTTCTAAGTATTACCAAGCTCTCTCTGCATCTCCTCAGTACTTGATCGATCCCTACAAGATAGCAAGGTGTCAAACTAAAAGGCCTGCCTATTCTTTAACCTAAAGGCTATAATATAAAATCTACATCCTCAACATCCTTACTCAACTCTTTTAGAATCTAGCACCCCAATACAAAGATCATATTTTCATATCAAAGCATTCATAAATTAACATCTAGGATAAGGACGTACTGCCTACTCTCAATGCTAGGAAAAAAATTTCAATCCAAGCTCTATTTTCAAATTTGTGACCGGGAGCTCTGTGATGCTGATATGTGATGGAAAACAGAATAACGCGAGAGGCTTGACGACGTGAGAAATTACTAGTGATCTCTGTGGAGAGCACGCATGACATCCGCGCGATCTCCACGGAGATCAGGAATGATCACTCTTGATCTTCGTGGAGATCACATCCCTGGAGACCACACTTGATATCTTTAAATATCACACTTGCTCTCCACAGAAATCACACATGATTTCACGTGAAGTTAAGCCTTCTGTTTTTTTCTGCCACGTGTCAGCACCGCAGGGCTCCAGGACAGGGGTTTCGAAACGACCCGGAATGAATAATTTATGCAATGCTATACCATCTTTCCAATAAAAAAAAGTATAAAAAACAATAAATTAAATGTAAAATTGGCTGACAAAACAACAAAAGTGTTAGGTTCCTTTAAGTTATTAGAATTTAATTTCAATCACTTAATTCAAGCAAGTAAAACCATATGCAAACTATTTCAAGATTTTCATAACATCTAAAAAGTAAAAGTTGGAAAGGGACTACCAATAGATATGTAAGCCTTTTATTCTCTTCTTCCAACATTCTCTCCTGCACATTGTGAGTGTGGGTATATGAGCAAGAGTAGGTAGGCATAATCCAATATACAAAAAAATTAACAGAAAAGATTTGATTCATTAAACATACATTCTTTTTTAGCATCTTCAAGAAATCCATCTGTAAGATAAAGAAAATAATCACAAAAAATCCACCAGCTTGAATCCAGTTGTCTCCTCTCATACACAAAAGGCAGCTACAATTAAAACTTTTAAAAAAAAACTTTGACCTGCTTATCGCGAACGCCAGCCAGACCATTCTGAAGTGCTTCCTCAATTGGGATGAGCTCTTTTGGGTTAAGAGAGTTCAGATCCTCCCCTTTCAAATGCCTGCTCAAACCCATTCATAAACCTAATCAAACCCCAACAAGAAAAGCTAAATTCAGTTTAAATTAAAAGGAAAATCGTTGACCAAACAACCTGAGCTCGATCTGCATGTTATCGTTCTCCTTCTTGATCCGATCGATCTCAGCGCTCAAATTCTGCAATTGCGCAGCCAAATCATCAAATCACCCAAAAATTCTACTAAATTCAATCAAATTCACAGAGCTTCATCGAACCATACATACCTCATGCTTCGCGTCCCACAGTTTCTTGCCTGAGTTCTGCTGGTACTTCTCCAGCATCTTCGACAAGCTTCAAAACCCCAGTATTCCAATCGTCAAAAGAGGAAACAATAGTAAACTACATACGTAATTGTAAACAAATGGATTAACCTACGAGGTGGAAGGGCTACAATACTCGAACATCTTTCCAAGGCTGGAGAAGATGACAAGCGAGACCTGGGCGTCGCAGAGCACGCTGATCTCCTTCGCCTTCTTCATGATTCCATTCCTCCGCTTCGAGAAGGTCACTTGCCGGTTCGTTGAGTTCTCTATCCGTTTGATCTCTATCTTTCCCCGCCCCATCTCCTCCCAAAACCGAGCAGGATACGGCAATGAAGATCCAGAAGAGAATCGAAAGCCCCAAATTGGAAAGCAATGAAGAAGGACTGGCGAAGCGAAGAAGAATAAGAAAGGTTTGCCATATGAGGAATGGGAGTAGAGCGCTTTCGAAACGGAGGAGGAGGGCGGGCTTCATTTGGAATGCAAGTACGAAACCCTCCATTTAGATCGCCATGGAGAAGTAGATCGTTGATTTTTGAGTTTATCACGACACGAAGCCCTACACAAGTCCTTTATTTGCAAAAAAAAACACCCTCATTTAATTATTTATATATATATAGTATTTTTTTATATTCCTATATTTTCTTTTGTTACTCCTAACCCCTAAGCATAGAGCCTATAGTAAGAGTAAATTTTGGATAAGGGTAGCGCACAAAAACATCGTTCGGGTGAGATATCAGCCGCTGATGATTAGCCAAAAATCTAAAAAAAATTTGAATTTTTGATCGGATGGTTGTCCAACCCCCACAATGCTTTTATATGCTACATGTACCTAAATCTTTTTCCCTGCAGTAATATTGTATCAGATATAAAACAAAGGTTTGAAAATAAATTATGTAAAGATGAATGAGTATTTACCCCTCTTGATGGTTCTCCAATGACCAATTCTTGCGGATGATCTTTTGAAAATTTTAGTTCACTTGGAGGCACATATTCTTTCACTTCTACATCCTTTTTTTCTTCTTTTTCTTCTTCATCATTTTCTTTATTTCCAAGTACTTCATCATCATCTGACCTTAGTGGGGGGAAGGATTCTTCATCATTACCTGCAGGGTTAGTTTCTACACAAGGGGGAAGTTCTTCAAATTTAACATGAATTGATTTTTCAACTATTTTTTTTCCTTTTATTAAAAATTCTATAAGCTTTATTAATTGAAGAATAACCAATAAATATGTCTTCATCACATTTTTCATCAAATTTTCCTAATGCGTCTTTAGTATTCAAAATGAAACATTTACAACTAAAAACTTTAAAATAAGATACATTCGGTTTCTTTTGAAAATATAATTCATATGATGTTAATTTCAAAAATGGTCGAAGCATAACATGATTAATAACATAACATGCAGTATTTATGACTTCGGCCCAAAATGATTTAGGTAGTTTGTATTCAGATAACATAGTGCGAGCTAGTTCTTGAAGAGTCTTATTTTTCCTCTCTATCACACCATTTTGTTGTGGTGTGCAAGGAGCGAAAAATTCATGTTTAATTCCTAACTCATTACAAAAAGAAACAAACCTATCATTATCAAATTCACCTTCATGATTTGAACGAATGCATTTTATTTTAAATCAAGTTCATTTTGAATGCGTAGACACAATTTAGAAAATTTTAAGAAAGCATCAAAACAAAATGTATTTTCTACCTCCTAAACTTTGTGTAGTAATTGGACCAAACAAATCCATATGAATCAATTGTAAAGGTCTAGTAGTAGAAATAACATTTTTGCTTTTGAAAGAGGACTTTGAAAATTTACCTTTTTGACATGGCGAGCATAAAGAAAATAAACTACCATATAAAATTGGTAAACCTTTAATTAGTTTATCTTTTGATAATTTTAAAATGAACTTGACACTAGAATGTCCAAGTCGCCTATGCCACAAGTCTAACTCCTCATTTTGGACATAAAAAACTTTAAAGACGAATGTGATAAATCATGAAATTTTATCATATAAATATTTTGAGACCTAGGTGCAGTAAGAACAACATTATTAGTTTTGGAATCAAAAATTTTGCAAAGGTTTGTAAACGAGTCAAATAAAATATTTAGACCAATATCGCATAACTGACTTATAGAAATTAAATTATGTTTTAAACTTTTCACATACAAAACATTTGATATAGTAAAAGAATTATTGCATACTACTCCAATGTCAATGATCTTTCCATTATTGTTGTCGCCAAAAGTAACTACTACTCCTTTCTTCATTTATAGGCTAAGGAACTTTGATTTATTGCTCATCATGTGTTTTGAACACCCTGAGTCCAAGTACCACACATCTTCCTTGTCCTTAGCCTACCAACACACCTAAAAAGAGCATGAGAGTAAAGATCTGGTTACTCAAGTGGTGCTTCCCATAGAATAGGTGCACGCCTAAGGTACCCTGATTTGTTTAACAAAACAATGACCTGTCTTCCTACATGTGTGAGTGGTGTGTCTAAACTTATTACATGTGGCACACGTGATAAAAGATGTTGAAGGATTTGTCAACACATTTTGAGAATTCCTGCTGGAAGCAGCAGTGACAGCAGATTTTATGTTTTTATCTGAAAACGATGATTTTTTGAACTTTTTGTTATCGCCGACGATAGTGGTTATCGTCGGGCGATAGCTTACAGAAGTGTATCCGAGCCCGAAATTTGTCAAACCATAGCATTAGTTTGTCAAAATCATGTCCAGTGATTTTCGGCCCACTCCAAACATTGTAATGACCATTTCTTAATCACGAACTCGGGCTTTCAAGGCGGTGTTTTCAGCGACTAATGTACTGCACCGATTTGCAAAGGCTTTCTTACTACTTTCCACCTGAGATTGGGAAAGTTTTAGAGATCTTTCTAAGTTCTCTTTTCCCTTTGTAAGAGAATCTACATGAGACCACGACTTAGCAAGATCTTTTTCAAGTTCTAATATCCTTGTCACAGAGTGAGAATCCTCTTGACAAGTCATTTTCTCTTTCCCAAATAATTTTAATTCAGTAGTAAGTTTTTTATTTTCTTTTAGCAAAATTTAAATTTTAGATTTAAGTGACTTAACTTCTTTTAAGCTTTTATCAAAATATTTACAAGTTTTTTGAAATTCAGAATTTAAATCATCATATGTTGGAGGAGTTACCTCAGTGTTGCTCTGGACACTACACTCGTCATCGGATGATGAGACGCTCTTTCCCATCAAACACATGTTGGTCTCCTCTTCAGTTTCTGAACTTGATCCACTCGACTCCTCAGATGTGACGTCATCCCAGGTTTCAGCCTTAAGAACTTTCTCATTGTCCTTCTTATGCTTATTCTCTTTCAGCTCTCTTAGATATTTTGGGCACTTACTCCTGATGTGTCTGATTCTTCTGCAATGATAGCATTCAGGTGGTGGACGTTCTTCAACATCCTCTATATTAGCTTTTGCTTTTCCTTTTCCTTTTCCCAAATTCTTTCTTGTTGAAAAACTTTCTGAAAGAATTTATTCTTTCAGGATTTCTCATAAACCTCTTGAATTTTTTCACAAACAAGCTCTCACCATCTTCCTCATCATTCTCAACAGATTCACTTTTCTCTTCTTTCTTCGATTTTAATGCCAAAACTTTCTTTCTCGGCTCCAAATTATACTCTTGTTGTTGAATCCTTAGTTCGACTTCATGAGTTTTCAAATTTCCTATGAAATTCTAAATTTGAAGAGTCTTTAGATCGTGTGACTCCGAGATGACAGTCACCTTTGGATTGAACTTCGGGGGAAGCGATCTAAGAATCTTCCTCACTAAATCACCATTCGAGAAACTCTTTCCAAGAACCTTAGAGTCATTCACAATTTTGTTGAATCTTGTGTACATGAAGTCTATGTCTTCATCCACCTCCATCTTGAATTTTTAAAACTCTGATTCTAACTGGAATAGCTTTGAGTCCTTCACTTGTGATGTACCTTCATGAGTAACTTCAAGTAAGTTTCCAATATCATACGCAGTTTCACATGCACATACTTGATTAAACTTAGTTCAATCTAATGCACAAAATAAAGCATTCATTGCCTTAGCGTTATTTTTACACCTTAGCTTATCAGTGTCATCATATTTGTCCTTTGGTTTTTCCATAGTGACACTTCCAACTGCGGTTATAGGTGGAGTGTAGCACTATTCTATCATTCCTCATACTTCAATATCTACGGCGATTAGAAAACATTGCATTCGAGTTTTTCAATAGTTATAGTCCGTACTAGTGAACAAGAGAGGTCTACTAATACCTTGTCCCTCAGAAAACACGTGATCATTATGCGTCATTACTCTAGGTGGTGAAACCGATTTGGAGTACCCTCGCTCTGATACCACTTGTTTGATCGTAAGACGCCCTTAGAGGGGGGGTGAATAAGGGTTAACAATTTTTTTTTCTTAAACTATTTTTCCTCGGTGAACTAATTGCAGAAATCAAAATTAATTTTCATAAATAAAGATTAATACTTAGAAAATCATAAGAGATGATATTTTATTTCACAAATGTTAAAACAGAGTACAACGTATCTCTATAGAGATAGAGATCAAGGCTATGAAAAATATAAACTTTTTGATTTCACCGATCCTTATAACAAGAACCGGCGGCTATAGCGTATCTCTTCCTAAATCTTGCTACTAGCCTCCCCTTAGATCACACCACGATCTAGTCGCTACACACAAGGAGGTGAAAAACTCCATAAGTTGAACAAGAACCTAGACGCCATGCACAAGGCGGCGATTCTCTCCTAAGTCACACACGGACCTAGACGCCACACACAAGACAACGATTTCTCTACCGATTACAATGACGAAATGAAGAATGATAAAGAACAATTTTCAGAATGAAACTGCCTCTTAATGAAGCGTTGAAGTTACTGACGAATCCTTACAAGATTGCTTCGGATGATGTGTACGAGTCATCGCTTTTCGGCGCTTGAACCTTCTTGGGAAGATGAAGTTTTTCTAGATGTTGGAGCTCTCTGGACAGGATGTACGGGAAGGAACACTCCAGAAACTGAAATTCGTGATCTCCACAAAAGAATGATTCGTATATATATTTTGGAGATATCACCTAGCGATACTGGATATCTCCTGACAGCGATATCCTATCCGTCTGGCACGTGTCCCATAGATTCGAAACTTCTGTGGGATGAATCTATCGTGGCTAATTGTGCACTATCGCCTGGGCGATATCAATATCGTCGGGCGATATCGAATGTAACTGCACGCCATGGAGATAATGTTATAACTGTCCATTAAGCTGTTGCATGTTAGCGTAGTGGATATAGTCAGGCGATATCCCTTTAACTCTATTCAAACCCGAATCAAAGCCCAAATGATTGTAATGTTAGACCTGTGATATCTGCACATTATAAGCACCTTATGATCAAATACAAACGAGATTTGTTGTTAGCAAACCAAGAAGTGTGGAATGCATGCTCCAACACTCATGTCCTACTCAAGCTTCTTCTCTGAATCCTAACATCCAAGTTTCTAAGAAATGATGGATTTGAACAAGGATGAAATATATCTAGTCTCCTTGGATAAAAGGCAAAAAAATATCATAGCAGTGCAGTGGACGACTCAATGCTGCAAAATCTACTCCACTGCAAATCTGTCAAGAAGATGTGGGACTGTCTCGTGGTTCTCATGAAAGGAACTGAGGAATTTAGAGATGATCATAGATCTCTGCTGAATCAAGAATAAGAGGCATTCAAGCAAGGATCTAATGATATTATTGCTGACAGCTTTGAGAAATTCTTTAAGATCGTCAATGTCCTCAAAAACTATGGTTATACATTTTCTAATGGTGAGCTCAACGACAAATTTCTAAGATCTCTGACATAAGACTGGGATGCTAAGGTGGTGGGCATAAGGGAATTTGGAAAGTTGCCTGAGATTGATCCCCAAAAATTTTTCGGAAAGCTCCTCTCCTATGAAGTACAAATGAATACTCGAAAGAGAGAGGAGCAAAGCAACAAGACTTTAAGCAAAGAGAAGTCAGTAGCTCTGAAGGCCGAAGGGTTAAGAAAATATAAAGATGTGTCACCAGTAAGGACACGAGCTTCTGATGCCCAAGAAGATTCCGAGACAAGCACGTCAGTGTAACGCCCCAAAATTTGTAGAGGGAAAATTGGTTTCTGGCAGGGGGCACACGGCCTGGGACACGGGCGTGTCCCAGGGCGTGTCAGGCTCCAGTCGACGTTTTGGTCGTGATGTCGACGATCTTGGAGTCGACAATCGTCGAGCAGAGAACACGGCCCGAGACACGGGCGTGTCTCAGGGCATGTCGAGCCCGTGTCGACGATCGGCCCGGGGAGTCGACGAATTTCGCTCGACGATGTGTCGAGACAAGGCACACGGCCTAGGACACGGGCGTGTCCAAGGCCGTGTCAGGCAGTCGACGAACTTCGCTCGACGAAGTGTCGAGACAGTGAACATGGCCTGGAGCCCAGGCGTGTTGAGTTAGACACGGGCAGGGACACGGGCATGTCCAGTACCCGTGTGAGTCTTAGGTTGTTTTCGGGGCTGTGTCGATGGAGGCACACGGCCGACCACACGGCCGTGTCAGTTGGAACACGGGCGTGTCGGGTCGAACACGGGTGTGTCAGATACCCATGTGTCGTTCCAGGCGCGTCGATTTGTGACGGCGAATGGGGGACACGGCCCTGGACACGGGCGTGTCGCAGGCCGTGTTCGGCCCAGTTTTATCATTTCAGGCCCGAATCAAGGCCGTTCGTTTCTTTAATTTGGGATCCAACGGCTGGGGGTTGTTCTTGATGGGATATACACGGGATTGGACCCTTAGAAACCCTCATTTCTTTTGAGTGGTTCTCTTTCTAAGTTCTAGAGAGAAGGGAGAGCAAGGAAGAAGGTGAAGTAGAGATCCGGCTGTTGGAGAGGCTTCGGTGCTCCAAATCGCGAGCCGAGTCCAGATTCGTGGAGGCTAGACCGTTGCGAAGGTTTTCATCCGGCTATTTTACCATGGCTAGGAAGAGGAGTCGGAAGGTAACGACACTTCTCCTCTCGGTTTTAGGATGCATGTTTTAGCATCTTTTCTTTTCTAGTTTTTGGGCACCAAACACTCAAATGAGAGGGGTTTGGGTCGCCAAGGTTCAAGAGGAACCTCCAGGTCGATTGAGTCCGTCCCCGACATGTTTTTGCATTAGAGATCCGCTCCGTTAGTGGATTAGGCATGGTGTATGAAGCCGTAGTCGCGACCGTTAGTCTGACTCGGTGATATTGCATACGAGCTTTAAGGATTCGTAGAGATCCGTTGCGGCAAGATGTCGTTTGTGATGCGTTGATGTTTTCCCCTTTTTCTCGAGTGAGTACGTGTAGTCGGAACGGACAAGGTTAGCTCCTCAATGGCGGTAGATGGTTTCCTTGGTGGACAAGGTTAGCTCTGCATGAGTGGTAGATGGTTTCCTTGGTGCGCGGGAACGCTGCAGTACAAATGTGGGACTCGGGTGGAATTTTCTTAGATTGTGATGTACCAAGGCGTGGCTGTGTCTCTGTGGTCGGCTGGCTATCCCGTGATGTACACGTCATTTGTGGAGAGTGTCCCGGCGAGACTAGTCCCCTTCTGTGAGACTGATGAGAATGCCAAGCATGGGGGCAAGCCCGGGCAATGAGGCCATGAGCGGGTGGGGTCCAGCAAGGCTTCTTAGAATCGGTCAGTTGTGTTTGTTGGAATCCTGACATGAGATGTCAAAGCTTGCAGGCAAGCCCGGGTCTAAGACCTTGAGCTGGTGGGGCCTTGGCAAGAGTTCCATGTGGCGGCTTGTGTGTCGTTGGGGGGAATTGTGTTTCCCTTTTTGTTTGCGGCTTTATGTCAATGGGGAAACGATGAGCACCCAGTTGATGTGATGTTATGCTAGATGCATACACTATAGGGTGCCTTGGGTGAAACTCGGGTGTTGCATTCATGTTGCATAGTAGGCCCTAATATTATATGCTCAGTAGTAGAGAACATGTATGATGTTTGAGACATCCAAGCCTGTTTCTTTAGTTGCTTTTCTTGCTTATGAATATTGCATACGAAGTGCTAACTTGCATGTTGGAGGAGTACCCTAGGGTCCGTTAGAGGCGGTCGGGAGGAGATGTGTTTGTTACACAGTTTGAGGTCAACCTTTGCTGACCCACGTTACTAATAATTTTTACAGGGCAAGGATCGCAAGCAGTAGCTAGCTCGCCGGCCAGAAAGGCCTAAGTCTTATGAAGTGTTACCTTTTGTTGTAGCTTTACGTTTATGACATTGTATGTTTTATGCTCATTGTGACCGGCTTGCATGCCGAGGTAGACTAGGTGTGCTTATGCACTTTCAGGACTGATGTATTATTTGAGTTTGGATTTACTCTTGTTGTAAGGCCTTAAGGCCATTTTGTTACTCTTGTAGGCGTGGATAACTTCTAGTCTCTTTAGTTGTTTCCGTTGTGTTGTGTTTTGAGTTTTGAGTTTGGGTAGCTATATCATTTTATAATACTGAAGCTGTGGCGTCTGTATGTTGTGGGGCCCCGGCCGGACCCATATTATACGGTCATTACAGGGGAGGTGTTTCAATTTGGTATCAGAGCCAGGTTAGATTCAAGGTTAGTGCGTAGAGAAGTTATCCACATAAGAGTAACGCGGGACCATGAGTGTCCTTATGTTTAAGTCCTGAGATTAGAGACTGCTGATCCCTTGTTTCTTGTTTTCTTGAAGAGTGCAAGCAACAAGGCGGGTACGTCGAGAGCAAGAGAAGAACTTTCGGCGAGCAGTGCCACTGCTCCAGGTCTTTTGGGCACGGGTGTAAACCCGGCCGACTTCTGCCGCATGCTTGCAGAAGCGATGGTGGCAGCCCAAGCTGCAGCGACAGCTCAGGTAGCAACCCCTGCTACACCGGACACGGCTACGGCCCTGCCAGGCGGAGAAGCCAGGCGGAGAAGCCAGGCGAGTGGAGCATTTGGCAGAAAGGGTGGTTGTCGGACATAGAGATCGGCACATGAAGTATTTCCTGAGCTTCCATCCCCCGTCGCTCAAGGGAGTTGGTACGCCAACGGATGCGGAGGATTGGTGGGTTCGAGTTCAAGAGCTTTTGAAGGCGGCAGAGATGCCAGAAGAAAAGAAATCTGAGTATGCAGCGTTCATGTTGGAAGGAGACGCCAAGTTGTGGTGGGTGAGCCATAGCGGCCGCCAGTTCCCTGGACGCACCCCGTCGATGGAGGAATTTGGGGATGCTTTTCTAAAGAGGTACATTCCCGTTTCTACACGGTTGGCCCTTCAGAGGCAGTTTCTGCACTTGATGCAGCGAGACAAGACGGTGGACAAGTATGTGCAGGAGTTCACCTGTTTGGGTCGTTACGTGGGAACGACGATGGCAGATGATGTAAAGAGGGATAACCTCTTCTACCAGGGGCTGAGGGAGAATCTGAGGCAACCCCTCATTTCCATGAAGAGAGCTGGTTTTAATGAGCTCGTCGAGGCTACTAGGATATTGAAAAGTGATCTGGAGAGAACCCAACGTCGTAAGGATTTCACTCCCAAGCAAGGGGAAGGGAAGCCTCCCCAATCTCAGGGAAAGTCTGAAGGGAGTAGGTGGAGGAAAAAGCCTCACACCTCTAGGTCCGGTGAGAAGAGCAAGTGGACGCCTGGAGGTTCTCACTCTAGGGGACCGCCGACATGCTACAACTGCGGTAAGGTGGGGCACATAGCTCGTGTTTGTCCTCAAGGAGGAGCGGAGCAAGAGGCAAGGCAGGAGCAGACTGTGCGCTCCAGCCCCAGTGCAGTAGAGAAAGGGAAGATGGCAGAGTCAAGCGCTTCTTGGTTCCAACCGGTGCAACCAAGGGCCTACAATCTTGGACAGCAGAAAGCGATCCGCCAAACCGATGTGGTGACAGGTATGAAGAAATTTAAGTTTAAATTTTGTGCTTCATACTTTTAGACTTTTATGTGTGATGTCTATGTTGTAGGCTTCGTTTTAGTTTACGGGTACCCCGCTCGGGTATTGTTCGATACGGGGGCATCGCACTCCTTTCTTGCGGAGAGCTTCATCCGGAGAATAGGAGTTGAGTCTTTTTCGACGGATGCGGAGCTGAAAGTGCGCATGCCTAATAGGTCATCCATGACCATCGGGGCCAAAGGGCGCATCTGTTGGGAGCTGTACGGAGTTGACTTCGTTTTGGTAGCAGCGGTTTTACCATTGGTTGAGTTCAATGTCATTTTGGGCATGGACTGACTTGCAGAGCAGCGCGCCAGCATTGATTGTCTATCTAAGGTAGTGACCCTAAGGAGCAAAGGGAAGGCGGAAGTCAAATTTGAGGGCCTTTGTAGAGTGACCTATTCCCTGATTTCGGCCATGCAATTGATGCGGGCGGTTAACCAGGGTGGTGTAGCGCTGATAGCGTTATTGGAGGTTCGTCTCTCCCAGTTGTCTATTGAGGAAGTGCCCGTAGTGGCAGAGTTCAAGGATGTGTTTCCGGATGAACTTCCTGGAGCGCCTCCTCGGCGGGAGATCGACTTCTCGATCGAGTTAGTGCCGGAGGCTAGGCTGGTGTCACGTCCTCCGTTTAGGATGGCACCAAAGGAGTTGGCTGAACTCAAAGTACAGTTACAGGAAATGTTGGAGCAAGGGTATATCAGACTCAGTTCTTCGCCGTGGAGCGCGTCGGTGTTGTTTGTAAAGAAGAAAGACGGTAGTATGTGGTTGTGCATAGACTACCGAGAGCTGAATAAACTGACTGTTAAGAATAAGTATCTGATTCCTCGGATAGACGACTTGTTCGACCAGTTGGTGGGGTCGGTGGTGTACTCAAAATTGGACTTGAAGTCAGGCTATTATCAGTTGTGAATTCGGGACGAGGACATCCCCAAGACTGTCTTTGCTACGAGGTACGAGCACTTTGAGTTTACGGTGATGCCGTTCGGGCTGACGAACGCGCCATCTGTGTTCATGGACCTTATGAATCGAGTATTTCGGGAATACTTGGATTCTTTTGTGGTTGTTTTCATTGATGACATCTTGGTGTATTCCAAATCGAAAGTAGAGCATGAGACCCACTTGGGAGTCATCTTGTAAGTGTTGAGGGAGAATCAGTTGTATGCAAAGTTCTCAAAGTGTGAGTTTTGGTTAGCGAATGTGGCATTTTTGGGCCACGTGATTAGTGGGGATGGGATAGCAGTGGATCCAACAAAAGTGGAAGCCATCAGAGATTGGCCGGTTTTGAGGATCGTGGTGGAAGTCCGAAGTTTTCTTGTACTAGGCGGGTATTATAGGAGATTCGTGGAGAATTTTTCGCGGATAGCTCTACCCCTCACCTCATTCACTCATAAAGATCATAAGTTTGTGTGGACTCAAGAGTGCAGTCAAGCATTTGAGGCACTGAAGGAGAGACTTATGATGGCTCCAATCCTAAGTCTACCGCAAGGGACCGAGGGATTTCAGATCTTCAGTGACGCATCGGGATGCAGTTTGGGTTGCATTTTGGTGCAACATGGCAAGGTGATAGCTTTTGGGTCTACACAATTAAAACCTCATGAGAGGAATTACCCCGTCCATGACTTGGAGTTGGCGGCGGTAATTTTTGCGTTGAAAATATGGCGACATTATGTGTACGGTGCAAAGGTGGAGATCTTCACGGATTATAAAAGCCTGAAGTATCTCTTGGATCAAAAGGACTTGAACATGCGGTAACGCCGGTGGGTTGAGTTTCTTGGAGACTACGAGGTGGCGATTCATTATACGCCAGGTAAAGCCAATGTGATGGCGGATGCCTTGAGTAGAAAGTACTCGGGGCAAGGGAATTGGATCAAAACTCATGATGAGCGGTTGGTACGGGAATAGGTGTCCCTTGGTTTGGAATGTGTGGCGAGAGGCGAGACCAGCATGGCTCGGTTGAACTGGATTGAAATGCAGAACGACTTGTCTGATCGCATTCGGGAAGCGACTCGGTTGGATGTGGAGTTTCAACCATATGTGATGGAGGCTCAAAAGGGCGAGAGCAGCGTCTGGGAGATGATTGATGGGATTCTGAGAAAGGACGGAAGGGTTTGTATACCGCAGTTTGGCAAACTTCGTGAGGAGTTGATGTTTGAGGCTCACTTCACAAAGTACTCCATTCACCCGGGCAGTACAAAGATGTACCTGGATATGAAGAAATCCTTTTGGTGGCCGGGGCTGAAGCGGGACGTAGCTTTGTATGTGAATCATTGCCAAACTTGCGCCTTGGTGAAGGCCGAATGTCAGAAGCCGGGCGGGTTCCTGAAGCCCCTTCCAATCCCTGAGTGGAAATTTGATGACATCTCCATGGATTTTGTACATGGTCTGCCTAGATCGCAGCAGGGTAATGATGCTATTTGGGTGATCGTGGATCGCTTAACCAAGGTGGCCCACTTCATGCCAAATCGGAAGGAGGACAGCGTGGAGAAGCTGGTGGAGTTATAAGTTCGCAACATTGTGCGACTGCATGGGATTCCTAAGAGCATAGTCAGCAATCGAGATGGACGATTTACGTCCAAGGACTAGAGATTGGTTCAGAAGAGTTTGGGCACGAAGCTAAAGTTCAGTACGGCGTTCCATCCTCAAACTGACGGGCAAACCGAAAGAACGAACCTGGACTCGGGTGGAATTATCTTGGATTGTGATGTGTTAAGGCGTGGTTGTGTCTCCGTGGTCGGCTGGCTATCCCGTAATGTACACGTCATGTGTGGAGAGTGTCCCGGCGAGACTAGTCCCCTTCTGTGAGACTGACGAGAATACCAAGCATGGGGGCAAGCCCGGGCAATGAGGCCATGAGCGGGTGGGGTCTAGTAAGGCTTCTTAGAATCGGTCAGTTGTGTTTGTTGGAATCCTGACATGAGACGTCAGAGCTTGCAGGCAAGCCCGGGTCTAAGACCTTGAGAGGGTGGGGCCTTGGCAAGAGTTCCATGTGGCGGCTTGTATGCTGTTGGGGGGAATTGTGTTTCCCTTTTTGTTTGCGGCTTTATGTCAATGGGGAAACGATGAGTACCCAGTTGATGTGATGTTGTGCTAGATATATACGCTATAGGGTGCCTTGGGTGAAACCCGGGTGTTGCATTCATGTTGCATAGTAGACCCTAATATTATATGCTCAACAGTAGAGAAGATGTATGATGTTTGAGACATCCAAGCCTGTTTCTTTAGTTGCTTTTCTTGCTTATGAATATTGCATACGAAGTGCTAACTTACAGGTTGGAGGAGTACCCTGGGGTCCGTTAGGGGCGGCCGGGAGGAGATGTGATTGTTACACAGTTTGAGGTCAGTCTTTGCTGACCCACGTTACTAATAATTTTTACAGGGCAAGGATCGCAAGCAGAAGCTAGCTCGCCGGCCAGAAAGGCCTAAGCCTCATGAAGTGTTACCTTTTGTTGTAGCTTTACGTTTATGGCATTGTATGTTTTATGCTCATTGTGACCGGCTTGCATGCCGAGGTAGACTAGGTGTGCTTATGCACTTTCAGGACTGATGTATTATTTGAGTTTGGATTTACTCTTGTTGTAAGGCCTTAAGGCCATTTTGTTACTCTTGTAGGCGTGTATAACTTCTAGTCTCTTTGGTTGTTTCCGCTGTGTTGTGTTTTGAGTTTTGAGTTTGGGTAGCTATATCATTTTATAATACTGAAGCTGTGGCGTCTGTATGTTGTGGGGCCCCGGCCGGACCCATATTATACGGTCATTACAGGGGAGGTGTTACAGTCAGGCTCTGAATTTTTTTTTTGGAGAATTCTCGCTAATCTCCAAACAATTCAAAAGACTGCTCAGTAAGAAGAGGCAAATGAAAAATCAGTCCTCCCCTGATTTCAGAAGATCACATCGTGATGGTGATCGGTTCAAGAAAAGCTACAACAGAGATGACAGATATACGTCTAAACCGAACAAACATTCTTCTTCTGACATAGTTTATTATTGTTGCAATAAAGCAGGACACATGATTGTGGAATGTCTGTATAAAAAGAAGGAAGGATACATGAAAGAAGAGAAAAGATCCTTCAAAGGTAAGAGGAAGGAAGAGAAGAGCTTCGTTGCAAAGAAGTCAAAGATTCTTAGTGACAATGAATCAAGTGAGTCAAGCTCTGATAATTAAGAAGCCTACTTCGGGCTCATGGCTCAATCAGATGAGGAAGTAGGCGACTCCCAATTCAACGGGAAGATAAACTCTCACACTATGCTCTCTGAATCTGAAACTTCAATTAATGGCCATGAAGACTATTCTTTTGAGGAAGATGATTCTGACTTGATGGCTCAGCATCAAGAACTTTTGAGAGCCTTTGACATATATCGCAAGGTAGTCAAAATGCAATCAAAAGAGATTGATTCTCTCAAGCCAGTGGAATCACGTCTGAAGGAGGAAATTGCTGAATTAACTCCTCAGAGATGAAGTTCACTCCTTGAAAGAGGAATTAAAATGCTCTGCTGAACTATTAAGTTAGAAGGAGAAATACTTAGATGAGCTTGAAGAAAAGCTCTTAGTGGAAAAGAAATTTGTTAAATGTTACTCTAAGCCAAAGATCATTTTTCCTCTAATTGATGAATTCTCTACTCCTAAGAAGGGTAGTGCTCTTAGCCACGTAGCTGAGAAAGGTAAGGCTACTAAGAAAGCCGCTACCAAAGGCAAAGGGAATGCACCTCAAAGTCAACCCTCTTTTAAGAAGGTAATCTTTCCCACAAATAAATACGACTTTGAGAGGTCATATGGTCACTTTGCTAGGCCAACTTATGTGGAGCCTAAAAAACACTATCAAGGATGGACCCGTCCCCGAGACTTTGGTGCTAGTGCTTTCAAGGCACTGTATGAAGAAATAACTCTCAAAGAGTATGGTCCCTATGTTCATGGACCAAATTTTAAGGAAGCATCCAAAGCCAAAACTGTTGTTCCCAAGGCCAAGGAGACAGAGAAGCCTTGTGTTTGCTGCAATCGTGAGGCTTCCACCTCCAAGTCGGTAGCACCTTATAGAATTCTCATCTAGAAGGTGAAGCATGAATATAAACGGAGGTACAACAGATTTGACTGTTGGTGTTGCGACAAGATTGGTCACTTTGTCATAAATTGTTGGTTTCATCCAGTGAAAATTGAAACTCTGCGAGTTATCTTTGCGAGACCGAGCACTCAAAATGTTAATGTTTTTAGTTGTGTTAAGCTAACAAGGAACCAATGACCCAAATCTGTTTGGGTTCTTAAGGGAAAATGATTCCTGATTGCAGGTATGTCCAAAGGCCAACAAAACTCCAATTTAGTATTTGGACAGTGGATGCTCTCAACACATGACCGGGACTAGAAGCCTATTACAAGAATATACCTCAGTCGAAGACGGGCCAAAAGTCATCTTTGGAGGGTCTGAGCGGAGAATCACTAAAGGCTACGGTATGATTACCAACGGTATAGTTTCATTCACATAAGTGGCTTATGTTAAAAGATTACAACATATTCTCATAAGCATAAGTCAATTATGTGATAAAGGTTATATCGTTGAGTTATAAAATAACAAGTGTCTGATAAAATCATCTGCCAATTTCGAGATAGTCTTAACAAGCACTCAGAGTAGAAATATTTTTTACTTAAATTTTCTATGTTTAGATAATTCAACACCAGTGTGTTTTTTGGCAAAAGATAGTGTGTCTCTCTGTGACCAATGACATAAGAAATTAACACATATTAATTTCATAACTATAAATATGCTATTTTCTCAAAACTTAGTGTGTGACACCCTCAACATTAAGTGACTTAAAGAGAGTCCATGTCACACATGTCAAATGGGTAAGCGGACACGGGATACCTTTAAGAGTATTGCTGAAAAAGAATCTTCTAGAAGTTTATACTTTACATGGACTTATTCGGTCTCATGTCAATTCACAGTTTAGGAGGTAAAGTCTATACGTTGGTCATTGTTGATGACTACTCTCGTTTTACTTGGGTGTTCTTTCTAAAACACAAGTCAGACACCTTCGAGGCTTTCACTAATTTTGTCTGACAAATTCAGAAGTGATCGCGAAACAAAATTTGAGTCTGGGGGCATGACATAATTCTGTGGAAGTCAAGGTATCTTTCATGAGTTTCCCTCTCCATGTACTCCACAACAAAATGGAGTTATAGAGAGAAGGAACAGAACTCTCATTGAAGCATGTACAACTATATTGAATGACACTTCACTACCAGAGTATTTTTGGGCCAAAGTGGTCAACACGGCTTGCCACGTGCAAAACAGAGCATTAATCAACAAAATCCATCGTAAGACTCCTTATGAACTGTTGAAGAGCAGAAAACCGACTGTCCTACTTTAGGATCTTTGGCAGCAAATGCTTCGTACTTAACAATGGAAAGTACTATCGTACGAAGTTTAGTGAAAAGTGTTTTGAATGTATTTTCGTAAGTTGTAGTAGCCATAGTAAGGTATATATGATTTTTAACAAGAAAACCCTAGTTGTAGAAGAGTCTATAAATGTTATATTTGATGAGACAAGCATGCTCCATAGCAGCTCGTCTAGTGTTATTAGTGTAGATGCAGGTGCCAAGTTAAAGGAATTAAGCTTGGAAAAAGCGGTACAGGAAGATGCTCCAAGCTCTGTCATGGTCGTCACTCCAAGTTTGGTGGAAGAAGAACTACTAGATGGTGAACTCCTTCAACCTACAGGAGATACAACAAATGTAGCAGAACCTGCTGGTGGGATAGGATGGTATCTGGTGTTCAGACACCTAAGAGATCACCCAGTTGATCAGATCATTGGAGTGCCAAGCGACGATGTAAGAACCAAAAGAGGTACTACTAACGAAATATTACATCTCAGCTTTCTTTCTTAGGTTGAGCCAAATAAATTTGAAGATGCAAATAAAGACGTCTCTTGGATAATGACAATGCAATAGGAGGTCAACCAGTTTGAAAGGTGCAAGGTCTGGAATTTGGTACCAAGGCCCAAAGGACATAATGTGATTAATATCAAATGGGTATTCAGAAACAAGCTGGACGAGAATGGAGTAATTATAAAGAATAAAGCTAGACTTGTAGCTCAAGGCTACAGACAAGCAGAAGATATCGGCTTCGATCAGACCTTTTCTCTAGTGGCCAGACTCGAAGCGATCAAGTTATTCCTTGTGTATGCTCACAAGGCTTCAAAGTCTATCAAATGGACGTGAATTATGCATTCCTCCACGACAATCTAAAAGATGAAGTATATGTATCACAACCCCCAAGGTTTGTCGACTCAACTTTCTCTGGTTTAAAGCAAGCTCCCCGAGCTTGGTATGAGCTCTGTTTAGATTTCTTCTTAAGAACAAGTTCACAAGAGTAAAGATAGACAAGACATTATTTCTTAGGAAAGTTAACGACAAGATTTTACTAGTGCAAATCTATGTCGACGACATTATCTTTGGCTCTACATAGGACAACATTTGCAAGAAAATTTCTAAACATATGCAAGTGAAGTTTGAAAAGTGCAGTATGAGAGATCTGAAGTATTTTTTAGGACTTCAGTTGAAATAATTTGAAGATGAAATTTTCATCTCTCAGACGAAGTTCACCAAAGAGTTACTTAAGAAATTCGGAATGAAGAACGCAACCTCGATGGGAACTCCAATGGGTTCAACTATGTCTCTGGACAAAGATGAGAAAGGAAAACTTTTTTATGAAACCAAGTACAAAAGTATAATTGTGTTCTTGCTCTATCTCAATATCAGTAGACCCGACATAATATTTTCAACATGTGTGTATGTGTGCTAGATTTTACTTGAACTCTAAGGAATCTCATTATGCCACTGCAAAGAGGATCTTGAGATAGCTTAATGGTACACCAAATATTGGTTTATGGTACTCAAGAAGTAATGACATCGAGCTAATTGGATTTTCAGATGCTGATTTTGCAGGTAGCAGGGATGACAGGAAAAGCATTTCTGGGACTTGCTAATTTCTCGGAAGAAGACTTATTTTATGGAGCAGCAAGCAGCAAAATTATGTGGCAACCTCCACTGCCAAGTCAGAGTACATCTATGTTGGGAACTGTTGTGCATAGCTTCTATGGATCAGGAATCAACTGGAATACTATAACTTACAATTCAAGGAGATTTCGATGTTTTGCGACTCCTCTAATGCGATTGGGATTGCAAATAATCCAGTCTCTCACAGCTGGATAAAGCACATCAAAATCAGATATCATTTCATCCGGGAGCATGTGGAGAGCAGGTACATATCTCTCAGCTATATCCCGACGGATAAGCAAGTCGCAGACATTTTCACGAATCCAATGGACGAGGCTAAGTTCTCATTCTTCAAAATGGAACTGGGCATGCTCAATAAGGAATCATGAAGACGGCTAAAGAGTCGAAATTCTCTTAGTGAAGTTCATCACAAAAAAGTCCAATATTTCCAAGGTAAATTCGTCAAGAAGTATGAAAGTGAGGGATAGATCTGACTTAACTCTAGAGGAGGGGTGAATAGAGTATTTTAAAGAAAAACTTTATTAGTTTTTATAGCGGAATTAAAATAAGTGATATTTATATGTATAAAGAGAAATAAAAACAAAGACAATCACAACACAACAAAATAAAAAATAAAGGCAATACGGACGACACAAAGAATTTATAGTGGTTCCCCTAAACTTGGGTACATCCACTCTTCTACCACCCTGGTAGGAATCCACTACAGATTTTTGATCAGGTGTCCTATCACCGCAAGATCAATTTTTCTAAGGAATATCTCGTAACCCTTTGAGCTTTTGACCAAGTGTCCAAAAACCAAACTAAGTCTTTTGGTTAGGAGACTTGACAACCAAATGATAACCTTTGAAGGGAGTTAAAAACCCTTTTACAGTGGTGAAAGAAAATAAAGATGATGTTCTTCTCTGTCAACAATCTAAGAGAAGACTAGTGGATTATGTTGTTGTCAAAGCTCCCCCTGAGTTATAGATCTGATCAGGAGTGTGGAAGCTTTGCAAAGGGTGTAGGCCTTCAGATTGAGTAAGATCTTCAGGAAACTCTTAGACTGATGAAGATTATTTGTCTCTTGAAATTTCTGAAGCAAAACTGAAGAAGAATGAGAATGTATGAAGGTTGTGTTTGTAATGCCCCAAAATTTGAAAGAGGGACGATCAGCGTTTTTGGCCAAGATTGGGTCTTAGCTGGGGGTCACACGGCCTAGGACACGGGCGTGTCCCTGGCCGTGTCAAGCTCAGGCTCGTCGAGAGTCCGGGAAGTCGACGTCCTGCGCTCGACGAAGTGTCGAGACAGGGAACACGGCCTAGGACACGGGCGTGTCCATGGGCGTGTCCCGCTCGGGTGGCGTAGTAAGGTGCGTGGTCGACGAATTTCGGTCGACGAAATGTTTGGTGGTCACACCTTGGAACACGGGCGTGATAGGGGGCGTGTCCCCTCGGTTCGACGATCGTCGAGTGTCGATCGTCGATCGTCGATCGTCGATCGTCGAGTGACGATCGTCAAGTAGGGGTACACGGCCTGTGACACGGGCGTGTCACAGGGCGTGTCCCACTGTGTCGATCGTGTTCGACGTTTTCTCTACTAGTTCGACGAAGAGGCGTTCGACGATCATCGAGGCTTCGAACACGGCCTGAGACACGGCCGTGTCCCAGGCTGTGTCCTTCTCGGGTTGTGAGCCGGGACGTGTAAGGGGTTGGACACGGCCTGGAGCCCAGGCGTGTTCAGGTTGGACACGGCCGTGTCAAATGTGACATGGGCGTGTCAAGGTCCCGTGTCTTGTTTTGGGTGCGACGGTTTCGTCGTCGATTGGGGAACACGGCCTTGGACACGGGCGTCTCACAAGCCGTGTTCAGCCAAGGTGTTTTGATTTTCAGTTCGAATCATGGCCGTTCTTCCCTTTCTTTTGGGATCTGATGGTCCAGGATTGCTCTTGCTGAGTTAAGTCCGAGAATAGGGTTAGAAACCCTCATTCTTCTCCAAGCTTTCTCTTACTAAAGTTCTAGAGAGAGGGGAGAGCAAGGAAGAAGGTGAAGAAGAGATCCGGCTGTTGGAGAGGCTTCGGTGCTCCAAATTGCGAGCCGAGTCCAGATCCGTGGAGGCTAGATCGTTGCGAAGGTTTTCATTCGGCTATTTTTTCCATGGCTAGGAAGAGGAGTCGGAAGGTGACGACACTTCTCCTCTTGGTTTTAGGATGCATGTTTTAACATCTTTTATTTTCTAGTTTTTGGGCACCAAACTCTCAAATGAGAGGGTTTGGGTCGCCAAGGTTCAAGAGGAACCTCCGGGTCGATTGAGTCCGTCCCCGGCATGTTTTTGCATTAGAGATCCGCTTCGTTAGTGGATTAGGCATGGTGGGTGAAGCCGTAGTCGCGACCGTTAGTCCGACTCGGTGATGTTGCATACGAGGTTTAAGGATTCGTAGAGATCCGTTGCGGCAAGAGGCTGTTTGTGATGTTTGTGATGTTCTTCCATTTATCTTGCGTGACTACGTGTGGCCGGTACCGGACAAGGTTAGATCCTCATTGGCGGTAGATGGTTTCCTTAGTGGACAAGGTTAGCTTTGCATGGGTGGTATATGGTTTCCTTGGTGCATGGGAACGCTGCAGTACGAATTAGGGATTAGGGTGGATTTGTCTTGGATTGTGATGTGCCAAGGCGTAGCTGTGTCTTTGTGGTCGGTTGGCTATCCCGTGACGTGCACATCATGTGTGGAGAGTGTCCCGGCGAGACTAGTCCCCTTCTGTGAGACTAACGAGAATGTCAAGCTTGGTGCAAGCCCGGGCAATGAGGCCATGAGCGGGTGGGGTCCAACAAGGCTTCTTAGAATCGGTCTGTGTGTTTGTTGGAATCCTGACATGAGAAGTCAGAGCTTGCAGGCAAGCCCGGGTTTAAGACCTTGAGCGGGTGGGGCCTTGCCAAGAGTTCTGTGTGGCGGCTTGTGTGCCGTTAGGGGAATATTGGTAAACCCCCTTTGTTTGCGGCTTTATGCCAATGGGGAAATGATGAGTACCCATATGATGTGCTAGATGCATACGCGATAGGGTACCTTGGGTGAAGCCCGGGTTATTGCATACATGCTGCATAAGTAGGCCACTTTTATTATATGCTCAACAATAGAGAACATGTATGTTGTTTGAGACATCCAAGCCTGTTCTTAGTGCATTACTTGTTTATATATATATATATATTGCATACAAAGTGCTGACTTGCAGGTTGGAGGGTTCCCTGGGGTCCGTTCGGGGTGGCCAGGAGGAGATGTGTTGGTTACACAGTTTGAGGTCAGCCTTTGCTGACCCACGTTACTAATAATTTTTATAGGGCAAGGATTGCAAGCAAGAGCTAGCTCGTCGTCCAGAAAGGCCTAAGCCTCATGAAGTGTTACCTTTTTGTTGTAGCTCTACTTTTATGACATTGTATGTTTGATGCCCATGTTGACCGGCTTGCATGCCGAGGTAGACTAGGAGTGCTTATGCACTTTTATGACTGATGTATTATTTGAGTTTGGACTCACTTTTGTTGTAAGGTCATAAGGCCATTTCGTTACTCTTATAGGTGTGGATAATTTCTAGTCTTGCTTGTTGTTTCCGCTGTGTTGTGTTATAAGTTTTGAGATTGGGTAGCTATATCATCTTATAATACTGAAGCTGTGGCATCTGTATGTTGTGGGGTCCCGGCCGGACCCATATTATACGGTCATTACAGGGGAGGTGTTACAATTTGGTATCAGAGCTAGGTTAGATTCAAGGTCAGTGCGTAGAGAAGTTATCCACATAAGAGTAACGCGAGACCATGAGTGTCCTCATGTTTAAGTCTTGATATTAGAGACTGATTCCTTGTTTTCTTGTTTTCTTGAAGAGTGCAAGCAACGAGGCGGGTACGTCGAGAGCAAGAGAAGAGCTTTCGGTGAGCAGCGCTACTGCTCAAGGTCAGGTGGGCATGGGTGTAAACCCGACCGACTTCTACCGCATGCTTGCAGAAGCGATGTGGCAGCCCAAGCTGTAGCGACAGCTCAGGTAGCAACCCCGGTTGCTCAGGTAGCAACTCCTACTACCCCGGATATGGCGACGGTCGTTCCAGGCGGATAAGCCAGGATAGTAGTGCCTTTGGCAGAAAGAGTGGTGGTCGGGCATGGGGACCGGCAGATGAAGTACTTTCTGAGCTTCCATCCCCCGTCGTTCAAGGGAGTTGGTACGCCAACTGATGCGGAGGATTGGTGGGCTCGGATTCAAGAGCTTTTGAGGGCGGCAGAGACGCCAGAAGAGAAGAAATCTGAGCATGTGGCGTTCATGTTAGAAGGAGATGCCAAGTTGTGGTGGGTGAGCCATAGTGGCCGCCAATTTCCTGGACGCACCCCGTCGATGGAAGAATTTGGGGATGCTTTTCTAAAGAGGTACTCTCCAGTTTCTACACGGTTGGCCCTTCAGAGGCAGTTTCTGCACTTAATGCAGCGAGACAAGACGGTGGACGAGTATGTGCAGGAGTTCACCCGTTTGGGTCGTTACGCGGGAACGACGATGGCAGATGATGTAGAGAGGGATAACCTCTTTTATCAAGGGCTGAGGGAGAATCTAAGACAACCCCTCATTGCCATGAGGAGGGCTGGTTTCAATGAGCTAGTGGAGGCTGCCAGAACTTTGGAAAGTGATCTTGAGCAAAGCCAACGTCATAAGGGCTTTGCGCCCAAGCAAGGAGAAGGGAAGCCTTCTCAATCCCAAGGAAATTTGGAAGGGAATAGATGGAGGAATAAGCCAAGGCAAGAGCAGACTGTGCGATCCGGCCCCAGTGCCGCATAAAAAGGAAAGATGGTAGAGTCGAGCGCTTCTCGGTTCCAACCGTTGCAACCAAGGGCTTACAACCTTGGACAGCAGGAAGCGATCCGCCAACCCGACGTGGTGATAGGTATGAGGAAGTTTAAGTTTAACTTTGTGCTTCATATTTTTAGACCTTTATATATGATGTCTATGTTTTAGGCTTCGTGTTAGTTTCCGGATACCCAGCTAGGGTATTGTTTGATACGGGAGCGTCGCACTCCTTTATTGCGGAAAGCTTCATCCGGAGGATTAGAGTTGAGCCTTTTTCGGCGGACGCGAGCTGAAGGTGCGCATGCCCAATGGGCCATCCATGACCACCGAAAAGAAAGGGCGCATTTGTTGGGAGCTAGATAGTGTTGACTTTGTGCTGATAGCAGCGGTCTTACCATTGGCGGAATTTGATGTGATATTGGGAATGGATTGGCTTACCGAACAACATGCCAGTATTGATTACCTATCCAAGGTAGTGACCCTAAGGATCAAAGGGCAGACGTAAGTCAAATTTGAGGGCCTTTGTGGAGTGGCCTATTCCCTGATTTCGGCCATGCAGTTGATGCGGGCGGTTAACCATGGTGGTGTAGCGCTTGTAGCGTTATTGGAGGTTCGCCTCTCCCAGTTGTCTATGAGGAAGTGCCCATAGTGGCAGCGTTCAAGGATGTGTTTCCGGATGGACTTCCTGGAGCGCCTCCTCGGCGGGAGATCGACTTCTCGATCGAGTTAGTGCCGGAGGCTAGGCCGGTGTCACGTCCTCCGTTTAGGATGGCACCAAAGGAGTTGGCTGACCTCAAAGTACAGTTGCAGGAACTGTTGGAGTAAGGGTATATCAGACCCAGTTCTTTGCCGTGGAGCGCGCCAGTGTTGTTTGTAAAGAAAAAAGACGGTAGTATGTGACTGTGCATAGACTACCGAGAGCTGAATAAACTGACCGTCAAGAATAAGTATCTGATTCCTCGGATAGACGACTTGTTCGACCAGTTGGTGGGGTCGGTGGTGTATTCAAAAATGGACTTGAAGTCAGGCTATTATCAGTTGCGAATTCGGGACGAGGACATACCCAAGACTGCATTTGGTACGAGGTATGGACACTTTGAGTTTACGGTGATGCCATTCGGGCTGACGAACGCACCATCTGTATTCATGGATTTGATGAATCGGGTGTTCCGACAATACTTGGACTCTTTTGTAGTTGTCTTTATTGACGACATCTTGGTGTACTCCAAATCAGAAATGGAGCATGAGACTCACTTGTGAATGGTCTTGCGAGTGTTGAGGGAGAATCAGTTGTATGCAAAGTTCTCGAAGTGCGAGTTCTGGTTAGAGAAGGTGGCATTTTTGGGCCACGTGATTAGTAGGGATGGGGTGGCGGTTGATCCAACAAAGGTGGAAGCCATCAGAGATTGGCCGATTTTGAGAACCGTGGCGGAAGTCCGAAGTTTTCTTGGACTAGCCGGGTACTATAGGAGATTCGTGAAAAACTTTTTTGCAGATAGCTCTGCCCCTAACTTCACTAACTCGCAAGGATCAGAAGTTTGTTTGGACTTAGGAGTGCAGTCAAGTATTTGAGACCCTGAAGGAAAGGCTGATGACGACGCCAATCCTAAGTCTACCGAAAGGTACTGGAGGATTTCAAATCTTTAGTGACGAATTCGGATGCGGTTTGGGTTGCGTGTTGGTGCAACATGGCAGTGTGATAGCCTTTGGGTCTAGACAGCTGAAGCCCCATGAGAGAAATTACCCCGTACATGACTTGGAATTGGCGGCGGTAATTTTTGCGTTGAAAATATGGCAACACTATGTCTACGGTGCAAGGGTGGAGATCTTCACAGATCATAGAAGCCTAAAGTACCTCTTGGATCAAAAGGACTTGAACATGTGACAGTGCAGGTGGGTCGAGTTCCTTGGAGACTATGAGGTGGCGATTCAGTACACGCCAGGCAAAGCCAATGTGGTGGCAGATGCCTTGAGTAGAAAATACTCTGGGCAAGAGAATTGGATAGAAGCCTATGATGAGCGGTTGGTGCTAGAATGAGAGTCCCTTGGTTTGGAATGTGTGGCGAGAGACGAGTCCAGCGTGGCTCGGTTGAACTGGATTAAAATGCAGAACGACTTGTCCGATCGTATTCGGGAAGCGACCCGTTTGGATGTGGAGTTTCAACCATATGTGGAGGCTCAAAAGGGCGAGAGCAGCGCCTGGGAGATGATTGATGGGATTCTGAGGAAGGACGGAAGGATTTGTGTACCGCAGTTCGGCAAGCTCCATGAGGAGTTGATGTTTGAGGCTCACTTCACAAAGTACTCCATTCACCCGGGCAGTACAAAGATGTACTTGGATATGAAGAAATCCTTTTGGTGGCCGGGGCTGAAGCGGGACGTAGCTTTGTATGTGAATCGATGCCAAACTTGTGCCTTGGTGAAGGCCGAGTGTCAAAAGCCGGGCGGGTTCCTGAAGCCTCTTCCAATCCCTGAGTGGAAATTTGATGACATCTCCATGGATTTTGTGCATGGTTTGCCTAGATCGCAGCAGGGCAATGATGCTATTTGGGTGATCGTGGATCGCTTAACCAAAGTGGCTCACTTCATCCCAAATCGGAAGGAGGACAGCGTAGAGAAGCTGGTGGAGTTGTATGTTCGCAACATTGTGCGACTGCATGAGATTCCTAAAAGTATAGTCAGCGATCGTGACGGACGTTTCACGTCCAAGGACTGGAGGTTGGTTCAGAAGAGTTTGGGCACGAAGCTAAAGTTCAGTACGGCATTCCATCCTCAGACTGACAGGAAAACCGAAAGAATGAACCGTACTATGGAGGATATGCTGAGAATGTGCATTCTTGACTTCGGCAAGAAGTGGGAGGATCACCTCTTCATGGTGGAGTTCCCGTACAATAACAGTTATCAAGCAAGTATAAAAATGGCACCATACGAAGTTTTATATGGGAGACGGTGTCGAACACCGATGTCTTGGACAGAGGCGGGAGACACCAAAATTTTGGAAAAGGAGGTGGTAGTTGACGCTTGTGAGTTGGTACGGACCATTCAAGAGCGTATGAAGGTGGCGCAAGACCGGCAAGCAAAATACTTTAATGCTCATCACAGGAAGTTGGAGTTTGCGATAGGTGATTGGGTCTATTTGAAGATCAAGCCGTTCAAAGGCGTCTCACGGATTTGCCAACTCAAGAAGTTGAGTCCAAGGTTTTTGGGACCTTTTGAAGTTGTTGAACAGGTGGGAGAAGCAGCCTATCGGTTGGCGTTGTCCGCGGAGCTGAGTGGATTGCACGACGTCTTCCATGTCTCCGTCTTGAGGAAATCCTTGGTGGAGGCTAGTGTGGTGATCGAGCCGACATCGGTGCTGATAGAGGAAGACTTGAGGACGCGAGTCCGTCCAATTGCTATAGAGGATTCAGAGATTCGGCAGTTGCGGAATAAAGAGGTCAAACTTGTGAAAGTCCGATGGGACAACTGCGGTCGTGAGGAGCTCTCTTGGGAGCGAGAAAAAACCATGCTGGAAGAGTATCCAAAGCTCTTCAGTTCAGGTACCATTTAAGTTTTGTTCCCTTTTTGCTTTGTAATTTTGGGACGAAATTCTTTTAAGGGGGAGAGAGTTGTAACGCCCCAAAATTTGAAAGAGGGACGATCAGCATTTTTGGCCAAGATTGGGTCTTAGTTGGGGGTCACACGGCCTAGGACACGGACATGTCCCTGGCCGTGTCAAGCTTAGGCTCGTCGAGAGTCTGGGAAGTCGACGTCCTGCGCTCGACGAAGTGTCGAGATAGGGAACACGACCTAGGACATGGGCGTGTCCATGGGCGTGTCCCGCTCGGGTGGCGTAGTAAGGCGCGTGGTCGACGAATTTCGGTCGACGAAATGTTTGGTGGTCACGCCCTGGAACACGGGCGTGACAGGGGGTGTGTCCCCTCGGTTCGACGATCGTCGATCGTCAATCGTCGAGTGGCGATCGTCGAGTAGGGGTACACGGCCTGTGACACGGGCGTGTCACATGGCGTGTCCCGCTGTGTCGATCGTGTTCGACGTTTTCTCTGCTAGTTCGACGAAGAGGCGTTCGACGATCGATGAGGCTTCGAACACGGCCTGAGACACAGGCATGTCCCAGGCCGTATCCTTCTCGGGTTGTGAGCCGGGACGTGCAAGGGGTTGGACACGGCCTGGAGCCCAGGCGTGTTCAGGTTGGACACGGCCGTGTCAAATGTGACACGGGCGTGTCAAGGTCCCGTGTCTTGTTTTGGGTGCGACGGTTTCGACGTCGATTGGGGAACACGGCCTTGGACACGGGCGTGTCACAAGCCGTGTTCGGTCCAGGTGTTTTGATTTTCAGTTCGAATCGTGGTCGTTCTTCCCTTTCTTTTGGGATCTGATGGTCCAGGATTGCTCTTGCTGAGTTAAATCTGAGAATAGGGTTAGAAACCCTCATTCTTCTCCAAGCTTTCTCTTACTAAAGTTCTAGAGAGAGGGGAGAGCAAGGAAGAAGGTAAAGAAGAGATCCGGCTATTGGAGAGGCTTCGGTGCTCCAAATCGCGAGCCGAGTTCAGATCCGTGGAGGCTAGATCATTGCGAAGGTTTTCATCCGACTATTTTTTCCATGGCTAGGAAGAGGAGTCAGAAGGTAACGACACTTCTCCTCTTGGTTTTAGGATGCATGTTTTACCATCTTTTATTTTCTATGTTTTGGGCACCAAACTCTCAAATGAGAGGGGTTTGGGTCGCCAAGGTTCAAGAGGAACCTCCGGGTCAATTGAGTTCGTCCCCGACATGTTTTTGCATTAGAGATCCGCTTCGTTAGTGGATTAGGCATGGTGGGTGAAGCCGTAGTCGCGACCGTTAGTCCGACTCGGTGATGTTGCATAAGAGGTTTAAGGATTCGTAGAGATCTGTTGCGGCAAGAGGCTGTTTGTGATGTTTGTGATTTTTGTGATGTTCTTCCCTTTATCTTGCGTGAGTACGTGTGGCCGGTACCGAACAAGGTTAGCTTCTCATTGGCGGTAGATGGTTTCCTTGGTGGACAAGGTTAGCTCCGCATGGGTGGTAGATGGTTTCCTTGGTGCACGGGAACGCTGCAGTACGAATGAGGGATTAGGGTGGATTTATCTTGGATTGTGATGTGCCAAGGCGTGGCTGTGTCTCCGTGGTCGGCTGGCTATCCCGTGACGTTCACGTCATGTGTGGAGAGTGTCCCGACGAGACTAGTCCCCTTTTGTGAGACTGACGAGAATGCCAAGCTTGGGGCAAGCCCGGGCAATGAGGCCATGAGCGGGTGGGGTCCAGCAAGGCTTCTTAGAATCGGTCTGTGTGTTTGTTGGAATCCTGACATGAGAAGTCAGAGCTTCCAGTCAAGACCGGGTTTAAGACCTTGAGCGGGTGGGGCCTTGGCAAGAGTTCCGTGTGGCGGCTTGTGTGCCATTGGGGGAATGTTGGTAAACCCCCTTTGTTTGCGGCTTTATGTCAATGGGGAAATTATGAGTACCCATATGATGTGATGATGTGCTAGATGCATACGCGATAGGGTGTCTTGGGTGAAGCCCGGTTTGTTGCATACATGCTGCATAAGTAGACCCCTTTTATTATATGCTCAATAATAGAGAACATGTATGTTGTTTGAGACATCCAAGCCTGTTCTTAGTGCATTAATTGTTTATATATATATTGCATATGAAGTGCTGACTTGCAGGTTGGAGGGTTCCCTGGGGTCCGTTCGGGGCGGTCGGGAGGAGATGTGTTGGTTACACAGTTTGAGGTCAGCCTTTTCTGACCCACGTTACTAATAATTTTTATAGGGCAAGGATCGCAAGCAGGAGCTAGCTCGCCGGCCAGAAAGGCCTAAGCCTCATGAAGTGTTACCTTTTTGTTGTATCTCTACTTTTATGACATTGTATGTTTGATGCCCATGTTGACCGGCTTGCATGCTGAGGTAGACTAGGAGTGCTTATGCACTTTTATGACTGATGTATTATTTGAGTTTGGACTCACTTTTGTTGTAAGGCCATAAGGTCATTTCGTTACTCTTGTAGGTGTGGATAACTTCTAGTTTTGCTTGTTGTTTCCGCTGTGTTGTGTTATGAGTTTTGAGATTGGGTAGCTATATCATCTTATAATACTGAAGTTGTGGCGTCTGTATGTTGTGGGGCCCCGGCCGGACCCATATTATACAGTCATTACATGGGAGGTGTTACAGTGTTCCTCTTCAATTTTCTGTATTGTATCTGTATGTCTCTCCTGTTGTTGAAGAAAAAGAAGAAACCTTATATATCCCTTTTCTTTTGGAAAATACGCTTTTGAATTTTGAATCTTATTCTCATTTCCTGCCAAAATCCTGGGAGTTGAACAACTAGAAAATGTCATTAATTTGTTTCCTTAACTGTCCCAGTAAATAAGTCAATTACTCGGTGAATACCATAATTAATGCTGTCTTGGAACAGATATATTTTTGAGAATGTATATCATTAATTATCAGAGTATTATAGGTATATAATTTTGAAATCAAGTTGCCTTAGTCAATACTGGAAGACTGCTGAGAAAATAGTCGAACTGAATCTGGGAGAATATAGTCGAACTCAACAATTTTCATCGACCTGAGATCCACTATCGTCGAGCTGAATAAGGCAGATAAGCAGTAGAAAAATCATCGAACAGAACCTCTCTTTCGTCGAGCTGAGCTCCAAGATCTCTGAACAGAAAATTCACTTTCCAATCTGAGCTCCAAAATCGTCGAAATGAGATAGTCATATCGTCGTGCTGAACTTCTGGGAAGAGATCGGAGTTCGTCGATCCCAACTAAGATTTCGTCGAACTCAGCTCAAAGAAGAAGTCTGAGTTCGTCGATCTCAACAAGGATTTCGTCGAACTCAGCTCAGAGAAAGAATTAAGTTTGTCGATCTCCGATCGATGAAAGTCGAGCTTTGTTCAACAATCTTCGAATGACTTTTCTGCTCTAAGAAAGCTGCTTTTCTCTAAAGGTCTTCTGTCTCTATGTCATCTGAAGGTTGTTCCAAACCAAGCTAAGTTTGTAGACCTGACCTAAACCTAGAAAAAGACTTATGACCCTAGATTATACATGTGGGTTATCAGAGAAACCTAATAGTGAACCTAGCCCAAATCAACCCTAAACAAGGTGGGGTTCCAACAAAGTATTTGTGGAAACTCACTGATTTGTCGAAACAACATGTATTTTTTCGACGACATTCGGCGACATTTGACGAATATGACTTATCTCCCTTGGGATTTCGACGAATTACAGTTAAGGTCATTTTTTTTATTGGATCCGAAGAGTCACCCGTCTAAGGTACGCGCCTATTTCTCTCTCTTCCAAATATTAAGTATATATATAGAGCTATCGGGGTAAAATCGCTTCACTTCATCGAAAAAGAACTACGCCTCCCGACGAAACTTCTTCTGCCGCTTCAGATTCCGCGACAGCAACAACGTCTTCTTTTCTGATTCGTTCAAACTTTTGGATTTAAATTTTCTTCATGGCTCCCCGAGGTAATGGTGGATTGCTCGTATGGGGAGAACTTGTTCAAACAGGTTTCACTACGGCCACGGATGAGTTTCGAATTGTAATCCTTATATTGGAATTGTTCGGTCTCACCTTTGTCCTCGAACACCCTTGCAAAGTGTTGGACAAGGATGTTCTGGAGTTCTTCCAAAGTGCCTGTTGTAGTATGGAGACCGGGCGGTTTGGTGGTTTGTCTGGCGGTCTGGCGGCTTCTCCCAGCGGCTTGGTAGCCGGGCTATTGATGATTGGTGTCTGGCAGTCTGGCGGCTTCTCCCAGCGGCTTGGTAGTCGGGTTGTTGATGATTGGTGTCTGACAGTCTGACGACTTCTCCCAGCGACTTGTTGTGGTGTCTTAGAGATATTGTTGGGCTGTATTCTGCACATTGTAGTTGTCGGGCAGTTAGTCTAACCGCGCGGCTTATGCGGCTTGTATAGATGCTTGTTCCTGTAATTATTAATCTCACATTGATTATTTGTAATCTCTCTTATCTCCTCCATTCTATAAAAGGGAGGTCATACCTTTGAAATAGATACCTTTTTGGATAATAAAAATTTTGTTACTCCAAATCTTCGGTCTACTTATTTTCTGTTCGCACATGGTATTAGAGGGACTCGATCTTTTCCTCCTTATTCTGTGAGCTCTCTTTGTCTGCACGACCTGTCCGCGCGGCTTGATCCTTCTTCTCGCGACCTGTCTTCGCGACTTGTTTCTTCCACCGGTTTGCACCTTGTTCGCGCGGCTTCTTTCTATCCTTGTCGTTGCTCTTTTGTGTGCGCGATGTAACAGCCCAATTTTCTCAGCAGGCCAAACCATATGAACGGATGGGGTTGTTACACGCGACCTCTCGGTTTCCCCTTTCTTCTTGCCGCGACATGTTCTTAATTCGCCGCGACCTGTGCTTAGTCGCCTCGCACTCCTTTTCTAGCTGCTCTTGTTCTTAAGTCGCCGTAACCTGTTCTTAAGTCGACGCGACCTGTTCTTGTTGTCGTGACCTGTTCTTCTTACCGCGACCTGTGCTTAGTCGTCGCGCCCTCCTTTTCTAGCCACGACTTGTTCTTCTCGCTGCTCTCTGCTCTCTTCTATGGAAACCTCTGATATCTCTACCACCACTACTCCCGTTGTCACTCCTCCTACTCCTCCTACTCCTTCGGGCAACCTTGGCATCGTTTTTAAACTCATCGATCCGAACTACCCAGAATGGAGTGTCTCCTTCACCGTCCTTCTCCGCTCTCAACCTAAATATCATCATCTCACCGATGACCCTCCTCCGCAAGACTCCCCTCTCTTTGATGATTGGGATGTCAGCGACGCTCTTGTCCGCACATGGCTGGCTAACAGTATTTCTGATGAATGCATACCCGTCATCTGTCATGATGAAACAGTCAAGGCTGTTTGGCTTCATCTTGATGCTCTCTACTTCAAGGGGGCACAGATGTCTCACATATATACTTTGTATGCGGACCTCTTTGCCCGTCCCTCCATGTCTCATGTTGCTGCTTACCAATAAGTTCAGGCTATCGAGCCGAAATTCTCCAAAATTGCCCCTTCTCTGCAGATCTGGCTGAGCAACACAAACACTTCCAGGGGCTTCTGGCTGTGTGCTACCTTCTGCGACTTCCCGAGTCATATGACATGATTCGTTAACATATCCTTGGCGAGGCGGAATCTCCCACCCTGGATGTCACTACAGCCTGCATACCTGCAGTTACCTCTCTCCTACAACCTCTGCTGTTATCCTCCCCTCCTCAACCGGACAGCTGCGCTCACCAAACTCAGCAGAGTGTCTCTGGTGGCCGCAGCCATAAATCTAGCGACATCGGTGCTTCCCGTTTTCTCTGCTCTCATTGTGGCCGCACCGGCCATACGGTTGACCGCTGCTGGAAGAAGCATCCTCATCTTCGACCAACTGGGGATGCTTCCACCTCCTCTTCGAAGTCGTCCGCCTCGGTGGTCACGTCTTCAGGTAGTGCCCACGTTGCTACTCAAGGTAAATGACTGATCGACTCGGGTGCTACCAATCATATGACCGATAATCCACAATGTTTTTCTCTCCTAGAACAGCATGATCGGTTGGCCCCGGTCTTCATTGTGGACGGCTCTCCCTCACCGACAATGGAATAGGAGTGGTTCAAGTCACTCTGTCTCTTCGCTTGGCGGACACCCTCTACGTGCCCAAGTTTCCTTACAATTTGTTATCTGTTACTTCTCTTTTCAAGCAACTACAGTGCTCCGTCACATTCACTTCTACTTCTTGTTCTTTTCAGGATCCGGGCTTCAAACGAACGATTGCTACTGGGACTGAGAGCGGCGACCTCTACTTCCTTGACAACATTTCCGCATTGTCCGCCTTCTCCTCCTCTTCCACTGATCTTCTCCAGTGGCACCTTCATCTTGGTCATGCTCCTCCACGACTTCTTCGTCAGCTTCTTCCCCACCTTCCTCAGCATATTCCTCCTCTCAACTGTGACGCATGTCAGCTTAGCAAGCATCACCTCTCCTCCTTCTCACCAAAGCAAGGTCGTGGATCCTCTCGACCGTTTGATCTAGTTCACTCTGATATCTGGGGTCCTGCTCCTACCCTCACCGTAGGTCGAGGTAGTTCATATTTTGTAACTTTTATTAACGATTTGTCCCGCTGTACTTGGGTGTATCTCTTAAAAGATCGCTCTGAATTATTCAATGTATGGACATCTTTTTATTTTATGATTAGGAATCAATTTGATGTCTCTATTAAAATCTTTCGCTCTGATAATGCAAAAGAATATCCGAGTCATAATTTTTCCTCTTTTTGTATGACAGCCTTTGTGCACTCTCCCTTAGCCACATGTGACAAACTCTCACCACGGGCCACCAAATGTGTCTTTCTGGGATACTCTACCACTCAGAAAGGTTATTGTTGCTTTGACCTGGTTGCCCGCAAGCAATTCATCTCTGCGGACGTCACTTTTTTTTGAAAATGCATCCTACTTCTCGCATGACTCCTCTTCTCCTCAGGATGTTCCTACTTCTCATACCACCCCTTCCGTCCCCTCTACACCTGATGAGATTCCTCCACCTCCACCGTCTACTCCACTGTGTCCACCTCTAGAGCTATCTCCCTCCTCTCTACAGCCATCTCTCTACTCCCGGTCCAGCTCTCTC
The DNA here is from genome assembly GCA_039583875.1 of Platanthera guangdongensis. Classification (NCBI taxonomy): domain Eukaryota; kingdom Viridiplantae; phylum Streptophyta; class Magnoliopsida; order Asparagales; family Orchidaceae; genus Platanthera; species Platanthera guangdongensis. The sequence continues at coordinate 37,332,665 of CM077162.1, read as the reverse complement.
CGCCACAGATGCTCCGAAAACTGAGGAACACGCCGACCTGGATCTTCTCATTGCTCTTCGCAAATGGGTGCGGACATGTACCCAACACCCGCTGGCTGTTGTTGTTTCCTATGATCATCTATCTCCTTCTCATAGGGCATTTGCCTTGGCTATCTCTGTCACTTCCACACCCCGCACCTACCAGGAAGCTCTTACTATTCCTCATTGGAAAACTGTCATGGATGAGGAAATTACTACTCTCACTGAAAGGGGTACATGGACCCTTGTTCCTCCCCCTTTGGGAACTGATGTGGTTGGGTGTTGCTGGGTCTTTGTTGTGAAGTTCTGTCCGGACGGTAGCGTGGATCGATATACAAGGCCCGCCTAATTGCCAAAGGCTTTACTCAGACTTATGGTGTTGATTACTTTGACACCTTCTCACTCGTGGCTCGTCTCAGCACCATTCGAGTTCTTCTCTCTGTGGCTGTCAACATGTATTGACTCATTTCCCAGCTGGATGTCAAGAATTTCTTTCTTTATGGTGATCTTCAGGAGGATATTTACATGGAGCAACCTCCTGGGTATGTTGCTCAGGGGGAGACACGAGTATGCTGACTGAAGAAGGCCATCTTTGGCCTAAAGCAAAGCCCTCGGGCTTGGTTTGACAAGTTTAGCGGCATTATTACGACCATTGGTTTTGCAAGAAGTTCAGTCGATCACTCCTTATTCATCCGCAAAACCTCCTCTGGTATGGTGGGTTCTTGTTGTATATGTGTATGATATTCTTCTAACTGGCGATGACCAGGCTGAGGTAGCTTTGACAAAGAAACACCTCCATCAACACCTGGTCACGAAGGATATAGGCTCCCTCAAGTACTTTTTAGGGATTGAAATCTCTCGGAAGCCCAACTCTTTGGTCCTCTCCCAATAGAAGTATGCTCTTGATTTACTAAAAGAGGCAGGGTTGACTAGTGCTAAACCTGTCTGATGTCTCATGGCTACTGGATAAGATAAAACTTGGACAAATGACTCGCCTCCTCTATCTGATACTACGAGGTATCGACGTCTGGTGGGCAAACTCATTTATCTCACGGTGACCATACCCGACATATCCTATGATGTTGGCAAAGTTAGCCAATTCATGCAAGCTCCTAGGGAGTGTCATCTACAGTCTGCTCTGAGGATATTGGAGTATGTCAAAGCAGCACCAGGGAAAGGATTGCTTTTTCAGAAGAATGGCCACTTGAGGATTGAAGCGTACTCAGATTCGAGCTATGCTGATGATAAAGGAGACCACAAGTCAACATCGGGCTTTTGCACATTTATTGGAGGAAATCTTATGAGCTAGAAGAGCAAGAAACAATCTGTTGTCTCCAGGTCTAGTGCAGAAGCAGAATATTGTAGTATGACATCGACCACAAGTGAGTTAATGTCAAACGAGTCAGAGTCAAAGTGAAAGCTTCCCTCCTTACGAGGTATCTATGGCTCCCAGAGTGTGAAGAGGAAGATTAGTTAGAAGACATTGATTTCATAAGGGCTCTATTGTTTTGCGGACTACCAAGAGGAACTACAATAGTTAAGAAAAAAGAGATGAATGATGAAAGAAAACTTCTCTCAAACATAATAGGAAAAGTCCTTTTGTGTAAGGTTAGATCTCATGATTACTTGTCCTCAGACATGTTCAAGATTCTGGTCGCCATCATATGCCGGAAGAGAATTGGCTGGGGAGCAATGTTGTTTGGAAGGATAAAGGACATTCTGCGTGCACCGAACTTTGGCAGAATACTCAGCCTATATTTGAATCAGCTTGATAGAGACATGTTTGACATGACAAGAGGAGTACCGGTTCATCACTTGAAGAAGATCGATTTTTCAATCTTCTCAAGATGGGAAAGAAGGATCCCTAGACAAGGTGGTCTCCGGGAAGTACCCGAGGAAGAGTAGGAGCTTGTCCTCGAGGATAGGATTCCTCCTCCTTCCCCACATGAAATTCTTGAGAGCTCAAGTATAGGAATTGATGGGGATACTGTTGAGACACAGGTGTCTACTGATGGTCTAATGCCCTTGAGTGTTACCTCTGCTGTAGAGACAGTTGTTCTAGTTAGTTCAGAGACAGTGATACCAGATACAGTTGTAGAGTCAGTTGATCTACTCGCATAGATTGTTGTTATTGGTCGTTCTGTTGCAGCTTAGATTATGCCTGATAAGGCTGATGCTGAGATAGTTGCTGATGATGAGATGGATGCTGCTGATTTTGATGAGGTTGCTGATGATGAGGATATGACTACTGATAATGTAAATAATGCAGACAAGGTTGGAGCTGCTGATAATGTAAATGATTCTACTACTATTGCTACTACAGAAAATCTGCTCGTAAGTCTCCCAGAGATTCACCCAGCTATATCTGAGGGGGAGCAGGCTCAGTCCTCAGTGTCTATTTACACTAAGGTTGATAGGTTTATCAGACAACTACAGAGAAAAATTGTTGCAATGCTAGGTGGACCTCCAGTTGAGGAAGAAGAAATCGTTGACATTTCTGATGAGGAAGGAGAAGCCGAGATGCTTTCTCCTATTCTAGTAGCTCAAGATCCATGGCTGTTATCGAAAGCTCACATTTCTCCAATGGCAGAGTCATCAAGTGACTCTGAGGAAGGTGCAGATATTCCCTCTCCCCCAAGACCCCAAATTGAAGATCTCCCAAGTACAAGTTCAGATCATTCCATTCTAAAATTTACTGAAGCAATGATGGTACGATAGCAAGCTCATTTTGATAGATCTCTGAAGAAAGTTCAGAAGACAGTTATGAAGAGAATAAAAGAGACTAAAAGGGATATGAACAATGACCATGCTGAAGTCAAGGTGCATTTCGATAAGGTGGAATCACATTTGGATAGCTGGTTTGTGAAAGGTGGGCAAGCCATTAATCTCACTATGGCTTGTCTTAAAAGCAATTTGGACATTCTCAAGAATGTTGATGTGAATGCCAAAACAGTTATCAATGCCCAAAATGCAGGGATGGATCACTTTGACAATCAGATGGTTTATTACAGTGATGCAATTGCTACAGAAATAATTAGAGAAGTCAGAAAGTGGGAGGATGAATTGAAATCTAAGGTTAATGCTATTGAAGCCAACTTGAAAGAACTATTTAAGGCCGTCAACATCTACAGTTATGATAATTTTAACTGGCTACATGGACAACTGTTTAGTCGAAAAGTGCATGCTGGAGTAAGGATGCACCAACATATGATGTCTGATCCAGTACATGTTGATGTTCATCCTGCTTAGGATTATTCTTAATACTGGTCAGACACTCAAGATTTCTCTCAGTATAGAACAGATGTTGCTGCTGCTGCTGAACCAGAGATTCAGGTGGTTGAAGATATACCTCAACCAGCTCATAAGAGAAGAAGATATGGTGAAGGCTCTTCTGCTGTCAGAACTGATCCCAACGGAGAACTATATGAAGTGTGGAGTCATATTTCAAAAAGTATCATCTTGGACACCTTCACATTAGTCGATGTAGGAAATGAAGATAGGTACAATCACTATAGCAGGGAGCAGTGGCAGAAACATGAAGTGGCCAATGCGAAGAGAACAATTCACTTCAGAAAATTCAGAAGGGATGATCCAGATGCCCCTCCTCCGCCCCAAATGTATTTCTCGCATCATCCATAGTTGGCAAAAGGAGTATGTGGCCTTTGTAACTTCTGTTCAGGGCTGGGCCAATCAGCCGTCTTTGCTGGAGCTGGAGAATCTGTTGGCTTCGCAGGAGAGCCTGACAAAGCAGATGGCTGGAGTGTTGGTCTCTAAGGGAGACAGTGATGTTCTCTTCTCGGGCAAGAAGAAGAGATGAGACAAGAAGAAGAAGACATATATTGGCGATGATCCATCATCTTCATCACAGTAGGAGAGGAGCAATCCTCATAAGGCTTGATGACGGGGAGAAGTGGGGCGGACCCCGATGCTACAGATGTAACCAGCTTGGTCACATCCGCAAGGATTTCAAGGTTAAACTTCTGTCGGGGCATGCTGTAGAGATTGAGGCTGAGTCCAAATCTAAAGATGGAGGATGGGGATGTGCTTTTATGATGGGCACTTGTGTCTGGGCACTTTCCTCCATTGATTATCAGGAGGACTGGATTGTGGAATCTTGGTGCGGTCATCGCCTCACCGGAGTTGGGTCCATGTTCTTATCTCTACGGAAGTATAAAGGTAATGCCTCTATTATTACGGTTGATGAGACTATGCATGTGGTGGAGCAGGAGGGATCAGTTTCTTTGGGTAGTGATCCGGGTCCACTCACTTTGCGAAGTGTGTATCATGTGCCCGGGATGAAGAAAAATCTCTTCTTGGTGATTAATGTGGTGGATGCTGGGTATCACGTTCTGTTGGCCTGACACAAGTGAGGTTTCTCCGGAACATTTCAGTTATGGAAGCTGACGTTACTCATATTGGGAGGAGGTTGAAAGACTTGTTCGTTTTGGCAACAAGTTCTTATGTTGACAAGATGAGTGTGAATGATAGCGCAGCTATCTGGCATGAGAGGTTAGGGAATATAGGGATGGACAAGCTAAATGTTATGAAGGTGAAAGGCCTGATTCATGGCCTGCCTAGTCTTTCCTCCTACGGCGATGGTCATGTCTGTGCGGGTTGTCATTATGGAAAGGCGCATCGCATTCCATTTGACATATCACAGACTAGGTGTAGAGCACCATTGGAATGCATCCACGGTGATCTAATCGGGGCCTACCGTCACACCCAATCTCGAGGAAGCAAGTATATGCTTATTCTTGTTGATGATTATTCCAGGTATACAAGGGTATACTTTCTGAACTAGAAGGCAGAAGAGTTCAGAAGATTTGTGGAGTTCAAGGATCTTGTCGAAGGTCGTCTTGGTCTGAGGATTAAGAAGTTGAGAACGGATAATGACGGGGAGTTTACTTCGCTTGATTTATCTAACTTCTGTTGAAAGTTTGGCATCCAATGAGAGCTTACTTGTGCTCACACTCCACAGCAGAACAGAGTTGCAAAGCCGAAGATCCATCATTTGACAGAGACCTGCAAATGTTGGCTTCATGCTAAAGGCATTCCCAGGTCCTTATGGGCGGAGGGAATGGACTGTGCGGCATACGTCATCAACAGGATGCCCTTTAGTCCTAACAACATGAGATCCCCTCATGAGTTGGTCTTCAAGGAGAAGCCCAACGTAGAATATCTTCGTGTGTTCGGTTCAACTGCCTATGTGCATGTTCCAGACTCACTCAAGACGAAGCTAGATGTTAAAGCAAGGAAGCTAGTCTTTGTTGGATATGATGAGCGGAAGAAGGGTTGGAAGTTCATGGATTCAGAGACACGAAAGTTTGTCGTCTCTCGGGATGTGGTATTTGATAAGTTAACATCATACCAGAGTAGCTCGTCTGTGGAGCTATAGGAGAGCAAGTTTGACGGAGGGCATGGAGAAGCTGCTCAGGATCTTCTGGTGGAGTTGCCTGTGTCGCCAGGTGCTCCGACGACAACTAGCTTTGGGGTGGATGCTTATGGATCTATAAGCAAGTGGAGCGATGCTCCTGGTGTGCCTGAGATCAGAGCTAGTATAGAAGAAGCAACGAGAGTGGTGGATCAGATTCAAGCCCTGCGGAGTTCCAAGAGGACAATTATTCCACCAGCTCGGTATAGGGACAAAAACATGGTGAGTTTGTCTCATGTTTCTTTGCAATTCCCTTGGATGAACGTGAGCCTTCATGCTTTGAGAATGCCACTGAAGTTAAGGAGTGGGAGGATGCTATGAATGAGGAGATGGCGGCCCTTAGGAAGAATGAGACTTCAGTTCTTGTGCCTAAAGTCGAAGGCATCACTCCTATAACGTGGAAGTGGGTGTATAAGCTTAAGAAGAATGTTGAAAGGAGTATCGAGCGGTACAAGGCTCGTCTTGTAGCTCGGGGCTTCTCTCAATAGTTCGGGGAGGATTATGAGAAGACATTTAGCCCTGTGGCCAAGATAACTTCAATACGGGTGGTGGTCTCCTTGGCGGCTTGCCAAGGGTGAAAGATATGGCAACTCGACGTGAAGAATGCTTTTTTTATGACGAGATTGATAAGGATATCTTCATGGTGCAGCCACCAGGTTACGTATCTGAGGATCATCCAGTGCATGTCTGCAAGCTGAAGAAGGCCCTTTACGGTTTGAACCAAGCGCCTAAGGCATGGTATGAGAAGATCGCAGAATATCTCCAGTTCCGCGGGTACTTTGCTTCAGACTTAGAATCCAGTCTGTTCATTAAGAAGCAGAGGGAGCTTCAGGTCCTCGTTCTGTTGTACGTTGACGATATTATCGTCACCGGGAACTCAGAGGAAAAGGTGGTTAGGCTCTGGGCTGAGCTAGTTATCCAGTTCGAGATGAAGGATTTGGGTGAACTTCACCATTTCCTTGGGCTCGAGGTGGAGAACCAGAAGTACTTGATGCTCGTTTCCCATAAGGGCTATGCGGAGTAGATCGTCAAGCGATTCAGCATGGGGGAAGGGAAGAACAATTCTACTCATCTAGATGCTGTCTTAAAACTTCGGTGGGATGAGGGAAGGGTTCTTCCAAACCCTTTGGTGATACCTTCTGGGCTCCTTTTTAAATACTTGTGGGATCCGAGCATGATAGTGATGAGCTTTGGGATTATATATTGGCTTATCAACCCAACAACAAATGAGATGTCGAGTTTGGTGATAGTTAAGTAAATTAACCTCCCGACAATGCGTTAAAAGACCATTTTCTTTCAAGGAAGAATCATCCTTGTGGATATCATAATTAGCATCCATGGGGCTATCCATAGGTTTCATACTAAAAATCTAGTGTCACTGAGAAGATCCAAGACGTATTTGCATTGGGAGATCATAATTTTTCCAAAAGATATGTCAATATCAATTCCAAGAAAATATCGAAGGAGACCCAAATATTTAATTTCAAAAGTAGAGGCCAATTCTTTTTTAATAAGAGCAATGTGTTTATTATCAGTCCCGATGATAATAATATCATCAACATAGAAAATAAGAATTGTGGTATATTGCTCTTTTTTTTAGATAAAGACTGAGTGATCATAAGTACAACAAGAGAAATTTAGACTCAGGGTTTGACACTTAACTTCTCAAACCAGACCCGAGGTGATTGTTTAAGGCCATAAAAAACCTTCTTAAGTGATATCCATGCCATTTAGGTAATTCCATGGTACTGGCGGGAATCATGTAGATTTCTTCCTTTAATTCACCGTGGAGAAATGCATTTTCACATCAAGTTGATACAAACACTAAGACCTGTGAGCAATAATAGATAACGAGAAACCAAGGAGTTTAGCAATAAGAAATGTCTCATGGTAGTCAATCTCATCAATTTGGGTAAAGCCTTTAGCAACAAGTCTTTCTTTATATCTATCAAGAGTGTCATCATGAAGATATTTGATAACATATATCCATTTGCTCCGACAGTATGACTATGGGGGATATGAATAACTTCTCAAGTATTTTGATGTTGGAAAGCATTTTTCTGACCCCCATAACTTTCTTCCATTGAAGATTAGACATGTCATCTAAAAAATTATTAGGTATAGAAATAGAGGAAATTGATGCAAAAAAAGATTTCAGTGATGAAAAGATAATGTGATACCCAACATATTTATCAGTGTATCTGGTACGACAACTAGAATTTGGAGATAAGAAGATGTATCTCCATGCGCGTTCTTAGTGTTTTGATCAGAGTGGTGGTGGGTGGTAGAACATGAGTATAACTCTCTTGCTCAATTCTTCTTACACGCTTCCTTCTGTTGTCGAACCTAGATCATTTGTAAACACTTTCCTTTCAATTGTTCGATCTAGGAGATAGAATGTCCACAAGAGCAGGCTTCAAAGTTTTCAAACTGACATACCCAAATCTTTTATGAGTTGGCATTTCAACAAACATCACCGCTCCTCCCTCAACTGTCTGTTCGATAGAGCTAAACATGGACGTAGCTCTTCTCGTCCCTTTGATCTTCTTCACTCAGATCTTCTACCAAATCTATTGTATAGTCACTTTTATTGATGACTATTCAAGAGCTATCTTTTAAAAGAACACTTGATCTCTTTTTTGTATGTTTTTATAATGAAATTCACACAAATTTGGTGCTTCTCTCAAAGTGCATGGTATGAATAATGATACTATACATCAGACTACACTTGCACTTCTCAACAAAACGGAGTGAACGAAAGAATCACCATCTTCTAGCTGACTCTTCTCACTCGGATGAATGTTCTTCGCTCATATTGAGGTTATGTCATCCTCAGGTCTTACTATTTCATCAACCGTATCCCCTCTACCGTTCTCCAAGGACAAACCCTTTTCTCCATCCTATACCAGGTGAAACACCTTTTCCTCTACCCCTACGTATTTGACTGTACAGCTTTTCTTCATCCTTTACCTGGTCGGGATGATCTCTCATCGCGCAATTAAATCTTTGTTGGTTACTCTCCCCACTCAGAAGGGTTACCGATGTTGTGACCCACTTCTCTGAAAACAATATATCAGATGGTGTCACCTTCTTTGATGTACTTCTTACTTCTCGAAATATCCTATACCTTCACCAACTCCTGATACTACTGTTTCTATTCCTATTATTTCTGCCCCTCCACCCGAGCTTACTCCACCTTCTCTTCCCACCACACAGTCTCCTTCTCCACCTGCTACCTCGTACCATCCAACTCTGGGCTCTTAAACACTCTCTTCGTCGGGATCAGCGAGACCTCTCCCCATTGCTCTTCACAAGATTTGTACTCAACATTATATTTATGATAGTCATGCTCGGCTTATTTCCTCTTGCAGGGACTTTGCTTTGACGCAGCAAACCAATCGAAAAAGCTCTTACTACCACACGGGAAAGCTATTATGGATGAAGAAATGAACACTGAAGGGGTATTTGGACTCATGATTCAGTGCAGTTGGTTAGGTGAGTCGGTATATGGCGAGCCGCGGAAACCTCATTTGGTGACTACTAAGGGTATCTTGAAGTACGTCAAGTCCATCTTAGAGTTGGGTCTCTTGTATAAGAGGGACACGAGCTTTTGTCTGCATGACTACATGAATGCTGATTATGGGGAAGATACAGATGATCGAGTACATTTGGTTATGTCTTCTTAACGGGAAAGACAGTGTCCGTCTCCACTACCGAAGCGGAGTACAAAGACTCGGCCTTGGCTGCTCAGGAAGCCATCTAGCTTAAGTGGCTAGTGGATGATATCCATGAGAAGGCGCGACGTCCTACTCTAATTCGCGGCGACAATGAGAGTGCTCTCAAACTGGTAAATAATCCAATTTGTCACGCGCGGACGAAGCACATTGAGATCGGGCATCACTTCATACGGGAGAAGGTGCTGGAGGGATATTTGATGGTTGACTACGTTCAGAGTCAGGACAACGTGGCAAATATCTTTATCAAACCGTTGTCGAAGGGGCCGTTTATTCGGTTACTGGAGTTGCTCGGGCTGGTTTCCACTTCTCACTTCAAGGGAGTGTATTGAAAATGTTGAAGTGGGAAGTTTTGGGTAAGTCTGGCGGACTGATTGGGCAGTCTGCACAGACCGCAGAGACCGCGCGAACTAGACAGATAGCTTTGGCGGATAGCCTAGCCGGGCAGCCGGTTTTGGCTGTGGTTCTTCTCTAGTGGTTTGGACCAGTAAGCACTCTAGTGATGTAACCGGGCGGATAGGATTGTTATTTGCGGGTTATTGGCGGACTTCTTTGGAAGTCGTCAAGTTCGGCAGGATCTCTAATTCTGAAGAAGGCGGCCGGATATTGCGACTGGGGTGGCTTGTCGCCTGGTCGCAGGTGCTTTCTCGGGCAAGGTAGATCAGAGTTTGATGAGTGTTGTTGTTAACTCATTTGTGCTCGCTGGTGTCCGACATGGATATATGCTTGCGGTCTGGATGTTGGATCGTAGTATAAGCATAGTTGCGCGGACAGGTTCCTGGAGGTCGTGCAAACTGATGGAGCAGTCTGCATGGTGGTGAACTGGAGTTGGTTCAGTAGGGCGCGATCTTGGTATCAGGTGGTGCGGTTAAGATTGGTAACCGCGGTTTTCGTTGGACTTGATCTTGGGGGGACTAAGTCCAGTTAATTGCTTAGTTTGCCGAGTTCGCCTTGTTTCGGACTGCTCGGTATTCACCGAGTTTGCTGGTGTGGACTGCTCTGGTTCTCATCGAGTTCGGTAGTATTGATTGGACGGATTGTCCAAGTCACGGGCTGCGAATTCGCAGACTTGTGGCAGAGTCCGTGGGGTTAGGCGGACTGGTTTTGTGTCCGCTCTGTGCGGATACATGGTGTTAGTCGACAGGTCTGATGGGCGGTTATCCTATCATTGTAGGTGGTGACAACACTCCTCCTCATATTTATAAATAGGACCCCTGGACTCATCATTAATAAGCAGTGAACAGTAAGAATGAGCTCGCGCTTGATTTTGTGGTTACTGTTTTCTAACCGCTGCGACTAAGGAAGTTGGTTCTGTGCAGGCTATGCAGATAACACCAGGCGGCTAGGCGACTAGCAGGAATGTTGGTGTGGAACAGTTCACGGATACAGTCAGCGGTTAGCAGCAGGTCATGGTTTTGCGGATTGGTGTCTTCCTCGGATAGTTGCCGATAAGCGGAGTAGTTAGCCCGGTCAATCAGCGTGTTTTGTTCCTGGCTCAGCAGTTGCAATAAAAGCAGCATGTGGGGTTAGCTGCGGTTACGCGGTGTTGAAGCCAGAAAAAATCCTAACCTCAGAATTCAGATCAAAGCCGCCTAAGGTTACCGGCTCAGAAGCTAGATCAGACGGCTAGGGTGACTAGGATGAAGAATCAGGTCAAACAGGACCCAAGATATTCCGGTAGGAAGGTCCCACCATGTACCCAGATGCTCTAAAGGAGCAGCCCCTTCTCAACCAAAGATGGCTGAACTGGGTACGAGGGAAGCTAGCTGGTGAAGTCGCAAGGTCGTGAGTTGTTATCTAAGGAAAAGGAAATCCAAAGACACAGCTAGTATCTCAAAAACGAAGCGTGCGAGTATCCTGCCAAGGATTTCTGGTACCTCACCTCGTACCCCTGGGGTCCTATTTATAGGCAAAACCAAGGAGGGGGGTCATATTTATACCCCACCCCTTGGCGACTAGGCGACTTCCAGAGGAACTCGCACAGGCTGGGCGAGTATCTCGCCTAGTCGCCTACCTGGCGAGTATGTGAGGGGAGCTCGCCTATACTCGCCCAGGCCTTCCGCGATCTTGTATTCTGTCTTTGACTCCTGTCTTGACTTGTTCACCTTGACTTCCGCTGACCTGGCTATGGTATGACCCACTCTCGATGAATACGGGTTGTACACAATCCCTGCTCTTTCTGAGCGACATAAGAGCTCGAAAAGAAACATCCAACACTTATTCGGTGAGCTGCTCTACTAAGTATCTGGGTTACTCGCCTATTGTACCTGCCTGTCGATCTATATAAATAGGGGGGCCTGGTTCTTTAGCCGGATCTTCAAAACTCGCGCATAATGTCGGACGCTGCGAAATTTTTTCATGACAGTCTCGTCGCGCTGACCGGTGCTCTTGGCATCGCTAAGCCGAAAAAGCCGCGCGGGGAGGACGTCGTTGCCGACTTACCCCCCCCCCCCCCTCAAGAAGAAGAAAGTTAAAAAGTTCATGAAGAAACACGACTCTGGTGATGATAACTCGTCGCCACCTCTTTCTCAAACAGCGGCTTCCACTAGCAACACTGTGCGCTCTGCTAGCACGCAGCAGCTGCTCAGCGACCTGGGGCTTGACGACATTCCTAATGTTGCCACCTCTGATGCGAGATTCCTCGACTCGCTCGACATCCCTGAACTCGCCACGACCCTAGCCCCAGAACTCGCCTCCACTCCGGTGCCGCAGCAGGTTCAAGTCATCGACCTACCAGGTTGTCATATTGTCGAGATGCTTTCCTACACTGATGGTCGTTTCCACTTCTCGCTAACTTTACCATGATACTCGCAAATGCTACATTGGGGGGCACTGACGCGGTTCTGAATGTCGCCCCGTTGAGCTCTGCGCCGCTGGTCGCCCTTCCTGCCGGGAGACCAATAAAGACTGCGCACACGGTGCGGATCCATGTTGGCGGCAAGAGGACACCTGATGCCTCGAATCTTGTGGCGAGCAAGGAATTGACGCTAAAGAATACTCCAAGGAAGACGACCCCAGCAAGCAAGGATCCTTTGTCGAAGGACCCTCTGCCAAAGAAGGTTCCGCCGGTGAGCAAGGGTCTTCTGGCGAGTTCTGTGCAGTCTGCGAAGAGCTCTGCGCCACCCGCGGCGAGTTCTGCACTACCTCTGGCGAGGTCTTCTCTGCTCGAGGAGAGCTCTTCGCTGCCCCCGCCGAGTTCTTCGCTGCCCCCGCCGCCGCCTCTTACAAATGTCGCCACCATCCAGTCGGTAACTGCATCCTTGCCGCTGCCGCCGCCTCTTGTCGCACCTTCCCAAGTTGCCACGACGCGACTTCCTCCGTCTCCTCTGCTGAAGAACCCTTAGTAACCGGTGAGTTCATCGTTGCCCCTGCCCCCTTCATCGCAGCCCGCGGTCAGTAAGTCGGTCAAGTCGCGGCCGAGTTACTTCCCGCTGAGGGTTGCAGATTCCGGACAAGGGGGAAGCGGGCAAGGCAAGGCGGCCGAGCACGCTGGTGGGCCATCTTCGAGCCGGCGAGATGAGCCAACTCGCGGATCCTCTCCTCGCCGCGGTATGTGTCGCTATTGATGTCGCATATGGCGGCTAAGTACCCTGTCAAATCTGGCGACTTTCTTTTGCTGACAGATCGGTCGACAACTCCAGGGGCGGCCTTCATCAACGCCATTGGGTTAACGTGCATCAAATATCGCCATGCTGCTGCTCGCGCCTACATGGAGCTGGAGAGCAAGTTTGACCAATTGGCGATCTGCGAACCTCATCGGCGAATATCATCGCTGGAAGTGCGGATGTCGAAAATGGAAGAGCTCCGGAGTACTCTGGAGAGCTTTGAAAGCCCTCTTCCACATGGTAAAGGAGAATGATTGCCAGCTGGAGATTAAGAACCATCGCCTCCAGCTTGTTCTCGACGAGCTGGCCGGTATTCGCCCGAGTATGAGCTCTGTTGGCCGGCTGACGAGGATGGAGGAGCAGTTGCGGCTTGGCGATGACACGATGGCGCTGGCGATGGTGCACTTTCGGCGGGCGCGCGAGATGGGCTTGGCTGGGCGACATCCTCACCCTCCAGAGATACCTAGGCCTTAGAACTTTTTCTTTCTTTTATTTGAAGCTCGCCGAGTACGACTTTATGAACATTTATTGATTGTAATAAGCGAGCTTGGATCTCGCGCCATTATTAACTTTTTCCTGTTTTCAATGTTTGTGCGATATCTTGTCTGGATTGTGTCGAGTTTGTTTTGTAGGTTGCGATCATACTTTATCTATACTGTGCGACCTACGCAACGGAATCAGCTTACTTGCTTAGGGCACGACTTGGGACGATACTCGTCGTAGTGAAGATATACCCCCCTGGCGCCTATAAATAGAGGGGGTAGGTAGGACATAAGTACGTTGTTGCACTTTTCAACCTCTAACTCACGAGTATCGTTTCCTGCTCGTGCGCTGCGACTTTGCTTTGTTCCTCACTCTTCTTTCTTCTTCCTTGTTAAATCTCGCAAGATGGTTGGAGATGATGTCAGTGCTCGCTGCCAAACGCGACTTAGAGAGTTTTAGGGAAAGTCTCATCCTTGAGGGATACTCGGCCAGGTTCCTGAGCCGTAACGAGCGACTCAACACATATATAGAGGGCGCACTGGTCCTTCCCCTTCACCATTTCAACGCGGGCTTGCGACTTCAGTTGTGGCTGGAGTATTGCGAGATACTGCGATACTTCAGCATCGTCCCAGGGCAGATCAATCCCAACGGCGTCGCGATCATCATGGGGTTCCTCTGCTACTTGCGTGAGGAGAGGGTCGCCTTCGACCTATCTGTCTTCCGCAAGATATTTGCCTTCGTCGCGACTGCCGAGGGCGTGGTCTACTTCAGCAGCCACGTCTGCACTCTGGTGGGGACGGCGAATAAGGTTCATCGCTGGAGCGAGTTGCTAGTCATCATCGAGGGCGACTTTGATGGCGTCCTGGGAAGGCCACACCAACCTGCCGACGTCGCCTTCCTCCCACCGATATTGGAGGGCATCCGCGAGCAGCTAGTTGAATCGTTCCGAGGCCGCTGGTTCGATGTCATCTTCTGGCGACTAAATGTCAACACCTTGTTGGAGATACATTCCAAGGAGGGTAAGCTTGGGCGATAATCACTTTGTTTACATACTCGTCGTGAGTTGAGAAGCGCGATACTAACTAACTCGCCATTTTGTAGTGTCCGTTCGAGCTTCCGGAGAAACCACTCCCTCCGGCGTAGGAAGTCGCCACTTCGCTACATGAGACCAACTCGTCGGCTGATGTCGGCGAGAAGAAAAGGCTCGCCAAGGGCAAAGGGAAAGCCAGGTCGCCGGGCCCTGCGATTAAAAAGCCAAAGGTGTCGTCGCCGCAGCCTGACGACCTAGAATCGCCGCCACTGGATGCTCGGCTTCCCCGCTTCCACCCCAACTTCAACTTGGGGCGAGAGGCGGTGGATGCCTATGGTCGCCCACTGGGGACCTGTTCGGCCGACGACCACCTGGTGACGCTGAGCACCAACCTCCCCTCTTGGTCGGGGGACTGGGAGGACAAGGGGGAGGCCTTCGACGTCCTCCACGCGATGTATGGGCGAGGCGACGCCGAATCGATGCTGGACCTCAGCGAGGAGGAACTCGCCCAGCAGGAGTCTTGCTCGCTCGTGCGAGCCGTCGAACTAAATCATTTCGCGGCGAGGAATATGCTGGAGAGGACCAAGGCGTTGAAGATCGTCATCAAGAAGGCGATGAATCTCAACATGGAATCCGCTCGCTGGCAAGATTATGAGGTAAGTCGCCTCCTGCGCACAATGTTGATGTTGTTAGACTTGGATTCTTTTTGCTGACTCTCTATTCTTTATCGTAGGCTGCCGAGATCGAAACCACCAAGGAGCTTTCTGAGTATGAGGCGAAACTCGCCAAGTCTCAGGCTGATCTGGAGGCAGCCCAAGTTCGCGCAGCCGAGATGGAATCTCGCCTGGCCATTTTACAAGCCGGAGGACGACCCTCACTATGCCATCAAGCGATCTCGCGTCTTGTGGGAGTAGAGGTCATCGGTTCGCCGCGAGATAGCCTGCACGGCCGGCAACGTCGTGCTCACGAGGCTGAGGATCATCGGGAAGCTCGATGAAGGGGAGAAGCAGTTCACCGTGGACGAGCTTATCCCCGAACTACTCGCCGAGGCAACAATCTCGCCGGATCGCATACCTTCGTCGTCGTCGGGCTCCAGCAGCAGCGGCAACGGTAGCAGCAGCAGCGACAGTGGCAGCTGCGAGGAGGAGAGCGAGGAAAGTGGCGAGGAAGAGGATGCTGACATCGGAGATGAGGAATATCGGCCTGATACTGGCGACGATGAGTCCTAGTTGCTCGCCGATATTTGTCATTCTCGCGAATACCAGTTAGCGATATTTTGTAATAGATACTTTTGTAACTTGTACATTTTTTTTTGAAAAATAGAAATACAAGTCTGAATTATCTTGCTGTGATTTTCTGCTTTCATACTTACTTGCTGATGATACTCGCTAGGCTCATAGGCTCGCTTTTACCCATGCATTGGCTTCGTTCATAGTCGCATAATTTATACTCGCACGACCATAGTCGCTCTTCATAGCTCGCCTCCCACTTTTCGCCTGTGACCTGCACATATATTCGTCGTAGCGTACTCGCATACTCACCCATACCTGTTCGCATACTCACCCCATATCTGCTCACATACTCGCCCCATATTTGCTCGCATACTCGCTAGAGTCTGCCCGCTCCTGCACGATTTATTTCGTTACCAAGAATGACATCCTGTGAGGAGCTGAGCCTGATTTGTGGTTGGGAGTAGTCGACACCCAGCAGGAGCCAAGCTCAACTGGGGGTGGGAGCTAGTCGACTTGGGGAGGCAAGTAGTCGGTCTACAGGAGAGGAGCTCGTACAGAGGTCTCGGACTGGGGCATCACTCCAGCGAGGATCTTGATCTCATTCGAGGAGGTCATTGGACAATATGCAGGAGAGGAGCTCGTGCAGGAACTTGGACTTACAAGGACCTACCACTCGAGGACTTGAGTATTTGTTGGAGTCGATTGCTCTCAGGAGCCTTGCTCAACTAGAGTGGTGTAGGTCGACTCGCGGAGGCAAGTAGTCGGTCTACAGGAGAGGAGCTCGTACAGAGATCTCGGACTACGACATCACTACAACGAGGATCTTGGTCTCACTCGAGGAGGTCGTTGACCAATATGTAGGAGAGGAGCTCGTGCAGGGACTTGGACTTATGAGGACCTGCCACTCGAGGACTTGAACATTGTTGGAGTCGACAGCTCTCAGGAGCCTTGCTCAACTAGAGTGGTGTAGGTCGACTCGGGGAGGCAAGTAGTCGGTCTGCAGGAGAGGAGCTCATACAGAGATCTCGGACTACGACATCACTCCAGCAAGGATCTTGGTCTCACTCGAGGAGGTCGTTGGCCAATATACAGGAGAGGAGCTCGTGCAGGGACTTGGACTTATGAGGACCTGACACTCGAGGACTTGAACATTGTTGGAGTCGACAGCTCTCAGGAGCCTTGCTCAACTAGAGTGGTGTAGGTCGACTCGGGGAGGCAAGTAGTCGGTCTGCAGGAGAGGAGCTCGTACAGAGATCTCGGACTACGGCATCACTCTAGCGAGGATCTTGGTCTCACTCGAGGAGGTCGTTGGCCAATATGTAGGAGAGGAGCTTGTGCAGGGACTTGGATTTATGAGGACCTGCCACTCGAGGACTTGAACATTGTTGGAGTCGACAGCTCTCAGGAGCCTTACTCAACTAGAGTGGTGTAGGTCGACTCGGGGAGGCAAGTAGTCGGTCTGCAGGAGAGGAGCTTGTACAGAGATCTCGGACTACGACATCACTCCAGCGAGGATCTTGATCTCACTCGAGGAGGTCGTTGGCCAATGTGCAGGAGAGGAGCCCGTGCAGGGACTTGGACTTACGAGGACCTGCCACTCGAGGACTTGAACTTTGTTGGAGTCGATAGCTCTTAGGAGCCTTGCTCAACTAGAGTGGTGTAAGTCGACTCGGGGAGGCAAGTAGTCGGTCTGCAGGAGAGGAGCTCGTACAGAGGTCTCAGACAACGACATCACTCCAGCAAAGATCTTGGTCTCACTCGAGGAGGTCGTTGGCCAATATGCAGGAGAGGAGCTCGTGCAGGAACTTGGGCTTACGAGTACCTGCATCCCGAGGGCTTGATACATTTTTCCTGCTGCTTCAAGAGTTTGAAAACGGATTAAGCACATCAATATCTTTGAGAACGAAGAAATCAGAAATCGAACGATGATCTCGCCGACGTCGAGTTGGGAGGTTGGCGTCCAACCCTGTTCCTGATAGTTCCTCCAGTCGGAGGAGAGATGTAATCGGGGGTAGCTAGGCCGACATGCAATGGGGGAGCTGATCTCGGCCGTCAATGCAGGGGTTCGGTCTTACAAGGGCGTTTATATCCCGAGGCATTGTACCATCGTCCGAACTAGGCTATCTACGAGAAACAGGTCGAAGGTATGTTTCCCAATCCAACCGCTGTGATCGCTCTCAGCTCTACCAACTGGCTACGAGTGTAAATGCAAGAGCGATGGGTTATGTGCTTCCGAGGGTCCTACAGGACGCACTTGCGACTAACATATTCCCTTGGGCCTATCCTGGCTCTCTGGCTAGTTATCCTGCTTTTGAAAAATAAGCTGAAGGGCCGTTGCCCGAAAGGAGAGCTTGGCAAGGTTGATCCTTCCTCAAATCCAAGAGGTTGGAGTCCAAACATGTTCCCGCTAGTTCCTCCAGTCGGAGGAGAGATGCAATCGGGGGTATCTAGGCTGATATGCAAGGTGGGAGCTTATTTCGGCCGTCAATGCAAGGTTCCGGTCTTACAAGGACACTTATATTCAGAGGCATCGTCCCATCGTCCGCACTGGGCTATCCAGGGGGAACAAGTTGACGGCCGACTTCTCGGATCGATCCTGGAGCAACACCTTGAGTTCCCAGAAGACTTGAGATTAAAAAAGAATGAATAGAAGCAAAACATTTGTTATTGTATATATGTGAAAGCATGTACAAACAAAATACATCATTGGCCGCTAAGGATAAAACCTTTTCAGGTCATCCCCGCTGCAAGTACCTCCCAGCTACTCTCCAACCTGATCCTAGAGATAATAGCCTCCGGTGGCCAAGGCTTCCTGGACAATAAAGGGACCTTCCCAATTTGGATGTAGCTTGCCAACTATTGCTCCTCTTCCTGCGGCATCCACTTTCTGTAACGCCCCGAAACTCAAAAGAGCGACGAGGGACGTTTTGGGCTAGTTTTGGGTTCTGGTAGGAGGCACACGGCCTGGGACACGGGCGTGTCCCAGGGCGTGTCAGTCTTGTGTCGACACTCAGCCGACGAAGTCGACATTTTGCTCTCGACATTGTGTCGAGACTGGGCACACGACCTGCGACACGGGCGTGTCGCAGGGCGTGTCGACCCGTGTCGACACTCAGCCCGCGAAGTCGACATTTTGCGCTTGACAAAGTATCGAGACATAGCACACAGCCTGCGACACGGGTGTGTCACAGGGCATGTCGACCCGTGTCGACACTCGTCCCGGGGAGTCGATGAATTTTGCTCGACGATGTGTCGAGACAAGGCACACGGCCTAGGACACGGGCGTGTCCAAGGCCGTGTCATGAGGTCGACGAACTTCGCTCGACGAAGTGTCGAGTGTCGAGACCGTGTACATGGCCTGGAGCCCAGGCGTGTTGAGGTAGACACGGGTTAGGACACGGGCGTGTCCAAGAACCCGTGTAGTTCTCGGGTTGTTTTCGGGATGAATCGATGGGGGTACACGGCAGGCCACATGGCCGTGTCAGGTGGAATGCGGGCATGTCAGGTAGAACACGGGCGTGTTTGATGCCCGTGTGTTGTTCCAGGCGCGTCGATTTTGACGGCGAATGAGGTACACGGCCCTGGACACGGGCGTGTGCCAGGCCGTGTTCGGTGTAGATTGGACATTTCAGTCCCGAATCAAAGCCGTTCGTTTCTTTAATTGGTGATCCAACGACTGGAGGTTGTTCCTGATGGGATATACCCAGGATTGGGCCTTAGAAACCCTCACTTTTACTTGAGTGGTTATCTTTCTAAAGCTTAGAGAGAGAGAGGAGAGCCAAGGAAGGAAGAAGAAGCTAGATCCGGCCATTGGAGGAGCTTCGAAACTCCAAATCGCGAGCCGACTCCGGATCCACGGAGGCGAAGAGAGTGCAGTGCTTTTCATCCGCTTACTTTTCCATGGCGCCAAAGAAGAACGCTAGGGTAACGATTCTCTTCTTGAGCATGTGTAGCTCTCCTTCTTTGCATAGGAAGCCCACTCTCACGAGTTTGCGGTGAGTTGGAGGCGTTCCTTCGGGCAGATATGTAAAGTCCCCGTTGTGTAGAGTCCGTAAGCGAGAACGGATATGGGCATGATGTGTTAAGCCTATCCGGACATGTTGGTCTGGATCGGTGATGTTGCATTGCATAATGCCGGAGAAGACTCCGTGTTATTGGTTGTTTTTCGGGTTTTCTACACGGTAGATTGCAACAGGGAGCCTTGGGGATTAACCCAAAGGTGCACCCGGAAAACTGGGCGGATGCGTGATCTTGCCAACTCGGTGGCCTGAGATCCAACTTGAACATAACCGAGTTATGTAAATATTGTGATGGAAACGAGACTCAGGATAAGTTTGACCTGCGCATATGGTTTAAATTACATTTGCGGGCGCATATGGTTTAAATTACCGTTGCGTTGTGAGCACGGGTTAGATGGAACCGTACCCATTCTATGTCGTTCGGATTAGAGTCGTTGGCATAGATGAGGGTTTTCGGCGGTCTATGGTTTTAATTACCGTGACCCATGCCGGGAAGACAAACTACTCATTGATTGGTCGTCCAAAGGGACGGTGGTGAGTCGGCAGACTTAGACTATGTTCACCGAGAATGTACCCTGAGTGCACGGGGTGTGTGGCCGTATGAGCCTACGCCTGTGATGAAATGAATATTGTTATATTGCTCGCTTATGTTAATAAAATGCAGTGAAGGAGCATCGCCGCCCCGAGTTGGGGGCGAGATCGTTATAATTTGGTCAGCATTGCTGACCGTTGCCTTGTTTGCCACCGTGCGGTGGTTTTGTTGCTTGCAGGTGCTGCTGGACCCAGCGGTCAATAGCGGGCTAAAGCCCAATTTTCGAAGCCGGCCCTTGAAGGCCTACTTGGAGTGTTTACCGCTTTTATTCATGTATGACCGGCCTGCGTGCCGTGGTTTGTAAAACATGTAATATCAAGTGAACCATTTTGTAAGGCCTTAAGGCCTGTACTTGTGTATGTACGACATTCCTATTTGGTATTAGTGTACATTCATGCTTTAGTGCTGAGTTCTTTATTGCAACTTTTATAAACTGCTTCCGCTAGAATGCTCTGTGTAGGACGTTATGATTGGTTGGATGGTTTCCATGAGTAACCACCCGGTCTGTCTGTGGCATATGGCGTCGGGCCCCGGCCGGACCTACTGCTATATGTTATGCGACAGATAGGGGGTGTTACAATTTGGTATCGGACTACTGGTTTTGGTCGGGCTTAAACTGAATTCGTGGCCGAATTCTTTTTAAGGGGTGGTGAGCATATGTGTGTGCGTCATCGTTATAACAGTAAAAGAACCCATGAATGCCCACTTAGGAATGCAAATACATGTGTTTGAGGAACCTGCGTGTTCCTATAATTGCTGTTTGCAATTTTATTTGGTCGCTTAACGGTGTTTTGTACCACTATAGGTGACCAGAAGCGGTGTTGGACCGCCAGAATGTCCGGTTTCTGAGGAGTTTAGTGCGCCCGTTGAGGTGTTTGAGACCCCTCCTTCGTATGAAACCGTTAGAAGGATCGTTGAAGCGGTGTTCGTTGTGACGGGTGCACAGCTTGGAGGAAATGTACAACCCTGCGCCCATGTTGTGGCTTCAACGCCGGCTGGCGTGATGGAGCAGATGACCTTTGGTAGACCATCGGGGCAGTAGTTGAATATGCACTTAGTGCAGGGAGCGCATATAGTTGAGGAATATTTGCAAGCATTTCTTAAGATAAGCCGCTACCCATGCTTCGAGTTGGATAATGAGCAAGCTACAGTCGATAGATTTTATAATGGCCTGCGCGCCGAGTTACGAGTTCTACTACTAGGACCAAAGTTATTGGGATTCCAAGCCTTGGTGGAATCAGCTAGATCTTTGGAGGCAGATTTGAGGAAGACTTTCCTGATGCCAGCGACCATGGTATCGAACTATGCAAGCCCCATAAGAGCTGCATCGGGCAGAATGCTGGAGAAAGGGACTATGGCATCGACTAGCAAAGCTACTTACACATGTTTTACTTGTGGAAAGAAAGGGCACTTTGCCCGAGACTGTTGGAAAGGTGCTCAGAAGGCCAAGAAAGCTATGTCAGGAGCAGTTGAGGACGTTAGTGCAAAGGAAACGACATTCAAAGTGCCGAACACCTCAAAGTCTGTATATCGAAAATGGTATAAGAAGCATAGGACTTCGGGTCCAGCTCCTTCTGGTGCTTCTGGGGCGACTACGGGTCGGACCCCGGGCACTTGTTTCAACTGTGGGGAGCCGGGGCATTATGCCCATGAGTGCTTAAAGCCCTGAAGGAAGCACGTCGTCGCGTTGACAGGTATGGTTTAATGTTATAGCAGTTTAGCCTTGAATACTTGTCGCCCTTGTGCATGTTAGCTTAGAACTATGTGTGCTAAGCTTTGTTCTGATTTTCGTTTATTCGGCGAGAGCACCGTTCGTGTAAACGAAGCTTCACATTCCTTTATTTAGGAATTATTTTACGCGTTGGAGTACCTCCTTCGATGGTAAGAGACAAATTGGATGTGCTATGATCCAATGGCGCTCAATGCGCGTGGGTAGTATCTGTTGCGTTTAGGTGTGGTCAGGGAGCCAAGACTTTGACTTCCAAGTATCGTAACTACCGCTAGGGGAGTTCGACGTAGATTTGGCATGGACGGGATCTCGGAGCAGCGAGCGTATATCGATTGCAGTAGTAAGGAAGTCAAGCTGGGAGCTAGTCGTGAGACGACCTTTACGGTCTCGAAGGGGTCGAGCAAAACGTTGGTGTCTGCTCTTCAGGTGGTGAAGGCGGTTCGTGCCGGCGTAGAACTGTTCTTTACACTAGTGGAGGTTGCAAAGCCTCAGCCCGCGTTGGACAGTATTTCAGTGGTATCAGAATACCCTGATGTGTTCCTTAGAGATCTTCCTGGAGCCCCGCCTCAACGGGAGATAGATTTCATGATAGAGCTCGTACCAGGTGCAAAGCATGTGTCATGCTCTCCGTATCAACTAACGCCTAAGGAAATGGCGGCGGAGTTGAAGGTTCAACTACAAAAGTGAAAGAAATTGTACCTAATCACCTAGAGGGGGGGGGGGGGTGAATAGGTGACCTTAATCTTTTTAAACTTTAGGCAGAATTAATCACAGAATTCACAGAACTTTAAACAGCAAACACAGAATCAGTCACACACAGAGTACACACAGTTTTTACAGTGGTTCCCCAAGGTCTGGGTACATCCACTTTCCCCCTTCGCCTATCTAGTAGTGTACTAGATTCGGCCAAACTTCTCCACTACTCCTCAGATCCACAGATCTTACAGCTCAGAACCCCAAACAGGTTCCTACAACTCAGAGTGATCTCACTCCTACAACTCAGGCACACAGCCCTACCACTCAGTCTTCACAAAGACCTACACTCAACCTTCAACAAGGCCTACACTCAGCCCTCAACAAGGCCTACACTCAGAGAAATGAATCTCCTACACTCAGGCACACAGGCCCTACCACTCAGCCTTTATAATTTCAGGCTTACAACTCAGATCCCTTAGGATCCTACAAGAAATTAAAATTATAAAGTATATATCCACAACTCAGAATGAGAGAGAAGAGTTGAATGGTTTCTTGATGAGTTCTTGGAAGAACTTTACTGAGATCAACCTCCCTTGGCTTTCTTCAAAGCTTCTTGAATTAGAACACAGTAGGGTTGATTCTCTATGCATATGATCTTCAAACACTGCTGACTTAAGAATCAGATCTCAATCTGAAACTTTCTTCACAGCCTGGTTCAACAGCTGTTTTCTTAGAAGGAGCTCTCTCTCTCTCTCCAACTTCTTAGATCTTCTGATCACTTCAACTGATTGATGCAAATCATCTACTGATCCTCTTTCTGTTGAAGCAATAAGCCTTTATATAGGCTTTCGTCATGGTGACCGGCTGATCCGGTTTCTAACAAACTTCTGACAGCTCTGATAGTTGCAGTAGACCGGCTGGAATGGTAGCTGTCTAGTCATCCAGTCACTTCTTGAATTTTCTGTAACTGTCTGAAAGTGTCGAGATAGTCAGTCTTTAAGTGTCGACACTGATAGACTAAGTGTCGACACAAGTAGACTAAGTGTCGACACTAGCCTTCATGGTGTCGACACAACTCCTTGTGTTGTAGAACCTGCTTCTCGACACTGCTTCTTCAACATGATTCGACACAGATCATGTGTGTCGACACAAGTCCTTCTTCTTTGATACTTAGTTGATTTTTGCTAAGTGTCGACACAACTCCTTTGTGTCGACACATCTTCTTGTGTTGAAACTTGTTAAGTGTCGACACATCTTCTTGTTGTCGACACATGCCTTCTGTGTTGATACTTTTACTGAGTGTCGACACAGCTCCTTTGTGTCGACACTTGTACTTGGACTTTGAAATTTGCTGAGTGTCGACACAGCCTCCTAGTGTCGACACTTTCTTCATGTGTTGAGACTTTTGCTGTGTGTCGACACATTCTTCATTATGTCGACACTTGTACTTAAACTCTGTTGAAGTTTGCTGAGTGTCGACACAGCCTCCTAGTGTCGACACTTGTGATGTCGACAAAGTTCCTATGGGTGTCGACACAGCTCCTAAGTGTCGATACAGATTCTTTAGACAATTCTTCACTGAGTGTCGACACTGCCTGTATGTGTCGACACATTTCCTCTGGTGTTGACTCTGCATTCTGGTGTCGACACAATTACTCCAAGTGTCGACACAACATCTCTGGGTGTCGACAAAAGTCTTCTTAAGTGTCGACACATTTCTTCTGGGTATCGACACATGGACTTAGAAACTTTTAAGCTTTCCCTGCAATTACTTAACCTGCACACATCAACTCAAAAACACATCAAATACACCATGATGTATATCATTGAGTAGGGTGAGGCTTCTTCAAATCTGGTACATTTAATCCAATGTACCCAACAATCTCCCCCTATTTGGAGAAGTCATAACCATTAGTCAATGATATACACCATACATAACAAATTCACAGTATGATGTAAAACAATATTAAATGACAGGGTAAGTACATAAACATGTATAAACAAAACATGTATACACAAATATCTCAGAACAGTAATGTAATAGATTTAACACATATCACATTGTTCTAACAACTTCAACATTTTCATTATTCAAAAGTTTACAGAAAGTTGAATGCAACTGATTACACATAGTAAACTTAAGAAAAATTTCTATCCTAAGGCAGCTCAGGCCCCTTAATAACGATGCCCTTTCCAGATTGAATCTTTGCTTGAATTGGGGCTTCAGTATCTTCAGCAGCAGCAGATTTCTTCCCTTTAAGATCTTTCTTTTTCAATTCATTAGCCTTTATCTTTTGCCTTTCAAAATAATGATAAGGCTTGGGAAAATACTTGCTAGGCTCCTGTGTAGTAGGAGGTAGCTTTCTCATTTTAGCCTTTCTTCTATATTGCACAATGGCCTCTTGCCTATTCTTATGCTTCCTCCATTCCAGGTCAGAATACCATTTTCCTCTATCCAGGACATTGTCCTTAGAAGCCTTCCATGCAGTCAAAATGATATTCCTGGAAGTGGGGCTCCATTGTTCAAAATCAGGTCTCAATTCAGCTTGCTCTCTGAATCTCTTCTTAGACAATTGAGTCTCTTGTTTTTTTAACAAAGCTTCTTGTTCTTTCAGTATTGCCTCTGGCACAGGCTGAACCACTTTCTCAAGGATGACATTCTGATTTCCCTCAGGAGGGCTATACATTGACTATATCTCTTGATGTATCATATCAAAGTCTGGTGGAGGGTATATCACTTGAGCTACTTCAGCTTGCTCTCCTCCAAGACATGCAGGATTAATTCCAGACTCTGCAACATTGTCATCATCACATAAGGGTGGATATCCAAGGGTGGATCTGATGGAATTTGAAATCCATTTGGCATGATCAGAGCCTGCCTTAACTAATACCCTCTCCCCCTTTATGACTTCTCTCTCAATGTGATCCCTCAGATCATCTTTTTGAAACCTTATCTGTGCATTCAGATAGTTTACTCCATCTTTATAGAAAGGTTTCAACCTTTGGAGCTTGTCAATTATAGCCTTTTGAGAGTCTTCAATAGCAGTTTTAACAGCAGTTAAGCTCTCTTACAGTTGTTTGTCAAATGCAGCTTTGGCAGTAGCACTTGCTATAGTCTGAGAAGTAGCTAGATTCTTCATTTCAGTTACTATTGCATTATGTGATGCAGTGAGATTATCATTCATCCTTATCTGATTTTCCAGAACATAGCCTTGCTTCACTTCTAGCTCATCAAGTTTTGTCTTTATTTTCTCTTGATGTGTGGCCAGATAGACTACTGCATTTCCTCCCTTATGGAAGCAGTCAATCATTTCTTTCTTATTCAGATTCGCTTCAAATCTGATTGATTTAATGTCTTGTGTCAGATCAAACTGCAGTGACTTATGCCCTTCATCCATATAAGTTTGCAAAGCCTGTCTTTGCTCATCTAGCTTGATCTGTAATGCTACCATCAGAGAACTGTAATCAGTAGATGGTGCAGGCTGTGGTGCAATTGTTTGTAAAGCCTTTTTGTAAGTCTGGCTTCTTCTTTTGAAGACTCGTAACTTCCTCTTCTTGCCTCTTGCAGCCTCTTCATCCTCTGAAGCAGATGTGCTAGCAATATCCACTCTTTCTTTAGGACTAGGATGAGAATCCTTCTCAGTCCTTTGTGGTTCTTCAGCATCCTTTGGCTTCTCTGTCTCTTGTATAACAGTTACCTCTACATTCTTCATATGCTCCCCCTCAATAGTGATCTCCTCCCCCTCAGCAGCAGCTTTCTCTTTCTCAAAATCTGTTTGTAGAAGATCTGGGAATAGCTCCTCTAAGATAAATTCTTGTTGAGGTTGACTTGGTGAATCTCTTTGCTCAGGAGCATCTAATACTTCTTTATCAGCTACAGATGTGTCCTCTATGACAACATCCTGAGGTTGACTAAGAATCTGAGGTTGCTGATTAACATCAGATAATGTGTCAGTCACAACTTCATTCTCAATAGGGAAATCTAATTGGTTGATTTCAGTTATTATCTCAAGTATAGTTTGGGTAGCCCTTTCACTCTCTAAGGGAGTTGGCTCATCCACCAGTAGAGGCTCCCCCTGGAGTGGATCCAGGTGAACTGGGCTAGCTGAGGGTAGCTCCCCCTGCCTTGGTGCATCTCCTTGTCCTGTTAGAGACTGGCCAGCATTTCCAGTTTCTTCATCATCTGGAGTGAATACTACTTGCTCTTCAGAGCTGCTGGAGGATTCTTGAGTCACAGTGGCTGTTTTCTTCTTCTTCTGGGGTGTATCCTTAACTGGAGATGGCAGTTCTTTGGTCAGTACTCTATCCCACCTAGAGAAGATTCTCATATCCATCTTCCTCATGTGGTTAATCTTAGATCCAGCTGCTTGATTCATCACTTCTGGTATACTACCAGCTAGGTATAGACTCAGTATTCTACCCAAATTGGGCTTCTTCATACTCTCTTTTATCTTCTCAAACACAACTGCAGACCAATCAGTATCTAGTTTGAATATTATCCTTGTCATGAGACTAAACATATGAGCTGAAATTCTGTCATGCCCTCCAGGCTTGCACAGTATTACCTTGCCCACTATCTCAGATAAGAACTTGCCCTGCATGTTCATTCCTTTTCTGTTGAATACAGATCCTATTTTCAGGTTAGAATCAAGTCCACACCATGTTAGTGTCTCTCTTGTCTTAGAAGCAGACACATCTTCCTCTTCCTTTGTCCTTGGTAGTTGAAGAACTTTTCTTAGACTTTTAGGAGAGACCTTCACCTTTTCCATATCTTGATCGGTTCTGATACAAGAAATTCTAACCCAGTCTCTTCTATTAGGGTTATCACGCCTTTGATCTCGGGTTCCGCGTCATCAAATGCGTGTCGCACGAGTTCATATCCTTCATTCACATTCTCTTCTAGCTTGGGCGCCATTAGGGTTTGAAGAAATTTGAATCTAGAGAAGAGAGATGTCGACACACAAGTTTGGTCTCAAAACTTTGGTGAGCGTGTCGACAAACAATGGCGAAAACCTATTTATACCTTTCTAGAATCGAAGATGAAAGGGCGCGTCAAAAGACTTAAATTGTGTCGACACTGTTGAAAAGTGTCGACACTTACTTCTAATGTCTCGACAACTATGTGTCGACACAAGTATAGTCGACAGAATATATGTGCCGACACTTGTATATGTGTCGACACCACTTAGCTCGACACTTCGTCGAGACTTTACTAGACTAATTCTGAGTGAATCCTAAGTGTCGACACCACCTTGGATGTGTCGACACCTACACTGCATGTGTCGACACTAACTCTCTGAAGTGTCGACAGAGACAACTCTGTGTGTCGACACCATTTTACTTAGCCAATTTTGAAAACTTATTCTAAGTTTATCATCCCTAATTCAATTTTAAATTTATTGAATTTGGTTTCATCTAAAGGCTTAGTATACATATCAGCTAGTTGATTATATGTATTAATATACTCTAGTGAAATATCTCCTTTTTCCACATGTTCTCTTAGAAAATGGTATTTTATTTCTATGTGCTTAGTCCTACTATGGGAGACAGGATTGTTTGCAATAGAAATAGCACCAGTATAATCACAAAATAGAGGTGTTCTACTTACTTGAATACCATAATCTTCTAGCTGGTGTTGAATCCACAGAAGTTGAGCACAGCAACTTCCTGCAGCAACATACTCTGATTCTACTGTGGAGATAGCCACACTTGTTTGCTTCTTGCTACTCCATGATATCAGTCATCCACCTAGGAATTGACAAGTTCCAGTTGTACTTTTCCTATCTTCCTTGCAGCCTGCAAAATCTGCATCTGAATAACCTGTCAGTTCAAAATCTCCATTCCTAGGGTACCAAAGACCTAGATAAGGTGTGCCCTTAAGATATCTCAGAATTCTTTTGACTGCTGTCAAGTGAAATTCTTTAGGGCAAGCTTGATACCTAGCACAGACACATGTAACATACATGATATCTAGTCTACTTGTAGTCAAATATAGTAGGGAGCCAACTATCCCTATATACAATGTTTTATCTACAGGTTTCCCTGCATCATCTTTGCATAAAGACATTGTTGACCCCATAGGAGTTTTCATGGTAGTGGATGATTCCATACCATACTTCCTTATCAATTCTTGGGTGAACTTAGACTGGAATATGGATAAACCATCCTCAGTCTGTCTAACTTGGAGACCCAATAAGAACTTAAGTTCCCCCATACTGCTCATTTCAAATTGTTCTTGCATTAGTTTAGCAAACTTTTTGCAAAGACTACTTTCTGTAGACCCAAATATGATGTCATCTACATATATTTGGACTAAGATGATCTTGCCTCTGAATTCCCTAAGGAATATAGTCTTGTCTATTTTCCCCCTTGTGAATTTATTCTCAATGAGGAAACTAGACAGTGTCTCATACCAAGCCCTAGGGGCTTGTTTTAACCTATACAAAGCCTTCCTAAGTCTATAAACATAATTAGGTTTAGTAGAATCTACAAAACCTGATGGTTGTTCTACATGGACTTTTTCCTTCAGATTTCCATTCAGAAAAGCTGACTTAACATCCATTTGGTATACTTTAAACCCTTGATATGTTGCATAGGCAAGAAACATCCTTATGGCCTCCAGTCTGGCTACTGGAGCAAAGGTTTGATCAAAGTCAATACCTTCTTCCTGCATATATCCCTTAGCAACCAGTCTAGCTTTGTTCTTCACAATAACTCCATGTTCATCCATCTTGTTCCTAAAGATCCACTTAGTTCCTATAATGTTGTGGTCCTTGGGTTTAGGAACTAGCTCCCAGACTTTGCATCTTTTGAACTGGTTCAGCTCCTCTTGCATTGCCTCAATCCAATGAGGGTCTAGGATAGCTTCTTCAAATTTCTTTGGCTCTACTTGGGATAGAAAGCTGGAGTAGAGAACTGAACTTAGATTCCTACTTCTTGTTTGTACCCCTTGTTTGAGATCACCAATAATTTGATTGGCTGGATGATCTTTTAGATGTCTATTTGCTGGAGGCAGCCTGTCTTCAGGTTGTACACCTTCATTCTCTTCAACTTGCTGCACCCCTTGGTCTTCTTCTGCATCAGGTGTATATAGTACTCCCCGTGGACAACAGCCACTATCATCCACTTGCTGACTTGCAGTAGAACCTTCTTCAATAGTAAGCTTGTCCATCTTCTCAGTCACACCTGTGGAGCTGCAAATACTTCTAGACAATTCATTATTAATGAGTCTAGCTTCATCAAACACTACATGTACTGACTCTTCTACAACTTGAGTAGTCAAGTTGTAGACCCTATAAGCCTTACTGTTGTTGTTGTACCCAACAAAGATCCCCTCCTGGGATTTGGCAACAAACTTAGTTAAATAAGACTTACCATTGTTAAGTATATAGCATTTACAACCAAAGATCCTGAAATAGGATAGATTTGGTCTTCTGCTCTTCACAACCTCATAGGGGGTATTATTGTGGCTCTTGGTGATAGTAGCCCTATTAATTACATGACATGCAGTGTTTACTGCCTCAGCCCAGAAATATTCAGGGAGAGATGTCACTTAATAGGGTTCTACTAGCCTCAATCAAGGTTCTATTTTTCCTTTCAGCAATGTCATTTTGCTGAGGTGTTCTTGGTGAGGAAAATTCCTGAAAAATTCCAAATTCTTCACACAGTTTTGTCATACTGTCAGACTGAAATTCAGTACCATGGTCACTTCTGATTTTGACCACTGTACTGTCCAATTCATTCTGAATTTGTTTAACAAAGCTGTATAAGATACTTGGAGTTTCAGATTTCTGTCTAAGAAAGAACATCCAGGAAAACCTTGAGTAGTCATCTACAACCACAAATGTGTAGACCTTCCTACCTAGGCTATGAACTGGCATAGGACCAAAGAGATCCATATGCAAGAGATATAAGCACCTCAGAGCATCTTTGTTCTCAATGCTATTAAAGGTGGATCTAGTCTGCTTGCCCTTTTGACAAGCTAAGCATATCTCATTCTTAATACACTTAACCTAAGGACCATTACTCACTAACTCTTTACTATAGAGTTGACCAATTGTCTTATAGTTAAGATGGGCTAGCCTCTTGTGCCATTTGACACAATGAGAGACTTTCTCATCAGCTACAAGACACACAGGAGAAACATTGTTCTCACACATAATGTCTAGACAATAGACATTTCTCTTCCTATAACCTGTCAGAATGATCTTTTGATCATTTGACCTCCTGATATGACAACCATCTTTGACAAATGAGATGTCATATCCTAAATCACTCAGCTGACTTATACTAATGAGGTTGGTTTCAAACCTTTAACACAAGTCACTTGAGTAATTGTAATAAGGTTGCTAGAAATGTTACCAAAGCCTTTGATTATTCCTTTTTCAAAACCACCAAAGGTGACTTTAGGACCATCCTTGATTGGTGTATAGTCCTTCAGCAATCCCCTAGTTCCAGTCATGTGCCTGGAACATCCACTGTCCAAGTACCATATTGGGGCATGGCCACTTGGACTCACCTGCAAAACAGATTACTTTACCTTAGAACCCAAATAATTCTTGGGTCCTTGGTGCAAGTTAGTCTTACTCTTAACAAAACTACATGTAGCTTTACTGACAGGCAGTTTGCTACTCACCTTGGCACTTGAATTATGCCAACAGTCTATGGCAAAGTGGCCTATCTTGCCACAACACCAGCACTCAAATCTGTTGTACCTTTGTTTAGGTACAACCTTGGTTGTTTTGTCTACAGCAGGCTTCTTGTTGAGTACTGGGGCTTTGCCCTTAAATTTGGACTTGACTGTCCAAGCAGGTTTTGTAAACCCCAATCCAGTTTTACCCTTATGAGGTGCAAACTCATCTATCAAAGGTAGAACAGACTTTGGTTTAGAAAAACTTGCTACTATATCTCTCTCTTTCTGAAGACTAATCTCCAGATTTCTGATTTGATCATTTTTAAATGTTATAGTCCCCATCTGAATAACAGTAATGTGCTTCAGTCTGGCTATTTCATTTAATTTCTGATCAAGCAACTTGTTAAAATCTGTTGCAGCAACTTTAAGACTGGAAATCTCTTTAGCCTGACTCTTGGCCAAGGATTTGCTTTTCTTCATAGCTTGCAACACTACTCTATATTCATCAATCAACTGATGAATATCTCCTTCAGATTCAGATCCACTAACATCACTTGATGCTGATATATCTGAATCTGACTCAGTACTAGAAATTGAACTAACAGAACAATTTTGTACCTGACTTGGTCCAGGCTGATCCTGGATTTTGTCTCCTTCTGATAAGGCCATCAGTCCCTGGCACTGATTGTCCTCATGCTCATATATTGAGTTCATTAATTGTATGAACTCATCTTCCTCTTCTTCAGCAAACAGTCCAATATAAGCTTCAGCTTCTGAATCTGATTCTGAAGATGACATATCAGACAGACTTTTGTCCTTCTTAGCAACAAAGGACCTTTCCTTTTTGCCCTTGATTTGAGTCTTCTTCTTATCAGTTGACTCTTTCCTTTTCTTTGGACAGTCAGCAACAACATGTCTCTGTCTGTTACAACAATAGCAAACTATCTTTGAGGATGTAGTTTTACTTTGCCTGGACTTTCTTCTTTCATTCTTTGATGACTTCTGTGAAGTGGATGGCTTAGACCTCCACTGTTTCTTCTTAAGAAACTTCTGAAAATGTCTAGTGAAAGCTGCAAAATCTTCATCACTCTCACTGCTTTCAGAATTCTTGCTTTCTGACTCATCTGTCTCAGTCTCAGCAACTTTTGGAGGTGGAGATGGAGACTTACTTTTATATTTCCTAGTGGCATCTGTCTTGAAAGCCACAGCTCTTTCTTTGTGCTCAACTCTGGTAGTCTTCTCTTCCTCCTTTCTTACCATTAACTGCATCTCATATGATAACAGTTTTCCAAACAATGTCGGAGGAGGAATGTCTGCTAATTTGGTCATTTCCCTTATGGCACAAATCTTGGTATCCCAGTCCTTAGTCAAGGATCTCAAGAACTTATCATTCAATTCATAGTTGTTGAATTCTCTTCCATAAGAGATCAACTCATTGACAATCCTATAGAATTTCTTGTAGCACTAAGTTATGCTATCAGACCTGCCTTGTCTGAAGCTTTCATACTCTTGATTCAATAAAGACTTCCTATCTTGTCTTACCTCTTCTGATCCCTCCATATAGACTATCAGTGTATCCCACATTTCTTTAGAAGTTTTACGGTGAATCAAATTCTGAAATTTTGCATCATCTATTGCACTTACAATTATATTCTGGGCCCTTTTGTCCATAGTGGCCAGAATAATCTCATCTTTAGTCATCTCTGAATAGTCCTTAGGGGTTCTCTGATTTGCATCCAAGACATATACTTTCATTGGCACATATGGCCCTTCTTTGACAGTGATATAGATTCTAGGGTCAGAGGCTTCCATAAATAGTCTAACCCTTTCTTTCTAAATACCAAAAATTTTCTTTCTACAGATTGGCAACTTCATGGATCCTAGCTCTTTGTGATTCTCAGTTGAATCCATTTTCTTGATTCTTGATTATACTAAATCTGCCAACAGGATCTTTACACATACTGTTATGTCCTTTTTGAGTAACCTCGCTTTGATACCACTTGAAAGAAATTGTACCTAATCATCTAGAGGGGGGGTGAATAGGTGACCTTAATCTTTTTAAACTTTAGGCAGAATTAATCACAGAATTCACAGAACTTTAAACAGCAAACACGAATCAGTCACACACAAAGTGCACACAGTTTTTATAGTGGTTCCCCAAGGTTTGGGTACATCCACTTTCCCCCTTCGCCTATCTAGTAGTGTACTAGATTCGGCCAAACTTCTCCACTACTCCTCAGATCCACAGATCTTACAGCTCAGAACCCCAAACAGGTTCCTACAACTCAGAGTGATCCCACTCCTACAACTCAGGCACACAACCCTACCATTCAGTCTTCACAAAGACCTACACTCAACCTTCAACAAGGCCTACACTCGGCCCTCAACAAGGCCAACACTCAGAGAAATGAATCTCCTACACTCAGGCACACGGGCCCTACCACTCAGCCTTTATAATTTCAGGCTTACAACTCAGATCCCTTAGGATCCTACAAGAAATTAAAATTACAAAGTATATATCCACAACTCAGAATGAGAGAGAAGAGTTGACTGGTTTCTTGATGAGTTCTTGGAAGAACTTTGCTGAGATCAACCTCCCTTGGCTTTCTTCAAAGCTTCTTGAATTAGAACACAGTATGATTGATTCTCTATGCAGATGATCTTCAAACACTGCTGACTTAAGAATCAGATCTCAATCTGAAACTTTCTTCACAGCCTGGTTCAACAGCTATCTTCTTAGAAGGAGCTCTCTCTCTCCAACTTCTTAGATCTTCTGATCACTTCAACTGATTGATGCAAATCATCTACTGATCCTCTTTCTGTTGAAGCAATAAGCCTTTATATAGGCTTTCTTCATGGTGACTGGCTGATCCGGTTTCTAACAAACTTCTGACAGCTCTGACAGTTGCAGTAGACCGGCTGGAATGACAGCTGTCTAGTCATCCAGTCACTTCTTGAATTTTCTGTAACTGTCTGAAAGTGTCGAGACAGTCAGTCTTTAAGTGTCGACACTGATAGACTAAGTGTCGACACAAGTAGACTAAGTGTCGACACTAGCCTTCATGGTGTCGACACAACTCCTTGTGTTGTAGAATCTGCTTCTCGACATTGCTTCTTCAACATGAGTCGACACAGATCATGTGTGTCGACACAAGTCCTTCTTCTTTGATACTTAGTTGATTTCTGCTAAGTATCGACACAACTCCTTTGTGTCGACACATCTTCTTGTGTTGAAACTTGATAAGTATCGACACATCTTCTTGGTGTCGACACATGCCTTCTATGTTGATACTTTGCTGAGTGTCGACACAGCTCCTTTGTGTCGACACTTGTACTTGGACTTTGAAATTTGCTGAGTGTCGACACAGCATCCTAGTGTCGACACTTTCTTCATGTGTTGAGACTTTTGCTGTGTGTTGACACATTCTTCATTATGTCGACACTTGTACTTAAACTCTGTTGAAGTTTGCTGAGTGTCGACACAGCCTCCTAGTATCGACACTTGTGATGTCGACAAAGTTCCTCTGGGTGTCGACACAGCTCCTAAGTGTCGACACAGATTCTTTAGACAATTCTTCACTGAGTGTCGACACTGCCTGTATGTGTCGACACATTTCCTCTGGTGTCGACTCTGCATTCCTGGTGTCGACACAATTACTCCAAGTGTCGACACAGCTTCTCTGGGTGTTGACACAAGCCTTCTTAAGTGTCGACACATTTCTTCTGGGTGTCGACACATGGACTTAGAAACTTTTAAGCTTTCCCTGCAATTACTTAACCTGCACACATCAACTCAAAAACACATCAAATACACCATGATGTATATCATTGAGTAGGGTGAGGCTTCTTCAAATCTGGTACATTTAATCCAATGTACCCAACAAAAAGTTGTTGGAGCAAGGGTATGTGCGCCCGAGTTCTTCGCCTTGGAGCGCGCCGGTCCTCTTTGTTAAGAAGAAGGACGGAAGCTTGAGGCTATGTATTGATTATCGGGAGCTCAACAAGTTGACGGAAAAGAACAAGTACCTGATCCCCCGGATTGATGATCTTTTTGATCAGTTGGTCGGGTCGACAGTGTACTCGAAGTGGGATCTCAAGTCTGGGTACTATCAGTGGAGGATAAGGGAGAGTGGTATCCCTAAGACAACGTTCAGTACAAGATACGGGCATTGCGAGTTTACGGTCATGCCGCTTGGGCTGACCAATGCGTCATCAGTGTTCATGGATTTGATGAACATGACCTTCAGGGAGTACTTGGACCATTTTGTGATCGTCTTCATCGACGATATTTTGGTATACTCGCAAAGTGAGGAAGATCACTTCAAGCATCTTCATTTGGTTTTGGAGACGCTAAGGAGGAATCAACTGTATGTCAAGTTCTCGAAGTGTGAGTTTTTGTTATCCTCGGTGGCATTCCTCGGTCATATAGTGAGTGGAGAGGGTATTACAGTGGATCCGACGAAGATTGTTGCGATACGGGAGTGGCCTGAGCTTTCTACGGTAGCGGAAGTCCGGAGCTTTCTGGGGCTTGCCAGCTATTATAGGCGCTTCGTAGAGAACTTCTCGCGGATAGCGTTACCTCTCACTACTTTGACGAGGAAGGAACAGAAGTTCGTTTGGACGCCGGAGTGCGCGCGAGCTTTTGAGGAGTTGAAGTGTCGGTTGACCACGACGCCTGTGCTGAGTTCGCCATGTGGGACCGAAGGCTATAAGATTTATAGCGATGCTTCGGGCAGCGGTTTGGGTTGCGTGCTACTGCAACACGGAAGTGTAATAGCTTATGGCTCGAGACAGCTAAAAGTGCACGAGAAGAATTATCCGGTCCATGACTTGGAGCTAGCGGCCGTAATTTTTGCCTTGAAGCTGTGAAGATATTATTTGTACGGTGTGAAGATTGATATCTACACCGATCACAAGAGCCTGAAGTATCTGATTGATCAGAATGATCTGAATATGCGGCAGCGTAGATGGATGGAGTTCTTGGGAGACTATACATTCAAGATCCACTACGTGCCTGGTAAAGGGAATGCAGTTGCGGACGCATTGAGTCGTCGAGCCCCAGCTCAAGCCAATTGGCTATCAAGGCATGATGAGCAGTTGGTGCGGGAGTTGGAGGCGTTGGGGATTATTTGTGTAGATAAGCAATCAGGTGCTGAAGCAGTACTGAATTGGACTGAAGTCCAATATGACCTGGCTGATCGTATTCGACGGGCTTTGGATATGGATGTCCATATGAAGCAGTTCATGGTAGAGGCTCTGGATGGGTCAAATTCCCAATTCATTGTGGAGGACGAATTGCTTTGGAAAGACGGTCGTCTGTGCGTCCCAAGTGTGGGCGATTTGCGGGTGGAATTGTTGTACGAGGCACACCGTACTGAGTACTCAATTCACCCGGGGAGCACGAAGATGTACTGTGATGTCAAGAAACTGTTTTGGTGGCCGGGTTTGAAGAAAGATGTGGCGCTCTACGTGGTGAAGTGCCAAACTTGCGCCTTGGTGAATGCGAAATGTCAAAATCCGGGAGGATTTCTTAAGTCCTTGCCTATTCCGGAGTGGAAATTCGACGACATCTCTATGGACTTTGTGCACGGTTTGCCAAGGTCGCAAAAGAGGAACGACGCCATTTGGGTGGTCGTGGATCGGTTAACGAATGTGTCGCATTTCATTCCGTATAGGAAGGATGATCCGGTGGAGAAGTTGGCAAAACTGTATGTGGATAACATAGTACGGCTTCACGATGTGCCCCGCAGCTTCGTGAGTGACCGAGATGGGCGGTTCACGTCCAATGATTGGAGGCTTGTGCAGCAAATGTTGGGAACAAAGTTGAAATTTAGTACAGCCTTCCATCCGCAAACGGATGAGCAGACCGAGAGGGTCAATAGGACTATGGAAGACATGCTCCGCATGTGTTTCTTGAACTTTGGAAAGCAATGAGAAGACCATCTTTATATGGTAGAAGATGTCGCACGCCGTTGCCCTGACTGGAAACGGGTGAGTCAAAGTTGTATCAGCAATTAGAAGTGGAGGATGCTACTTCGTTGGTGCGAACCATTCGGGAGAGGTTGCTTATCTCTCAGGACCGCCAAGCGAAGTACTATAATGCCGAGCACAGGAACGTGGAGTTCGCCGTGTGCGACTATGTGTACTTGAAGATCAAGCTGTTCAAGGGTGTCTTGCGGGTGCGGCAATTGAAAAATCTAAGCCCGAGGTACCTTGGGCCGTTTGAGGTTCTGGAGCGGGTTGGTGAAGCAGCCTATCGGTTGAAGCTTTCGGTGGAGCTTAGTGGCCTACAAGATGTATTCCGTATTTCGGTGTTATGGAAGGCGGTGCAAGAGCCTACGCAAGAGATTGCGGTCGATCAAGTGCCGATTGATAGTGGGTTGATGACAAAGGTCAAGCCCGTACGTGTTGAAGACTCGGAAGTCAAGCGGCTACGCAATAAGGAGATCAGGATGGTCAAGGTCCGATGGGACAATTGCGGTCGAGAGGAGCTCTCTTGGGAGCGAGAGCAGATTATGCTTGACGAGTATCCGGAGTTGTTCCGCTCAGGTACAAATTTTGGTTTTGTACATATCTTTCATTTATATAATTTTGTGGACGAAATTCTTTTAAGAGGGGGAGAGTTGTAACGCCCCGAAACTCAAAAGAGCGACGGGGGACGTTTTGGGCCAGTTTTGGGTTCTAGCAGGAGGCACACGGCCTAGGACACAGGCGTGTCCCAGGGCGTGTCAGGCTTGTGTCGACCCTCAGCCGACGAAGTCGACATTTTGCTCTCGACATTGTGTCGAGACTAGGCACACGACCTGCGACACGGGCGTGTCGCAAGGCGTGTCGACCCGTGTCTACACTCAGCCCGCGAAGTCGACATTTTGCGCTTGATGAAGTGTCGAGACATGGCACACGGACTGCGACACGGGCGTGTCGTAGGGCGTGTCGACCCGTGTCGACACTCGTCTCGGGGAGTTGACGAATTTTGCTGACTTTGTGTCGAGACAAGGCACACGGCCTAGGACACGGGCGTGTCCAATGCCTTGTCGTGAGGTCGACGAACTTCGCGAGAGTAATCCCAAACCTGCATGCAATTTCTCCCTAAATGAAATTCTTCACAATATGTGATGTGGTCTTGGCTAAAGCTTTTGCCTCGATCCACTTGGAGAAGTAGTCGATCATGACAAGCACGAACTTTCTCTGCCCGCTGGCCTGAGGAAAGGGGTCGATCAAGTCCATTCCCTAGATGGCGAAGTGTCATGGAGCAGTGATCGAGCGAAGGTGCTGAGTTGGCTGTAGTTGAAGAGGCTCGAAGAGCTGGCACTGGAGACACTTTTTTGGGAAGGCCTCTACATCCTTCCGAATGGTGGGCCAGAAGTATCCATGCCTCAGAATCCTTTGTTCAAGAGTGCGAGTCCCTGAGTGACTGTCATACTCTCCTGAGTGAATCTCCTCCAGGATGCGAGGTACTTCAATCTCTGACAGGCACCGAGCCAGAGGACCTGAGATGGTCTTGCGGTAGAGCTCTCCTTCTTGAAGTAAATAGTAGGTGGTTTTGTAGCGAAACATCCTCTGGTCTCCCTCGCTTGCAGGAATCTGACCTGTCGTCAGGAAAGAAATAAATGGATCCCTCCAGGATGCCCTCTGCTTGATCTCCATCATCTCCCCTTCCTCAATGGATGGTCAAAACAGTTCAGTAACGGTCCCCCCAACCCGGGGACCGTATTTGGCAAGATAGTCAGCTTCTGAGTTCTCTTCTCGGGTGAAAGAACTAGTGCCTAAACACCTAGAGGGGGGGGGGGTGAATAGGTGCACTTAATCTTTTTTAACTTTTATGGCAGAAACACAGAATTATATGCAATTCTTCATAGCAATTTAGCACATATAACACAGCGATCACACAAGCATACAATCACAAATAGCACACAGGATTTATAGTGGTTCCCCAAGGTCTGGGTACATCCACTTTCCCCCTTCGCCTATCTAGTAGTATACTAGATTTGGCCTAACTTCTCCACTACTTCTCAAATCCACAGATCTTACAGCTCAGAACCCCAAATAGGTTCCTACAACTCAGAGTGATCCCACTCCTACAACTCAAGCACAAAGCCCTACCACTCAGTCTTCACCAAGACCTGCACTCAGCCTTCAACAAGGCCTACACTCAGCCTTCAACAAGGCCTACACTCAGAGAAATGTATCTCCTACACTCAGGCACACAAGCCCTACCACTCAGCCTTTTATAAATATAGGCTTACAACTCAGATCCCTTAAGATCCTACAGAAAATAAAGAATACAAGGATTAATAACCACAACTCTGATTGAGAAAGTTGAGTTGACTGGCTTCTTGATGAGTTCTTGAAAGAACTTTGCTGAGATCAACCTCCCTTGGCTTTCTTCAAAGCTTCTTGAATTAGAACACAGTAGGGTTGAATCTCTATGCAGATGATCTTCAATCAACTGCTGACTTGAGAATCAGATCTTAATATGAAACTTTCTTTATCAGCCTGGTTCAATAGCTGTCTTCTTAGAAGGAGCTTCCTCTCTCCAACTTCTTAGATCTTCACTTGAAGGTCTTCTTCTTATTTGTTGTTTCTCACTTCATTGATTGCTGTCTCTTCAATCTGATTCAATTAAATTCCTTCTGTTGAAGGAATAAGCCTTTATATAGGCTTTCTTCATGGTGACCGGCTGATCCGGTTCCTAACAAACTTCTGACAGCTCTAACAGTAGCAGTTGACCGATTGAAATGACAGCTATCAAGTCATCCAGTCACTTCTTGAAAACTCTGTCACTGTCTGAAAGTGTCGAGACAGATAGTCTTTTTGTGTCGACACAAATAGACTAAGTGTCGACACAAGTGGACTAAGTGTCGACACTAGCCTTCATGGTGTCGACACAACTCCTTGTGTTGTAGAGACTACTTCTCGACACTGCTTCTTCAGAATGTGTCGACACTAATCATGTGTGTCGACACAAGTCCTTCTTCTTCAATACTTAGTTGATTTCTGCTAAGTGTCGACACAACTCCTTTGTGTCGACACATTATCTTCTTGTGTTAAAACTTGCTAAGTGTCGACACATCTTCCTTGTGTCGACACATGCCTTCTGTGTTGAAACTTTTGCTGAGTGTCGACATATCTCCTCAGTGTCGACATATTCTTCATGTGTTGAGACTTTTGCTGAGTGTCGACACATCTTCTTTGTGTCGACTCTTTTGCTGAGTGTCGACATATCTTCTAGTGTCGACACTTGTACTTGAACTTTGTTGATGTTTTGCTGAGTGTCGACACAGCCTCCTAGTGTTGACACTTGTACTTGAACTTTGTTGATGTCGACAAAGTTCCTCTGGGTGTCGACACTACTTCTAAGTATCGACACTGAATCTTTAGACATTTCTTCATTGTGTGTCGACACAGCCTGTATGTGTCGACACTTTCCTTCTGGTGTCGACTCTGCCTTCCTGGTGTCGACACAATTACTCCAAGTGTCGACACAGCTTCTCCGGGTGTCGACACAAGCCTTCTTAAGTGTCGACACTTTTCTTCTAGGTGTCGACACATGGACTTAGAAACTTTTCCTGCAAACCTGTAGTTACTTAACCTGCATAAAGAAACTCAAAGCACATCAAATACACCTTGATGTATATCATTGAGTAGGGTGAGGCTTCTTCAAATCAGGTACATATATTCCAATGTACCCAACAATCTCCCCCTATTTGGAGAAGTCATAACCCTTAGTCAATGATATACACCATACATAACAAATTCTCAGTATGATGTAAAACAGTAATATATGACAGGGAAAATACTTAAACATGCATGAACAGAATATATATATACCATTAGCTCAGAACAATTAATGTAATAGATGAACATATAATATTGTTCTTACAAATTCTAACATTTTCATTAGTCAAAAGTTTACATAGAATTTTAATACAAATGATTACAACTTGTAAACTAAAGAAAATGCTATCCTAAGGCTGCTCTGGTTCCTTGATTACAATCCCTTTTCCAGATTGAATCTTTGCTTGAACTTGAGCTTCAGTGTCATCAGCAGCAGCAGGCTTCTTCCCTTTAAGATCTTTCTTTTTCAACTCTTCAGCCTTTATCTTCTGCCTTTCAAAATAGTGATAAGGCTTGGGAAAATACTTGCTAGGCTCCTGTGCATTAAGAGGTAGCTTTCCCAGTTTAGCCTTTCTTATATATTGCACAATGGCCTCTTGCCTATTCTCATGCTTCCTCCACTACAGGTCAGAATACCATTTGCCTCTATCCAGGACATTGTCCTTAGCAGCCTTCCATGCAGTCAAAATGATATTCCTGGAAGTTGGGCTCCATTGTTCAAAATCAGGCCTTAGTTCAGCTTGCTCTCTGAATCTTTTCTTAGACAATTGAGTCTCTTGTTCCTTTAATAAGGCCTCTTGCTCTTTGAGTATTGCCTCTGGCACAGGCTGAACAACTTTCTCTATGATGACATTCTGATTTCCCTCAGGAGGACTATACATTGACTGTATCTCTTGATGTATCATGTCAAAGTCTGGTGGAGGGTATATCACTTGAGCTACTTCAGCCTGCTCTCCTCCAAAGTATGCAGGATTAATTCCAGACTCTGCAACATTATCATCATCACATAAGGGTGGATATCCAAGGGTGGCTCTGATGGAATTTGAAATCCATTTGGCATGATCAGAGCCTGCCTTGACTAATACCCTCTCCCCCTTTATGACTTCTCTCTCTATATGATCCCTCAGATCATCTTTCTGAAACCTTATCTATGCATTCAGATAGTTAACTCCATCTTTATAGAAATGTTTCAACCTTTGGAGCTTTTCAGTGATAGCTTTTTGAGAGTCTTCTATGGCAGTTTTAACAGCAGTTAGGCTCTCTTGCAATTGCTTGTCAAATTCAGCCTTGCCAGTAGCACTTGCTGTAGTCTGAGCAGTAGCCATATTCTTCATTTCAGTTACTATGGCATTATGTGAAGCTGTCAAATTATCATTCATACTTATTTGGTTTTCCAGGACATAGCCTTGCTTCACTTCTAGGTCATCAAGTTTTGTCTTTAGTTTCTCTTGATGTGTGGCCAGATAGACTACTGCATTACCTCCCTTATGGAAACAATCAGTCATTTCCTTTTGTTAAGATTCACTTCAAATCTGATAGATTTGATGTCTTGTACAAGATCAAACTGCAGTGACTTATGCCCTTCATCTACATATTCTTCCAGAGCTTGCCTTTGCTCATCAAGCTTAATCTGTAAAGCTACCATCAGTGAACTGAAATCAGTAGATGGGGCAGGTTGTGGAGTAATGGTCTGTAGGGCTTTCTTATAGTTCTGGCTTCTTCTCTTGAAGACCTGGAACTTCCTCTTCTTGGCTCTAACAGCCTCCTCATCCTCTGAAGCAGAAGTACTGGCTATGTCTACTCTATCCTTAGGACTAGGAGGTAACTCCTTCTCAGTCCTTGTTAGCCCTTCAGCATCTCTTGGCTCCTCAGTCTCTTTCCTTGCAGTTTCCTCCAAAATCTCCACTTGCTTCCCCTCAATATGGATCTCCTCCCCCTCAGCAGCAGCTTTCTCTTTCTCAAAATCAGTTGGTAGAAGATCAATGAATAGCTCCTCTAAGGTAAATTCCTGTTGAGGAAGGGCTGGAGAATCTCTTATCTCATCAACCAATTGATCAGCAACAAATGTGTCCTCCATGACAACATCTTGGGGTTGAGGTTGTATCCGGGTTTGCTGATGAATATCAGGCAATAAATCAGTCAAAATTTCTTCCTCAATAGTGAAATCTAATTGATTAATTTCAGTGATTACCTCTAGGATTATTTGAGTAGTCCTTTCACTCTCTAGAGGAGTTGGCTCTTCCACAAGTAGAGGCTCCCCTTGGATTGGATCCAGGTGAATAGGGCTTGCTGGTGGTAGCTCCCCCTGCCTCTGTGCATATTCTTGTCTTGCTGGAGACTGACCAGCATTTCCAGTCTCTTCATCAGAACTAAACACCACCTGCTCTTCAGAGCTGCTAGAGGATTCTTGAGCCACAGTGGCTGTCTTCTTCTTCTTCTTCTGTGGCGTGTCCTTTACAGGAGTTGGCATCTCTTTTGTCAAGACTCTATCCCACCTAGAGAAGATTCTCAAATCCATTCTCCTCATGTGGTTTATCTTAGATCCAACTGCTTGATTCATTACCTCTGGAATACTTCCAGCTAGGTATAAACTCAGAATTCTTCCCAGATTGGGCTTCTTCATACTCTCTTTTATCTTTTCAAACATAACTGCAGACCAATCAGTATCTAGTTTGAAGATAA
This sequence comes from Platanthera guangdongensis, assembly GCA_039583875.1. NCBI lineage: Eukaryota > Viridiplantae > Streptophyta > Magnoliopsida > Asparagales > Orchidaceae > Platanthera > Platanthera guangdongensis. The sequence continues at coordinate 37,289,164 of CM077162.1, read as the reverse complement.
TCCTTGTCATCAAATTGAACATCTGAGCTGAAATTCTGTCATGTCCTCCAAGCTTGCTCAGGATGACCTTGCCAACTATTTCAGACAGAAATTTTCCTTGGATGTTCATTCCTTTTCTATTGAAAACCGATCCAATTTTCAGATTTGAATCCATTCCACACCATCTCAATGTCTTTCTAATCTTTGAATCAGATACATCTTCTTCTTCTTCTGTTCTTGGTAGATGAAGTATCTTCCTCAGACTTTTCTGTGTGATCTTAACTTTGGTTCCACGAACTCTGGACTTAATCTTGAGTCCAGAGTCGTCAAGTGAAGCTGCACTCAAAAATTCTAGGACCTCCTTCTTCCAGATCTTGATTGGTTCAGAAATAAGGTATTCCAGTCCACTCCCGGCAATTAGGGTTACCACACCTTTGATTTCAAGTTCCACGTCATCAAAGGCATGTCGCACGAGTTCATATCCTTCATTAACATTCTCTTCTAGCTTGGGCGCCATTAGGGTTTGAAGAAATTTGAATTTAGAGAAGAGAGATGTCGACACACAAGTTTGGTCTCGAAACTTTGGTGAGCGTGTCGACTAACAATGGCGAGAACCTATTTATACCTTTCTAGAATCGAAGGTGAAAAGGCGCGTCAAAATACTTAAATTGTGTCGACACTGTTGAAAAGTGTCGACACTTACTTATAATGTCTCGACAACCATGTGTCGACACAAGTATAGTCGTCAGAATATATGTGTCGACACTTGTATATGTGTCGACACCACTTAGCTCGACACTTAGTCGAGACTCTACTAGACTAATTCTGTGTATAGCCTAACTGTCGACACCACCTTGGATGTGTCGACACCTACACTGCATGTGTCGACACTAATTCTCTGAAGTGTCGACACAGACTTCCTAGATGTGTCGACACCATTTCTCTGAAGTGTCGACACCACTTCTATGTGTCGACACAGACAACTCTGTGTGTCGACACCATTTTACTTAGCCAATTTTTGTAAACTATTCTAAGTTTATCATCCCTAATTCAATTTTAAATTTATTGAATTTGGTTTCATCTAAGGGCTTAGTATACATGTCAGCTAGCTGATTATCTGTATTAATAGACTCTAGTGAAATATCTCCTTTTTCCACATGTTCTCTTAGAAAATGATATTTTATTTATATGTGCTTAGTCCTACTATGGGAGACAGGATTATTTGCAATAGAAATAGCACTTGTAGAATCACAAAATAAAGGTGTTCTACTTACTTGAATACCATAATCTTCTAGCTGGTGTTGAATCCATAGAAGTTGAGCACAACAACTTCCTGCAGCAACATACTCTGATTCTGCTGTGGAGATAGCCACACTTGTTTGTTTCTTGCTACTCCATGATATCAGCCTTCCACCTAGGAATTGACAGGTACCTGTTGTACTTTTCCTATCTTCCTTGCAGCCTGCAAAATCTGCATCAGAATAACCTGTCAGTTCAAAATCTTCATTCCTAGGGTACCAAAGGCCTAGATAAGGAGTGCCCTTAAGATATCTCAAAATTCTTTTGGCTGCTGTCTAGTGAGATTCTTTAGGGCAACCTTGGTACCAAGCACAGACACATGTAGCATACATGATATCTGGTCTACTAGCAGTCAAATACAATAGGGAGCCAACTATCTCTCTATACAATGTTTCATCTACAGGTTTCCCTGCATCATCTTTGTTTAGAGACATTGTTGACCTCATAGGAGTTTTCATGGTAGTGGATGATTCCATACCATACTTCCTTATCAATTCTAGGGTGAACTTAGACTGGCATATGGATAAACCATCTTCAGTCTGTCTAACTTGGAGACCCAAGAAGAACTTAAGTTCCCCCATACTGCTCATTTCAAATTATCCTTGCATTAGTTTTGCAAACTTTCTGCAAAGACTACTTTTTGTAGACCCAAATATGATGTCATCTACATATATTTGGACTAAGATTATCTTGTCTCTGGATTCCCTAAGGAATAGAGTCTTGTCTATTTTCCCCCTTGTGAATTTATTCTCAATGAGGAAACTAGACAGGGTTTCATACCAAGCCCTAGGGGCTTGTCTTAACCCATACAAAGCCTTCCTAAGTCTATAAATATAATTAGGTTTAGTAGAATCAACAAAACCTGATGGCTGTTCTACATAGACTTCTTCCTTCAGATTTCCATTCAGAAAAGCTGACTTAACATCCATTTGGTACACCTTGAACCCTTGGAATGCTGCATAGGCAAGGAACATCCTTATAGCTTCCAGTCTGGCTACTGGAGCAAAGGTTTGATCAAAATCAATACCTTCTTCCTGCATATATCCTTTAGCAACTAGTCTAGCTTTATTCTTTATAATTACTCCATTTTCATCCAACTTGTTCCTAAAGATCCACTTAGTTTCTATAATGTTGTGGCCCTTTGGTTTAGGAACAAGCTCCCAGACTTTGCATCTTTTGAACTGGTTCAGCTCCTCTTGCATTGCCTCAATCCAATGAGGGTCTAGGATAGCTTCTTCAAATTTCTTTGGTTCTACTTGGGATAGAAAGCTGGAATAGAGAACTGAACTTAAATTCCTGCTCCTTGTTTGTACCCCTTGTCTGAGATCTCCTATAATTTGATTGGCTGGATGATCTTTTAAATGCCTATTTGCTGGAGGCAGCCTGTTTTCTGGTTGTACACCTTCAGCTTCTTCATTCAGCAGCTCCTCTTGGTCTTCTTCAGCAACAGGAGTATCTTGTACTCCCCCCTGGACAGCAGCCACTATCATCCACTTGCTGACTTGCAGCAGGACCTTCTTCAATAGTAAGCTTGTCCATCTTCTCAGTCACACCTGTAAAGCTACAAACACTTCTAGACAATTCATTGTTAATGAGTCTAGCTTCATCAAACACTACATGAACAGACTCTTCTACAACTTGAGTAGTCAAGTTGTAGACCCTATAAGCCTTACTGTTGTTGCTGTACCCAACAAAGATCCCCTCTTGGGATTTGACAGCAAACTTGGTTAAATAAGACTTACCATTGTTAATTATATAGCATTTACAACCAAAGATCCTGAAATATGATAGATTTGGTTTTCTGCCCTTCACAATCTCATAGGGGGTCTTATTGTGTCTCTTGGTGATAGTAGCCCTATTGATCACATGACATGCAGTATTGACTGCCTCAGCCCAGAAATATTCTGGGAGAGATGTGTCACTCAATAGGGTTCTACCAGCCTCTATCAAGGTTCTATTTTTCCTTTCAGCAATACCATTTTGCTGAAGTGTTCTTGGTGAGAAAAATTCCTGAAATATCCCAAACTCTTCGCATAGCTTTGTCATACTATCAGACTGGAATTCAGTACCATGGTCACTTCTTATTTTGACCACTGTACTGTCTAACTCATTCTGAATTTGTTTGACAAAACTATAAAAGATACTAGGAGTTTCAGATTTTTGCCTTAGGAAGAATACCCAGGAAAACCTTGAATAATCATCTACAACCACAAAAGTGTAGACCTTCCTACCTACGCTGTGAACTGGCATAGGACAAAAAAGATCCATATGCAAGAGGTATAGACATCTCACAGCATCTTTGTTCTCAATGCTATTAAAGGTGGATCTGGTCTGCTTGCCTTTCTAACAAGCTGAGTATATCCCCTCCTTTATACACTTAACCTGAGGACCATTCCTCACTAACTCTTTGCTAAAGAGTTGGCCAATTGTCTTATAGTTAAGATGAGCCAACCTCTTGTGCCATTTAACACAATCTGAGACCTTCTCATCAGCTACAAGACAAACAGGAGAAACTATGTTCTCACGCATAATGTCTAGACAATAGACATTTCTCTTCCTATATCCTGTCAGAATGATCTTTTGATCACTTGACCTACTGATATGACAACCATCTTTGACAAATGAGATGTCATATCCTAAATCACTCAGCTGACTAATGCTAATGAGGTTATGTTTCAAACCCTTTACATAAGCCACTTGAGTAATTGTAATTAGGTTGCTAGAAATGTTACCAAAGCTTTTGATGATTCCTTTTTCTGAACCACCAAAGGTAACCTTAGGACCATCCTTGATTGGTGTATAATCCTTCAGCAATCCCCTAGTTCCAGTCATGTGCCTGGAACATCCACTGTCCAAGTACCATATTGTGGCATGCCCACTTGGACTCACCTGCAAAACAGATTACTTAACCTTAGAACCCAAATAATTCTTGGGTCCTTGGTGCAAGTTAGTCTGATTCTTAATAAAACTACCTGTAGCTTTTCTAGCAGGCAGTTTGCTACTCACCTTGGCACTTGAATTATGCCAACAATCTATGGCAAAGTGGCCTACCTTGCCACAACACCAGCACTCAAATCTGTTGTACATTTGTTTAGGTACAACCTTGGCTGTTTTATCTATAGCAGGCTTCTTGTTGAGTACTGGGGCTTTGCCCTTAGATTTGGACTTTACTGTCCTGGCAGGTTTAGTAAACCCCAATCCAGTTTTACCCTTATGAGATACAAACTCATCTATCAAGGGTAGAACAGATTTTGGTTTAGAAAAACTTGCAACAATATCTCTCTCATTCTGAACACTAATCTACAGATTTCTAATTTGATCATTTTTAAATGTAATAGTCCCCATCTGAATAACTGTAATATTCTTCAGTCTGGCTATTTCATTTAATTTCTGATCTAATAACTTGTCAAAATCTGTTGCAGTCACTTTAAGACTAGCAATCTCCTTAGCCTGAGTCTTGGCCAAGAGTTTGCTTTTCTTCAAAGCCTGCAACAATACCCTATATTCATCAATTAACTGATGAATGTCTCCTTCAGATTCAGATCCACTCACATCACTTGATGCTGATGTATCTGATTCTGATCCAGCACTAGAAATTGAACTTGAAGAACAATTTTGTACATGACTAGGTCCAGGCTGATCCTGGATTTTGTCTCCTTCTGATAATGTCATTAGTCCCTTGCACTGAATGTCCTCCTGCTCATAAATTGAGTTCATTAGCTGCATGAACTCATTTTCTTCTTCTTCAGCAAACAAGCCAATATAGGCTTCAGCTTCTGAATCTGTTTCTAAAGATGACATATTAGTCAGAATTTTATCCTTCTTGGCAACAAAGGACCTTTCCTTTTTGCCCTTGAACTGTGTCTTCTTCTTGTCAGTGGACTCTTTCCTCTTTTCTGGACAATCAACTATTACATGTCATTGTCTATTGCAACAATAGCAAACTATTTTTGAGGATGTAGTGTTACTAGACTTGGACTTTCTTCTGTCATTCCTTGATGACTTCCTTTTCTGGTAGTAGTCATATTTTGGCTGTGAAGTGGATGGCTTGGACCTCCACTGCTTCTTCTTTAGAAACTTTTGAAAGTGCCTAGTAAATGCAACAAAGTCTTCATCACTTTCACTGCTTTCTGACTTCTTGCTATCTGAAGTATCTGATATTGTCTCAGCAACTATTTGTGGTGGAGATGGAGACTTGCTTCTATATTTCTTAGTGACTTCAGTCTTGAAGGCCACAGCTCTTTCTTTGTGCTCCACCCTAGTAGTCTTTTCTTCCTCCTTCCTTATCATTAACTGCATCTCATAAGATAACAGTTTTCCAAACAATATTGGAGGAGGAATGTCTGCTAATTTGGCCATTTCCATTATGACACAAATCTTAGTATTCCAGTCTTTAGTTAGGGATCTCAAGAACTTATCATTCAGCTCATAATTGCTGAATTCTCTTCCATAGGACATCAACTCATTAACAATCCTATAGAATTTCTTATAACACTCAGTTATGTTATCAGACATGCCTTGTCTGAAGCTTTCATACTCTTGGTTTAGCAAAGACTTCCTGTCTTGTCTTACCTCTTCTGATCCTTCCATATAGACTATCAGTGTGTCCCATATTTCTTTTGATGTTTTACAATGAATCAGATTCTGAAATGTGACATCATCAATTGCACTTACAATAATATTCTGGGCCCTCTTGTCCATAGTGGCCAGAATTATTTCATCTTTGTTCATTTCTGAATAGTCTTTGGGTGTTCTCTGATTGGCATCTAGAACAGATACTTTCATTGGCACATATGACCCTTCTTTAACAGTAATATAAATTCTTGGGTCTGAGGCTTCCATAAAAAGTCTAACCCTTTCTTTCCAAATGTCAAAGATCTCCTTTCTGCAGATTAACAACTTCATGAATCCTAACTCTTTGTGATTCTCAGTTGAACCCATTTTCTTGATTCATGATTTTACTGATTCTTCCTACAGGATCTTGTACTCAGACTGTTATGTCTTTTTTGAGTAACCTGGCTCTGATACCACTTGAAAGAACTAGTGTCTAAACACCTAGAGGGGAGGTGAATAGGTTCACTTAATCTTTTTTAACTTTTATGGCAGAAACACAGAATTATATGCAATTCTTCACAGCAATTCACCACAGATAACACTGCAGTCACACAAGCATACAATCACAGAGAGCACACATGATTTATAGTGGTTCCCCAAGGTCTGGGTACATCCACTTTCCCCCTTTGCCTATCTAGTAGTGTACTAGATTCGGCCTAACTTCTCCACTACTTCTCAGATCCACAGATCTTACAGCTCAGAACCCCAAATAGGTTTCTACAACTCAGAGTGATCCCACTCCTACAACTCAGGCACAAAGCCCTACCACTCAGTCTTCAACAAGACCTACACTCGGCCTTCAACAAGGCCTACACTCAGCCTTTAATAAGGCCTACACTCAGAGAAATGTATCTCCTACACTCAGGCACACAAGCCCTACCACTTAGCCTTTATAAATATAGGCTTACAACTCAGATCCCTTAGGATCCTACAGAAAATAAAGAATATAAGGATTAATAACCACAACTCTGATTGAGAAAGTTGAGTTGACTGGCTTCTTGATGAGTTCTTGAAAGAACTTTGCTGAGATCAACCTCCCTTGGCTTTCTTCAAAGCTTCTTGAATTAGAACACAGTAGGGTTGAATCTTTATGCAGATGATCTTCAATCAACTGCTGACTTGAGAATCAGATCTTAATCTGAAACTTTCTTTATCAGCCCAGTTCAATAGCTGTCTTCTTAGAAGGAGCTTTCTCTCTCCAACTTCTTAGATCTTCACTTGAAGGTCTTCTTCTTGTTTGTTGTTTCTCACTTCATTGATTGTTGTCTCTTCAATTTGATTCAATTGAATGCCTTCTGTTGAAGGAATAAGCCTTTATATAGGATTTCTTCATGGTGACCGGCTGATCCGGTTCCTAACAAACTTCTGACAGCTCTGATAGTAGCAGTTGACCGGTTGAAATGGCAGCTGTCAAGTCATCCAGTCACTTCTTGAAAACTCTGTCACTGTCTGAAAGTGTCGAGACAGATAGTCTTTTTGTATCGACACAAATAGATTAAGTGTCGACACAAGTGGACTAAGTGTCGACACTAGCCTTCATGGTGTCGACACAACTCCTTGTGTTGTAGAGACTACTTCTCGACACTAGTTCTTCAGAATGTGTCGACACTGATCCTGTGTGTCGACACAAGTCCTTCTTCTTCAATACTTAGTTGATTTCTACTAAGTGTCGACACAACTCCTTTGTGTGGACACATTCTTCTTGTGTTGAAACTTGCTAAGCGTCGACACATCTTCCTTGTGTCGACACATGCCTTCTGTGTTGAAACTTTTGCTGAGTGTCGACACATCTCCTCAGTGTCGACACATTCTTCATGTGTTGAGACTTTTGCTGAGTGTCGACACATCTTCTTTGTGTCGACTCTTTTGCTGAGTGTCGACATATCTTCTAGTGTCGACACTTGTACTTGAACTTTGTTGATGTTTTGCTGAGTGTCGACACAGCCTCCTAGTGTCGACACTTGTACTTGAATTTTGTTGATGTTGACAAAGTTCCTCTGGGTGTCGACACTGCTTCTAAGTGTCGACACTGAATCTTTAGGCATTTCTTCATTGTGTGTCGACATAGCTGTATGTGTCGACACTTTCCTTCTGGTGTCGACTCTGCCTTCCTGGTGTCGACACAATTACTCCAAGTGTCGACACAGCTTCTCTGGGTGTCGGCACAAGCCTTCTTAAGTGTCGACACTTTTCTTCTAGGTGTCGACACATGGACTTAGAAACTTTTCCTGCAAACCTGCAGTTACTTAACCTGCACAAAGAAACTCAAAGCACATAAAATACACCTTGATGTATATCATTGAGTAGGGTGAGGCTTCTTCAAATCAAGTACATATATTGCAATGTACCCAACATCGGGGTACGTGCTTAACGAAGAAAGATTGAAACCCCCCATCAGACCTTTCACCTTGATCAAGTGCCGCTCCAAAATCGGATTGTTCACTTCGAACTCGCCTCTGATCTGGGACGAGACTACCATCGAGTCGGTGAAGGCCCTTATATCTCGAATTGCCAACTCCTTGGCGAGACGCAAGCCGGCCACCATGGCTTCGTACTCCGCCTTATTGTTGGTAACTGGGAAGAGGATCTCGACTGTCTGCTCGATCCTGGTTCCCTGAGGGCTTACAAGCACGACTCCGGCTCCCACGGAATATCTGCCCGAAGCCCCATCCACGAACATCTTCCAGGACACTGTGCTAGAAGAGCCTTCCTCTCCTTCCACCTCGGCCGAGAAGTCGGCAAGGAAATCCGCCACCGACTGCGCCTTGATTGCTACCCTTGGAGAGTAAGAAATGCCGAACTCGCTAAGATCCACTGCCCACTTTGCCATCCTGCCAGAGTGCTCCACTCCATCCAAGATACTTCGTAGAGGATGATCGGAGACGACACTGATGGAGTGAGCTTGGAAATACGGACGGAGCCTACGAGCCAAAACCACTAAAGCGAACACCAGCTTCTCCAAAAGGGTACCTCGTCTCCGCCTGCCGCAACACTCTACTAACATAGTAGATAGGAAGCTGCATCTTGCCTTCCTCTCGAACCAACACCGAACTAACTGCTTCCGCCCCGACTCCCAGGTAGAGGAAGAGATCTTCATTAGCCCGCGGGCCTTGGAGGAGAGGAGCTTGGGTTAGTTGTTTCTTGAGCTTTCCAAAAGCCTCCTCACACTCCGTCGTCCACTCGAACTTCTAGTTCCCCCGAAGGGTCTTGAAGAATGGAGAGCACTTCTCCCCTGCCTTGGACAAGAAACGGCTGAGGCCTGCCAGCCTTCCAGTCAGCCTTTGAACTTCCTTGGGATCCCTTGGCAACGTCATCTCTAGAATGGCCCTCACCTTATCTGGATTAGGTTCCACCCCCCTGGGAGTAAGGAGGTGACCTAGAAACTTCCCTCTTCCTGCACCGAAGATGCACTTGGTCGGCTTGAGTCGCATCTTGTACCTCCTCAGGGTAGCAAAGGTCTCCTCCAGATCCGTTATATGCTCCGCGACACTTTTACTCTTGACGAGGACGTCATCCACATAAATCTACAAGTTCTGCTCTTTCTGCCCCTTGAAGATTTGATCCATCATTCTCTGGTAAGTCGTGCCTGCATTCTTGAGCCCGAAGGGCATCATCTTGTAGCTATATCAGTCATCGCTGGTTATGAAAGAGACGTCCCGACAGTTGGGGGGATGCATCCGGATCTGGTGATACCCTGAAAAAGCATCAAGAAAACTCATCACAGGAAACCCGACGGCGGAATCAACCAGTGCGTCGATTTGAGAAAAGGGGTAGCAATCCTTCGGGCAAGCTTTATTCAATATTGAAAAATCGATACATAGACACCAGCCCCCTCCGGGGTTCTTCATCATTACAACATTAGAGACCCAGCCTGGTGATGATTGCTTTGCTAACAAGTAATAACTCAATGCGATTTCATTCTATATTCTAGTATAACTATGTAGATGGGCATAAGCTAGATTGAATTAACATTCAGGCAAGTGCACCTATCAATCATAGTATAGGAGAAATCTACATCTCGTGTCGTATTCCACAGGGCCATTTCAAGTATTCATACTCATCCTCACTCTATTATCGTACTTATAAGTAAAATTGATTTCTAACCTAAATTAACCTAACTATGACTATTGGATAAATCAGCATTGGAAGATTGAACATGATAATAACCCGAACGCTTATGAGCAATTACATGAAAATATTCATTCATTCACTCAATTCTATTTAATCATGAAAGCATAAGACTATCAAATTTGTTGAATTGTAAAGGGTAAATATTTATCAAATTCTCTCTCGAGCAATTCAAATTCTAAATCTAAGTTAGTAAATTTTCTCTCGAACAATTTACCATACTCAAATTTGCATTGAATAAAACACCCTATCTATTACATAAACCCATGAAATCCTATCTCTAAAATATCATGAATTCATTTATTCGTATTCCAATTATCCAAATAACATATCTCTCGATCATGAACTTCGAATTATAAAGAGATCTCACACCAAACTATGAACATGTAAATTTCATCACAAACATCTAATTTCTCAATCTAGAGATTTGCAATTCATGTAAGACAAATAAGAAATTCATAATTAGGATTAAGATCTTTGTTTGTAAACTCATATATGAATAAAATACTACAAATTTGATGTAAACCATGCGAGACATGATTAACAAATTGTTCAAATATAAGTTCATGCAAATTAAAACAATAAACAAAGTCGAATCAGCAAGAGAATGAAAAGATTAAAAGGGATTAATGAATAGATAAAATACATACAAAATGCCCTTCAATCCTCCTTCTCTTGGATGCTCCACTTCGGGCTTTAGCGGTTCTCCAATTCCAGAATGATCCAAAAGTTCCCCACTAATTTTTCTACAGGAAATATATAGTCCCTTTGCAAACAGGTCGGACACGGGTTCCAACACGGCCGTGTGTCAGGTCGTGTGGACGGTTCCTAGGCGGTTCCCCACGAGCAGGCATGTCTGGGAGTGGGTCGTGTCAGATGACACGGGTACGGACACGGCCGTGTTGTTCTTCACGTTCTTCAGACACGGGTTGGTCGGCAGTCGTGTTCAAATATGACACGGGTAGGCACACGGGCGTGTTCCTACCCATGTGAGTCTCTGTCTCCTGCGTCCAATTTTCTTCAGCTCCATGGTGCATAGGACACGGGTAGGCACACGATCGTGTGTCCACCTGTGTGCGCCAAATTTTTGTCCTGTCATCAGCCATGTTAACTCCGTGAACTCCTCTGTTTGCTCCAAGACTTTTAGTTCCACTGGTTAGCGCTACCTGCATATAAAAGTGAAGTAATAAATTAGATAACTCAATATAAGGAGTAACAAAGATCCTAATTGTGCTCTCCTAATCATGATAAAACAATTCTTTGACTTTTCTCGTGAAATTACTACAAAATGAGGTAGGAATAGTAGACATGATTGCAATTATGATAGTAAAAAGCCTATCATAATCGCACTCATCAAATACCCCCAGACTTAGATGTTTGCTTGTCCCTAAGCAAACTAATTCAAAAACTTGGGTTACCATTAAATAATTTTGCCTCTGCACACTAGTTGCTATGAATTTAAGAGAACTTTTATGATGTAATCGCATAGGAAATAGTTTAGCAGGCTTTTCTAGATATAACGTAGTCTTAAAATTCTTCCAATATATCTGTTAACTATCTCTCACTCGTTTTTAGAAATAAGAGTATAGTCATCTATAACAAATATGAGGAGAAAATAACAATCTCTATAAGATACGTATTAGCATTTCAAAACTTATAAGTACCCATATTGACGGTCATAAGCTTACCCTTTTTACATCCTCTCCACGGCACTTAGTTAGACTCAGTAAGGTCGGATCCTTAGGACTTGTATGATGGTGTAGCCTTTTTGGCTTAGGATAGAAGATTATAGGCGAGGTAATCAAAGATAAATGCGATGGGTTTTCCACACCTAAATCACGATTGAGCCTTTTGTTGGTATATACCTTAACATACATCGGTGTTATAAAAGCACCCCCAGACTTTGAAATTAGCCTACTTCCCATATTTTTTATTTTTTTGAAAGATACTCCAAACTTTTTTGTTCTTAACCAAGGGACCATAGTAGGGATCATTCCGAGTGGGTGCAAATATACACACACTCAGGCCACATATCACTATGTCTTCTCTCTTTTTTTAGGCTTTGGGTTCATAGTAGGGATCATTCCAAGTGGGTGCAAGTGTACACACACTCAGGCCACATATTACTATGAACAAACTCATTCCAAGAAGGTCTCAATGATAGGTGTGCTAATATGTAAAGATTTGGCCTTGGTGAATTTTGGTGGTAGAGCATCAAAAGGATGGGGATTATGTTCAAGTTGGGTGTGCAAGTGTATCATGTTGAAGGTTTTGGGTTTACAAGGCTCAAGCTATCCAATAGGGGGCCTAAGTCATTTCCGCCCTTACTAATTAACCTATGTAATGTTTTAAGGATCGCTAGAGGATAAGTTCTGGACATCAATAGAGAGTATTTTTCATTTTGATTCCCTAATACCAGATTATAAAAAAATGTTACACTCATCGACTCACATTATTATAGATAAGTATGAGTCTACATCAATTCATTTTAATCAGCGTGCGAAGTTAAATTAAATAGTGATAATCCCAACTGAATGAATAATGAGGGCTTAAAAGAGTGGCAAAAGTAAAGAAATTTTTTTTCTTAGGGGGTATAACTAACTTGAGTGTTATGATAGCCAAATTATTATCAATTGTAACCATGTTCATCACAACAATTATAAAATGGAAGAAAGAACATCCACCCCCAGACTTAGAATTTGCAATGTCCTCATTGCAATGAAAAGTGCTGAAAAAGTAATTTCACTAAGAATAGTAAAAATAAACTGCTATCATCAAAATAGAAGAGTACATGAAGGAACCAGGAGCGGAAATGAAATCATATATAACATCTGCAATACTCTAATAGAAATAAAAAAATAATACAATACAATACAGAGATACATGTCAAAAGTAAGGTTGCTGGTCGGTCTGGTCGTCTGAGAAGTGCGGCTGGCTAGGAGCTGTCGGCTGGCTAGGAGCGATCCCTAGGTGGTCTCTGATCTGGATGAGGAGGGTCTCGATCCACTGCTGCGACTCCTCAATATGTTGTAGGCGCGACGAGAGCTCGGTGTCGAAGAACTATCAAAAGTACCGCGAATACCGTGAATGAGGTGGAGGGGGTGCAGTAGAAGACTCACCATGAGCATAAGTGGAATGGGGCGGAGGTACCAAAGGCACATCGAGGTCAGGATCCACCTCGTCATCACTATCATCCTGTACTTGCGGCCCACACCTCGCAATAGCATATATGACACCTCCCTGGCCCTGACGGGCGGTGACGAGACGGAGGGAGCGAAGACTGGCCATCGTGATGGGCACGGTCTTCGCGACCACTGTCATCTGGGGGAGGGCTGAGAATATGCCCATGTTCGTCACCAGGCGAGTGATGTAGGGTCCTACACAAAAAGACCCTATGCGGGGGGTGTCGGCCTGGTGGAGGATGAACTGGGCGAGAAGGAAATCGAGGTGCAGAGGATAACATGAAGACATGCTGTAGAGGTACAGTAGGTCCTGTCGACTGACAACACCGGAGCTTTCTCCCCGGCCGCTCAATGTGTGGCTAAGGAGGTGGTGTATGAAATGGAGGGCGGGTGAAATCAACTTAGAGGCCTTAGATCGCTTCGCCTCATAGGTGCTTGTATCAAAAGAAAGCTGGCACCAGATACCGCCGGCCATATCGCGAGAGGGGAGGTCGAACTGGAGCTCGGAGTAGGCGGCACTAAAGAGGAATGAATCCTCATACACCCCTAGATACTGGGTGAACTGGAGCATGGTGAGTGTATAAAAGGTGCCGCCCACTCGAAACGACATTACCCCCTCGGGCGCGTGCGGCGTATCAATGAAGTTAGGCCGAAAATTTAAATAAAACGAGGACATGAACTCTAACGTGAGTTCCTTAAAACCTAACTCCTCTATGGCGAAAAATCGCTCCCAACCCATTACAGAGATTAATGCCCTGACATCCCCAGCTAAATTTATTTCTTCAAGCACACTCCAATAAATCGTGCGAATATCTTGAAATTTCTTTGATTGTAGGCGTTTGAAGCGGGTGGTGTGCGCTGGATCAGTGAATACTAGCGGAGCAGCGGCATCACACCTCTCCGTTGACACTTGCAGCTCCGGTCGGCGATGGCGACCGCCTTGGCTTCTTCCGGACGACATGATCAAGGAGGGAAGATTGAGTAGAGGATGCGAGATTTGGAGACAAAAACTCCAACTGGAGCTCGAACTGCGGAGAGAAATGGTGCTGGGTGTGGAGAAATTGGTGCCAGGAAGAAGATGACACGGCCCCCTATTTAAAGGTTCGAACACGGGTGCGCACACGGGCGTGTGTGTACCCGTGTCGAGGAATCTTGGCCTCGTGAAACACGGGTTGTGGGGGGTCGTGCGGTGAAACTGGCAGGGGACAGCGCGGCAGGTGGACACGGGCCACGACACGGTCGTGTGTGGACCCATGTATGAGCTGGCACGACGTATTAACAGCACACGGGTTGGTTGGTGACAGGCGACACGGCTGTGTGTCATCCGACATGGGCGTGTCGGATGTCTCGACACAGCGGGCTCGACGATCGTCGAGCGAAGAGACACGGCTAGACACACGGGTTGGTGTGAACCCGTGTTGTTCTCGGGAAGAAATCGCCCTTTTTCGGAATTAATTCACACGGCTGGGCTTGAGGCTGTGTCGCTTACACGGCCACCCACACGGGCGTGTGGGGACCCGTATGCTCCTCCAAAATTGCATTCCTCCTAAAAAAAAAGTTTTTTACATAGTTTTTTTTCATTAAATTTTTTTCATTAAATTTTACTAGACTTATACTAAAAAAATTTTATAAATTAGAAACACTTACTATAGTTATTACTTTAACATAAACCTAATCTAGATGGAGGCAGGTCTCTAAACGAGTGAAGTCTCTAGGAAGCTCACCATAATAAGGCTTAAGTCGGTGTCCATTAACCTTAAAATCTCCCTTTTCAGGGTGAGTTAGCTCGACTGTACCGTAGGGAAAGACTTCTTTAACCTTAAAGGGTCCGGACCACTTAGACCATAATTTCCAAGGGAATAAACGCAGTCTGGAATTAAAAAGGAGGACTTGGTCACCTTTTTGGAATGTCTTGGGTTTGCGAAGGTGACGGTCATGAAATAGCTTGGTCTTCTCCTTATAAATTCTGGAGTTCTCATAGGTCATAGTTCTCCACTCATCTAATTCGTTAAGTTGAAGCTTCCGTTTCTCCCCTATAGAACTAGTGTCAAAATTCAAAGAACGTATTGCCCAATACGACTTATACTCTAATTCTATAGGTAGGTGACAAGATTTACCATAGACTAATCTAAAGGGGGTGGTCCCTATAGGTGTTTTGAAGGCGGTCCTATAAGCCCACAAACAATCGTTAAGTTTCCTAGACCACTGCTTCCTATTCCCTTCTACAGATTTTTCTAGGATCCTCTTAAGTTCTCTATTGGATACTTCAACTTGACCACTAGTTTGTGGATGATAAGGAGTGGTTATCCTATGTGTAACTCCATATTTTTCTAATACTTTATTTTGCCGTAAATTACAGAAATGTGAACCCCTATCGCTAATAAGTGCACGTGATGTGCCAAATCGTACAAATAAGGATTTTAAAAATCGGATTACTACCATACTATCATTAGTAGGCAAAGCTTGTGCTTCAACCCACTTCGATACATAATCTACAGCTACTAAAATATATTTATTCCCAAAGGAAACTGGAAATGGACCCATAAAATCAATACCACACACATCAAATACTTCACATTCAAGAATAAAGTTTTGTGGCATTTCATGTAATTTAGAAATATTACCTGCTTTCTGACAAGAATCACATCAAAGCACATACCTTTGGGCATCCCTGAATAGAAGGGGCCAATAAAAACCAGAATCAAGAACCTTTTTCGCAGAGCGATTCGCTCCATAGTGACCACCAGCAGGGCCTGAATGACACTGCCCCAAAATCTTCCAACCCTCCTCCGCTGATACACACCTTCGTATAACAGAATCTGCACATATCCGAAAAAGAAATGGGTCCTCCCAAAAGTAATATTTCAAATCAGAGAAAAATTTCTTTTTCTGCTGATATGAAAAATCTTTTGGAAGGACCTTAGCCACAAGATAGTTTGCATAATCTGCAAACCATAGATAATCAAGTTGGATATTTGTAGATATGGCAAATAGTGATTCCTCAGGAAATGTATCAAAAATTTCAGATTCATCTAACATTGATCGTAGTGGATTTTCTAAACGTGAAAGATGATTTGCCGCTAAGTTTTCCGCTCCTCGTTTATCCCTAATTTCTAAATCAAATTCTTGCAACAGAAGAACCCAACGGATTAAACGAGGTTTTGCTTCCGCTTTGGCTAGCAAATATCTAAGGGCAGAGTGATCCGTGTAAACTACCACTTTGGACAATGTTAAATATGCTCTAAATTTATCAAAGGTGAATACCACTGCTAGGAGTTCCTTTTTGGTAGTTGTATAATTCTCTTGTGCATTATTAAGTGTTTTCCTAGCATAATATATAGGGTGAAAATGTTTGTTTCGGCGTTGTCCTAAAACAGCCCCTACCGCAAAACTACTAGCGTCACACATGATCTCAAATGGTTGACTAAAATCGGGTGCGATCATAATAGGAGAATTAATTAATTTCTCTTTTAAGAACTCAAAGGCATGTAGACATTCTTGTTCAAAAATAAAAGGTGTGTCTTTTCTAAAAGTCTTGTAAGTGGTTTAGCTATTTTAGAGAAGTATTTAATAAACAGGCGGTAAAATCTCGCGTGTCCTCAGAAACTTCTCACTGCCTTAATGAAGGTTGGTGGTGGTAATTTCTCTATGGTCTCTATTTTTGCTCTATCAACTTGGATTCCGTGACTTGAGATTTTATGGCCAAGTACTAACCCTTCTTGTACCATGAAATGACACTTCTCCCAACTAAGCACTAGGTTCGTCTCCTCACATCTCCTAAGAACTTTCTCTAAATTATTCAAACATAGATCAAATGAGTCGCCAAAAAATAGAAAAATCATCCATGAACACTTCCATGATATCTTCAACATACTCGTTAAAGATGGCTCGCATGCACCCTTGAAACGTGGCGGGTGCATTACATAACCCGAAAGGCATACGTCTATAGGCAAAAGTACCGAATGTGCAAGTAAATGTTGTTTTCTATTGATCTTCTGGTGCTATAGGAATTTGGAAGTATCCAGAAAGTCCATCTAGAAAACAATAATAAGAATGTCCTGATAAGCATTCTAATATCTGGTCAATGAAAGGAAGAGGGAAATGGTCTTTCCTAGTGGCATCATTTAATTTCATATAGTCTATACAGACACGCCAACCTGTTACCGTTCGCGTTGGAATTAATTCATTTCTATCATTTGCTACTACTGTCAGGCCACCCTTCTTAGAAACTACTTGGACAGGACTAACCCATGAACTATTCGAAATAGGATATATAATACCAGCATCTAATAACTTAACAATCTCAGCCTTAACTATCTCTTTCATATTAGAATTTAGTCTACGTTGCGGTTGAATAGAAGACTTATAGTTTTCTTCCGAAAGGATTTTATGAGTGCAAAAACTAGGATTAATACCCTTTATATCAGATATTTGTCATGCTATTGCACCTTTATATTTCTTCAACACAGTTATTAATTTAGTCTTTTCAATGTTTGAAAGATTAGAAGATATAATAACTGGGTAAGAAGAATTAGTTCCTAAGAAAGCATACTCAAGATGATCCAGTAATTTTTTAAGTTCTACTATTGGTGGATTCTTAGTATTATTCTTAAGAGTTTCATAATCTCCTTGAGTAATCAAACTATATTCAGTCGTTTTATTCATTGCAACACTATTATCTAGAAAAAATAAATGTTCCGTAATGTCTTTATTTTTTTCTTCTACTAGAAAACAGTTAGTAATACAAATTTCTAAAGAATCTCTATAATAAAAATTAGAATTTATGGAAGTCATAAAGTCATCAAGACCATGCGAAAAATAGCAATAATTATCATTATCTAAACATTGTTTCATAATATTGCCAATTTGAAAAGTGACTTCATCTTCCCCTACTCGCAAGACTAATTTACCATCAAAAACATCAATAAGTGCTCTAGATGTTGCTAAAAATGGACGACCTAGTATGTGTTGAAGTTGGTGACCGGACGGTCTGGCGGTCTGTCTTGGCGGGTTGAAGACCGCACGGTCTGGCGGTTTGTCTCAGCCGGCTTGGAGACCGGGCGGTCTGGCGGTCTACCCTGGCAATCTCTCTTTCTCTCTGGTGGTAGCCGTGCGGTTAGCCCTTCTGTCTAACCGCGTGGCTTGTGTGATTTGTTTTGTATAGTCCGCTTAGTCCTGTAAATTTTTAGTCCCACATCTCTTATTTGTATTCTCTCATCTCTCCTCCATTCTATATAAGGGAGGGCATACCTTTGTAATAGATACCTTTTTCGGATAATAAAATTTTAGTTAAAACCATTTCGGTTTGTTTTCTGTTCGGTTTTTAACATGGTATCAGAGCACACGGTCTTTTCCTCCTGATTGTGTGCGCTCTCTGATTCTCGCGGCTTGCCTTCTCTTCTTCCGCTGCCCTATTCGCGCGGCTTGTTTCTCCTTGGTTCTCTTCTACTGCTACTATTCGTCGCCGCGACCTGTTGGTTGTCGTCGCGCCCCTGGTTCCTTCTTGCCTCTCCGGCTTCCTAGTCATTGCGGCCTGTTTCTGTTCGCCCGGCTTGCGACTTGTTGTCGTCGCTGCTTCTTGCTTCCTCTCCTCTTCTGTTCGCTCGGCCTTTTCAGTCCGCGCGACCTCTTCCCCTTTATCTTTTTTGGATAATACAATTTCAATTATTCAAAAGTCTATCCGTTTGTTCTTGCTTGTTCGCTATTCTTTTTTTTTGCGACCTGTTTGCGCGATCTCCTCTATTCGCCGCGCTCTACTTCTTGTTGCCTTCTACCCGCTCCTGCTTGCTAGTCGCCCCAGCCTCATATTTCGCCGTGCGACTTGTTCTCCTCTGTTCGCCCGACTTTTTCAAGCCGTGCGACTTCTTTCCCTCTGCTTTGCTCTGCTTCTTGGTAGAGGCCTTCCTAGCCGCACGACCTGTTTTTCTGTTCGCCCGGCTTGGTGCTCTTTTCTCTTCTTCGCTTCACCGTTCGGCTTCTTTCTCTTCTCGCGGCTTGTTCTTATCGCCGCGGTTTGCTCCTCTCTTGCTTCCATGGCTTTCCCCTCCTCCAGCCTGTCCGCCTCCGTGGTCACCTCTTGTGGATCGTTATAAGGCTCGCCTGGTTGCCAAGGGTTTTACCCAAACTTATGACATTGATTACTTTGACACTTTCTCTCCAGTGGCTCGTCTCAGCACTATTAGGGTTCTTCTCTCTGTGGCTGTCAACAGGGATTGGCCCATCTCGCAGCTAGATGTTAAGAATGCCTTCCTCTATGGTGATCTGTAGGAAGATGTTTACATGGAGCAACCTCCTGGGTATGTTGCTCAGGGGGAGACACGGGTATGCCGGCTAAAGAAGGCTATATATGGCCTCAAGCAGAGTCCTCGTGCCTGGTTTGACAAGTTCATTGGCATTGTTGCGGCCATTGGTTTTACAAGAAGCTCAGCAGATCACTCCTTGTTTGTTCGGAAAACCACCTCTGGTCTTGTTGTTCTTGCGGTTTATGTTGATGACATTCTTCTTACTGGCGATGACCAGGATGGGGTATTGATGACCAAGAAACACCTTCGTCAACATCTGGACACAAAGGATATGGGCTCCCCGAAATACTTTCTGGGGATTGAAATCTCTAGAAAGCCCAACGTCATGGTCCTTTCCCAACGGAAATATGCTCTTGATCTTTTAAAGGAGGCAGGACTGACTGGTGCTAAACCTGCACGTTGTCCTATGGCTGCTGGAGAAGACAAAACTGGGACAGATGACTCGCCTCTTCTCTCCGATCTTATGAGATACCGGCGTCTGGTGGGCAAGCTCATATATCTCACGGTAACCAGACCTGACATCTCTTATGCTGTTGACAAGGTGAGCCAGTTCATGCAAGCTCCGAGGGAGTGTCATCTACAATCTGCTCTGAGGATATTAGAGTATATTAAAGCTGCTCCAGGGAAAGGACTCCTATTTCAGAAGAATGGTCACCTAAGGGTTGAAGCTTACTCTGATTCAAGCTATGCGGATGACAAAGGGAACCGCAAATCGACATCAGGTTTCTGCACGTTTGTTAGAGGCAATCTTGTGAGTTGGAAGAGCAAGAAACAGTATATAGTTTCCAGGTCTAGTGCAGAGGCGGAATATCGCAGCATGGCATCGACTACATGTGAGTTGAAGTGGTTGCGGGCTCTCATGCTTGACTTAGGAGAGGTTTATAACTATCCTCTTCCTATGTTCTATGACAATAAGGCCGCGATATACATTTCAAAAAATCCGGTCTTTCATGAGAGAACAAAACACATAGAAGTCGACTGTCATTTTATTCGGGAAGAAATATTGAAGAAACAGATTTGCACTCCATTTGTCACTTCCGACAACGAGTTGGCAGATGTCTTCACCAAGCCGGTGTCCGCTTCCTTTTTCCACATCTGCGACAAGCTGTGTATGATCGATATATATGCTCCAGCTTGAGGGGGAGTGTTGAAGTTGGTGACCGGGCGGTCTGGCGGTCTGGCGGTCTGTCTTGGCGGGTTGAAGACCGCGCGGTCTGGCGGTTTGTCTCAGCCGGCTTGGAGACCGGGCGGTCTGGCGGTCTACCCTGACAATCTCTCTTTCTCTCTGGTGGTAGCCGTACGGTTAGCCCTTCTGTCTAACCGTGCGGCTTATGCGGTTTGTTTTGTATAGTCCGCTTAGTCCTGAAAATTTTTAGTCCCACATCTCTTATTTGTATTCTCTCATCTCTCCTCCATTCTATATAAGGGAGGGCATACCTTTGTAATAGATACCTTTTTCGAATAATAAAGTTTCAGTTAAAACCATTTTGATTTGTTTTCTGTTCGGTTTTTAACAGTATGAGTGGTACTTCGATATTTTCATTCATATCTAGAATTACAAAATCAGCAGGAAATATAAACTTATCTACCTTAACCAATACATCCTCTACTATTCCTCTAGGATACTTAACCGATCGATCCGCTAATTGCATACTCATTCTAGTCGGGCTAAGTTCTCCTAGGCCTAGTTTCAGATATAGTTTATAAGTCATTAAATTTATACTTGCTCCTAAATCTGCTAAAGCTTTATGGACTTGTAAATCTCTGATTAAGCATGGAATTGAAAATGAACCGGGATCCTTAAGTTTTTATGGTAATTTATTTTGCAAAATAGCGGAACATTCTTCACTAAGTGTTACTAACGGTAATTCCTCTATTTTCTTTTTATTAGAAATTAAATCCTTAAGAAATTTAGCATACTTAGGCATTTGAATAATTTCAGAAAAAGTTAAATTGACATGTAATTTTCTTAAACATGGATAAAAATTTACCATACTGCGCATCCATGCGCTCCTTGTTAAGCTTTGCTGAGTATGGTATTGCTGGTTGGTACTCCATCAGTTGCACGTTCATCTCGCTTGATCCTTCGCCGCTAGACTCCATTTAGGGTGCTTCCTTCGCAGGCCTTGGGTCTTGTAACTCCTTTCCGCTCCTCAATTGAACGGTTTTTGCATGCTCCCTTGGATTTATCTCAGTGTTCCCCGGAAGTGTTCCTTGCTTCCTTTCAGAAACCATCCTTGCAAGCTGACCAATCTAATTCTCCAAGTTCCGAATTGAACCCTCTTGATTCCGGAAGGCAACATCGGTAGTTTGCATGAACTTGGTAAGCACATCTTCCAATGTAGGCTTCCTTGGTTCCGGCTGTAGTTGTTGTCCAAATATGGGTTGCTTCCCTTGATTTCCTTGTCCTCCCCAAGAGAAATTGGGATGGTTTCTCCATCCAGGATTATATGTAGAACTATATGGTTTGTTGGCTTGATTGAAAGGAGGTCTAATATTGTTGCCCATATAGTCAACATGCTCTTGAACTTGAGGTTCACAACCAGGCATTCCACTGCATGATGGGTCCCATTGTTGCGGTGCCATGGAGGGTGATGCTAAGGCAAGGTTGTCCATCTTTTGGTGAAGCTTCTCCACTTGAATAGCTAAGGCGGTGACGACATCTACTTCATAAATTCCTGCGGGCTTGCTAGGCTTTTGTCTTACGGTAGTCCATTGGTAATTATTCATAGCCATATCTTCAATCAACTGCTGAGCCGCTTCAGGTGTCTTGTTGTTCAAAGTGCCTCCACTAGCCGCATCAATCATATGTTTAGTGACCGGATTTAGACCATTGTAGAAGGTCTAAATCTGAAACCATGAAGGTAGAGCATGGTGGGGACATCTCCTCAAAAGGTCTTTGAATCGTTCCCAGGTGTCGTACAACGATTCAGATTCCATTTGAATAAACGTAGAAATGTCATTCCTTAACTTCGCAGTCTTTGCCGGTGGGAAATACTTCATCAGAAACTTTTCAACCATCATGTCCCAAGTAGTAATCGACCCTCTAGGTAGTGAGTTCAACTACTGCTTCGCCTTATGCCTTAAAGAAAATGGAAACAATCTCAATCGAATGGCATCGTTGGAAACACCATTAATCTTGAATGTGTCACATATCTCCAGGAATCCGGCCAAGTGGGTGTTAGGATCCTCATCTTGCAAGCCATCATATTGGACATACTGTTGAACCATTTGTATCACACTAGGATTCAATTCAAAATTATTGGTAGCTATCGGTGGTCTAACGATGCTCGACCCGGTTACTTGGAGATTAGGTCTAGCAAAGTCAGACATGGTTTGCTCATTTTGGTTGGCTATGGTGTCTAGGTTTTCCAGATGATTCTCTCCTTGGTTCACTGTCTCCTCTTCTGATAGTCCGTTTGAAATATCTGTGGTATTAATTCTCACGTCCCTTAGGTTAGTGTTATGGATAAGTCATTCTGGGTCAGGATGAAATGATGCTAGCCCAGAATTTCTGCCCCTGGTCATAAACTAACAGACTACAAAACAGAGATTAAGCGATATAATTATTCAAATACTAATTTACAATTATTTATTACTAAACAAAAACTGGTAAATTAATAAAATTTTGACTTTCGAAATATTGAAAACGTCCCCGGCAACGGCGCCAAAAACTTGATGATTGCTTTGCTAACAAGTAATAACTCAATGCGATTTCATTCTACATTCTAGTATAATTATGTAGATGGGCATAAGCTAGATTGAATTAACATTCAAGCAAGTGCACCTATCAATTATAGTACAGGAGAAATCTACATCTCGTGTCGTATTCCACAGGGCCATTTCAAGTATTCATACTCATCCTCACTCTATTATCGTACCTATAAGTAAAATTGATTTCTAACCTAAATTAACTTAACTATTACTATTGGATAAATCAGCATTGGAAGATTGAACATGATAATAACCCGAACGCTTATGAGCAATTACATGAAAATATTCATTCATTCACTCAATTCCATTTAATCATGAAAGCATAAGACTATCAAATTTGTTGAATTGTAAAGGGTAAATATTTATCAAATTCTCTCTCGAGCAATTCAAATTCTAAATCTAAGTTAGTAAATTTTCTCTCGAACAATTTACCATACCCAAATTTGCATTGAATAAAATACCCTATCTATTACATAAACCCATGAAATCCTATCTCTAAAATATCATGAATTCATTTATTCGTATTCCAATTATCCAAATAACATATCTCTCGATCATGAACTTCGAATTATAAAGAGATCTCACACCAAACTATGAACATGTAAATTTCATCACAAACATCTAATTTTTCAATTTAGAGATTTGCAATTCATGTAAGACAAATAAGAAATTCATAATTAGGATTAAGATCTTTGTTTGTAAACTCATATATGAATAAAATACTACAAATTTGATGTAAACCATGCGAGACATGATTAACAAATTATTCAAATATAAGTTCATGCAAATTAAAACAATAAACAAAGTTGAATCACCAAGAGAAAGGAAAGATTAAAAGGGATTAATGAATAGATAAAATACATACAAAATACCCTTCAATCCTCCTTCTCTTGGATGCTCCACTTCGGGCTTCAGCATTTCTCCAATTCCAGAATGATCCAAAAGTTCCCCACTAATTTTTCTATAGGAAATATATAGTCCCTTTGCAAACAGGTCGGACACGGGTTCCAACACGGCCGTGTGTCAGGCCGTGTGGACAGTTCCTAGGCGGTTCCCCACGAGCAGGCATGTCTGGGAGTGGGCCGTGTCAGATGACACGGGTACGAACACGGCCGTGTTGTTCTTCACATTCTTCAGACACGGGTTGGTCGGCAGTCATGTTCAAATATGACACGGGTAGGCACACGGGCGTGTTCCTGCCCGTGTGAGTCTCTGTCTCCTGCGTCCAATTTTCTTCAGCTTCAGGGTGCATAGGACACGGGTAGGCACACGGCCATGTGTCCACCCGTGTGCGCCAAATTTTTGTCCTGTCATCAGCCATGTTGACTCCGTGAACTCCTCTGTTTGCTCCAAGACTTTTAGTTCCACTGGTTAGCGCTACCTGCATATAAAAGTGAAGTAATAAATTAGATAACTCAATATAAGGAGTAACAAAGATCCTAACTGTGCTCTCATAATCATGATAAAATAATTCTTTGACTTTTCTCGCGAAATTACCACACAATGAGGTAGGAATAGCAGTCATGATTACAATTATGATAGTAAAAAGTCTATCATAATCGCACTCATCACCTGGATACTGGATCTCCGAGATAAAACCTGCCTCCAGCAGCTTCTCTACCTCCTCCCTAATCGGCTCGGCCAGCATGGCGGCGCTCTTCCTCTGCTTCTGCTGAACTGGGGCCACCACGGGATCCAGGTTGAGGCGATGACAAGCAATATCGGCGTCCACCCCTGGCATCTCGGCGATGCTCCATGCGAAGACATCAACGTTGTCCTGCAGGCAGCCAGCTATCTCTATCTTCCCTCCAAGAGGCAGGGATCCTCCAATCTTCAGCAACCCTGGCTCTCCTCCTCGAGAGATCACCTCTATCTCCTCTACCTCATCAGCATCACACAGCCCTTTCTCCTTCTCCAGCAACTCTTCCAGCTTCTCCGCGTCACCCATCCAGCTGATGGTGCTGACGGCATTCAAGTAGCACTCCCTGGAAGCCTTGGGATCTCCCCTGATCCTGATCTGAACATCTTTGCTGCAGTACTTCAGGAACTGGTGATACGACGATGGAATGGCCCTGAAATAGTTGATGAGGGGTCGCCCAAAGATGGCGTTGTAACCGCTTGGCGTGTCGACGATGATGAAGCGGCATCAGATTGACGTCCTGCCGAGCGTAACCAGCAGCTCCACTTCTCCCTCCACCTCTTTCTTCTCTCATGAGAAGCCAAAGAGCAATCCATCTGCAGCTTGGACCCGGGACGCTTCCACCTGAAGCCCGATGAAGGTTCTTTTGAAGATGACATTCATCGAGCTACCATTGTCCGCGAGGATTCGGTCGACGGTGAAGTCCTCGATGGCGGCTTGAATGACCAAAGCGTCATGGAAGGGGTTCTCATTCCCCAACATATCTTCCTCCAAGAAGGTGATCTCCTCTAATGGCGGTGGGGTCTGTGACGTCGAGGCGACGTTCTTCCGATAGATTTGGTGGAGACTCCCCTTGCAGGAAGCTCCCAGCCTACATGCCCAACTCCTGGGCCATGTATCACTTCCCTGCGACCTCCCAGGTCGACTCGGTCCTCATTCCTCCTCCTCGCCGGAGCTTGGAATGCCACCTGCCCCACCGGGACATACTGCCTCTACTGCTCTCTTTTTGCCGCTCCCGCCTCCAGCCTCCTCCTTGCTTCCCAAAACTCATGGCAAGCCAAGGTCCCGTGCCCCTCTACCTGATGAATATCGCAGTAAAGGGGAATCTCTGCCTCCTGGCACATCGCTCACTGCTCCCTCCGGCGCCGCTTGTTGTCTTGGCGAGCGATGGACATTGTCTCCCTTCTTCCTCCTCCTCGGCCTCCCTCCTGTCGATTTTCATTCCTCCTCTATTCTTGGTACTGCTGCCTTGTTGGTCTCCATTGGGGGAGATTCTCTGGATACTGGAATCGTCTTTCCCCCCTTCCTTCTTCCCGAGCTTCCGCTGGTCTTCTCTCTTCTTGCCTTCGAGGCCTCTCCTGCCTCCTCTCTTCAACCCTCCTAGGTTCTTCCTTCTTCCTTCTCTCCTCTCTCCTTAGTTTTTCCTTCTTCCTCTCCTCTCGCCTTTCCGGCGTCCTCCTTGAATTCTACCCCGAAGGTCCTGCTCTCCCCCTCTCCGTCGCAATCTCACCATCCAGCCTCGCCAGAAAATCCTTGTTCTTCTCCTCTCCCCAAACAAAAGTGTTCGCCTTCTCTATCATGTCTTCGAAAGATCTCGGGGGATTGGACCCCATCTCCAGACTGAACAAACCTTGCTTCAACCCGAACTTCAGGGCCACCATCAAGGTAAAGCTGTCCACTTCTTCCACCTCCAAAATCTCCTCCTGAAAGCGGTCGATGTAATGACCCAAACTCTCATGCTGCCCTTGGACGATTTTGAAGAGCGCCTGACCCCTCCATTGATCCCTGAAACCTTCTGGAACTGGAGCGGTAAGGATCTCGTCACAGAAGGGGCTCCTCCCTCCCTGGCGGTGACGAGTTTCATCCTCGCTGGAGACGTCGTACTCGCCATAATGCCGAGTATCCATGCACCTCGCCGGCGATATTGGATCCCGAAAACGGACCCCCTGGCTACTCGTCGGGTAATGACGCGACTGTATCGGTCGCTCTTCCCTCGCCCAAGCAGGCTCCTTTCCAGCTCGCCTCGGCGGCGCTTCCTCTTCTAGCGGCGTCAGGCGACGGGGAGAAGTCGTCGTGACCTCTGGTCGCTGAGCGAAACCGACGAGAATGGTTTGCTCGATCTTCCTCGCGAACTCTTCGAATGCGGCCACTGTTACAAACTTGCCACCTCACACGGCGTCTCCTCCTACTGCTGAGTTGCCGACCAACTCTCCTTGCTCGCCACCAATGACCATCTCACTCAACTTCCAAACTTTCCTCCTTGGCTGCGATCCACGCTCACCACACCAAGTTTTGAAGCTAGGAAAAATCATAACCTCAGAATTCGGATCAAAGCCGCCTAAGGTTACCGGCTCAGAAGCTAGATCAGATGGCTAGTGTGACTAGGATGAAGAATCAGGTCAAACAGGACCCTAGATGTTGCGGCAGGAAGGTTCCACCACGTACCCGGATGCTCGAAAGGAGCAGCCCCTTCTCAACCAAAGATGGCCGAACTGGGTACGAGGGAAGCTAGCTGGCGAAGTCGCAAGGTCGCGAGTTGTTATCTAAGGAAAAGGAAATCCAAAGACACAGCTAGTATCTCGAAAACGAAGCGCTCGAGTATCCTGCCGAGGATTTCCAGTACCTCACCTTGTACCCCTGGGGTCCTATTTATAGGCAAAACCAAGGAAGGGGGGGCATATTTATACCCCACCCCCTGGCGACTAGGCGACTTCCAGAGGAACACGCACAGGATGGGCGAGTATCTCGCCGAGTCGCCTACCTGGAGAGTATGCGAGGGGAGCTCGCCTATACTCACTCAGGCCTTCCGCGATATTGTATTCTGCCTTTGACTCCTGTCTTGACTTGTTGACCTTGACTTCCGCTGACCTAGCTGTGGTAGGACCCACTCTCGACGAATACGGATTGTACACGCGGCTTCGGCAGTCTTGGTGGATTTAGCTGACAAGTAGGCGGCTTGTGCGATTACTAGAATCAGTCTGCGGGGTTAACTTCTTGTTGTCATTTTTTTGGTATCCCAAGTACATTGTAAAAATCATGTCTTGAAATATATGCCTCAGCCTGTAATAGAAGTTAATTCCAATCGGAATATCTTGTACTACTGCTGCTATTGTCTTTCACTTGGCTTTGGTTGTGGTTGAGTGTTCATGCGAGCTCATTAACTCCTGCTTCAAAAATTTTTACAAATAAATCTTATTTTCACGTAGTTTTGAACACAAATCTTATTTAGTTATATGTTGTGCATGTTCAACAAGAAATATATAGAATATTATTATAAACATACTTTTTTGTTACAATATATAATGATAATCAAATATAATTTTCGTAAACAAATATTAGGTATTCAATTATCAATTCGGTTCTCGGGCAGCTAATCGTAAGAACCGAGAACCGACCCGAAAGGTTGGTTCTTGCCTTCTTAAGAACCATACCTGAGTCGAGAACTATTAGAACCGTCTTGAATTGATCGGTTCGATTTCGGATTTGCTTTCTGTTCTTCGGTTCTTTTTGCGCACTCATATCTCCAAGGCCATTGCACGACTGGTTCATCTTATATTTTCCATTAATTAGGGTTTTGAATGCTCTTCTATCAAGCTAATTTTCTATTCTCTTTGATAGAAAATGAGATTTTAATCTCCGGAAAGCACTAATTTGCATGAATTCCTGGCCAATTAATTGTGAGGTTGGAGTTCAGATGGAACCATGACATTGTTTTTCCGTGGATTTCATATCTTACTTTGTATGCTTCATTGTTGAAATATAGCTCACATGTAGTCCGCTGGCACCACGGTCCAAACGGCGTCGCCGACCTTCGTCATCGTGAATGCGAGGTGGAAAAGTAATCGTCCCTCTCAAGCTGACCGCAAGTATTGTTGGCAAGCTTGCTTTCGTACACCTGTATTATTCCAGTGGGCTGATCATTGGCGTAATTCCTCCTCGACCGTTCCCTCCCGCTCTATGAGTTCTTCTGGCACGTCGTGATTCTTCTTAAATAAATTGACAAAAGGATTCTTCGGGTACGAATAGCTTCTTGGGGTATAATTATAATTCCAGAATTCAATTTACTCTTATGTTTGGATCCAATGGATTTTTAGCATATTATCAAGGTAGAGTTTGGATCTGATGGACTTTTAACATATCAGTCTCATTCAACACATCTAATTTATTCTTATGTAGCATGTGACTTGACCCTTATAATCATTTATCATTTTCTATTCCAAGGGAGTACTTCGGCCTTTTCAAGGTATTTGTGTGAATTTGTGCATTAATTCCTTTGTTATCGCTTCATGTTATAACATTCGTCAAAATGCATTCATTGGCGGGGTGTTTGCAAGAGATTGATTGATTAAGCTTAGTTCGTAGTAGAAAGAAATCATGTAAGAGCGTGTTTTGAACATTATGGCTCTTCTTGCTTCTAACAGGTGATGAATATTCTTGCATTTAGCTATCCCATTTTGTGGTGGAGTGTAAGCATATGATGCTCGAAGAATGATACAATTAGAAGCCAACAACAACAACACCAAGACTTTATCCCACTATAGTGGGGTCGGCTATATGAATCCTTTGTCACCATTGTGCTCTATCTTATGTCATAATCTCACTAATGTCTAAGTGCATCATGTCTTTCCTTATAGTTTCATTCCAAGTCTTTATTTGTCTACCCCTCCCTTGTTTAACATGCCTAGTGACTAGACTCTCACAATGCCTAATAATCAGAAGCCAACAAAGGGAATATTGATATGTTGCCAACAACTTTATGCAAAAAATTTGGAGATATAAATAGGTGGCACTAGGGCTCCGTTTGGCACGGTGGTAGCGGTCGTGGGTGCGGTGGTTATGAACCATCATTCGTGAACGTCTGACCTCACCTAAGGAATTTCATTCATTTTTATGATCAAAAGTGATTTTTTCTATGACGGTGGCAGTCATAACCGTTGTCGTGCCAAACATATATTCTATGATGGTGATGTTTTTGTCCAAACTCGCCGGAGCAAAAATGCCACATCAAACGAAGCGTAGGTTAGGATGTAAAAGAAGTGATGATGGATATGGTAGTTGTGGAAGTTGTAGTGCATATCATTTCGTCTATTTTCACTCTCACAACAGGTGTACATGATGAATTTTCTATGAGTGATAGTCATACGGTCATACCGATAACGCTGACGTTGGTAACAAGATACCCTGGAGGTTCGCTGGCCATTGAGGTCCGTCCGAAACTGGAGGTAATCTTAGGAATGAACATCAAAAACAACGATGAAAAAACAACAAGAAAAGAAGTAAAAACACAGAGATTTACGTGATTCAACAATCTGCCTACTCCAATGCCGCACTAGAGTTTCTTCCTATATTTTTCAGTTACAGAGCGAGATGCAAAACGAATCCCTTTTATACTTGAAGTCTCACGAAGACCCACAAGACGCAGGCTAAAACATACCAAAATCTTTAGAATCCTAATCATTGAATCAGAGGTTTTTTAGTTAAATTCTCATTGATGTTGTCTTTTTTGTCATGATGTGGCTATGTCGGGACCCTAGTGTAATCAACGACGTGTGTGTCACCGTTTTTTGGATTTTTCTCTCCGTCGAGGAAGTCGATGAATTTGTAAAAGAACTGCGAGCTCATCAATTGCAATGACTTCTTCTATTACGCCCTTCGACTTTTCAATAGCTACATTGATACATATATATCAAAGCTTCGTATGTGATACAACCTATATCTCTCTTTATTGCTTTGTGCACCTTCGTCGTCCTCCCTAACCTAATCACCATGATCCCATCATCGAATAATCTGTCAGCTCAAATCAGAACTTCGACCCGAGCATAATCTTTCGGCGGATTATTAAATCAACATCTATTGATCATTTCAAATGCAATATGTTTTAAGTACTACTTTGTAAAGTTGATTATAGGCATAATGTTAAACCCGTAAACTGTATTTTTTTCTCTTATTCCTTGCATTTTGTTCTTGGAACGGCTCTCTTGCTCAAAAAGACATCCTATCACTTGGTCAAACCCGCCTCCATCTCTACGATGATGCACACAACTACACGACGCATACGCCTCCTACACCTCCATTGCGCATGCCATATCCCATCCATGCACTCATCCTCGCGTCCTCCGCCGCCGTCAACAATTTGCTCTTTCTTCACTTCCATTTATCCATGCAATGCAACTTTTTGCCAAACTTGTTACATGCAAAAAATAGAGCAAACTGAAGCCTAAACTATACATCATTGCTTTTGCTGATTGATTATTTCCTCACTATATAGTATTTAATTGCAGATGAGGCTGCAGGTTCTTCAGAGGAGGAACTCAGTGGTGGGGAGGTAGAAGTTCTGGGATCGCATTCGAAAGACGAAGAAAGAGATCTGAAGGAGAAGCTGCTGCGCAAATACAACAGATATTTGAGTAGTTTGAAGAAGGAATTTTCGAAGAAGAAGAAAGGGAAACTCCCCAGGGAGGCAAGGCAGATGCTCCTTGACTGGTGGACAGCTCACTACAAGTGGCCATATCCTACTGTAAGGCCTAAGCCATAATAATCATCATAATCTTCTCTATTTAAATTATTTTATCATTTTTTATTTTCCATTTCATATTTCAAATTCCAAACCTTTGTTAATTAAACTACTGCAACAAAGCATTGTGAAAGTGCAGCTAGATCTGGTATACTCTAGAGGGGGGTGAATAGAGTATATGATGCTTTGAAACCTTTTACAACAATTGTTGTAATAAGAGTGAGCAGGGAAGCAGTAATAAATCTAATCACAGAACTAAGTTAATGAAAAGCTAATCACAGAAAAATCAAGGCCAAAAACAAACATAAAGACAAGCAAAACCAGAAGACACAAGGAAATATAGTGGTTCCCCTAAACTTGGGTACATCCACTCTTCTACCACCCTAGGTAGGAATCCACTGCAGGATGAGTTGATCAGGTGTCCTGGGCACCAATGAGCTTTTGATAAGATGCTCAAAAACCAAATCAGATTTTTTGATCAGGTGTCTTGCCACCAATGAGCTTTTGACAAGGTGCTCAAAAACCAAGCTCAAACTTTTGAAGGGAGTTTGAGAAACCCTTTACAGAGAGGGGGTGAGAGAGTGATGTAAGTCTTCTCTTTCTCAAACAACTGAGAAGACTATGTGGATTGATGGTGTCAAAGCTCCCCCTGAATCCTTGAGATCTTCAGGAAAAGAAGCTTTGCTGAGGGTGATAGGCCTTCAAAGATTGAACTCCAGCAATAGATGATTTCAGCAATGACTGAAATGTTGAATGTCTGGAGTCTTGAAATATGTTGGCCTTGAACACTTTGGACAAGAGAGATCTGAAGATTTGAGAAAGCTTGATCTCCTTGGATGTGTGTTCTTGAGAATTCCTTGAGACAGAATATTTTGTTGAAGATTGTTGATTTCTGTCTATGTGTCTGTGTCTTGGAGATTCAAAAAAAATTCTTCTCTTTTATTCTCTGATACTGAACAAAAACATTCTCTAAGAAGAATAGCCGTTGGCCAGCATTAATTGCATCCTTAATTGTAAAATCTCTTCTGGAGGAAAGTCCATAGAAACATTCCTTGAAACTTGGTCCAGAAATGAATGAGAACGGCTAGGAAATCTTCAGAATTAATTGCAGAATAACTCCTTAACTGATTTGAATTTGAATCTAGAAACATCCTTGAAGTTATCTGAAAACGTCGAACTGAGCTCTGCTATCGTCGAACTGAGCTCAGCGATCTGGAAATATACAGCAGCAAAATATTGTCGATCTGAGCTCAAAGATCGTCGAACTGAGCTCAGAGATAGAAATCCAAAGCTGAGTCAAGATCATCGAACTGAGCTCACCGATTGTCGAATGGAGTTCGACGATATAATGAAGTTGAGCTCAGCGATCGTCGAATGGAGTTTGACGATCTGTCGAAGTTGAGCTAGACGATCGTCGATCGGAGTTCGACAAATCGTCGTGCTGAGCTCGACGATATGACTTAGTCTCCAAACAAAAAATCTTGGTCTCCAGGGCAGCTTCCAAACCTAGACTTCTAACCCTTAGACTCAATTCTAATTGACCTATTGAGCTATACATGAGGTCAAGCATTGATTCCTAGAGACATAGTGATCCTGACCCAAATTAGTAATAGGGTGTTCCAACACATTGTCTTCTAGATAACAACAATATTATAAGTAGTTGTTAGGGATTAAAGGAAATGAGGAGACAAAATAACACAATAAAGAAAAACTTTAATATTGATAATATTTTGCATCATAGACGTAAAATCCCTCATCCCGAGAATTGGGCATGGCTGAGGAGAGATTTTATGCTCAGGACCGTCATCTTACGATGATACCAACTACGAGATTGTTGCCACCACAAGACAGCGACCCTGCCGACAAACATGATCATTCACACAGCCAATAAAAGAAGAAGTAAGTTTACACATCACATCATAAATATAATAAACATCTAATCAAAAGATCCACATGATATAAATAAGAGAGTAATAGGGCTTATGCCTAGTACATATCCATCATAAATATCTCTCTCCCAAATGACAATGCGGAAGCTAAACCATATAACCATCAACCTGATGACGAGTAGTAGTAGTAGTGCGCAGCTCCGGCTCCTCTGATCCCGGTGTCTCAATCTCTGGCTCCGCCTGGTCGAACTGCGACGACGTCTCCACGTGTCCCTAAAATGATGTGGTCAAACGATCGTCAGTCAAAGTAGAATCAGCTGCTTCGTCCCCGCCTCACCCCTGCGACTCCTAGGCACTGCGCGGGAGGAGGAAAGTGGAGGACCAATAGTAGCAAAATGTACAAGCAGGTAACAATGACATAAATATATAATACTCTAGCAGTTATATATCAGTACGAGCAATAACAAAAATATAAAAGAGCAACAACTAGCATAGTATATAAGTACAGTAGTAGGAGCTAAGTAAAACTAGTAAAGTAAAGCAACAACACTACCATCACAGAAGTGTATCCAAACTTATATGAATGCTCATACAAACATATAAGTTAAGATTTCTGAAATAGTAACTCATTATATAAAAAGGCTCATACTAATTTATATGATGAGGATCTGCAAGTGTGTATGTCATGTCATGCAATGCAATGCAATGTTTATTATGTAACTCACACACACGACTTTGTGCACAAACCTTTTATGCATCCCCCCTTTTTTGGAGGTGGCCAACCTCTCAGGTACCAACCGTCGTGGCTCACGGTGGTAGTGGAGTGGGTGTCTTCACTCCTAGGCGGGCAAACACACTACCAGACTTAAACCTCTCGTACGCCACAACGCTAAGAACACAACAGCGGAGCCCTTGCGTACTCTTGCTGGCAACTGCCTGTCTTCTGTGGTCGGGTGTGCAATTAGGGTATATAGTCCTCAAGACCTCGGTATAAACATCCTACCGGTCTCCCCAAATATCTACACTCCACACCAGAGTCATCGTACTTCCGTCGGTGTGCCGACTGGACCAGTACTGAGTGACCCACCACATAAGCACAAACTAGGTATAACAATACCCTCCCGAGCCTTCAGCTCGCAAGACTAACCCGTCCTGATATTGACCAACAACTCGAGCCACCAGCTCGTAGGACCAGTAAGCCCTATATTTCTTCAACCCACACATGGGTGAGATCGCTATAACCTTTCTTAATCCTATCAGACTACTCTTGTCTAACTTCAAATTACTTAGCAATTTATGGTTAACCTTGGACTTCCTGGGATTTACCCTATGAAGGGCTCGCATCAGTACTAGGAACTATGATAGGATGAAGCTCATCGCTCCCTTTCTCAAGACACTTAGTAATGTTATGCTACCCTTAATCAAATCCACTCCCAGGGTTACTAAGTGTGTGATCTCTCCAACACATCAACTGCTGAAACACTCATTTTCCAAAATTGTTAAATGCAGACCATATGAACTTGTATGTGTGTATAAATAGGAATCCTCCAAATACTTGACCCTAGGCTCTAAAATTATTTTCTGTGACCTATCATGACATCTTAGACTTAATTCTAGAGATTTATAATTTTCCTAAAATAATCAACAATTATTATAATTTTCCCAAATTATTGATACATGTGATTTTGAACATGAAGTGTCACTTTCTATTATTAAACTAGCAAGATAAAATTATCTTAATATAACCTTGAGTAATAATGGCTCTGGACCAAATTTCATATCATTCCAATAATATTTGATATTTAATTTCTAATTATAAAAATCTGATCCACTAGGTCATGTTACACATGAAGTACTATAGATATTAATTAAATAATTCCAAAAAAATTACTGGAGGTTACAAATGGTAAAAAAAATTATTTATTCCAAATATATATAACTTTATAACTCAATTTAAGCATAATTATCTCAATAATATAGAAGGGGCAAAAATGGTAATTATAACTGCAACCATAAGATTATGACCTTCAAAAATTTTAATTAATTTATCCAGTGTTTATCATACTAAATAATTATTATTGACAAGGTTTCATAATTTTTGCAACTATTATAGTCACCCTAATTTCACTAATACACTCGCGTAACAAAATTAGTAATTAAATCATTTGTTAAGCAAATCAACTCCAAATATTCTACAACTTCATGAGTAGGTGTACTTTCACTAAATAAGTGCATGTATAAAAATTTACTGGATTTTACCTAGCCAATCTTGCTAAATTCACAAGATACACA
This sequence comes from Platanthera guangdongensis, assembly GCA_039583875.1. Lineage (NCBI taxonomy): Eukaryota > Viridiplantae > Streptophyta > Magnoliopsida > Asparagales > Orchidaceae > Platanthera > Platanthera guangdongensis. Next base: position 37,253,612 of record CM077162.1, on the reverse strand, counting down.
TTTTTTGACTAAATGCGCACCACATCACATACAACATGACAACTTGTAAGTGAGATCACGAACCTCATGGGTCCAAAAGATCCAAAATTTTTACCAGGGTCGTTTAACACCCTACTGAACCTCTCACCAAAATTTGGGGTTAAAATAAATATTTTTCACCAAAATATTTTAGTTTTATGAAAAATCACATTTTTCCTAACACTATAAGAAAATATTGTCCAAAGTTTTTTATTTTTGGACTGTAGGTGTATCTATGGTATATACATACCACCACCAAATTTCATGTCAATCTCGTTAGCCAATTAAAAGTTATTAAGGATATAATGGTTGTCCTAACCTAAGGATCAGTCCCACAAAAACTGTCATACCCCAGCTATAGTGCTCCAAATGTCCTGATTTAATTTTTAATTAGAGTAGACTCTCAGTACTACCTTTTTCATGTTGGGAACTTTTCATGGTTTCGCCCCGAAGGGCCTTATTTTTTGATTTAAAAGGGTGCACAGTAAAGGGGACAAATAATCATAATATTTTATAATATATCAGATCCAACGGCTGGAGGATCGTCTTCCTCCTCCAGCCGAAGACCATGATCCACCTGGCCTGGAAGGTTTTCCAGCGACTTTTGCCGGCAATCCAGCCCCCTCCCCGGCCGGCCACCACCACCACCTCCGTTGAGGTCGGGGCTATTGTCGAGAGGCGGCTGGCTCGGCCGTCGGAGGGGCGGTTTCTGGCGAACCCGGGAGGAAGCCCAAAGTTTTTTTCCATGGAATAAAAAATGGAAACCGATTCCTTTGAGCCCGATTTCATTCCCTATTGATCTAGGAAGTTAGCACAAGGGAAGAGGAGGAGAAGCATGCCTGATTCATGGCTTGGAGGCGGCTTTAGGTTCACTTGGCGACCCCATGGTGGTGCTTTTGGGTTCACTTGGCCCCTAATGACATTATAAGGCTAGGGGTGGAGTCGACTTTAGGTTTTGACGCCAATATGACCTCTTAGGGGAAGGTTTGACCTATATTGACCTAAGGTTGACTTGGTCAATTCGGCCCGCTAGATTGACCTAGCATTGAGTCCATTCATCCTTGCCTCTCTCTTAGGGTTAGCGAAGTGATAGTGAGTGTGAATTGACCTAGGTTGACTTGTGCACATTGGGGGGTGCACTTAGTCATTTCCCTAAGCTCAAGCTGAGCTAGGGGCACACTAGGGCCTCCATGCACCACTCAAGCCTAACCCTAATTTTAGGGGGCCTAGAAGTGTGGGGGGTTGTCACAACCCGCATTTTCTCAACGATAAAATCGTATCGGAGCAAGAGAAAACACGTGCCGTGATGCCACGTCGTGCAGGGGATAACTGTACACGCTCAGGCAAAACTCCAGACCCTAGATTTTTAAGGAAAATCGTTGATTAAATATGAAAGAAGATCAGTTATGATGAATGGTCGTATCCCTCGGCACGGTGGATCAGCTAGTCCACAGTTTAAATTATATCTAAACGCAGCAGCAAATACTTTGGTTCAATTAAGATGACACCCTAAATGAGCATAAGTGTCCTCGGGGGACGACTCATGGTATGCATGACTCTAAGGTGAGTATAGTATGTATGAAAGATAGTGTTGTACGCTGAGGAAAAATAGTGTCTTTGTTTTAGAAACATGCTAGGCATGAGGTACATATAATAATGCTTTTAAGTTTTAAAATATCTAACATGCAACCTAGCATAAATCCTTCCCAGAAGCAAGTAACCAACCACAAATAGGCAAAAACAGCATTTTAAATTCATACCCAGCATCGCAAGAAGCCACCAGTGGGCGTCAACAACCTGACACGAACCCACTGACGAGTATGCATGTCTATACAGAAAAGTAAAGAACTACCTCACAAAAATCGGGGATCAGCTATCTCAGCTACCCAAGAGGCCACCAACAAGCCCCTCCAAAAGAACTAGCCGCTGAACTGGCTAAACCTGGACCTGAGGCATTCAATAAAAGAACACCTCAGCAAGAAAATAATCAAAAGGGAAAAAATAGAGCAATAGATTAATGAGCAAATAAGAAGAAGGGTTTACCAACCCGGCAACAAACTGCTATAAGCAAAAGAAAAGGGGGTGACAGTAAGAAGAGAGTACTGTCTAAAGCACAGCGGAGCACGCCAAATGCGAGCAATAAAACCATTATGCCCTACCAAAAGAGTCTACAACAGCAACAAGACATATACATATATGCCAAAAGAAAAGAAAGCATAAACAAGAAAGGGACTAACAGTCCTAACACGTGGGTAAGTGGCAGTGGTCAAAACATGGGTCTGAATACGTAACCATAATCAGGTCCAAAAAAAGGCTAAGGGGTCAAACAGTGGCAGCTTTAGGGTCCCACACACACCAACCCAAACTGGGGCAAAAAGGCGGTGGCCACAGCTCTCCACATAAAACCACCCCTTCAGAGACCACCAAAACTCCACCACCTGCCACAACCCAAGAGTCGACATGCAGAAACTAGCCGAACACCCAATGCCCCCCTAGGGAAAAGGTCACACTAACAATCCTAAGAAACACACGAACCCAAGGCAAGAACGTCGAGACCAACCGACGCGGCCTTGCACGCCTAACCCGAACCATCCCCGAGTCTTTCTGACCCCAAGACAAGCGCAGCACCCAGTGTCGACGCGATATGTCGACATCACGACAAGCCGGTGTCGACACAAGGTGTCGGCACCACTGCGGCTGGTGTCGACACCAAGTGTCGACACCACAGCTGCTGGTGTCGACACCAAGTGTCGACACCTCTGCTGCTGGTGTCGACACCAAGTGTCGACACCACAGCTGCTGGTGTCGACACCAAGTGTCGACACCACCTGCTGTTGGTGTCGACACCAAGTGTCGACACCACCTGCTGCTGGTGTCGACACCAAGTGTCGACACCACCTGCTGCTGGTGTCGACACGACAAGTGTCGACACCACCTGCTGCTGGTGTCGACACCAAGTGTCGACACCACCTGCTGCTGGTGTCGACACCACCTGCTGCTGGTGTCGACACCAAGTGTCGACACCACCTGCTGCTGGTGTCGACACCAAGTGTCGACACCACAGCTGGCTGGTGTCGACACCAAGTGTCGACACCACTGCTGGCCGGTGTCGACACAAAGGTGTCAACACCCCGACTGGCCACCGGCGCCAAACCCAGCAAACAACCAAAACGAGAACGAGGCCTCTCTCTCTAGAGTTCCATCATCCATCGGCAATAGCAACTACTCGACCTAAACCTAACCAAATCTGACCCTATTAAACACAATCCCTCAGGAAATCTGAGATTTAACTGGATCTTTTCAACACTAGCCACGGTATGATCGGGAACGAACTCTAACGTACACCTAAGATCTAAGCAGGAAAGAGATAAAATTTAAACAAAAGAAGACAAAGCTCAACTATGGCAAGGATGAGGGAACATCACTTGCCTAAATACCAGAAAAACTTGGTCGGCGGCCTCCCCCACTCTCGGATCTAGCCGCAGAGCAGCAAGCTGAGGAGCAGAAAGAATGCAGATCCAGGCGAGGGCAGTCCAGATCCACTCTCGAAATCGAATTTCGACCACTAAATCTCCAGGAATCGGCGTCCGAAGGCTAGGGTAGTCTGGCGGTTCTCTTCCTCTCGCACAGGCAGCGGCTTCTTCCAAGCAGAGAAAAAGAAAAGAAACAAATGAACCGAGACCTAATTCTAACCTAAGGCTATATATATATACATCAGGTTTAATAATAAACAATCGATACATATTAATTACTTACACGCAATATCAAAACGACACGAGACCCGAAACATCTCGGAAAATGATGAAATTCGCATCGCAGCTAAAAACTCACGCTACGAACACAACTGCGAAGTCGAAATTAGCATTCGACGAACAAAACCCGGGATATCACCACCCGAAGCCAAAACACAAGCATTCCCTAAGAGGCCCAGCCGAGTCATCAAACGGACTCCGGCTAGCTGGGGAATCTTGCTAACAGGCTACAAACATGCTACACAGGGAACCCTAAGAGCTAAGACCACGCTCTACAACGGCAAAAAGCCGGAAATACGCCATCGTAACGCCAGCCAAAGATCAAACAAAACACAGAAAAACCGGGGGCGTTACAGCCACTCCCCCTAAAAGAAAGTTTCGCCTCGAAACTTTACACACAACACTCCTATAAAGAAGGAGAGAGAAAGAGCCAGGAAAGGGCTATATAATAAAACAGAGCATACCAGGCACAAGATCAGGGAAACAGATGAGGGTGAGCCTCCCTCGTAGCCGACTACAACTCCCAAGTCGCGCTTTCCACATCCTGATTCCTCCATAAAACTTTAACCATAGGAATAGTCTTCTTCCGCAACGCCCGAACTTGAGAATCCAAAATGCGGACAAGCACCTCCACATAAGAAAGATTCGGCTCCAACTGAGGCACATAATCCAGCACCTGCCTGCCATTTACCACACACATCCGCAGCTGACTGACGTGAAAGACATCATGCACGCCCGGGAAATTTGCGGGCAAAACCAGCCTGTAGGCTGATACCCCAATCCGCTTAACAATCGGAAACGACCCCACGTACCTCGGGTCCAACTTCCTGTTCTTGTCAAATCGCTTGACTCTGATCAACTGGGAGACTTTTAAGAACACCGAGTCCCCCACAACAAATTTCAAGTCCGATCTACGCCGATTGGCGTTCTTCTCATACCTCTCCTGGGCTATCCGAAGCTTTTCCCGAATAAGCCTCACAGCGGTTTCCATCTCCTCGAGCGCTTCTGGACCCAACAAAGGTCCCTTGCCAAGCTCAGCCCAAAACAAGGGAGTCCTGCAGCGCCTCCCATACAAAGCTTCAAAAGGAGCCATTTGCAAGCTTTCTTGATAACTGCTGTTATACGCGAATTCCATAAGCCGCAAGCGCTCGTCCTATGCTCCTCCGTGGTCCAGAATATAACATCGGATCATATCTTCCACAATCTAATTTACTCGCTCCGTCTGACCGTTGGTCTGCGGATGATAAGCCGTGGAATATCTCAAATCTGTACCCAACCTTTTTTGGAGGCTCTTCCAAAAACGAGACGTGAACCTCGAGTCTCGATCCGATATGATACTGACGGGTACACCGTGCAATCTGACAACCTCTTCCAGATACAGCTCGGCTATCTTCCTCATCGGATAATCGATCTTAAATGGTACGAAATGAGCGCTCTTCGTCAATATGTCTACGATTACCCAGACTGAATCATGCCCCTTAGGAGATCTCGGTAAGCCGGTAATGAAATCCATCGAGATACTCTCCCACTTCCACATCGGAATCTCCAAGGGAGTCAGCTTGCCATCAGGCCTCCCATGGTCGGCTTTCACGCACCTGCAAGTGAAACACTCTGAAACAAATCTGGCTATGTCCTTCTTCATCCCATACCACCAGGTAATCTGTTTTAAATCATGATACATCTTGGTAGACCCAGGATGGTAGGCAACACTAGATCCGTGGGCTTCTCTGCACACCACATCCCGGATATCTCCAACCGCGGGGATGCAAAACCTGCCACGATACTTCAAGGTACCCGCATCGTCTATGGAGAAATCTGGTAATTCACCTTTTTCAGCTCGAAGATACAAATGCAGAAGATCGGGATCGTCCTTCTGATGCAGTCTTGTAAGCGAAATCCACGAAGGTTCTGCCACTGCCAAGCTACTCTGTGAATCACAGCTTCCCACAGAAATGTCCATCAACAGAAACTCTTCCACTAGACACTCGGCGGAGAGATTGAAAATCTTACCTGACTTCCGACTCAGGGCATCAGCCACCACATTTGCCTTGCCCGGATGATACTGGATTTCAACATCATAGTCGGCCACGTACTCCAACCACCGCCGCTGGCGCAGATTCAATTCTTTCTGAGTGAAGACATACTTCAAACTCTTATGATCCGTGAAAATCTTACACTGCGCGCCATATAGCAAATGCCTCCACAATTTCAGTGCATAGATCACAGCTGCAAACTCCAGGTCATACGTAGGGTAATTCCTCTCGTGAGTCTTTAGCTGCCTCGACCCGTACGCAATCACCTTCCCGCCCTGAATCAAAACGCAGCCCAGTCCGACATGCGACGCATCCACATATATATCATACTCACTACCCTCCATAGGCAAAGACAAAATTGGAGCCGAACATAGCCTTCTTTTTAGTTCCTCAAAAGCCTTCTCACACTTGCCATCCCATATGAAGGCTACATTCTTCTGCGTCAACTTGGTCAACGGCGCGGACAAGGTAGAGAAGCCTTCTACAAATCTTCTATAATAGTCAGCCAAACCCAAGAAGCTTCTGATCTCTTTGGGAGTAACAGGTCTCGCCCATTCCATAACAGCAGCGATCTTTTTTGGGTCCACCGATATTCCCTCCTTATTAACCACGTGGCCTAGAAAAGAAACTTGAGGCAACCAAAATTCACATTTGCTCAGCTTGGCGTATAGCTTATGGTCTCTCAGAGTCGCCAAGACCAGTCGCAAATGTCGATCATGCTCCTCCGTATCTTTAGAATACACCAAAACATCATCTATAAAAACAATTACAAACTTATCTAGAAAGTCCTTGAAAACTCTGTTCATCAAATCCATAAAAGCTGAGGGCGCATTAGTCAATCCAAAAGACATAACCAAAAACTCAAAATGCCCACGACGAGAGCGGAACGCAGTCCGCGGAACATCTGACTCCCGAATCCTCAACTGGTGATAGCCCGAACGAAGATCTATCTTGGAAAACACGGCACTACCACGCAGTTGGTCAAACAAATCGTCGATTCGCGGCAAAGGGTACCTGTTCTTAATAGTAACCTTGTTCAGCTCTCTATAGTCGATGCATAACCTCATCGACCCATCTTTCTTTTTAACGAACAGCACTGGTGCACCCCAAGGCGAAGAACTTGGCCTTATGAAACCTCTTGCCAACAACTCATCCAGCTGAATTCGCAACTCTTCCAGCTCTCGCGGGGCCATCTGGTATGGCGCCTTTACGATAGGACGCGTGCCTGGCTCCAAATCTATCATAAACTCGACATCACGATCGGGTGGAAGACCGGGAAGATCGTCAGGAAACACATCAGAGAAGTCACACACCACAGGAATCTCTTCCAAATGGGGCACACTAACAATCGTCCCTACCAGAGAAACCACACGGGCAAAACAACCAGAAACAAGCAACTTTTGAGCACGCACCGCAGAAATGATTGGAAACTCCTGGAGGGAATGTCCATAAACGCTCCCTGGCTGACCGTTGTCTTTGACGAAGTCCAAGCGCTTACCCTTGCACTGGATCACAGCATCGTACCTTGACAACCAGTCCATGCCCAAAATAACATCGAAGTCCTCCAGGTCAATCACCTTCAGATCTGCCTTGGCTAGAAAATCTCCCAGCAAAATCGGACAGTCGAGGACACCCAGGTCCGTAACCACAGAGTCACCGGAGGGAAACTTAACACAGAAGGCACCACCAACACGATCTAGGCCCAAACCGAACCGCTCCACGAAGGCTCTAGCCACAAACGAGTGGGTAGCGCCGGAATCGAAGAGAACGCGCGCCCAGCGGTTCTTTACCTTAAATCGTCCTACGAATTGCACACGCATCTAAGGCAACAAGCGCTAAAACGAAAACTACCACCAAAAAGGGAACATAACAAAACGACTGGGGAGGAGTCGAACCTGAGATAACCTGGGTCGAAGTCTTCGCTTCGTCTGCCGAAAGCACATTCAGCTTCCCCTTTCCTTTATCCATTTGCTGAGGCGGTGGCAAAGCCTGGAGGGGAACTGGCTGCAGAATAGGCTGGGTCTGAGGGCACCTTGTCTTGAGATTACCCTTCTGGCCGCACTGAAAACAGACCTTATCTTTTAACCAACAACGGGCAGCCTCTTGCCCCTTCCTTCCACACAAGGCACACAACAAGTCTCCCCTGGAAACACCCTGAATCGCGTGCACCTGTTCCTTCTTCTGCGCTCCCAACCTCTTGAAACACTTCTCAAAGGGGTGGCCTGGCCGGCCACAAAAGCTACAAATCTCTTTGATCTTCTTTCTCGAGATAGCATCTGGCTCCTGAGGGCTCTTCCCTCCACCAGACTTCCGCTTATCCTTCCTTAACTGCTGGCCTCTATTCTTGGCATTCTCAATGGCCTCAACTCTCAAGGCAGCTTCAACCACGCTGGCATAACTGACTGCTCCATAGGCATTCACTAACTGCTGAATGTCGCTTCTTAGTCCACCCAGAAATCGCTTAACTTGGTCTGCCTCAACACTCACCAGACCCGGAGCAAACCGACTCAACTTACTAAACTCAATCTCATACTCACTAACCGTGAGTTTCCTCTGCTTTAAATGAAGAAAGTCATTCATTAGCCGGTCCCGCTCGACTGAAGGCAGAAACTTACTTAACAACATCACCTTAAATGACTCCCAAGTGCAACCTGCCACTAAGCTCTCTTTCTCCCTCAGCCACCAATTCTTTGCTAAGCCCTTGAGCTGGTAGGCAGCGAGCATCACTCTCTGATCGTCTGTAATCCCTGAGTAAGAGAACATCTCCTCAATGGTAATCAGCCAGTCATCCAAAATCATGAAATCTGCTTGCCCATCATAGGTAGGGGGTCTCAGCCGCTGAAACTGGGATATGAACGTCATCTTCGGGGGCACCACAACTAAAGGCACGAGAGGAGGAGGAGGGGCAGGAACAGCTACCCCCTCAGCGGGGTCCTGAGCTCTCGGGGTCTGTCCCGCCACCACTGCTACAAGGGACTGAATCTGAGCCTGCATAGCCACTACCTGCCTCGATAACACCTCATTACTCTGTCGTAGGCTTTCTACCAACGCATCGCTCTGCGCTCTTGACGTCTCACCCTCGGATTGGGGGGTCGATCTCGTCGCAGGACGTCTCGCCATCCTAAAATTGCACAAGCTTTAGACAAAACCTAGCCCATCAGCTAGAACAAAACTACCCGATACAGACAACCACACTTGAATATGAACTTCTACTGCAAAAACTTACTCTGGGAGTTGTTTTTACCATGATGATATTATGTTTAACCTAAGATGGTTCACCACCATCATACTAACTCATGTGCCTAAACCATGAATGCATGTATTTGTATTCTCTTTGACTCAAAACCATGCGTGTACATATGTCATCTTGCAAATCTTTAGCTTGGCACGTTGTGCTTATGAAATGTTGTGCTATGCATGATGTGCTATGCATTCTAAAAAGGGCCTTAGTGCATGCCATGGGCGGCGTACAGATGAAAATGTTATGCATCCCATAGTACATAACATTCCCATGCAACGAAAAAGAAAAACGTGCTAGCCGCATTCATGTGGTGAGGTTATGCATCTCATACTACATAACCCTCATATGTTGCCTCCTATGGTGGATCCATATCCAAACACATATTATGCATCTCATACTACATAATATGCCCCGTATACTTCTTTATGCTCATGAGTGTAGTGTTCGTGCTTTAACCAAGATGTGCTGATGATATATCGGTGTGTGTATGGTATGACGCTAACCACTAATGTAGACAAGGGAAAGGTTGCCCGACCATTTGTCAAGCAACCTCCCTATGATACCAACTGTCACAACCCGCATTTTCTCAACGATAAAATCGTATCGGAGCAAGAGAAAACACGTGCCGTGATGCCACGTCGTGCAGGGGATAACTGCACACGCTCAGGCAAAACTCTAGACCCTAGATTTTTAAGGAAAATCGTTGATTAAATATGAAAGAAAATCAGTTATGAAGAATGGCCGTATCCCTCGGCACGGTGGATCAACTAGTCCACAGTTTAAATTATATCTAAACGCAGCAACAAATACTTTGGTTCAATTAAGATGACACCCTAAATGAGCATAAGTGTCCCCGGGGGACGACTCATGGTATGCACGACTCTAAGGTGAGTATAGTATGTATGAAAGATAATGCTGTACGTTGAGGAAAAATAGTGTCTTTGTTTTAGAAACATGCTAGGCATGAGGTACATATAATAATGCTTTTAGGTTTTAAAATATCTAACATGCAACCTAGCATAAATCCTTCCCAAAAGCAAGTAACCAACCACAAATAAGCAAAAACAACAGTTTAAATTCATATCCAGCATCGCAAGAAGCCACCAGTGGGCGTCAACAACCTGACACGAACCCACTGGCGAGTATGCATGTCTATACAGAAAAGTAAAGAACTAACTCACAAAAATCGGGGATCAGCTATCTCAGCTACCCAAGAGGCCACCAACAAGCCCCTCCAAAAGAACTAGCCGCTGAACTGGCTACAACCTGGACCTGAGGCATTCAAGAAAAGAACACCTCAGCAAGAAAATAATCAAAAGGGAAAAAATAGAGTAATAGATTAATGAGCAAATAAGAAGAAGGGTTTACCAACCCGGCAACAAACTGCTATAAGCAAAAGAAAAGGGGGTGACAGTAAGAAGAGAGTACTGTCTAAAGCACAACGGAGCACGCCAAATGCGAGCAATAAAACCATTATGCCCTACCAAAAGAGTCTACAACAGCAACAAGACATATACATATATGTCAAAAGAAAAGAAAGCATAAACAGGAAAGGGACTAACAGTCCTAACACGTGGGTAAGTGGCAGTGGTCAAAACATGGGTCTGAATACGTAACCATAATCAGGTCCAAAAAAAGGCTAAGGGGTCAAACAGTGGCAGCTTTAGGGTCCCACACACACCAACCCAAACCGGGGCAAAAAGGCGGTGGCCACAGCTCTCCACATAAAACCACCCCTCCAGAGGCCACCAAAACTCCACCACCTGTCACAACCCAAGAGTCGACATGGAGAAACTAGCCGAACACCCAATGCCCCCCCTAGGGAAAAGGTCACACTAACAATCCTAAGAAACACACGAACCCAAGGCAAGAACGTCGGGACCAACCGACGCGGCCTTGCACGCCTAACCCGAACCATCCCCGAGTCTTTCTGACCCCAAGACAAGCGCAGCACCCAGTGTCGACACGATATGTCGACACCACGACAAGCCGGTGTCGACACAAGGTGTCGGCACCACTGCGGCTGGTGTCGACACCAAGTGTCGACACCACAGCGGCTGGTGTCGACACCAAGTGTCGACACCACCTGCTGCTGGTGTCGACACCAAGTGTCGACACCACCTGCTGCTGGTGTCGACACCAAGTGTCGACACCACCTGCTGCTGGTGTCGACACCAAGTGTCGACACCACCTGCTGCTGGTGTCGACACCAAGTGTCGACACCACCTGCTGCTGGTGTCGACACCAAGTGTCGACACCACCTGCTGCTGGTGTCGACACCAAGTGTCGACACCACAGCTGCTGGTGTCGACACCAAGTGTCGACACCACTGCTGGCCGGTGTCGACACAAAGGTGTCGACACCCCGACTGGCCACCGGCGCCAAACCCAGCAAACAACCAAAACGAGAACGAGGCCTCTCTCTCTAGAGTTCCATCATCCATCGGCAATAGCAACTACTCGACCTAAACCGAACCAAATCTGACCCTATTAAACACAATCCCTCAGGAAATCTGAGATTTAACGGGAACTTTTCAACACTAGCCACGGTATGATCGGGAACGAACCCTAACGTACACCCCCTATCCGTCGCATAGCATATAGCAGTAGGTCCGGCCGGGGCCCGACGCCATATACCACAGACAGACCGGGTGGTTACTTATGGAAACCATCCAACCAATCTCAACGTCCTACACAGAGCATTCTAGCGGAAGCAATTAATATAAGTTGCAAAACAAGAACCCAGCACAAGCATGAATGTCCACTAAAACCAACAGGAATGTCATTACAAAATACTCAAAAGTCGGCCTTAAGGCCTTACAAGATGTTTCATTTGTCTATTACATGATTTACCAACCTCGGCACGCAGGCCGGCCATACATGAATAAAATAGAAAACATTTCCACTTGGGCCTTCGAGGGCCAGCTTCGCAAAAAGGGCTTTAGCCCGCTATTGACCGCTTGGTCCAGCTGCACCTGCAAGCAAACAAACCACCGCACGGTGGCAAACAAAGCAACGGTCAGCAATGCTGACCAAATTATAACGATCCCGCCCCCAACTCGGGGCGGCGATGCTCCTTCCCTGCATTTCATTAGCACAAGCGAGCAATGCATATAACATAGCCATTTCATCACAGACGTTGGCTCGTACGGCCACACGTCCCGTGCACTCAGGGCACATTCTCGGTGAACCGGTCGATGTTACGTCAATTGAAGCCATTAACATTCCGGACTCACCACCGCCACTTAGACGGCCATTCCTATGAGCAATTTGTCTTCATGGTATTGGTCACGTCAATTTAAGTCATTGACCACCGAAGACTCACATCTATGCCAACGGCGAGTGCCATGTAACTTTAGGTCTCTCTAACCCGAACGACATAAAGCGGGTACGGCTCCATCTAACCCGTGCTCACATCGCAACGGCAATTTAAGCCATATGCGCGGGTCAAACTTTCACCGAGTCCCATTCTACCGCAAGCACATAACCCGTTATGTTCAAGTTGGCTCTCAGGCCACCAAGTTGGCAAGACCTCGTGTCCGCCCAGTTTTCCGGGTGCACCTTTGGGTTAGTCCCCAAGGCTCCCTGCTGCAATCTACCGCGTAGAAAACCCGAAAACACCAAATAGCACGGAGTCTTCTCCGGCCTTATGCAATGCAACATCACCGATCCGAACTACATGTCCGGGTAGGCTTCAACCAAAATGCCTATGTCCGTTCTCGCATACGGACGCTAAACAACGGGGACTTTACATATCTACCCGAAGGAACGCCTCCAACTCTTCGCCAACTCGCGAGAGAGGGCTTCCTATGCTAAGAAAGAGAGCTATCATGCTCAAAAGTGAGGATCGTTACCCTTGCGTTCCTCTTTGGCGCCATCGAAATGTAATCGGATAGAAATCACCGCGCTTGCGTTGCCTCCGTGGATCCGGAGTCGGCTTGCGATTCGGAGCTCCGAAGCTCCTCCAATGGCGGATCTAGCTCCTCTTCCTCTAGCCTTGGCTCTTCTTTCTCCAAGGGTTTGGAGAGAGATCAAGTGATGAAAAGTGGATTTTTCTAAGTCAAACCCGTGTATATCCTCCCAGGAACCATCCCCAGCCGTCGGATCTCAACCTAAGAAAACGAGCGGCTTTGATTCGGGGCTGAAATGCCCAATCTGGACCGAACACGGCTTGGCACACGCCCGTGTCCAGGGCCGTGTGCCGCATTCGCCGTCAAAATCGAATCTTCTGAACACGCACACGGGTATCGAACACGCCCGTGTTCGAGCTGACACGCCCGTGTTCCAGCTGACACGGCCGTGTAGCCGGCCGTGTACCCCATGATTTTCCCCCGTTTCCAACCCGAGCACTGCACGGGTTCTAGGACACGCCCGTGTCCTTGCCCGTGTCACATTGACACGCCTGGGCCCCCAGGCCGTGTACACGGGACATTTCGTCGAGGGAAGAACGACGACTCGCTGACACGGCCTTGGACACGCCCGTGTCGCAGGCCGTGTGCCCATTCTCGACGAATCGTCGAGAATAACTCGACGATTTCACGGCTAAGTGTCGACACGGGTCGACACGCCCTGCGACACGCCCGTGTCGCAGGCCGTGTGCCCATTCTCGACGAATCGTCGAGAATAACTCGACGACTTCGCGACTAAGTGTCGACACACGCTTGACACGCCCTGGGACACGCCCGTGTCCCAGGCCGTGTGCCTTCAGCCAGAAACCAAAACTGGCCCAAAACGTCCCCTTTGCTCCTTTGAGTTTCGGGGCGTTACAACTCTACCCCTCTTAAAAGAATTTCGCCCACGAAATTACATAAAGGGAAAAACATGTACAAAACAAAATTTGTACCTGAGCGGAACAACTCCGGATATTCGTCAAGCATCGTCTGCTCTCGCTCCCAGGAGAGCTCCTCACGACCGCAATTGTCCCACCGGACTTTGACCATCCTGATCTCTTTATTGCGTAGCCGCTTGACCTCCGAGTCCTCAATCCGCACGGGCTTGACCTTTGTCGTTAGCCCACTATCCACCGGCACTTGATCGACCGCGATCACTTGCGTAGGCTCTTGCACCGCCTTCCGAAGCACCGAAATGTGGAATACATCGTGTAAACCACTTAGCTCCACTGAAAGCTTCAACCTATAGGCCGCTTCTCCAACTCGCTCCAGAACCTCAAACGGTCCAAGGTACCTCGGGCTTAGCTTTTTCAATCGTCGCACCCGCGAGACACCCTTGAACGGCTTGATCTTTAGGTATACATAATCGCCCACAGCGAACTCCACGTTCCTGTGCTTGGCATTATAGTACTTTGCTTGCCGGTCCTGAGCGATGAGCAACCTCTCCCGAATGGTTCTCACCAAAGAAGTAGCATCCTCCACTTCCGATCGCTTATACAACTTTGACTCGCCCGTTTCTAACCAAGACAACGGCGTGCGACATCTTCTACCATAAAGGGCCTCGAAAGGCGCCATCTGAATACTTGCTTGGTAGCTGTTGTTGTATGCGAACTCCACCAAATAAAGGTGGTCCTCCCATTGCTTTCCGAAGTCCAAGACACACATGCGAAGCATGTCTTCCATCGTTCTATTGACCCTCTCGGTCTGCCCATCCGTTTGTGGATGGAAGGCTGTGCTAAACTTCAGCTTTGTTCCCAACATTTGCTGCACCAGCCTCCAATCATTGGACGTGAACCGCCCATCACGGTCACTCACGATGCTGCGGGGCACACCATGAAGCCGCACTATGTTATCCACATAAAGCTTTGCCAGCTTCTCCACCGGATCATCCTTCCTATGCGGAATAAAATGCGACACCTTTGTTAATCGATCGACCACCACCCAAATGGCGTCGTTCCCCTTCTGCGACCTTGGCAAACCATGCACAAAGTCCATAGAGATGTCGTCGAATTTCCACTCCGGAATAGGCAAGGACTTAAGAAATCCTCCCGGCTTTTGGCACTCCGCCTTTACCAAGGCGCAGGTTTGGCACTTCGCTACGTATAGCGCCACATCCTTTTTCAAACCCGGCCACCAAAATAGCTTCTTCACATCGCGGTACATCTTCGTGCTCCCCGGGTGAATCGAGTACTTGGTATGGTGCGCCTCGTACAACAACTCCACCCGTAAATTGCCCACACTTGGGACGCACAAACGACCGTCTTTCCACAGCAATCCGTCCTCCACAACGAATTGGGAATTTGACCCATCCAGAGCCTCTATCATGAACTGCTTCATATGAGCATCCATATCCAAAGCCTGCCGAATCCGATCAGCCAGGTCATATTGGACTTCAGTCCAATTCAGCACTGCTTCAGCACTAGATTGTCTATCCACACAAACAATCTCCAACGCCTCCAGCTCCTGCACCAACCGCTCATCATGCACTGATAGCCAATTAGCTTGAGCTGGGGCTCGACGACTCAACGCGTCCGCAACCGCATTCCCTTTGCCAGGCACGTAGTGGATCTTAAAAGTATAGTCCCCCAGGAACTCCATCCACCTACGCTGCCGCATATTCAGATCTTTCTGATCAATCAAATACTTTAGGCTCTTGTGATCGGTGTAGATATCAATCTTCACACCGTACAAATAGTGTCTCCACAGCTTCAAGGCAAAAATCACGGCCGCTAACTCCAAGTCATGGACCGGATAATTCCTCTCGTGCACTTTTAGCTGTCTCGAGCCATAAGCTATCACGCTGCCGTGCTGCAGTAGCACGCAACCCAAACCGCTGCCTGAAGCATCGCTATATACCTCATAGCCTTCGGTTCCAACCGGCGAACTCAGCACAGGCGCCGTGGTCAACCGACACTTTAACTCCTCAAAAGCTCGCGCGCACTCCGGCGTCCAAACGAACTTATGCTCCTTCCTCGTCAAAGTAGTGAGAGGTAGCGCTATCCGCGAGAAGTTCTCTACGAAGCGCCTATAATAACCGGCAAGCCCAAAAAGCTCCGGACTTCTGCTACCGTAGCAAGCTCAGGCCACTCCCGTATCGCAACAATCTTCGCCGGATCCACCGCAATACCCTCTCCACTCACTATATGCCCGAGGAACGCTACTGAGGATAGCCAAAACTCGCACTTCGAGAACTTGGCATACAACTGGTTTCTCCTGAGTGTCTCCAACACCAAATGGAGATGCTTGAAGTGATCCTCCTCACTTTGCGAGTACACCAAAATATCGTCGATGAAGACGATCACGAAATGGTCTAGGTACTCCCTGAACGTCCTGTTCATCAAATCCATAAATACTGACGGCGCATTAGTCAGCCCAAACGGCATGACCGTAAACTCATAATGCCCGTATCTCGTACTAAACGCTGTCTTCGGGATATCACTCTCCCTTATCCGCAGCTGATAGTACCCAGACTTGAGATCTAACTTCGAGTACACCGTCGACCCGACTAACTGATCAAAGAGATCATCAATCCGGGGATCGGGTACTTGTTCTTCTCAGTCAGCTTGTTTAGCTCCCGATAATCAATACACAACCTCAAGCTTCCGTCCTTCTTCTTAACAAAGAGGACCGGTGCGCTCCAAGGCGAAGAACTCGGGCGCACATACCCTTGCTCCAACAACTCTTGCAGTTGAACTTTCAGCTCCGCCATTTCCTTAGGCGCTAGCCGATACGGAGATCGTGACACAGGCTTTGCACCTGGCACTAGCTCGATCGTAAAATCTATCTCCCGTTGAGGCGGGGCTCCAGGAAGATCTGTAGGGAACACATCAGGGTATTCCGATACCACTGAAATACAATCCATAGCGGGCTTCGGCTTTGCAACCTCCACTAGTGTAAAGAACAGTTCTGCTCCGGCACGAACCGCCTTCACCACCTGAAGAGCAGACATCAACGTCTTGCTCGACCCCTTTAAGCCCGTAAAAGTCGTCTCACGACTTGCTCCCAGCTTGACTTCCTTGCTACCGCAATCTATATGGGCCTGCTGCTCCGAGAGCCAGTCCATGCCAAATATGACGTCGAACTCCACTAACGGAAGTAAAGACGCCGCAGGTCGAACTCCTGCTCCCCAATACGAATCTTAACATCGCAGATCCTAACCGCTCGCATCGAACACCCATTGGGCAACAACACATCCAACTTATCCTTCGCCATCGAAGAAGGGACTCCGATGCGTGATATAAATCCTTCGGATAAGAAGGAGTGTGAAGCTCCCGTATCAAAGAGTGCTCGTGCCGGATTTTCACAAATCATTACAAATCCTAAACAAGCAGTGGTAAGGTAACAAGCATATAAAGGAATTGACTTGCTATAAATTAAACCGTACCTGTCACCACGTCAGCTTGTTTAATGGCCTCCTGTTGGCCAAGATTATAGACCCTTGGTTGGGCCGGAGCATAGTGGGATGCGGTCGACTCCACCGCCTTTCCCTTCTCTTCGTAGGTAGCTCCTGGCCTCCTTTCGGACTTAGGACGTCCGCTCCAACAATCACGGGCGAAATGCCCCGTCTTGCCACAAGTGAAGCACGCGCCCGGGGTCCGACTCGTAGTCGCCCCAGAAGCGCCAGAAGGAGCTGGACCCGAAGTCCTATGCTTCTTGAAAGTCCTCCGATAGCCTGACTTTGAGGTAGTCGGCACTTTAAACTCAGATTTCTTTTCAACCAAGCCTTTCTTCGCTTGTACACTCTTCATGTCCTTCTCCAAGGACCGGGCAGTATTGACCAAGGTTAAGAAACCCTGCGTCATCGGCCCCGACAGTAATAGTCTCAGCTCATCCCTCAGACCTTCGTAGAAGCGATTAGTCTTGCGCTCCTCATCCATGATGGTAGAGCTCGCATAACGACTCAACCGCGTAAACTCGTGGAGATATTCATCCACGCTTCGCTCACCCTGCACCAACCTCAGGAACTCATTCTCCATTGAAATCCTCTGAGTAGAAGGGAGGTATCTTGCTAAGAACAATTCCGAGAACTCTTCCATCGGAACGTCTATCAATTGTCTTCCTCTCAGATGATGCAGCTCCAAGCCTTCCCACCACATCCTTGCTTCACCGTCCAACAGGAACGTAGCAATGGTGGTCATCTGCCACTCCTCCGTCTCCGTCGCTGTCATGACTCTCTTCACCCTAGAGAGCCAGTCTTCAGCCTGAGATGGGGTTCCCAACCCCGAGAATAACGGAGGGTTAAAGCTCATTACATGCTTCAACTGCCTCTCAGTCGCCCTCCTTGGCACTATTGGTTCTACAACCACTTGCTCCATCCTCCTCGGCTCCGCCTCTTGAAGAGGTACTTGCTCCATCACAGGAGCTGGCTGCTGCGCTTGCCTCCCAGGCTGCGCATTTATCACGGCTAACACCGCTTCAGCCACCAATCTTATATTTTCAGCCGACAAAGGTGTTGCGGGAGCAACTTCTGGTGCACTACTAGCCTCAGAACCTCGGCGTTCTGACGGCCCAACACCACTTCGGATCACCTATAGTGGTACAAAACACCGTTAAGCGACCAAATAACATTGCAAACAGCAATTATAGGAACACGCAGGTTCCTCAAACACGAGTATTTTCATTCCTAAGTGGACATTCATGGGTTCTTTTTACTGTTATAACGATGACGCACACAATGTGCTCACCACCCCTTAAAAAGAATTCGCCCACGAATTCACTTTAAGCCCGACCAAAACCAGTAGTCTGATACCAAATTGTAACACCCCCTATCCGTCGCATAGCATATAGCAGTAGGTCCGGCCGGGGCCCGACGCCATATACCACAGACAGACCGGGTGGTTACTTATGGAAACCATCCAACCAATCTCAACGTCCTACACAGAGCATTCTAGCGGAAGCAATTAATATAAGTTGCAAAACAAGAACCCAGCACAAGCATGAATGTCCACTAAAACCAACAGGAATGTCATTACAAAATACTCAAAAGTCGGCCTTAAGGCCTTACAAGATGTTTCATTTGTCTATTACATGATTTACCAACCTCGGCACGCAGGCCGGCCATACATGAATAAAATAGAAAACATTTCCACTTGGGCCTTCGAGGGCCAGCTTCGCAAAAAGGGCTTTAGCCCGCTATTGACCGCTTGGTCCAGCTGCACCTGCAAGCAAACAAACCACCGCACGGTGGCAAACAAAGCAACGGTCAGCAATGCTGACCAAATTATAACGATCCCGCCCCCAACTCGGGGCGGCGATGCTCCTTCCCTGCATTTCATTAGCACAAGCGAGCAATGCATATTAACATAGCCATTTCATCACAGACGTTGGCTCGTACGGCCACACGTCCCGTGCACTCAGGGCACATTCTCGGTGAACCGGTCGATGTTACGTCAATTGAAGCCATTAACATTCCGGACTCACCACCGCCACTTAGACGGCCATTCCTATGAGCAATTTGTCTTCATGGTATTGGTCACGTCAATTTAAGCCATTGACCACCGAAGACTCACATCTATGCCAACGGCGAGTGCCATGTAACTTTAGGTCTCTCTAACCCGAACGACATAAAGCGGGTACGGCTCCATCTAACCCGTGCTCACATCGCAACGGCAATTTAAGCCATATGCGCGGGTCAAACTTTCACCGAGTCCCATTCTACCGCAATGCACATAACCCCGTTATGTTCAAGTTGGCTCTCAGGCCACCAAGTTGGCAAGACCTCGTGTCCGCCCAGTTTTCCGGGTGCACCTTTGGGTTAGTCCCCAAGGCTCCCTGCTGCAATCTACCGCGTAGAAAACCCGAAAACACCAAATAGCACGGAGTATTCTCCGGCCTTATGCAATGCAACATCACCGATCCGAACTACATGTCCGGGTAGGCTTCAACCAAAATGCCTAAGTCCGTTCTCGCATACGGACGCTAAACAACGGGGACTTTACATATCTACCCGAAGGAACGCCTCCAACTCTTCGCCAAACTCGCGAGAGAGGGCTTCCTATGCTAAGAAAGAGAGCTATCATGCTCAAAAGTGAGGATCGTTACCCTTGCGTTCCTCTTCGGCGCCATCGAAATGTAATCGGATAGAAATCACCGCGCTTGCGTTGCCTCCGTGGATCCGGAGTCGGCTTGCGATTCGGAGCTCCGAAGCTCCTCCAATGGCGGATCTAGCTCCTCTTCCTCTAGCCTTGGCTCTTCTTTCTCCAAGGGTTTGGAGAGAGATCAAGTGATGAAAAGTGGATTTTTCTTAAGTCAAACCCGTGTATATCCTCCCAGGAACCATCCCCAGCCGTCGGATCTCAACCTAAGAAAACGAGCGGCTTTGATTCGGGGCTGAAATGCCCAATCTGGACCGAACACGGCTTGGCACACGCCCGTGTCCAGGGCCGTGTGCCGCATTCGCCGTCAAAATCGAATCTTCTGAACACGCACACGGGTATCGAACACGCCCGTGTTCGAGCTGACACGCCCGTGTTCCAGCTGACACGGCCGTGTAGCCGGCCGTGTACCCCATGATTTCCCCCGTTTCCAACCCGAGCACTGCACAGGTTCTAGGACACGCCCGTGTCCTTGCCCGTGTCACATTGACACGCCTGGGCCCCCAGGCCGTGTACACGGGACATTTCGTCGAGGGAAGAACGACGACTCGCTGACACGGCCTTGGACACGCCCGTGTCGCAGGCCGTGTGCCCATTCTCGATGAATCGTCGAGAATAACTCGACGATTTCACGGCTAAGTGTCGACACGGGTCGACACGCCCTGCGACACGCCCGTGTCGCAGGCCGTGTGCCCATTCTCGACGAATCGTCGAGAATAACTCGACGACTTCGCGACTAAGTGTCGACACACGCTTGACACGCCCTGGGACACGCCCGTGTCCCAGGCCGTGTGCCTTCAGCCAGAAACCAAAACTGGCCCAAAACGTCCCCCTTTGCTCCTTTGAGTTTCGGGGCGTTACAACATACACCTAAGATCTAAGCAGGAAAGAGATAAAATTTAAACAAAAGAAGACAAAGCTCAACTATGGCAAGGATGAGGGAACATCACTTGCCTAAATACCAGAAAAACTTGGTCGGCGGCCTCCCCCACTCTCGGATTTAGCCGCAGAGCAGCAAGCTGAGGAGCAGAAAGAATGCAAATCCAGGTGAGGGCAGTCCAAATCCACTCTCGAAATAGAATTTCGACCACTAAATCTCCAGGAATCGGCGTCTGAAGGCTAGGGTAGTCCGGCGGTTCTCTTCCTCTCGCACAGGAGGCAGCTTCTTCCAAGTAGAGAAAAAGAAAAGAAACAAATGAACCGAGCCCTAATTCTAACCTAAAGCTATATATATATATACATCAGGTTTAATAATAAACAATCGATACATATTAATTACTTACACGCAATATCAAAACGACACGAGACCCGAAACATCTCGGAAAATGACGAAATTCGCATCGCAGCTAAAAACCCATGCTACGAACACAACTGCGAAGTCGAAATTAGCATTCGACGAACAAAACCCGGGATATCACCACCCGAAGGCAAAACACAAGCATTCCCTAAGAGGCCCAGCCGAGTCATCAAACGGACTCCGGCTAGCTGGGGAATCTTGCTAACAGACTACAAACAGGCTACACAGGGAACCCTAAGAGCTAAGACCACGCTCTACAATGGCAAAAAGCCGGAAATACGCCATCGTAACGCCAGCCAAAGATCAAACAAAACACAGAAAAACCGGGGGCGTTACAGGTGTTATAATAAATATTCAATTAAAAGTGTGCAAAATGTCAATATTATTAAAGCCCTTGTGAGGTGCAAAGTGCCAAAACTATGTATTTATGGTGTAATGTGCAAAAACCTTCTTATTGCAGGGTGCTTAATGCCAAAATGAGAACTGTTGAAGCCAAAAACTGGCTTGAACGAGAGTTTGGACCTTTGGGTGTAGCCGACACCTATTTCTCCCAAACCTCAACCCCTGACTAGTGATAAAGGACTAAACGTTGAACCAAAGCCTCAGCTGAGAGGTCCGTCCTCTAACCCGGAAGATCTCTGAGCACTTCCCCTACAAAGCCAATTGCTGGGCTAGGAGTACCTCAAAAAGCTCTATAAGGAAAAATGAGAGTATGAGAAAATCTGCCCTCTGAGATATCATGTGGGTCTATTTATAGATTTTCAATATATGGTCTGCAAAAAATGTAATTCTGCTGTCCTAAAATTACTAAAATGCCCTTGGACTAGTCTACCAATAGCCAAACTCCGCTGTTCTGAGGAGCTAAATGCAGACCAGGGGTATTTAAGTAATTTCAGGTCTGGGTCCCATTGGGCGGAAGCTCTTCCTGTTGAGCTTTGCGGGAACCCTGCTCGCTCTGAGTGTGAGCCTTCCCGCCTACCTCTGGCGGGAACCAAAAGACTGAAGGGACGTTGAGTGGAGAAACATCACTCAACACCGAGGGTTGATGGGCTTCCGCCAACCTGAGGCGCGAGCCCTTTCGCCTGCCCAGGGCGGGAGCCTTCCCGCCCGCCCTGGTTCAACTATGACCTAAATCTAAACCTGTTTGACGAAAATAACTTAAGTCGAAGGCCCAGTTCGACGAATTTGCGTTCGACAAATAACGTTCGATGAAGGACGTTCGACGAATAACGTTCGACGAATGGCGTTCGACGAATAACGTTCGACAAATGGCGTTCGACGAAATGACGTTACTCGACCCCTGGGCGAGAGCCTTCCCGGCTACTTACGGCAAGAGCCCTCCCGCCCACTTTCTTATCTGATCCAATTTTAGCCTAGAGCTAGCCCAATCCGGGTCCTTGGGGCATCTTGGTTCCACCCAGCGAATATGGGGTTGTACAAGAACACTCTCAAATACGAGAAGAAAAAAAATTGTGGTTTTGTCAAGATCGACCCAGGCCCATGGAAAATGAAGAGGGTTTACACCGTACCTTATGAAAGGTGGAATATTATTAATGCCCTTGTGGGGTTCCAAGTGCCAAAAATATCTATTTACGGTGTAATGTGCAAAAACTTTCTAATTGGAATGTGCTTAATGACAAAATGAAAATAATCTCAAACACGAGAAGAAAAAAATCATGGCTTTGTCAAGATCAACCCACGCCCATGGGAGGCTAAGAGGGTTTACACCTTATCAAGGGGTGGAGGGCACAATATTTGTCGCCCCAATCTGGGGTCCGCCTGCATTATGTAAACATTTTGAATGGGTCTGTAAATTTCTCTACATGAGATTCCTTTAGGAAGTGAATTCAGAAACTAGGTTTTAAACATTTTTTTTCATTGACTAATGTATGTGGTGGGATGGTTCAGAGCGAGGATTTCTACTTTCCCTCGCGGGCTTTTGGTAGTGGTGATGACGATGGTGAACGGCGAAGGGTCGGAGAAAATAGATGGTGGTGCTCTGTAAGCCCAGGTATGATACTAAGCGGGGCAGAGAGGTAGAGCACGAGCAAAAGGGGGGAATTCCTCGCATGATCCATGCGTCATGCCGGCAAGCCGGAATGGCCTCGCCGGCCCGGCCGTGCACCTCGTGTGATTGCGGCCGGGCACACGCGCACCCCCAAGGTGCACACGGCCCGATGCGTGTGCGCGTACCTTCAGGTGCGGGCGGTTGCGCGCCCGCACCTTCATGTACGCGCGGTCGCGCGCGCAGACACCTTCAGGTGGGCGCGGTCGCGCCCGCGCGGTCCTGATAGGTAGCTTGGCAGGGAGCACAACAAAGAGACCGAAAGGGAGCTCGTAGGTACTGGGAGATAGTGCTTGCATCGGGATCAGTTCCGTATAAAAGGCAAAGCAGCGAAGCAGAAAAGAGTCGAAGTCATGCGATCGAAAGAAGATCTGTCAAGTTCGTCGTAGAAGTTGTGAGTTCTCTGGAGAGGAACATGAGCTACTCGTAAGAAAGTGGTGAGTTCACAAAGGAGTTCACTGGTTCTTGCAGGGAGCTCTCATGTAAGGCCAGGAGGTTCACACGAAACCAAATAGGTTGGGATTGAGACTGAGAGTAATTACGCGAGTGAAGTGAATGTGTGCGAGCAATAAAAAATTCTTTCTGCTCTTAATTCTGATATATTGAGAAAATTTGAAATGTAAAATAATTATTATTCAAAATTATTAAATCGGAACTCTTCTCTTTATATTGAGTAGAGGAGGAGGAACAATATACATTTAGAAATGTGAGACTAAATACAAGAAAAAGAAAATTATACAAATTGACTGCAATTTGGATTTATTACAAATGAGCATTAACAAACAACAAAGAGAATTTCACGAGATGAAATCAGGTATCAAAACTAATGAAAAAAATGTATTGAAATGTAATAATTGTTTGGAGAACCGCAAAAGTGTAGGGAAAGTGTCCCCTTCGTGCAAACCCGGATCCAAACGCAATGCGAGTTAAACAAAATAAAAATCAGCAATAAACAGAACAGAACAAAACACACAGAATTTACGGGGAAACCCCTCACAGCAATAGGGGGAAAAACCACGGGACATGGCACACAAACAATCTACTATAATAAATAACGGATTACAAAAACACTAGGTTTGCCCAATCTAGTTCCCTCTCGGATTCACAAACGAATCACCACTAAAGCTAAGACGCTCCTTCTGAAACCGAGGAAGAACAACATTCAACACGTTGAGGTAAAAACAACCTCTCTTCAACAAAGAACTCTCCGTTTGAAACACGATCTTCACACAAAAACAAACCGAGAGAAGCCTCTCCTAGCACCACCACCGACGCAAAAAAACCTAGGAAACGGGACCGCCACACGCTTCTGCAGCACCCGTCGCACGCTTCCTTCGTCTCCGACGAAACCGTCGATGCCTCCGCTGTCGCCGTTGCAAACCTCAGCCGAAACCGTCGCGTCTCCTCCGCTACAGCTGCTCCGTAAAGATGAAGTTATCTGCCCCGTAGGAATTGGATTAACCCTAACTCCACAATAAGAGCCATATATATATCCACCCGAACCGCCAGGGCCGCCGAAAAACGGTTCACTGAACCGCTCGGAGAAGACGACAGAATCGGCGAGAGACGGCGACGATATCCGGCGAATCAGGCAAAGTCCCGATACGCGCCGAATATACCATTCATGAACAGTAAATTCGACGAGTATCGATCCCGATACGCGCCGAAAAATACTGTTCATGTCAGATCCACCTTAGCAAGCCTCAGTCTTCAATTTAGGGGCTGGACCCCAACAGACTCCCCCTCCTGACCCTGAAGAGAAGTCACACCTTCCTGAAACCTTCAAGAAGAAACCATGTCGATCAGCCGTCGACACAACTCGTGCTTCTCCCTTGGCACGACCTTTGTCATGTCCGAAAGGTTTTCATCCGCGTGGATCTTTTCCACCTTCAGTAGCTTCTCCTCGACATCATCTTGTATCCAGTGATACCTGACATCAATGTGCTTCGTCTTAGAGTGGTAGGCGGGGTTCTTGGCCAGAAAAATAGCACTCTGACTATCACTGAACACATTGAACACGTCTTGCTGGATTCCAAGTTCGAACATGAACTTTTCCATCCACAAGACCTCTTGGGAAACTTCTGTCAGAGCTATATATTCTGCCTCAATCGTCGACAGTGCCACACACTTTTGTAACCGCGACTGCCACGACACAGCACCCCCAACAAAAGTGTTAGAAAAGAACAAAAAACAAGCCGGAAGTGGAACAAAAACAAACCGGAAGTGGTTTAACATAAACTTTATTATCTGAAAAAGATATCTATTACAAAGGTATGACCTCTCTTATATAGAATGGAGGAGAGAAGAGAGAATACAAATAAGAGATATGTGATTAAAAATTTACATGACACAAGCGGACTATACAGACACAAACCGCACAAGCCGCGAGATTAGACAGAAGGGCTAACCGCTCGGCTACTACCAGAGAGATCGTCATGGGAGACCGCTAGACCGCCCTATCTCCAATTCGCCAGAGTCAAACCGCCAGACCGCTTGGACCTCAGACAGCAACACACAGCAACCAAACCGCTGAAGGGTAACTGCAAAACCGCGCGGTCATCAACCCGCCAAGCCAGACCGCCAGACTACCCGGTCACCAACTTCAACACTCCCCCTCAAGCTGGAGTATATACATCGATCATTCACAGCTTGTCACAAATATGAAGAAACGAGGCGGAAACTGGCTTGGTGAAGATGTCAGCTAGCTCTTTATCAGAAGTGACGAAAGGAGTGCAAATTTGTTCCTTCAGAATCTCTTCATGAATGAAATGACAGACGACCTCAATGTGCTTGGTTCTTTCATGGAAGACCGGATTTTTGGAGATGTATATGACAGTCTTGTTATCACAGAACATAGGTAGATGATGGTTGTACACCTCTCCTAAATCCAGCAGGAGAGCCCGTAGCCACTTTAACTCACAAGTGGTCGATGTCATACTACGATACTCTGCTTCAGCACTGGACCTGGAAACAACCGACTGCTTCTTGCTCTTCCAGCTCACCAGATATCCCCCAACAAAGGTGCAGAAACCCGAGGTTGACTTGCGATCCCCTTTGTCATCAGCGTAACTTGCATCTGAGTATGCTTCAACCCTCAGATGACCATTCTTCTGAAAGAGTAATCCTTTCCCAGGCGCTGCTTTGACATATTCCAAGATCCGCAAGGCAGATTGAAGATGACACTCCCGAGGAGCTTGCATAAATTAGCTCACCTTGCCAACAACATAGGAGATGTCGGGTCTGGTAACCGTGAGATAAATGAGTTTTCCCACCAGACGCCGGTACCTCAAAATATCAGTAGAAGAGGCGAGTCATCTGTCCAAGTTTTGTCTTCTCCAGTAGTCATAGGACAACGGGCAGGTTTAGCACTTGTCAATCCTGCCTCCTTTAAAAGATCAAGGGTATACTTCCTTTGGGAAAGAACCATGGAGTTGGGCTTCCTTGAGATTTCAATCCCCAGAAAGTACTTCGAAGATCCCATATCCTTTGTGACCAGGTGTTGACGGAAGAGTTTCTTTGTCAACGTTACCCCCTCCTGGTCATTGCCAGTAAGAAGAATGTCATCGACATAAACCGCAAGAACAACCATACCAGAGGCAGTTTTCCGAACAAATAAGGAGTGATCGGCCGAGCTTCTTGTAAAACCAATGGCCGCAGCAATGCCGCTAAACTTGTCAAACCAGGCACGCGGACTTTGCTTGAGGCCATAAATAGCCTTCTTCAGTCGGCATACACGTGTCTCCTCTGGAGCAACATACCCCGGAGGTTGCTCCATATAAACATCTTCCTGTAGATCACCATAGAGGAAAGCATTCTTAACATCCAGTTGTGAAATCGGCCAGGCCCGGTTGACAGCCACAGAGAGAAGGACCCATATGGTGCTGAGACGAGCAACGGGAGAGAATGTATCGAAATAATCAACACCATAGGTCTGAGTGAATCTTTTAGCCACCAGGTGGGCTTTGTAGCGATCCACACTGCAATCGGGGAGGAATTTCACCACAAAAACCCAGCGACATCCAACAACATCTGTGCCAACAGGAGGAGGAACAAGAGTCCAGGTACCCCTGTTCAGTGAGAGTAGCGATTTCTTCATCCATGGCAGCTTTCCAATGTGGAAGGATAAGAGCTTCCTGATAGGAACGGGGGGTGGAAGTAGAAGAGATAGCCAGAGCAAAGTCCCTGCGAGCAGGCGTCAGACGATCATAGGAAACAACAGCAGCAAGAGGATGCTGGGTACAAGCCCGAACCCCTTTGCGAAGGGCAATGGGGAGGTCCAGGTCAGCAGGTACCCCAGTATCCGGAGCATCCGTAGTGGAGAAAGCTGGCCCGAGAGAAGAGAGCGACGACATCGAAGAGGAGGAAGGTAGAGGAGAAGAAGCGGGGTAAGATGGTGGAGATAGTGGAGATGGTGGAGATGGTGGAGAAGGCGAAACAGTAGTAGGAGTCGAGGGAATAGGGGGTTGGTGAGAGAAGGAGGAGTAGCAGGAGTAGAGGAAGAAGCGGAAGAGAAGTAAGATTCATTTTCAAAGAAGGTAACATCCGCAGAGACAAATTGTTTGCGGGTGACGGGGTCAAAGCAACAATAACCTTTCTGAGTGGGAGAGTACCCCAGAAAGATACATTTGGTGGACCGAGGGGAGAGTTTGTCGCGGGTGGTAGAGGGAGCGTGCACAAATGCGGTGCATCCAAAGATACGGAGAGGAAGAGGAAAGGGTTCTTTGCCCGGATAGAGAATGGAGAAAGGAGTTTGACCATGGAGAACGGTGGAGGGAATGCGATTGATGAGATATCAAGCGATGAGAACAGCATAGCCCCAGTAGGAGCGAGGGACATGCATTTGCGTAAGCAGAGTGCGAGCGACATCAAGGAGGTGACGGTTTTTGCGTTCCGCCACTCCATTTTGTTGGGAGGAGTAAACACAACTGCTTTGATGAATAATCTCATGTTGCATACAAAAGGAGGAAAAGGCTTGACTAAGATACTCTTTTGCATTATCCGAGCGTAAGATTTTAATGGAAACGCCAAACTGAGTTTGAATTGAATGATAAAAAGATGTCCATATATCAAAAAGTTCAGAACGGTCTCGTAAGAGATAGACCCAAGTACAGCGAGAAAGTCATCAATGAACGTAACAAAGTAAGAACTACCCCGCCCAACGGTAAGGGTAGGAGCAGGACCCCAGATGTTAGAGTGAACAAGATCAAACGGACGGGTGGATCCACGAGCTTGCTTTGGAGGAAAGGAAGAGCGGTGATGCTTGCCAAGTTGACATGCGTCACAATTAAGAGGAGGATGTTGGGAAGGGAGGTGGGGGAGAAGTTGGCGAAGAAGGCAAGGGGGCATGACCAAGGCGAAGATGCCATTGGAGAAGATCTGTAGAGGAGGAGGAGAAGGCAGATAGAGCAGAGACGTTGTCGAGGAAGTAGAGGCCGTCACTCTCAATCCCAGTAGCAATCGTCCGTTGGGAGGCCGAATCTTGAAAAGAATAAGAGGTAGTAGTGAATGTGACGGAGCACTGTAGTTGCTTGCATAAAGAGGTAACAGATAATAAATTACAAGGAAACTGGGGCACATAGAGGGTATCTGCAAGGCAGAGAGACGGAGTGACTTGAACCATGCCCGTCCCATTGATCGGGGAGGGAGAACCATCCGCAACTATGACAGGGGGCAACCGATCATGTGTGTCTAGATGAGAGAAACATTGAGGATTGCCTGTCATATGATTTGTAGCACCCGAATCGATCAACCATCGTCCGCGAGTAACAGTGTGGGCACGACCAGAAGAGATGACCACCGAGGCGGACGACTCGGAGGAAGTGGAATCCATTGAAGAGAGACGACGAGAGAACAGCAAGTCGCGGCAGCTAAAACAAGTCACAAGCCGGTCGGACAGAAGCAGGACGCGCGGCTAGGAAAGTCGTAGGCAGGAGAAACCAAGTCAGACGACAAAAGAGAGGCCGCAACAACTAGTTAGCACGAGCGGGTAGAAGGAAACAGGTCGAGGCAACTACTAAACAGGTCGCGACGACTAAGAGGAGCAGTGATAGAAGAGAAGCAATGAGAAACAAGCCACACGAACAGGGCAGCGGTCAGAAGAGAAGGCAAGCCGCGAAGACAGGTCGCGGGAAGCAGAAACAAGCCGAGAATCAAGCGGAGGGAAAGAAGTCGAGCGGTTAGAAGGTAGTCGCGTGAATAGAAGAAGAAGCTGAATCAGGAGGAAAAGATCGTTTGCTCTGATACCATGTTAGAAACGAACAAAAAATAAGCCGGAAGTTGAACAAAAACAAACCGGAAGTGGTTTAACAGAAACTTTATTATCTGAAAAAGGTATCTATTACAAAGGTATGACCTCACTTATATAGAATGGAGGAGTGAAGAGAGAATACAAATAAGAGATGTGAGACTAAAAATTTACATGACACAAGCGGACTATACAGACACAAACCGCACAAGCCGCGCGGTTAGACAGAGGGCTAACCGCTCGGCTACTACCAGAGAGAGAGAGAGATCGCCATGGGAGACCGCTAGACCGCCCGGTCTCCAATTCGTCAGAGTCAAACCGCCAAACTGTAACACCTCCCCTGTAGTGAACATATAATATGGGTTTGGCCGGGGCCCCCACAACATACGGACGCCACAGCTTTAGTATTAAAAGTTGATATAGCTACTCACACTCAAAACATTTTGCACAACACAGCGGAAACACAAACAAGACAAGAAGTTATCCACCACTAGAAGAGTAAAACAAATGGCCTTATAGCCTTACAACAAGTGTCCAAAATCAAATAATACAACAGTCATGAATGTGCCTAGCCCTCCTAGTCTACCTCGGCATGCAAGCCGGATAACATGAGTCTCAAACATACAACATCACATAAGTAGAGCTACAAAAAGAAAAGCACTTCATGAGGCTTAGGCCTTTCTGGCCGGCGAGCTAGCTCCTGCATGCGATCCTTGCCCTGTAAAATTTATTAGTAACATGGGTCAGCAAAGGCTGACCTCAAACTGTGTAATAACACATCTCCTCCCGGCCGCCCCTAACGGACCCCGGGGTACCCCTCCAACCTGCAAGTTAGCACTTCGTATGCAATAATCATAAGCAAGAAAAGCAACTACAAAAACAGGCTTGGATGTCACACACATCATATATGTTCTCTACTGGTTGAGCATATAATAAAAGGGCCTACTTATGCAATCATGTATGCAACAACCCGGGTTTCACCCCAAGGCACCCTATCTCGTATGCATCTAGCACATCATCACAACATATGGGTACTCATCGATTCCCCAATGGCATAAAGCCGCAAACAAAGGGGGGGGGTAATACCTTTCCCCCAAACAGTGCACAGGCCGCCACATGGAACTCTTGTAAAGGCCCCACCCGCTCAAATTCTTAGCCCCGGGCTTGCCTACAAGCTCTGACGTCTCATGTCAGGGTTCCAACAAACACAAAACTGACCGATTCTAAGAAGCCTTGCCGGACCCCACCCGCTCATGGCCTCATTGCCCGGGCTTGTCCCCATGCTTGGCATTCTCGTCAGTCTCACAGAAGGGGACTAGTCTTGCCGGGACACTCTCCGTACATGACGTGAACATCACGGGATAGCCAGCCGACCACGGAGACATAGCCACGCCTTGGCACATCACAAACCAAGACAATTTCACCCTAGTCCCTCATTTGTACTGCAGCGTTCCCGCGCACCAAGGAAACCATCTCCATCTCATGCAGAGCTAACCTTATCCACCAAGGAAAACATCTATCGCCACGAGGAGCTAACCTTGTCCGGTTCTGACTACACATACTCACTCGAGAAAAAGGGGAAAACATCACCACATCACAAACGGCGTCTTGCCGCAATGGAAACTCTACGAATCCTTAACGTTCATATGCAACATCACCGAGTCGGACTAAGGGTCGCGACTACGGCTTCACCCACCATGCCTAATCCACTAACGGAGCGGATCTCTAATGCAAATCATGTCGGGGACGGACTCAATCGACCCGAAGGTTCCTCTTGAACCTTGGCGACCCAAAGCCCTCTCATTTGAGTGTTTAGTGCCCAAAACTAGAAAAGAAATGTTGCTAAGACATGCATCCTAAGACCGAGAGGAGAAGTGTCGTTACCTTCCGACTCCTCTTCCTTGCCATGGCAAAATAACTGGATGAAAACCTTCGCAACGATCTAACCTCCACGGATCTATACTCGGCTCGCGATTTGGAGCACTGAAACCTCTCCTACAGCCCAAACTCTCCTTCTCCTTCTTCCTTGTTCTCACTTCTCTCTAGATCTTTAGTAAGAGAAAGCTTGGAGAAGAATGAGGGTTTTCAACCCTATTCTCGGAATTAACTCCTAAATAAATGATCTGAACCATCAGATCCTAAAATCAGGAAAAGAATGGCCACGATCCGCCTGAAAAATAAAAGACCTGGGTCGAACACGGCCTGACACACGCCCGTGTCCAAGGCCGTGTGCCTCATTCGCCGTCTCAAATCGATGCGCCTGGAACTGTACACGGGCATCCGACACGCCCGTGTTCGACCCGACACGCCCGTGTCGCCACAGACACGGCCGTGTGGCCGGCCGTGTGCCTCCATTGACACGGCCCTGAAAACATCCCGAGAGGTGACACGGCCTGGGACACGCCCGTGTACCAAGCCGTGTGCCAAGTATCGACACTCGTCGACAGCCTTTGTGTCGACACCGCGGAAAAACGTCGAGCGAAGATCGTCGACCAAGTGGGACACGCCCTGTGACACGCTCGTGTCACAGGTCGTGTGTCCCAGTCTCGAAACTCGACACTCGACACTCGACACTCGTCGAGTGAACATCGTCGACTGAAGTTCGTCGACAGACCCACACGGCCTTGGACACGCCCGTGTCCTAGGCCGTGTGCCTTGTCTCGACACACTGTCGAGCGAAAGAGTCGACACCCCTGGCCGAGTGTCGATACGGGCACGACACGCCCTGCGACACGCCCGTGTCGCAGGCCGTGTTCCCTAGTCTCGACACATTGTCGAGCGAAAGTGTCGACACCCCGGGCCGAGTGTCGACACGGCTCGACACGCCCGTGTCGCAGGCCGTGTGCCCCCTGCCAGAAACCAAAAAAATTCCAGAAACACAAATCGACCCTCTCTCAAAACTGGGGTGTTACAACTCTCCCCCACTTAACAGAATTTCGTCCCGAAATTACAAAACAAAAGGGTACAAAACTTAACTTGTACCTGAAATGAAGAGTTCTGGATACTCTTCTAGCATGGCCTGTTCTCGCTCCCAAGAGAACTCCTCTCGACCGCAGTTGTTCCATCAGACTTTCACGAGTTTAACTTCTTTATTCCGCAACTGCCGAGTCTCCGAATCCTCTATAGCAATTGGAAGGACTCGCGTCCTCAAGTCTTCCTCAATCGGCACCGATGTCGGCTCAATCACCACACTAGCCTCCACCAAGGCTTTCCTCAAAACAGAGACATGGAAGACGTCATGCAGTCCACTCAGCTCCGCGGACAACGCCAACCGATAGGCTGCTTCTCCCACACGTTCAACAATTTCAAAAGGGCCCAAAAACCTTGGACTCAACTTCTTGAGTCGGCGAATCCGTGAGACGCCTTTGAACGGTTTGATCTTCAAATAGACCCAATCACCCACCGCAAACTCCAACTTCCGGTGATGAGCATTAAAGTATTTTGCTTGACGGTCTTGGGTCACCTTCATACGCTCTTGTATGGTCCGTACCATCTCACAAGCGTCAACTACCACCTCCTTTCCCAAAATTTTGGTGTCTCCCGCCTCTGCCCAAGACATTGGTGTTCGACACCGCCTCCCATACAAAGCTTCGTATGGCGCCATTTTTATACTCGCTTGAAAACTGTTGTTGTATGCGAATTCCACCATGAAGAGGTGATCCTCCCACTTCTTGCCGAAGTCAAGAACGCACATTCTCAGCATATCCTCCATAGTACGATTTGTTCTTTCAGTTTGCCCATCAGTTTGAGGATGGAACGCCGTACTGAACTTTAGCTTCGTGCCCAAACTCTTTTGAACTAGTCTCCAGTCCTTGGACGTAAACCGTCCATCTCGATCGCTGACTATACTCTTTGGAATCCCATGCAGTCGCACAATGTTGCGAACATACAACTCCACCAGCTTCTCCACGCTGTCCTCTTTCCGATTTGGGATGAAGTGGGCCACCTTGGTTAAGCGGTCCACAATCACCCAAATAGCATCATTACCCTGCTGCGATCTAGGCAAACCATGTACAAAGTCCATGGAGATGTCATCAAATTTCCATTCAGGGATTGGAAGGGGCTTCAGGAACCTGCCCGGCTTCTGACATTCGGCCTTCACCAAGGCATAAGTTTGGCAACGATTCACGTACAAAGCTACGTCCCGCTTCAGCCCCGGCCACCAAAAGGATTTTTTCATATCCAAGTACATCTTTGTACTGCCCGGGTGAATGGAGTACTTTGTGAAGTGAGCCTCAAACATCAACTCCTCACGGAGTTTGCCGAACTGCGGTATGCAAACCCTTCCATTCTTCCTCAGAATCCCATCAATCATCTCCCAGGTGCTGCTCTCGCCCGTTTGAGCCTCCATCACAAATAGTTGAAACTCCACATCCAACCGAGTCGCTTCCCGAATGCGATCGGTCAAGTCGTTCTGCACTTCAATCCAGTTAAACCGAGCCACGCTGGACTCGCCTCTCGCAACACATTCCAATCCAAGGGACTCCCATTCCCATACCAACCGCTCATCATGAGCTTCGATCCAATTCCCTTGCCCCGAGTACTTCCTACTCAAGGCATCCGCCACCATATTGGCTTTACCTGGCGTATACTGAATCGCTACCTCGTAGTCTCCAAGGAACTCAACCCACCTGCATTGCCGCATGTTCAAGTCCTTTTGATCCAAGAGATACTTCAGGCTTTTGTGATCCGTGAAGATCTCCACCTTTGCACCATATACATAATTCCGCCATATTTTCAACGCAAAAATTACCGCCGTCAACTCCAAGTCATGGACGGGGTAATTCCTCTCATGAGGCTTCAGTTGTTTAGACCCAAAAGCTATCACCTTGCCATGTTGCACCAAAACGCAACCCAAACCGCATCCCGATGCGTCACTGAAAATATGAAATCCCTCGGTCCCTTGCGGTAGACTTAAGATTGGAGCCATCATCAGTCTCTCCTTTAGTGCCTCTAATGCTTGGCTGCACTCTTGAGTCCACACAAACTTATGATCTTTACGAGTGAGTGAGGTGAGGGGTAGAGCTATCCGCGAGAAATTCTCCACGAATCTCCTATAATACCCGGCTAGTCCAAGAAAACTTCGGACTTCCGCCACGGTCCTCAAGACTGGCCAATCTATGATGGCCTCCACTTTTGTTGGATCCACTGCCACCCCTTCCCCACTAATCACGTGGCCCAAAAATGTCACCTTCTCTAACCAGAACTCGCACTTGGAGAATTTTGCATACAACTGATTCTCCCTCAACACTTGCAAGACCACTCTCAAGTGGGTCTCATGCTCTACTTCCGATTTGGAATACACCAAGATGTCATCAATGAAGACAACCACAAAAGAATCCAAGTATTCCTGAAATACTAGATTCATAAGATCCATGAACACAGATGGTGCATTCGTCAGCCCGAACGGCATCACCGTAAACTCAAAGTGCCCATACCTTGTACTAAAGGCAGTCTTGGGGATGTCCTCATCCCGAATTCGCAGCTGATAATAGCCTGACTTCAAATCCAATTTTGAATACACCACTGACCCTACCAATTGGTCGAGCAAGTCATCTATCCGAGGAATCAGATACTTATTTTTGACGGTCAATTTATTCAGCTCTCGGTAGTCTATGCATAGGCGCATGCTACCGTCTTTCTTCTTTACAAATAACACCGGCGCACTCCACGGTGAAGAACTGGGTCTGATATACCCTTGCTCCAACAATTCCTGTAATTGTACATTAAGTTCAGCCAACTCCTTTGATGCCATCCTAAACGGAGGACGTGACACCGGCCTAGCCTCCAACACTAAATCGATTGAGAAATCGATCTCCCTCCGAGGTGGCGCTCTAGGAAGTTCATCCAGAAACACATCCTTGAACTCTGCCACT
The DNA here is from genome assembly GCA_039583875.1 of Platanthera guangdongensis. Lineage (NCBI taxonomy): Eukaryota > Viridiplantae > Streptophyta > Magnoliopsida > Asparagales > Orchidaceae > Platanthera > Platanthera guangdongensis. The sequence continues at coordinate 37,218,103 of CM077162.1, read as the reverse complement.
ACAGGCACTTCATCAATAGACAGCTGGGAGAGACGAACCTCCAATAACGCTACAAGCACTAAACCACCCTGGTTAACCGCCCGCATAAACTGCATGGCCGAAATCAGGGAACAGGCCACTCCACAAAGGCCCTCAAATTTGACCTCCGTCTGCCCTTTGCTCTTTAGGGTCACTACCTTAGATAGGCAATCAATACTGGCGCGCTGCTCTGCAAGCCAGTCCATGCCCAAAATGACATCGAACTCAACCAACGGTAAAATCGCTGCTACCAAAACGAAGTCAACTCCGTCTAGCTCCCAACAGATGCGCCCTTTGGCCCCAGTGGTCATGGATGACCCATTGGGCATGCGCACTTTCAACTCTGCGTCCGCCGAGAAAGACTCGACTACTATTCTTCGGATAAAGCTCTCCGCAAGAAAGGAGTGTGATGCTCTTGTATCAAACAATACCTTAGCGGGGTATCCGGAAACTAACACGAAGCCTACAACATAGACATCACACAAAAGTCTAAAAGGATGAAGCACAAAATTTAAACTTAAATTTTCTTCATACCTGTCACCACATCGGTCTGGCGGATCGCTTCTTGCTGTCCAAGGTTGTAAGCCCTTGGTTGCATCGGTTGGAACCGAGAAGCGCTCGACTCCGCCATCTTCCCTTTCTCTGCAGCACTGGGGCCGGAGCGCACAGTCTGCTCCTGCCTAGCCTCTTGCCCCGCTCCTCCTTGGGGACAAACACGAGCTATGTGCCCCACCTTACCGCAGTTGTAACACGTCGGCGGTCCCCTAGAGTGAGAGCCTCCAGGCGTCCAATTGCTCTTCTCACCGGATCTGGAAGTGTGAGGCTTCTTCCTCCACCTACTCCCTTCAGACTTTCCATGAGATTGGGAAGGCTTCCCTTCCCCTTGCTTGGGAGTAAAACCCTTACGACGTTGGGTTCGCTCCAAATCACTTTCCAAAATCCTGGCAGCCTCAACTAGTTCATTGAATCTCGCTCTCTTCATGGAGATGAGGGGTTGTCTCAGGTTCTCCCTCAGCCCCTGGTAGAAGAGGTTATCCCTTTCTACATCATCTGCCATCGTCGTTCCAGCGTAACGACCCAAACGGGTGAACTCCTGCACATACTCATCCACTGTCTTGTCTCGCTGCATTAAATGCAGAAACTGCCTCTGAAGGGCCAATCGTGTAGAAACTGGAATATACCTCTTTAGAAACGCATCCCCAAACTCCTCCACTGACGGGGTGCGTCCCGGGAACTGGCGGCCGCTATGGCTCACCCACCATAACTTGGCGTCTCCTTCCAACATGAAAGCCGCATACTCAGCTTTCTTTTCCTCTGGCGTCTCTGCCGCCCTTAAAAGCTCTTGAATGCGAACCCACCAGTCCTCCGCATCCGTTGGCGTACCAACTCCCTTGAATGACGGGGGATGGAAACTCAGGAAATACTTCAAGTGTCGGTCTCCATGTCCGACAACTACCCTTTCCGCCAAAGGCACCACTCGCCTGGCCTCTCCGCCTGGCACGACCGTCGCCGTGTCCGGTGTAGCAGGGGTTGCTACCTGAGCTGCCGCTGTAGCTTGGGCTGCCACAATCGCTTCCGCAATCATTCGACAGAAGTCGGCCGGGTTTACACCCGTGCCCAAAAGACCTGGAGCAGTAGCACTGCTCGTCGAAAGCTCTTCTCTTGCTCTCGATGTTCCCGCCTCGTTGCTTGCACTCTTCAAGAAACAAGAAACAAGGAATCAGTCTCAAATCTCAAGACTTAAATATAAGGACACTCATGGTCCCGCGTTACTCTTATGTGGATAACTTCTCTACGCATTGACCTTGAATCTAACCTCGCTTTGATACCACAATTGTAACACCTCCCCTGTAGTGAACGTATAATATGGGTCCGGCCGGGGCCCCACAACATACGGACGCCACAGCTTTAGTATTAAAAGTTGATATAGCTACCCACACTTGAAACACTTTGCACAACACAGCGGAAACACAAGCAAGACAAGAAGTTATCCACCACTAGAAGAGTAAAACAAATGGCCTTATGGCCTTACAACAAGTGTCCAAAATCAAATAATACAACAGTCATGAATGTGCCTAGCACTCCTAGTCTACCTCGGCATGCAAGCCGGATAACATGAGTCTCAAACATACAACATCACATAAGTAGAGCTACAAAAAGAAAAACACTTCATGAGGCTTAGGCCTTTCTGGCCGGCGAGCTAGCTCCTGCATGCGATCCTTGCCCTGTAAAATTTATTAGTAACATGGGTCAGCAAAGGCTGACCTCAAACTGTGTAACAACACATCTCCTCCCGACCGCCCCTAACGGACCCCGGGGTACCCCTCCAACCTGCAAGTTAGCACTTCGTATGCAATAATCATAAGCAAGAAAAGCAACTACAGAAACAGGCTTGGATGTCACACACATCATACATGTTCTCTACTGGTTGAGCATATAATAAAAGGGCCTACTTATGCAATCATGTATGCAACAACCCTGGTTTCACCCCAAGGCACCCTATCTCGTATGCATCTAGCACATCATCACAACATATGGGTACTCATCGATTCCCCAATGGCATAAAGCCGCAAACAAAGGGGGGGGGGGTAACACCTTTCCCCCAAACAGCACACAGGCCGCCACATGGAACTCTTGTAAAGGCCCCACCCGCTCAAGGTCTTAGCCCCGGGCTTGCCTACAAGCTCTGACGTCTCATGACAGGGTTCCAACAAACACAAAACTGACCGATTCTAATAAGCCTTGCCGGACCCCACCCGCTCATGACCTCATTGCCCGGGCTTGTCCCCATGCTTGACATTCTCGTCAGTCTCACAGAAGGGGACTAGTCTCGCCGGGACACTCTCCGCACATGACGTGAACGTCACGGGATAGCCAGCTGACCACGGAGACATAGCCACGCCTTGGCACATCACAAACCAAGACAATTCCACCCTAGTCCCTCATTTGTACTGCAGCGTTCCCGCGCACCAAGGAAACCATCTCCATCTCATGCGGAGCTAACCTTGTCCACCAAGGAAAACATCTACCGCCACGAGGAGCTAACCTTGTCCGGTTCCGACTACACATACTCACTCGAGAAAAAGGGGAAAACATCACCACATCGGACTAACGGTCGCGACTACGGCTTCACCCACCATGCCTAATCCACTAACGGAGCGGATCTCTAATGCAAATCACGCTGGGGACGGACTCAATCGACCCGGAGGTTCCTCTTGAACCTTGGCGACCCAAACCCCTCTCATTTGAGTGTTTGGTGCCCAAAACTAGAAAAGAAATGTTGCTAAGACATGCAACCTAAGACCGAGAGGAGAAGTGTCGTTACCTTCCGACTCCTCTTCCTTGTCATGGCAAAATAGCCGGATGAAAACCTTCGCAACGATCTAACCTCCACGGATCTGTACTTGGCTCGCGATTTGGAGCACTGAAACCTCTCCTACAGCCCAAACTCTCCTTCTCCTTCTTCCTTGTTCTCACTTCTCTCTAGATCTTTAGTAAGAGAAAGCTTGGAGAAAAATAAGGGTTTTCAACCCTATTCACGGACTTAACTCCTAAAGAAATGATCTGAACCATCAGATCCTAAAATCAGGAAAAAAATGGCCACGATCCGCTTGAAAAATAAAAGACATGGGCCGAACACGGCCAGGCACATGCCCATGTCCAGGGATGTGTGCCTCATTTGCCGTCTCAAATTGACGCGCCTTGAACAGCACACGGGTATCCGACACACCCGTATTCGACCCGACACGCCCGTGTCGCCACAGACACGGCCGTGTGGCCGGCCGTGTGCCTCCTTTGACACGACCCCGAAAACATCCCGAGAGGTGACACGGCCTGGGACACGCCCGTGTCCCAAGCCATGTGCCAAGTCTCGACACTCGTCGATAGCCTTTATGTCGACACCGCGGAAAAACGTCGAGCGAAGATCGTCGACCAAGTGGGACACGCCCTGTGACATGCCCATGTCACAGGCCGTGTGTCCCAGTATCGACACTCGACACTCGTCGAGTGAACATCGTCGACTGAAGTTCGTCGACAGACCCACACGGCCTTGGACATGCCCGTGTCCTAGGCCGCGTGCCTTGTCTCGACACACTGTCGAGCGAAAGTGTCGACACCCCTGGCCGAGTGTCGACACGGGCACGACACGCCCTGCGACACGCCCGTGTCGCAGGCCGTGTGCCCTAATCTCGACACATTGTCGAGCGAAAGTGTCGATACCCCGAGCCGAGTGTCGACACGGCTCGACATGCCCTACGACACGCCCATGTCGCAGGTCGTGTGCCCCCTGCCAGAAACCAAAAAATTTCCAGAAACGCAAATCGACCCTCTCTCAAAACTGGGGTGCTACACAGACCGCTTGGACCTCAGACATCAACACACAGCAACCAAACCGTTGAAGGGTAACTGCAAAACCGCGCGGTCATCAACCCGCCAAGCCAGACCGCCAGACCGCCCGGTCACCAACTTTAACAAAAAGTAATAGCATAACCTGAAGTGGATCTTCTGGAATCAACGTCTCCAAATATATCAGAATCAGAGTGTCCAAACAGTTCTGGTGATTCACCACCAAACTGCAGACACAAATATGTAGTACCTCTAAGATATCGAAGAATCCACTTCACAGCGTCCCAATGGACCCTTCCTGGGTTTGCTAAATATCGGCTGACCAACCCCACTCCATGAGCTATGTCTGGCCTCACACAGACCATAGCATGCATCATACTCCTTACTGCAGAAGCATAGGGGACCTGGCTCATCTCCTCAAACTCCTTCCCAGATGAAGGGCACTGACCGCTGGATAACTTGAAGTGTCCACCCAATGGAGTGGTAACAACCTTTATCTTCTCCATCATGAACCTCTTCAACACTTTTTCAACATACTCAGCCTGAGACAGCTACAACAGACCTGTGCTCCTGTCTCTGGTAATCTTCATACCCAGGATCTTCTTTGTCGGTTCAAGGTCCTTCATTTCAAAGGACCTACCGAGCTCCATCTTCAGCTCTACAATGTTGGCTTTGTCATCCCTGACAATCAGCATGTTGTCGACATAGAGTAGCAGTATAGTGAAGGACCCCTCTATTCTCTTCACATAGGCACAGTGGTCAAACCTGGTTCTCAAGAATTTGTTTATGGTCATGAATGAGTCAAACTTTTATACCACTATCTAGGTGCCTGTTTTAACCCATAAAGAATCTTATTGATTCGGCATACTAAATTCTTCTTACCATTGACCTCGAACCCTTCCGGTTATTCCATGTACATTCCTCCTCCAAATCACTGTACTGAAAAGCCGTCTTCACATTCATCTGCTCAACTTTCAGATTTATAGAGGCAGCCAACCCTAGAACCAGGCGGATAGAAGACATCTTCACCACAGGCGAGAATATCTCATCAAAGTCCATGCCTTACTTCTGACTGAAACCCTTGACCACCAACCTCGCCTTATACTTGGGCCGGGAAAGATTTTCATCTGTCTTCAACTTGAAGACCCATTTGCTCATTAATTCTCTTTTCCCCTTAGGAAGCTGGACCAAGTCATAGGTCCCGTTCTTCTGGAGAGAAGCCAGCCCCTCCTCCGTAGCTTCAGCCCACTGCTCTCTATCAGCCTTTTGAGCCTCCACCAAGGACTCAGGCTCTCCACCATCAGACAACAGAATATAATCCTGCAATGGATATCTGGTACTGCCTCTTCGCAGTCTTTCAGATCTCCTGAGGGGCACCTCCACCACAGGTGGAATATCAACGGGCAAAACTCCCCCCTCATCCAGAATCTCCTCCTGCTCTGGCATCTAAACTGCTTCTTCTATAATGGGCTCCTCAGTAGCACCATCAGCACCAAGATCTCCATCAGGAACTTCCACAATAGGTGGACTCTGTGGCTTCTCAGTCTCCTGCTCACTAGCAACTTGATCTTCAACAAAGATCACGTCCCTGCTCCTGATGATCTTCTTTTGCTTTGGATCCTCGAGTCTATAGTCAAACTCCTCAGATGGGTATCCAAACAAGATGCACTCACGGGACTTCACGTCGAGCTTCGATCTCTCCTCCTTGGGGATATGAACATGTACTCGACAACCGAACACACGTACATGTCCATAAGACACCTCCTTACCAGACCACATCCATTCAGGAACATCTCCATCTAACGGTGCTGAGGGGGATAGATTGATCAGATGCACAGTAGTCCTAGCTGCCTCTGCCCAGAATTGCTTCCCAATTGTGGCCGGAGAAATCATACACTTGACCTTCTCCATTATAGTTCTGTGTATCCTCTCTACCTACCTATTTTGTTGCGGTGTCCTCGTAATAGTCTTCTCATGAACAATACCGTGCTACATGCAGTAGGCATCAAACGGTCCAATAAATTCTCCTTCATTGTTGTTAGAAAGTAGAGACAAGAAGCGAAAAGTAGAGAACAAGCGAATAAACTTTTGAATAATTGAAATTTTATTATCCAAAAAAGATATCTATTACAAAGGTATGCCCTCCCTTATATAGAATGGAGGAGAGATGAGAGAATACAAATAAGAGATGTGGGACTAAAATTTACAGGACTAGGCGGACTATACAAAACAAACCGCACAGGCCGCGCGGTTAGACAGCAGGGCTAACCGCACGGCTACCACCAGAGAGGAAGAGAGACCGCTAGGGTAGACCGCCAGACCGTCCGGTCTCCAAGCCGGCTGAGACAAACCGCCAGACCGCGCGGTCTTCAACCCGCCAAGACAAACCGCCAGACCGCCCGGTCACCAACTTCAACACTCCCCCTCAAGCTGGAGCATATATATCGATCATGCCCAGCTTGTCGCAGATGTGGAAAAAGGAAGCGGACACCGGCTTGGTGAAGACATCTGCCAACTCGTTGTCGGAAGTGACAAATGGAGTGCAGATCTGTTTCTTCAATATTTCTTCCCGAATAAAATGACAGTCGACTTCTATGTGTTTTGTTCTCTCATGAAAGACCGGATTTTTGGAAATGTGTATCGCGGCCTTATTGTCACAGAACATAGGAAGAGGATAGTTGTAAACCTCTCCTAAGTCAAGCATGAGAGCCCGCAACCACTTCAACTCACATGTAGTCGATGCCATGCTGCGATATTCCGCCTGCACTAGACCTGGAAACGACAGACTGTTTCTTGCTCTTCCAACTCACAAGATTACCTCCAACAAATGTGCAGAAACCTGAAGTCGACTTGCGGTCCACTTTGTCATCCGCATAGCTTGAATCAGAGTAAGCTTCAACCCTTAGGTGACCATTTTTCTGAAATAGGAGACCTTTCCTGGAGCAGCTTTAATATACTCTAATATTCTCATAGCAGATTGTAGATGACACTTCCTCGGAGCTTGCATGAACTGGCTCACTTTGCCAACAGCATAAGAGATGTCGGGTCTGGTTACCGTGAGATATATGAGCTTGCCCACCAGACGCCGGTATCTCGTAAGATCAGAGAGAAGAGGTGAGTTATCTGTCCAAGTTTTGTCTTCTCCAGCAGCCATAGGACAACGAGTAGGTTTAGCACCAGTGAGTCCTGCCTCCTTCAAAAGATCAAGAGCATACTTCCTTTGTGAAAGGACCATGGAGTTGGGTTTTCTAGAGATTTCAATCCCCAGAAAGTATTTTGGGGAGCCCATATCCTTTGTGACCAGATGGTGACGAAGGTGTTTCTTGGTCATCAATACCCCCATCCTGGTCATCGCCAGTAAGAAGAATGTCATCAACATAAAACGCAAGAGCAACAAGACCAGATGCGGTTTTCCGAACAAACAAGGAGTGATCTGCTGAGCTTCTTGTAAAACCAATGGCCGCAACAATGCTACTAAACTTGTCAAACCAGGCACGAGGACTCTGCTTGAGGCCATAGATAGCCTTCTTTAGCCGGCATACCTTGTCTCCCCTGAGCAACAATACCCAGGAGGTTGCTCCATGTAAACATCTTCCTGCAGATCGCCATAGAGGAAGGCATTCTTAACATCGAGCTGCGGGATGGGCCAATCCCGGTTGACAGCCACAGAGAGAAGAACCCGAATAGTGCTGAGGCGAGCCACAGGAGAGAAAGTGTCAAGTAATCAAGCCCATAAGTTTGGGTAAAACCCTTGGCAACCAGGCGAGCCTTATAACGATCCACACTGCCATCCGGAGAAACTTCACCACGAAGACCCATCGACAACCAACAACATCTGTGCCGTAAGGAGGAGGAACAAGGGTCCAGGTACCCTTTCAGTCAGAGTAGCAATCTCCTCATCCATGACAGCTTTCCAATGAGGAATAGTAAGGGCCTCCTGATAGGAACGGGGGGTGGTAGTAGCGGAGATAGCCAGAGCAAAAGCTCTGCGAGACGGGGTAAGACGATCATAGGAAACAACTGCAGCAAGCGGGTGTTGGGTACATGCCCGAACCCCCTTGCGAAGAGCAATAGGAGATCCAGGTCAACAGGGGCCTCAGTATCCAGAGTATCCATGGTGGAGAGAGCTGGCCCGGGAGCAGAGAGAGATGGCAGCGGAGTGGAGGGAGAAAGCGGAGTAGAGGGTGGAGATGGTGGAGGTGGTGGAGATGGTGGAGATGGTGGAGATGGCGGAACATCAGTGGGAGCAGAGGGGAGGGATGGGTTGGTAGGAAAAGTAGGAGCAGGAGGAGGAGAGGAGGAAGTGGGAGAGAAGTAAGAGACATTGTCGAAGAAGGTGACATCCGCAGAGACAAATTGCTTGCGGGTAACGGGATCAAAGCAACAATAACCTTTCTGAGTGGGAGAGTAGCCAAAAAGACACATTTGGTGGCACGTGGTGAGAGTTTATCACGGGTGGCAGCGGGAGAGTGCACAAAGGCGGTGCACCCAAAGATGTGTAGAGGAAGAGGAAAGGGATCCTTGTCCGGATAAAGAATGGAGAAGGGGTAGCACCGTGGAGAACTGTGGAGGGAAGGCGATTGATGATATAGCAGGAGAGGAGGACAGCATATCCCCAATAGGAGCGAGGAACATGCATTTGAGTCATCATAGTGCGAGCGACATCAAGGAGGTGACGGTTTTTGCGTTCCGCCACCCCATTTTGTTGTGAGGTGTAGACACAGCTGGTTTGACGAATGACACCATGGTGAATACAAAAGGATGAGAAGTCGTGGCTAAGATACTCCCTTGGCATTGTCAGAACGAAGGAGTTTAATAGATGTAGCGAACTGAGTCTTAACCATAGAATAAAAGGAGGTCCAAACAGAGAACAGCTCGGAGCGATCTTTGAGAAGATATACCCACGTACATCGAGAGAAATCATCAATGAAGGTGACAAAGTGACAAAGTAGGAACTACCCCGACCGTGGTGAGGTTAGGAGCGAGACCCCATATGTCGGAGTGAACGAGGTCGAATGGACGGGAAGAGCCCCGACTCTGCGTCGGGGGGAAGGATGAGCGGTGATGTTTGCCAAGTTGACAAGCATCACAGTTGAGAGGAGGATGATGAGGAGGGAGGTGCGGCAGGAACTGTCGTAGAATGCGGGGAGGAGCATGTCCAAGGCGAAGATGCCATTGGAGAAGATCTGTAGAGGAGGAGGAGAAGGCGGATAGAGCAGAAACGTTGTCGAGGAAGTAGATGCCACCACTCTCTGTCCCGGTAGCAATCGTCCGTTGGGAGTCCGGATCCTGAAAAGTGCAAGAGGTAGGGTGAATAGGACAGAACACCGTAGTTGCTTGCATAAAGAAGTAACCGATAGTAAATTGCCGGAAACTTGGGCACATAGAGGGTATCAGCCAGCAGAGAGATGGAGTGACGGGACCAGGCCCGTCCCATGGACCGGGGGGGAGATCCATCAGCAACTAACCGGGGGCACTGAGCATGTGTGTCAAGAAGAGGTAAAACAGTGAGGATTGCCTGTCATATGAATTTGTGGCGCCAGAGTCTATTAGCCATCTTCCGCGAGTAACAACATGAGCACTACCAGAAGAGGTTACTACAGAGGCGGACAGGCCGGAGGAGGGGCAGGAAAGCCATG